>CM070514.1:24113842-25313842 GCA_036346375.1 Guadua angustifolia | reverse complement strand
AGTGGCAAAGGTGGGTAATTTGATGAAATGATGTGGGAAGAAACTCACTTTATATAGTAGAGATATAAGTTCATATGCATGCACAACACAAGTCATACAAGGCATTTGCAGAAAGCTCATTGCCAGAAATAACCGTAGGATTCTCTCTCGTAACTATTTGGCATATTACCGAAGCGTGCATTATATTTGGATTGATTCCATGGAGGTCTCAAGGGAAGCCACAAAGAAGAAAGATCAAAATGGCACCTGATTGACTTTCAATTCAAGCTGCTGCTTCTTTTTTTCTCTCTCTCTCTATATTTCCAAATGCAAGCTTACACAATTGACCCAAAAAGGAAACCTGCGGCGGCTTCCACAGGGTACCTGTGTTCTCCATAATCCTATGGAAAAGGAGAAGGCATGAGTTTTGCAGGTAACCAAAATATTACTTAATTATATCGGATGAGGGAGGAAGTCCTATGAACCTTTCTAGAAACCGCAAAGCAACCCCGACAAATTACCAATTTGACAAAAAAAAACTCAAAAAACGTCAGACAGCTAACCAAATACAAGACTTCCAATACTAGCATGAGACGGCAAGGCATGCCCGTCTGCAATCAAATCAATCAAAGAGGGCAGGTTTTTTGCATCATAAGAGGTAAAAGACAAAAAGATGCCCTACCTAAGCAACATCTATATTACGAGAAAACTGACGACAAATACGGCAAATCTTCCTCTTCCGCAGAAAACTAGACAATAATCAAACCCACCATGGAAAGGGAGACAACGGAACCGAAAGCGGCAATAAGAACAAAAACTAAAACCAGACGATTGCGCTTGTAAAAATAGCAACTTTCTATTCTAGAATGCCCCAACTCCCAGCTCACGTAGATTGGAAAGTGGCATGCACACAAACAGGGACACGGCACTTCTTCCTCGAATCAGGCTAGCCGCCCAAATAGACGGAACTACAGCATCCGAAAACGTATTCCTTGCCCTAAACCTAATCCTAAGTCATCTTCCATAACCCTAGCCGCCGCAACCCGCTGAAGGCACGGGAATGGGAGCGCATCACACAGAAACAACAGATCCGGTCCACGCATAAGCAGACCAAAAGGCAGCAGGAAATACGGAACTCCCAAATACAAATCAACAGCTCAATCGAGAATTCCTGCAGAAATGGCTTAAAATCCACAAAACAATGTACCAACACATCGGGATGGGAAGAGAATCGAACCAGAAACGGGTTAAAAACGCCATATTTGCATCTCAAATCCAACCAAAACACAAAAAGATTCAGCACAAAACGCATCCAGTACGAAACAAGCCAGCACCTCCTACCCTAACAAACCGGAGAAAAGCGAGGCCTAAATCCCACCAACGCTACGGCCCTCGCCCCTCGAAGCAAAGGAACCAAATCGTCCGCTCAAACACCCATAAAAAGGAAAAAAAAACAGGCAGGCGCACAAATCTTACCGGAAACGAGCGAGGACAGCCAGTCCACGACCTCCCGCCTCGACCGCCACTTCCGCGGGGCGCCCTCCGCCGCCGCCGGCGATCGGGACGGCGAAGGCGCGGCGGCCCCGGCCCCCGCGGCAGCCAGCGAGCGCAGGAACCGCCCCTGCACCCCGTAAGACATGTGCCGCGGGCTCCGCTCCCGCCCCACCACAGCCAGCTCCCTGTCCTCCCCGCCGCCGCCGCCAGGCGCGGTGCGGAGGTAGTAGTGCACCAGGCGCCGCCCCCGGTCGTTCGACACCACAACCTCCTCCCACTGCACCCACCTCCTCCTCGCCGCCGCCGCCTCGTCCATGGCCGCGAAACCCTAACCCTAGATGGGGGCTCCCGTGTGGTGCGTATCGCGTGTGGGGGTGAGACCTCGCACGAGGGATCAGATTTGGTAGAGAAAAATAAGAGGCCGCCGAGAGAGAAGGGGGGATGGATTTAGTTTTATGTGGGGGAGTAAAGGTAAATAATAAAATTCGAGGGGTGGAGATGGTAAGTTTTTTTTTAATGGAGGCCTGGAGGGAGATGGGAGAGGGTGGGGTGTTTTGCATGTAGGGGCTTGGACTTTTATTTATTAGGAGTAACATTTTTTTTCCTAAAAATAGGATTTAAAAACCTTGATATTTGTCGAGCCAACTCAATTAGTGATCAATATTTCCTTCAAAAGAAAATTAGCAATCAATATTTTGGCTGAGGTTTGAATTGTATCAAATGTTTAATCAATCAGATTTTTCTAAAAAGAAGTTTAGGGTGAAAATCTAATTGCACTTCCTTGAGAACAAACTACACGTGTCTCGAGTACTCCTATTATCAGAAAAAGTGTCGGTTTAGACATGCTAATTTTTATTTTAATATATTTATAAAACTCAATAAAATTATAATATTATAAAAGTACATTGGAGACAAATATACATATATAATTTTCATATATCTAATATAAATAAGAAAATCACTAACCAATGATTGAAAAGTTTGATCACACATTTATTAACCAATGACTGAAAAGTTTGATCACGCATTTATTATAACGATACACATTTGTGACTAGAAGGGTATTGTTAGGGCAGTCCTAATGCTTCATAACAGCTAGTTTTTATAGTATTAATAGAGCTGCCACATAAATAAATTGGTGATATGGCAATAGAGTTATTGAGGTGAGAGAGGGAAATGGTTTCTTATGCAGGAAACTAAGTTCTCCCGTAGACCGATGCGCAAAGAAACTAGACAATTTGTGTTGAGAGCAGAATCATGGTTTCCATTCCCTTCCTCCTAGATCCGATGTATGTATGAAATCATTAAATTTTTTTTTACATAGAAACTACTATGGAAACTATGCATTGGAAAGACTAGGTCTAAGTGAATATTTATTGCACTCTTTCTCCTCTAGAAACCACTCATGAAAACTATAGATTGTGATTGCCCTTAGGGCAGTCCCAACCCATGGTTTCCATGAGCAGTGCCTAGAGGAGAGAAAGAGCAATAAATCAATGCATAGTTTCCTAACCCATGGTTTCCATGAGCAGTGTCTAGAGGAGAGAGAACAATAAACCAATGCATGCACCACAAACACAGCTTGATAAGCGCGTAGAAACGTCCAACCCTGATTTAGCTTATTTCTTGCGTCTTGGTAACCGTGCCGACCCAGTTTCTTGCATAAGACATGGTTTCTTTGTTTTTCCTTCTCTCCCTTCCTTAATTCCTATGTCACATCAGATTTTTGCTTAGTTGGCGACGTAATTAATTCTATGGACACCAGCTGAGGTGGAGGATTGGGACTGCCCTTAAGACCGAGTGTAACATCAAGTAAAAAACACCTTACATGAGGCTACCATCAAGTAATTAATTTTCTTAATTTGACATGCTGGCCATTAGGTTTTGTTTCGCTCTTCGTTACCGTACATGTATAATGTCAGCATGTTAATGAATGTTTAGTAAGACTAGGTTGAGTTATGCGTGATCTTGCCATGAGGAAAAAAATCTGCACGAGTTTTTTGCAAATCGAATTTATGAACCACTGGTCTCTTTTTCAAAATAACCTATGGAAGGATCTATTTATTTATTTCAATTTTTTTAATAAAAAAATCGACAAAAGGGCTAAACGCAATTTCCAATTCAGCTATAAACCCTCGACGAATCTGTGTTTTTTTTAAAAAAATCGTTTTTTAGAAAACTGTGTGCAAAAAAATTGACGAAAGGATCTAAAAAATTTTTTTTAGAAAATTGTGTGCAAAACAATCGACGAAAGGACATAAACACGATTTCCAATTCAGCTATAAACCGCGTGTAGGGACCTAAACGTAATTTTGATATTTCTCGGGTCTATCTTACTTAAAAACGGCCGAAAGGACCTAAACGTGATTTTTAATTTTTTTTGAAAGGACCTAAACGCGATTACCAAATTTTCCAGGAGCCTCTCCCAGGGGGCGACATATGGATGGCCTGAGGAGCAGCCAATCCTTGAGGCTTTAATATATAACATATTCAAGGAAAAAGGTTATTTGCAATGGATATTTAGGGGTGCTATTGCGAGGATTCTATGAATACTAGATAAGAAAGCGCGGCGGCACGCCGCGTCCGTAGTTAATAAGATTTAACTGGAAAGACATATCGTGAGACGTCATGCAATGCAAGCAGTTAGGATAGCATATCTACAGCGATCACCAGATCGCATTTTGAATAGATCGATGATGACAAACGTTTTGAGTGATATCGCAGTTCATACGAGCATATATTATATAAATTTATATTTTCTTGCTTATCGGCGTTTTATTATTTAAATCGTTGAAATAATGAGCGAATCGGGAAAAAATAGAGAGCTAGAATTGTAGAAATATCTCTTTCGATTTAATTATTTGGAAAATATTAGAGACCGAGCTGGAAAACCACGTTCATACGAGCATATATTGTATAAATTTATATTGTCTTGCTTACCGGCGTTTTATTATCTAAATCATTGAAATAATGAGCGTAACGGGGAAAAAATAGAGAGCTAGAATTGTAGAAATATCTCCTTCGATGAATTATTTGGAAAATATTGGAGACCGAGCTGGAAACCGCGGTGGGAAAAAAGTCTAGAGATAGAGCTGAACATATTTTTCTGGTGACGAAAACCTTTTTTCCAGAGAAAAACGGAGAAAGGACCTAGACGTAAAGAGCAAGGGCCTAAATGTTACGTTTTTGGACCTGTCCGCTATCCTGAAAAATTAGAAAAGGGCTTGTTCGCGATTTGAATTTAACGGGAGGTTTTTTCCGTAAAACGGCGCACGAGGGACCCAAATGCGATTTAGAAAAGGAAATCTTCCCCTCACAAAAAATCGCGAAGGACCTATTCGTAACTTACAGGGACCTATTCGTAATTTAAAGAAACACAGGGGGGTTTTCGCAAAATGGCCAAAAGTGACACGTGGATAGGCTCATCATCCGGGAACTTTGCAAGCTTTAATAGGGGGTTTTGGAAAATATTGGAGATCGAGCTGGAAAACCGCGTTCATACGAGCATATATTATATAAATTTATATTTTCTTGCTTACCGGCGTTTTATTATTTAAATCGTTGAAATAATGAGCGTAACGGGGAAAAAATAGAGAGCTAGAATTGTAGAAATATCTCCTTCGACGAATTATTTGGAAAATATTGGAGATCGAGCTGGAAAACCGCGGTGGGGAAAAAGTATAGAGATAGAGCTGAACACATTTTTCTGGTGACGAAAACTTTTTTTCCCGAGAAAAACGGAGAAAGGACCTAGACATAAAGAGCAAGGGCCTAAATGTTACGTTTTTGGACCTGTCCGCTATCCTGAAAAATTAGAAAAGGGCTTGTTCGCGATTTGAATTTAACGGGAGGTTTTTTCCATAAAACGGCGCACGAGGGACCCAAATGCGATTTAGAAAAGGAAATCCTCCCCTCACAAAATATCGCGAAGGACCTATTCGTAACTTACAGGGACCTATCTGTAATTTAAAGAAACACAGGGGGTTTTCGCAAAATGGCCAAAAGTGACACGTGGATAGGCTCATCATCCGGGAACTTTGCAAGCTTTAATAGGGGATATTATTTAGGGGTGCTATTGTAAAGATGAGAGCATGGATTTCGTCGTCGACACTGACAACGGAAACCGCCTCGGAGTAGGGCTGTAAAAAAAGCTCGAGGCTTGCCAGACACTACTACAGAGAACCTGCTATGACAAGCGGTTCGTAGTCGGGTATCACACGCGGTTGCTCGAACCGCTTGTGCTGTGGCACCAGAAGCGGTTGGGAAGGTGTTCAGGAGGGCCAGTGGAGCCGCCACGTGGGGATTCCTGGCGGTTCGTGTTACAAACCGCTATGAGAAGGATATTGAAGCGGTTAGTCTTACCAACCGCTAGAAGAGCAAGACTCGAAGCGGTTGGAATCACCAACCGCCAGGAGAGAGTTTTCGATTATATGTATTATAGAATATGTTCTTCAAGTGTTTTTGTATATCGTTTTTGACCATGAAATTAAATATGAGTGGAGGAGTTTTTATGCAATTAAATATATATTACATATGCATACTCATACACATGTTCACATGCTAGCTCAAGACACAAAAAACGAACTTAATAGTGTAAAAATGGACAAGTACATACACGCAACCGACGCTTATAAGTTTGAATGATGAAAAAATGATTATCGAACTCATTTCTTGCATGCGCTCACTCTTTATGTCCTTGGTCGACGTGGATGTCGTCATCGGTTCAGCGGTGTCCAACGCAGAAACCTTACGTGGAACTCGCCATTTGGAGATACAACCTCGCTGACAAGGAAGCCGATGAGTTGTTCTTGGAGTCGCGCGACCGTGAGGTGGAGCACGTTAACGTGCTCATCGATATTGGGTGACAATTAATTAAGCGGAAGTATATAAATATCCGATCACATGCAATTAATTAAAATGTAAGTTGTAGCTAACAAATTGACATGCGATATACGAACCTCGGCATAATGTTCCAAATCATCGCCATGGATAAAACTTTGAATATAGTGGAACACGTAATAGCCGCATAAGTTGTTTCCAGCCGTCTGGCGTTTAACCTTCACGGGGAGAAATTTCATAATATCAGATGAAGAACTGTTATGGCGCATGTATATTAATAATAGTTTTTGTAGTACGTACCTGAGTGCTTACTATGACTTCGAATTCTTTCAGGAATTCTCCTGTTTGCTTCTTCTTGAACTTTGCAAATGTCCTATTAAGGACGTCAATGAACTATTGGTATTTTTGGACTAGATTCCTTCTTGAGTCATGAACTATAATCCTGCTACTGTCAAGCTCGATGACTAGAAGGATCCAGAGAAACCTATTCGTATATTGCAACATATGCGTAAGTAGCTACTCGTACTATCAATGGCTTAAGAAATACAAGAACAAGAGGTTTGTGAGAACACATACTTGAAGTTGAAGGGCAGAAGTATGTACGGTTTGTAGTGTTGTTTCAACAATGCATGCAAAAGGTATCCCTCAAGTAGCGGTTTTTGCTTGTCGATGACCAGATTTTCTCGTTGACAATCTCGGGTCGATGAAGCCAACGCCTGCTTGCCCGCTTTTGTACATCGTTGTATCTCCATTCTACATAAGAAGGATAACTAAGTTAATTAGATTTTCAATTTTGTGGTGCGGAGGAAGCAAACGGTAAACTTAGTAGATCGACACTTACAGATACCAAAGGACATGAAAGACACGTTGACCTCGTCTCCTTGGTACACATGGTACAAGTCATCGAATTTCAGCCATAGTTCTGTGTTGTTCCCGCGGAAGAAATACTCATCTTGGAAACGGAGGAGGAACATTTGCTCTCCTTTAGATGCCCTTTCCATGTACCATTCATGCATTTGACGCATCTTGGTTGGGAGATCTTTTATATCCTTTGGATCAATTAGCGGTTTGCCCAACTCATACTTCCATTTGGTTGGTGCCATTGGAAGATCCTGGTCTAATGATTTGAGTCCCACCTCCTTCATGAATGCCATTTTCCTCAACTCCTCATCACTCTGCTGATCTTCCACTTTCTTCTTCTTTCCCGCCGAAGGAGCCCGTGTATTTTGCACTGTAGCCTTTCTTCTTCTTTCCCGCCGAAGGATCCCTCCTTCTGACATCGAGCTTCTTCCTCGGGGGAGATGCTGGAGGCGTGGTGACTGGAGATGTTGGGTGCTTCTTACTTTCAGGCGGTGGCGGTGGCGGTGGCGGCAGAGTCGGGCTTCTTTGTAGAGCGGGAGGTGAAGGAGGCGTGGCTCGACCACGGGGAAGCATTGCGTCTGACGACGCCGAGGAGTCGTGGGTTGTCGGCGTGGAGGAGGCGTGCTTGCTCTCGAGCCGGCTCAAATTATGGGCCTCTCTTGCCGGAGATATAACCTCCACACCATCTGGAAATATGATGTACTTTTTGCGCCATAGGATGAATGTGCCATGGAGGGCTCGTCCAAGGTTGGTCACCTCGTCGCCCTCGTGAATATCGAGAATGAGATCTTCGCCCCCACCACCTCTTCCACCGTGGCCTTGGAGTATCCGGAGGGTATCTCGTTGCGATGGAATGTCCGCCCGCCTCACCGGATAAGCCATGCCGTAAGCCACCTTGAAGGAGAGGTTACGATATCAATGTGTAGCTCGCACTAGCGGCGAACCTTGATGCTTTATCCACGGATGACGGCGTCGCGGTCGTCGCTCACATAGGCCACGGCGAAGCGCGAATCGCTCTTTGGCGCGGTCGGATCGATCACGGATTTCGGCGCCGCTGAACATTGGTCGAACGTAGTGCTCCTCGGCCGCTCATTGCTTGGACACTTTTTATGTGACTAGGACATCGATGGAAGCCTTCATAGCTCTAAGCTCTTCCTCCAATCGCTCACTCTACCCTCGATCTCTCCTCTTGCTTCGCCCCGACTCTGTAAGTGCTTGAGTCTTTGGCAAAGCCGTGCCTCCATGGCACCTTCCCGAAACCTCGTGTCCGCCCCGGTGCTCGTGGTTTTGAAGGGCATATGTTAGCTCGTCATTCTCCTGTCCGTCACCAAGGATCTTGACCGAAGTCGCCGATGGCTTCGCAATCCTTTTCGCCAACTTCTTGACTGCGGTTGCCATCACCAAGCTACCGTCATCGAGAAGTCTCGCCTCGTGAGCCAATAACCAATTGCGCATGCGGGCTCCCAATTTCGCCAGTATAATATCGTCTTTGCCAAGTTCATCTTCCCGCTTGTCCCATTTCTTTGCGGCCTTGATGTAACCACCGGTCCCGATATGGTGGTGGTATTTCTTCTTCGTGCATTCACCTTGTTTTTCTCTCTCGCGGCGCATCCGCATCCGATGCCTTGTACTCCTCGAAAGCATCCCAATGATCGGCCATTTTAGGAAATTTATTGAAGTCCGCCTTTCTCCTTTGTCGATGTACTTGCGGGTGAGGGACGACTTCCTTCCGCCGAAAGGAAGTTGCCATCTTCTTCAAAGCCCATCCCTTGGCCTTCGTTCGTACCCTTACGGAAAAGTGAAATTTTCCTTTATATCATTCCGCAGCGCCTTGGTAGCTGCAGGACTTCACCCATTTCGGATGCCGATTGGGACGTGATCCTCACATGGTAGCCGCAAGCGTTGTTGAAAGGCCCAATTGCTGATTCCGGCTAGCAGACTCCGTCGTTGTTTACTTTTGTTATCACGCACTTTGTCGAAGCGCTTCTTGTTAGGTCCTCGGTTCATTCCGGACTGGTGGCCGATGAGGTACCGGCCGATACACAAACACATATAATATGAATGATTTTAGAATAATTAACATGTTTACGGTGAAACCTATTCGTAATGGGTGAGAGTATACCTCGGTACTAGTGTTAACGGCCTCATCGACAAATACAAGCCAAGACCCATCGTGATTTTCCGCATCGCTGTTAACGGCCTCATTGGCTAAGATGCTACCCAACATAATGGTCTCGAATATCGATTTTCCGCCTCATCGAAAGCCGGTCACCACGTCTTGGTGTCGCCATCTAGAGTAGAGCACATCTCGAGGCTTAGATTATATATGAAGACAAGGTTGTTGAGAACAATTCGAGTTTGAAAGCATAGTTTAAGATCGACAGGAACAGGTTTGTGCCTGATGAGATCACATTTCACATAGACTTACATATTTCATATGATACATATACAATTGACAATTCACATATACTTGTACATTTCACATATACTTACACATTGCACATGGTACATATACAATTGACAATTCACATATACTTGTACATTTCACATAGACTTACACATTTCACATGGTACATATACAATTGACAAT
The DNA here is from genome assembly GCA_036346375.1 of Guadua angustifolia. Lineage (NCBI taxonomy): Eukaryota > Viridiplantae > Streptophyta > Magnoliopsida > Poales > Poaceae > Guadua > Guadua angustifolia. Next base: position 25,304,079 of record CM070514.1, on the reverse strand, counting down.
TCACATATACTTGTACATTTCACATAGACTTACACATGGTACATATACAATTGACAATTCACATGTACTTACACATTTCACATGATACATATACAATTGACAATTGATAATGAATCATTCTTATTCCACACTAATATGTCTTTCAAAAAATGAAATAAGGTTATAAATCCACGACTAGAATGTTAATAGTCTATTACACCAAAAGAAAGCAGAGCGATCAGTTCCCTGTCAACCAAGCACGTCACCTCGTGGCCTTCTCCACGGAGTGTATCGTATGCTCACCGGGCACCATGCTTTTGGAACTTGCAGGTGCTGGTCACTCCAGACAGGACCTTCTCAACGGTCGGCACCTAATGTCGCCGATGGGCTCGCCACGGCCGGCAGCGCAGTGGCGCTTGAGTGTACGGGCTCGTCCACCCCGGTTCGAACCCGCCGCGCCCCTTGCCATTCTTTTTTTTTTTATCAGGCTTTCTACAAGCGGTTGTTAGTAAGAACCGCTAGAGTAGATCTTTCTACAAGCGGTTCATAATACCAACCGCTAGATGGATGGTCTTCTAGCGGTTCTTACTACGAACCGCTTGTAGAAGTGGGTAGAGCTTTAAATTCTCTAAGTCCCCGCATGCACTCTCCCACACCTTCAAATTTTCTAAGTCCCGAGCGCCTCCTCTCATGACGCCTCCCTCCCGCTTCTGTTTTCATGCCCACAAGGTGTTCGTAAAATGCCCACAAGGAGTTTTGTTGATATATTCATGTTGGAGTAATGAAAAAATATTGTTGATGGTAATTTGTTTCACTCTTTGAAGCAATTAATTCATGTCGACGGCTTCATCAAATGGCGAGACGAAGAGACAACTAGAGGCATTGCGGATGAAGCTATCGTGTCCTCGATCGGAGATCCTCAGAAATGTGTTCACCTCCCATACATCCAAGAATCCATCCCGAGTGTTCATGAAGTGTTCAATATGTCGGTAAGTTTTTGAAGTTATTCATTTGTTCATATTCCTTGACTTTCACCTTCCGCTCCATTCTTTCGCTTGAAGGGCACAAGATGTCCAGATTGGCGTAATGATAAAGCCACCATAGTCTTGAAAATCTTGCAATGCAAATTGCTGCATTACAAGAAGATTTGTCGCCAAGGAGAGTTCACAGATCCGACAACTAGTGTCTATAAGAGGAGAGATGCACATCCCACGCTTCGATGACAACAAGAGTATTAAAAGCTAGAAGAAAGGATGGAAAGAGTAGAGGACATGCTAAAGAAATTAGTTAATATAGCTATCATTGTAATGTTGCTCCTTTTAGTTAATATAGCTATCATTGTAATGTTGTAAATTTCACATCGCTTTTAGGGTTTTTGTATGGGAATTTATGAGCTAACGATGCTAAGCTGAATTTCTCTTTGTATGGTAAAATTTATGCATTCTTTCATAGAGTGGATATAAATTTTAGGGCTTTGTTCTCATTTTAAAATTTGTACAAATGGTTTTCGTGCTTTGTTTTCATTTTAAAATTTGTAGAAATAATTATGTACAAGCAATGCTAAACATCAACATATCAACATGATCATATGGAATAATTTGTATACAAGTAGTACATCTTAAGTCTTCGTCTTTACAATTGTTCCTTCGTTATGATCGTGACGTATGTAAGGAGCATCGACATCACTGTCACGCAGGACGTTTATGTCGACATCAATCGTAAAAGGAGGAGCTCGTCGAATCGACCATACTCTTCCTCGTCGGTGACGTTCTCAACTCCTACAATCCTTCGCTTGCCTTGGAGAACCACATGTCGCTTTGGCATTACCTTTTGCTTGTCCTTCGCTTTTAGGTTTGCTTGACATGTCCATTACATAGAAGACCCGGATCACATCGTCATGAGAACAAACGGTTCGCGCCTATAGCCGACTTCTGTGAGATCCACGGTTGTCATGCCGTATTTGTCGACATTCACACCATTTGGAGTCAGCTTGACCCATTGGCACTTAAATAGAGGGACCTTCAGAGGTCCATAGTCGAGCTCCCATATTTCTTCTATGAAACCATAATATGTGTCCAACCTGCCACTGTTGTCTTCGGCGTCTATACGGACACCGCTATTCTGGTTGGTGCTGCTGTTATCTTGGGATCTGGTGTAGAATGTGTAACCATTGATCTCATACCCCTTGAATGTCACGATTTCTTGTGATGGTCCCCGAGCCAAGCGTTGCAATAGTTCATCGTTTGACCCTTCCTCAAGGATGTGCTTCAGAGCAAATCCGAAAGAATCCATGTGCTTCGTGGTTATCCAACTCTCTGTCTTCCCTGTGAACTCATGGCGAGGACACTCTTGTGTTGAAGGACATAGGGGTGACTATAGTTGATTGCTTCGTAGCGTTGAAATGTGCTTGCTTGAATGCAACAAGATCATTGCATGCAACCGATTGCCTTCCTATTGTCCCTTTGCCCCGTAGCCTCCCTCGTGTCGTGATATGGGGACGCCGATAGGATTTAGATCATTCATGTAATCAACACAAAACTCTATCACCTCCTCCGCCACGTAGCCCTCGGCAATGCAACTTTTCCTGACGCTTGACGATTCACGGACGTATTCTTGAGGACACTCATGTACCTCTCGAAAGGGAACATGTTGTGCGATACACCGTCCGAGGATACCTATCTCCTTGACAAGGTGAACGGTGAGATGAACCATGATATCAAAGAATGCAGGAGGAAAGATCATCTCGAGGCTAACCAAACTTTGTACCACATCGCCTCCAACTTAGGCGCTTTAGCGGTTCGACAACCTTCGCGAAATGGCGCTCAGAAGGAACATAGCTTTGTGATTGTCCCCGCACCCACTCGGGCAAGATACCTCCGACACCACGGAGCAATCAGGTCATCAACACAAGGCGTCATGGGATTTTAGGCCTTGGAGTTTGTTCTCTTTCGTGTTTACGAGTCTCTTTACATTTGAGGAGTATCCGTAAGGACCTTCACACTGCTCAAACACTCAATCATGCTTTTTCTCTTCTTTGCTTGGAGTGTAGCTCGCAGGATTTAGAAAAAGTTGTTTTGTCCTTCTTTGTTTTTCTGATGTAGGTCACTCCTCACCTCCATGTCTTCAAGGTCCTTCCGAGCTTGCAGTGTATCTTTCGATTTGCCATACATATCTATGTAGCCTAGCGTGTTCAAGCAAACATTCTTCGTGATGTGCATGAAGTCAAGCGAGTGACAAACCTCCAAAACTTCCCAATACTGGCAGTCCCAAAATATTGATTTCTTCTTCCATGTGGGTGCATGACCATCCTCGCTCGCACAGTATGCTTCCAAGACCCTTCCCAAATACTACTTTCAGATCCTTTACCATAGCAAACACAAGTCGCCCATTACGATGCCGAGGCTTAACACGATTTTGTTCCCTCGCTAAATTTATCGCTTTTCCACCTCAAAGCATGATCTAGGAAGAAACTCATGCATGGCCCATGTACACACACTTCCGAGAGTTTTTCGTACATGCAATTGCTTCATCTATGCACTGGTGCGAGCTTTAAACCCTTTGACAGCTTTGGTAGGACAGTTACCGAGAGCAGCCCATCGTTGATTGTTACAAACAACAATGCACGCAGTTGAAATACTCTCTTTGTACTCATCCCAAACCCGCACACCATCCTCCCACAACTTCACAAGGTCTTCAACCAATGGCTTCGTGTACACATCGATGTCGCTTCGTGTTGCTTTGGCCTTCGATCAACAATGGCATCATGATGTACTTCCGCTTCATGCACGACCATGGAGGAATGTTATAGATGCAAAGCGCCACAAAGCCAGTGCTATGGATGTCGCTCAACCGACCGAAAGGATTCATCCCATCGGTGCTCAACCCAAACCTTATATTTCGACCTCATTTGCAAAGTTCGGGTAAGCCCGATCTACTTTCCTCCATCGCGAGCCATCTGCAGGTGTCTAAGCATCCGTCTTCTTTACGCTCTTCTACATGCCAACGCATCATCTTGGCATGACCTTCGTTAGCAAACAGACGCTTCAACCGGGGGATCACAGGGAAATACCACAATACTTTGGCTGGAGTTCTCTTCTTCGTACGATTCCCATCTAATTCACCGGATCGCCACGCTGCACCTTATAATCGATTCTTCGCACCGGACAAACCTCCAAATCGGCATACTCATTGCGATACATGATACAATCGTTAGGACATGCGTGTATCTTCCGTACTTGCAATCCTAAAGGGCGAGGACTCGCTTCGCTTCATAACGTAGATTCGGGTAGAGTGTTACCTTCCTAAGCAACTTCTTTACGAGTGATAACAAACCATTGAATGCCTTGTTTGACACACCGCTTGTGGCCTTCCATTGCATGAGTTCTAGTGTAGTACGCAGACTTTTTGTGGCCCCGTCCACGCTTTGGGTACAAAGCGCCTCGTGGTCCTCTACCATGCTCAAACTTCTTGTATTGTCTTTCCTCTGTGAACTCTCCATCACGGAGCATCCGATCTAACTCATCATCGCCAAACTCGCCGATCAGATCTTTCACGGACCAGATTGAGTGGTGTCCCAGATAATCGTTAGCTCTATCTTCCTCTTCGCCTTCTTCATCGCCTTCCCGTCAATCGCCTCTGCTTTCTCCATGGTGGGTCCAGCAGGTATAGTTTGCAATGAAACTTCTCGTGATCACATGGCTCATAACCATCCATCGTTCGGAGTGCTCCTTCTCATTCTTGCAATCTACGGACGGACAACGTATGAAGCTTCCTAGAGGCAAAAATGCAACGGCCGCGTCGAGAAACTCCTTCATGCCATCTCTGAACTCTCTTGACCAACGGTCCGCATTGTACATCCATTGCCGGTTCATCTACACCAATAAAAATAATAACAACATCTATCACTATATTTAATTAAAGCTAACTATGTCTAATAGTTTTCTATTTTTTAATCATTTTGCATTCTTTCAACTAAAGCCAACTAATTATTTCTAATCCTGCTGCATTTTTTTAAAATAAAACTAACTAATTGTTACATGTTCATGCAAACCTTTTCTATAATTCCACATTTTAATTTTACTAAATAAAAATTATTTTTTACCTTGTCCCCACCTTTCTAATTTTTCATCGTTTCACATTTATTGCATTTCATTCCATACACCAAACAATATATCACCTTAAGAACAAAAAAATAAGCCAACAATGTAAACATGTACACTAACAATTCCCACAAGAACAAAACATGATTTCTCAACATCCAATGCACAAAAACATCAATATATAGGTGAGAAGGATGTCAACAACATGTTACTCACCTTAGGAACAATTAATTTGGAGCTAATAGCCTCAATTGAAAATTTTGGCAAGACTCCCCCATGAATTGCTCTCGCCCACCACTTTGTCCGTCCAAAGGCGAGCTCGGGAGGAAGATGGGGTTTAAATCTTATTGGGCGGAAGGGGTCTCTACAAGCGGTTCTACACATGAACCGCTTCGATCCTCACCTATAGAAGCGGTTCGTGTCTCGAATCGCTTAGATCTCTAGAATCGGTTCGAGACACGAACCGCTTAGAGATGGGACTCTGAAGGGTTCGCCTCAAGAACCGCTTCTAGAGACCCTCCCGCCCATTGCCCACTTAACCGCTTGGCACGAGAGCACAAGCGGTGCGACTCTAACCGCTTGATAGACCGGTTGTGAAGGCCGGTTCTGTAGTAGTGAGAGGCTCAGTTCGAGCTCGGCTCAAGCTTCGAACGAGTCGACTCGAGCTTGCGAGCTTAACCGAGCCGAGCTCGAATAGTTCGCGAACCTACTCGAGCCTGAATCGAGCTTCTTTAAGTCGAGCTTTCCCGAGCTTATTATCGAGCTTTCTCGAGCCGAGTTTGTTACCGAGCCTACCGAGCTTACAAAATAACCGAACTTACTCAAACTTTCCGAGCTTATCAAACTTATCGAGCTTAGTCAAGCCGAGCTCGAGTCTGGACCGAGCCGAGCTCAAGTCTGGGTCGAGGCTCAAATCCCAGCTCAAGCTCGGCTCGAGCTCGTTCGAGGCTTACCGAGCTCAAGCTTGAAGGACTAGACTCACTCCAACTCAACTCGTTTATAGCCCTACCTCCGAGCAACGGACGTGGAGCCGTGGAGAGCGACGACCTTCCGATGTTACCCTCCTTATTCGAGAAAATAACCAGGCTGCCAATACTCATACGATCCTGCAATGCCGGTTGAACAGGCAACAGAAAACAAGGGGCCATAGGCCATAGGGCATGACACGTGTGGATACATTTTTTTTCCTTTAAGAAGTGTGGCACAATTCTTAAAGTATGAATGAAATTAGTTTTAGAATTTATGTAACTTGTATTGAGAGGAAAAATATAGAAACATATCTTTTTTTCTTTTTCTGCACAATTGGATGTAGTTGAAAGAGGAGGAACGCGAATGGAAACAAAATTAGACCCAACTGATATCGGGAATTCTTCCTAACCAACAGAGTTTTCATGCAATTACGTGGTTAAATATTACCTCCTCCGATCACAAATAGCTGTCGTTTTAAACATTTGTATAGTTAAATCTTTGAAACTTTGACGGTTAATATCTTTTAAAATATTTAAATTGGGTGCATGAAAAATACTTTCACAATATTATAATTTTATCGGATTTTATAAATATATTATAATAAAAATTAGTGGTCAAAACTGTGTTTTAGATACTATGTCGATGCCTAAAACAACAACTAATTATGACAGAAGGTAGTACAACAAACATATTCCATTTGTTACATCATATTTTACGTGAAATTTTTGTTTTGATTGGGACCTTAACATTTTGAAAAACTATATTCAACGAGCACCCAACAGCCATGGTTTGCCATGGCTAAGGGTGGATATCGAGCTGACTCGACTCGACTCGACTCGACTCGGTAGACTCGGTAAGGTAACGAGTCAGCTCGAACTTGACTCGTTATCTTAACGAGCTAGAAGTTCAACTCGACTCGACTCGTTATAAACTCGAGTTGGCTCGAACTCGACTCGTTAAACTCGTTAGTAATGTGAGCAAGAGAGCATACATATTTGATTCATGTAGCTCGATTAACTCGTTAGCTCGCTCGATTAACTCGTTAAGGGATTTAGGGATTTAGTCATTTAGGGGATTTAGTGTTTTTTTCCATGTAGCTCGATTAACTCGTTAGCTCGGCTCGTTTAACTCGTTTTTTTAACGAGTTCAAAACCCAGCTCAACTCGACTCGTTAAGAAACGAGTTCGAGCCGAGTCGAGTTTTCGAGTACTCGTTTAACTCGCGAGTTTTGAGTTTTTTTCCACCCTTAGCCATGGCAGTGGTTGCCTGTGATTCAGTAGCAACGAGACGTTCTGAGATTCACCGCTCCTATCACATCCGGTGACGCACGCATGACAAAAATAGAGTATAATCATTGAAGAAAGCTAATATGATAAAACCAATGTACTAAATATACATTTAACTATCTAATGCAATCCAAATTCATCTATAAATAGACAAAGACAATGCAAGAGTGTAAAATATATAAGGCAGTACCTTGCTAATAAATAGAATGCTCTCAATGATGGTGTATCTACAACAAATTTCTATGCAAAGATTGTTTGTCCATCTTTTATAAATCTACAACAAATTATACAGATTTTATGAGAAATTGAATAGTTGAGACTACATTAATTTTTGCTTCTATTTAACATTATTTTACAAATGTACAAGTAGTCAAGTACAACTATACAAGGTTCTTTTGTGTATCGCCTAGTTGTTGCTAACGTGCTGTGTGTTGCACTCTGCCTCACTTCTACTGGTTTGCTACTCTGTGGATGCCTTTGTGTTGTGTTGTTGCATGCCCACCCGCCACTCCTCCCTCACCGTTGTTGGCCAGCAATTGCCCCGCTTCGTGTGCCTACCTCTCACATCTCCTTTGCCCGGTTTTCGTTGGTCTGGCTGCCACTCCTCCAACCACCTTGCCGCGGCACCACCGCTTAACCACGCACAGCGCACCACACCACTCGGTCTGCTCCGCACTACTGGGGAGGAGCATGAGAGGGATGAGAGGGAGTAGAAGAAGAATGAGGGATTTTAGGACTAGGGATCAATTTAGACTGGTCAATTGTTAAATTAATATTCCTTTCATCCCATGCGCCTTGTGACATGGAAATAACATAGCCCATAGCCCCACCCCAAACAATGCAAATCTCCCCTTAGGATCTGTCTTCTTCAAACACACCTCTGCTTCTCGCACGAGCGCTGCCGCTCAGCTTCTGACGCCGCCATGTGCTGGTGCTCTGCCATAGACACTGAGAAAATAGATCAAAGTACCCAAAAAAAATTTATCGAGGGGTGCGACAGCCGGAGCCGACGCACTAGCCTGCCCACTAATGCTCCCTAGTGCCTTCGCCACTGACTACACCCACCAACCACCATTCACCGTGGCAGTGGTTGCCTGTGATCCTATGAGATTCACCCATGATTAAACGCACATTATGCCAAGATGGAATGATGCGTTTATACTTGATTTTACTCTATGCGAGGGAATAAAATGTTTGTTGCATTCTGTTCCTACTACTAGTATGGTGCCAAAATGGAAGGTTGCCAAAATGGAAGGTTGCGTCTACTTGATGTTATTGATGTGCTACGATCCATGTCTGATGACAATGATGATACCCTGCAATGATCGAAATGCCATGAATTAGAGCATATACAGTGGTATAGACGGTAGTTGTTTGTAATATATCTTCATATCATTTATAGACAGCACTAAAAATTACTCATACAATAGATCGTTTAGATAGTTATCTGTAATAGTCTCTTATCCAATTAATAGACTTGTCTATATAATGGTACAAAAAATAGAAATATGTCTATATGACCGTCTGTTAAATAGTAGACAACGGCTTTCTCTCTCTTTCTTCTCTTATCCACATCACCTAAAATCTTATATCACATAGTCTTACAGACAGCTGATATGTACTATTGTAAATGCCCTTAGTGCTGAGACACGATCTCCTCAAGGCCATAGATCTTGTGTGTCCTGAACTCGTTGGTCCATACAGGCGTTTGCCTACTACCCCCAAGTTGAGAAGCCTTTTAATGATTTACCCTATATGTGTCTATGACATGTGGGCTCTGGACCCATATATCATAGACACAGCGAAGGGCAAATCATCAAAGCCACCTCAACTTTGGGGCATATTATCAATTAGTTCCATGTAAGGTGGTGAGAACTTTTGATTCAGACACCAAAGTAGAAACTAGCGATGATATTATAATGATGGAGCATTTTTCTTTATATATATATATATAAAATAGTCTAACTTTGGTTCTTTATTTATAAAAGTTACTACCATTGTAGAGCTTAACATTAACGTTGAATGAATTCTTGTTCTTCAAACACAAATTATCACTTTCACTTTGTGGTAACTAATTCTTTTCTTCTTCTTTTTTAAGACAAACCAATGCTATCCTTAGGAGAATTGCGTGTTACTACTGCATATAAAATATAAAAATAAATCTACTTTACCCTCTAAAAATCTTACAATGTCTAATTGTCTAATTTAACTCCTCTGAGGCTGAAGAAAGGCGGTTTTAGGTGACGTGTCATCAACGTGGCAGTGGATTTTTTACATGTGAGATGGTTTTGGATGATATATCAGCTGTTCAATAAAATCATCAAACAAATAAAAAATATGGTGGTACCCACATGTCATGCTCTAGGCTTTCTTCCACTAGCACCTTTCTTTCACTCTCGTCTCTGCCTCCCCCATCGAGACCGAGTGGTGGCCTCCTTCCTCTTTTCTCTTCTTCTTCCTCCAACAATCCACCCGGTCTTCTCTTTCTTATTTCTCTCTCATCTTCTCCCCAGATCGAACTCATTTTTTTGATAAAAGGAAGTATTTTATTGATTTCAAGAACATTACATCGAGAAGATACAATTTCTTGAAACACCTTCCGGCCTCTGCTTCACAAGAAGCACACAGCCCAAAAACCAAAAAAACGCGCACACTCTAGTGACTATTAATTTGAAGACTAAATCGCCACCTATGTGCCTGGGAAAAGAAATCCTTGGCCACCTGGACCAACCGAAGTGTAGCATCCACCATAATAGTTCGCAAATCCGCCTTCTGAAGCACAGCCCAAGTACGTAGCCAATGAGAAGTAGCATAGATAACCTGCAAAGGAGATGAGTTGGATTTCTTTTGGAAGACAATGTCATTCCTGTTTAACCAAATAGACCAACAAATGGTTGCGACCCCTAGTAAAACAATATTTTTAATACCCTTCGCAAAACCACCAAGCCAAATACCAAACATATGGGAAACACTGAAAGGTCGAGCAATACCAAAAGCAAGATACAAGAAACCCCAGACCATACGAGCAAATCGACAAGTAAAGAATAAATGCCTAATCGTCTCCGTTTCGTGACAAAAGCAACATGTTTTACTGCCTTACCAATTGCGTTTGGCCAGATTGTCCTTAGTCAGAATAACTCCTCTTCTAAGATACCATAGAAACACTTTGATTTTTAATGGGGCTTTTAACTTCCATAAACGCTTGTTGAGATTAGGAACATCACATTTTATCAACGCCAAATAATGAGACTTCACTGAGAATTGTCCAGATTGGTACAAGTTCTAGCGAAATTCGTCATCAACCTGCGTTAGATGTAAATTGGCGATGTGTGAAAGCAAATCATTCCACTCCACCAACTTAGAGCCAATCAATGACCTTCGCCAAGAAATGTTAGGTTGAGGAGCCATAAAAACTTCAGCAATCGTTATGTATTTTTTCCTTGTGATACTATATAACCCAGGATATTGATGTTTTAAAGCACAATTACCAAGCCAGTTATCTTCCCAGAATCGCACCTGTGATCCATTATTGATTTTGAAAGTACCAAACCGAAGGAAATCCCGTTTTACCTTCATCAAACTAGACCAGAAATGCGAGTCTCCTGGTTTCCACTCGACTTGTACCAACGATTTAGACACAAGATACTTATTTCTAAGAATCTGCTACCATGTACCATCTGTTGATAAAAGTTTAAACAACCACTTACTTAGAAGCGCAATGTTCTTAATATTTAAATCATGAATCCCAAGTCCCCCTTGATCTTTGGGCTGACATAATATATTCCATTTTGCAAGACGATATTTTCTTTTACCTTCATCCCCTTGCCAGAAGAAGTGAGATCGGAAGTAATCAAGCCTATTAAGAACACCTTTAGGAATCTTAAAGAATGACATCATATACATTGGAAGACTACTTAACACTGAATTAATGAGTGTTAGTCTTCCACCAACTGAAAGGTGTTTCCCCTTCCAACTACTAAGATGCTTCTCGAATCGCTCTTCGACCCGTTTCCAATCTGAGTTTCGCAAATTCTTAAAATGGATAGGAATTCCTAAATACTTGAGAGGAAATTTCCCTTATTTACATCCAAACAAATCCATATACTGATTTAATGAATCATGAGCATCTCCCAAGCAAAATAATTCGCTTTTATGGAAATTTATTTTGAGACCCGATATCTGCTTAAATGCACAAAGCAATAACCTCATGTTATAAGCTTTATCCAGATCATGTTCCATAAATAAAATTGTGTTGTCTGCATATTGTAAAATAGATAAACCATCATCAACAAGGTGAGGGATCACTCCACCAATTAGCCCCATTTCCTTAGCCCTTCTAATCAATACAGCCAACATATCAGCGACAATATTTTCTCTTTTTTCTCTTTAAACTTGTCAGAATTTTCTCTTTTTTGTAACTATAAATTAAGTTGGTCCCCACTAACTGCAATTATTACTAATTTACTCATATTACAGTGCGCTATTTCACATCAATTAACACAAGATGTTGGATTAATCTTATGCGTTCCAGATTTGCCTAATCCAGTCACCTTAGTTCGTGCCAAATCGATCCATTACAGCAGGCCAGCCCATCCTAGCACAAGTCGACTCAGATTTACAAGCAAAAGTTACATCTTTGATTAACCTCTACTGTTTATTTCCTGCTGTGACCTGATCTTTTTTATTAATTTTTTTACATGTCAAGTTTTGCATGAGCTTATCTCTACTACTTCTAATTTTGAGTTGGTGGTGATACGTCTGTTCTTCACTACCAACCCACTTCTAAATCGAAAAAAAACCGAACTGGCGGATGGAAAAAACGGTCTGTTCTTTTTCGCTTCCGTCCTCGCAATAGCTGGCGGCGCAAACCACGGTTCTCCCAACTCCTCATTCCTCCCGATCTGCAATTGTGGCGGCAGCGAGCGGGAGGCCGCGGGTGCCGGCTATTCTGGTGTTCGGCGACTCCTTCGTCGACATGGGTAACAACAACGCCGTCGTTACGCTCGCCAAGGCCGACTTCAGGCCGTACGGCAAGGACCTCAACGGCGGCGTCCGAGCGCAAGGCGCAGCGGCGGGAGGCCGCGGGTGCAGGCTATTCTGATGTTTGGAGACTCCTTCATCGACACGGGTAATAACAACGCCGTCGTCATGCCCGTCAAAGCCGACTTCAAGCCGTATGGCAAGGACCTCAACGGCGGCATCCGGGCACAAGGCGCAACGGCGGGAGGCCGCGGGTGCCGGCTATTTTGGTGTTCGGCGACTCCTTCGTCGACACAGGTAACAACAACGCCATCGTCATGAAGAACACCGACGCCTTATCATCTCCCGCGCGCGTCGGCTACCTCCCCACTGCTGCGCGAGACCTCGGTGTGGGATTCAATCTCGCGTGCGTTCTTGGGACGATTTGGGTTTGGAATGGTTGTTGACGTGTGTGGGTGTTGGTTGCGGATTTGGTGAATGGGATCGACGAGATCGGCACCACGCTCTACCTCCCGACGCTGGGCAAGTCGGCGATGAAGTCCGCGCTCAAGGTGGCGGCAGCGGTTGGGGAGGACCAGCAGCAGCACGGGAGCCGCTCCCCCGTGGCCGCCGCAGAGGTGATTCATATGGACGTCGAGGAGGGCGAGGACGAGATGAAGCGATATCTCGTCAAGGAGAAGCCGTAGAAACTTTTGTAATCAGGATAAATATATGTTTGATCTTGTAGCAAAATTTTATTTTATTGCTTAGCTTTTGTGTTTCGTTATTAATTTTATTTTTCGTGGCAACACATATTCATTGAACTAGTATAGAAGATATGCATGGTCAAACACGACGCTTGGACGAGGCGCTTCCGGAGATTTTTTTAAGTTTTGCTGCCACACTGGGCAGCAATGGACACCAAAGCATCTTAGCGCTGCTTGCAGAGGAGCCGACGCCCGGAGCAATTCAAACGTGCTGACTTTGCCGTCGCGAGATCAAGGCGCTTGGGTGTTCGATTGTGCATGTAACTGATTTAGTTGATCTGGTTTAGTTCATTTGTGCATGTAACTGATTTAGTTGATCTCTGTGCATGTAATAATAGAAATGGTTGAGTTGTAGCCTTTTATTATATATATACTCTAGTGCAGCAGCACAATAGCTAACTATCAGTAGAATAGCTAACTATCGCTATAGCATTTCAAATGGATCCTAGCTTCGTAAATTGGTTTAGTTCCCCCGGTTACCCATACGATCTTGAAAATTATCCACACTCACAATTTCTGGTGAGCTTGTCACAAAGGCAAATATCGCATCAATTTTCGTAGAATTTATATCCTAGTGGTTATACTACAAACTTCGAGAGTCCACAAAATCCCAATTCCATGCCAAAAAAACAAAGAACATATGGGTGCTACAACTTTGAGTCCACAAAATCCCAATTCCATGCCAAAAAAACAAAGAACATATGGGTGCTACAACTTTGACACCCAAAAATCCACGCACTGTTGGTGATATACATAGGGACGATGGTAACGGCGGCAATGACTACAACGATTAAGAAAACTGAGGTCGACGCCTATCATGGAACCAAGAAGACAACATAAGACTGGTTTGCACTTTTTTTCTATTTTCTTTTGCTGTTGTTTGGTTTAAATAAACATGTAACAATTTATTTGTTTTATGAATACATATTAGCGCTTGGTTAAATAATTCAATCGATCCTATTGCGAGAACAACAAGAAGGGAGAAGTGTATTGAAAGAAAGTCACTAAAGACTACAACAAGAACAGTCCGCTCAATCAAAGAAGACTAGTAAAACATGTTGGAAAGGAAGCGAAGATAAGAGCAAGATTTTATTTATTATTCCTTTTAACATTATAGTTGAGAATACATAATTCACAAACATCAAAAATGACATAGACAATATAGTACTTAGCAATGTTATGTCATCCATGAATTATGTCTGCTACCCCCAAAGAAGGGAGAAATATTTACTTTTGCTCTCAGATTAAGGGTTTGGATGAAGATAAGAATCTTCACCACAATCATAAATGGGCTAACACTCTATTCAATGGAATAGGCCTTGAGCTCTTACCACCTTAAAATGCACACTAAAGAATTCTACTGTCTAGATAAATACACAATCCAGATTATAATTAATAAGTCTTGCTAACCAAAACAACACTTCCAGATCAGCAAGAATATCAAAATCAATCAGTTCTATACGGCTATCAGATTACAATCACTATTGTCAGCAAATTCAGTATATCAGAATTAATCCATTCAATAGCATGAATTTGTTCAGATTACACATATATATACTGACTAAGCAGGACTAGGCAATAAATAGAGCATATACAGATCTATCAGTGACTGAAATACGAACAAGCAGAAGCTAGTCAAATGAGTAGTACTGACAGAAATGAACTGATCAATAACAGGATATCAAACAGGTGTAATCTGGACAGTTAAGTAAGTAATTCTTTCAAGCATTTAAGTCTATAGTTCAAGGCCTAAACCACAGAAATAAAGGTTCTGATCATTCGATACCCAAGTTCATCACAGAGCAAAGACCCACGCCCCACCCAAAGGCAACAAGACAATCTGAACACTTACAGAGGAGCAAGACTCAAAGCCACTCAGATGAACCAAGGCAAGGCACGACCAATATCACGACCCGAAAACCGATTGCCTCTGCAAGTGCCACGGATAAATGGATCGGCCTCGAGATACAATGCCTTACCCATGGTGTGGACACACTAGCCGCAGCCTTGAGCCTCACAGACAAAGAACTCAAGATCGAATCTCCAAACCAAGATCTCCCCAAAGCTTCAAATACAAAGACCAAAGACACTCCCAAATCAGAAGCCCTAACCAAATGTCTGGATGCACACAGCCAAACCAGACTTTGGTTCCACTCCTTCAGATCACAGATCTGAGAACAAACCTCACAGCCAAAAACAAGTGCAGAAGCTAGAGGAAGATCAGGATGGGAAGAAGAGAGCTTAGGGTTTCTTACTCATGTCATCCAAAAAGAGAACCTGAGCCTTAAAATATAGGGAGGAAGAGCGGACTCAGCCACCTTCCTGCGCACCAGCCGGCGAAGCACAAGCACTTACCGAAGATCATGGTGCTGCCCAGTCAAACCGGAAGCACAGAGACCAAATCAGTTTATCCGCCGCCACCCACAAGCAACGGCAGACACACGAACGGGAAAAGCTTGTGCACTAGATGCTTCGCCTGCCTCTCCTATTGGCAAACCCTAATGGGCCGACTGTAGGGCCCACGACCGAACACAGGCCAGCCCATTACTCAAGAGAAAACATCAAGTTTTCCAGCAGTCCCCACCAAAATTGATGTTTGAAGAATTGATCTTGTTTGATATACAGTGGTTTGACACTGGGTACCTTTCGGGTTTGAACCCAATGTCTAGTTACAAGAGTTTTGATACTGCACAGACAATGGAGGACAGAGGCCTTGATCCAATGCCTTGGTGTGAGAAACATCACTCAAGTAACATCCTGTACAAGGCCGCTATTAGTTTTAGCTCTCGGGTTAGGACTTTCCGGTCATGTCCCAGTATCTTAATTCATGAGTATCTTCTGGAAGTATACCCAAGTTTCTGTTAATCGCGACCTCACGATTATACTCACATAGGTGAGTTCTCCAAGGAGTCCTGTAGGACAACTCCTATTGCCACACGGCATTGAACTCATTAAGAGCTTACACCAACTCGCCATACAATGAAAGCACCGCAGCCTAATGGGACCCTTAGATGTGCTCTTTAGACCACACAGTTTATTTTTCTAGAGCCTAGTTCACGGGATCTCCGCTCTTCTAGGGTAGGTTACTACCGATGTGATCCTCTCAAATAGGTATGAGCCCCATTCCCTTAGACGCTGCTAGAATGACCTTCCGCGCCATTCCTTTGGTGAAAGGATCGGCCAAGTTCCTTTCAGATCGATGTATTCTACAAAGAATTACACCCGCCTCTAGCATGCCTTAGCGATTTTAATCGCCTTTATGTGTCTTGACGACTTCATATTATCTTACTACTCTTCACCTTCACCGAGACGGTTTGGTTATCGCAGTAGGTAAGGATAGCTGGAATTGGTTTTTCCAGCACTGGTAGGTCAGAAAGAAGCCCTCTTATCCATTCTGCCTCTACAGCTGCTGAGTCAAGTGCTACCAACTCACCTCCATGGTGGATCGTAAGAATGGTCTGCTTGGAAGACCTCCACGATACAATTTCACCGCTAGAGTGAAGACATATCCACTCGTAGCCTTCATGTCATCCGAGTCACTGATCCAGTTAGAATCACTGAATCCTTCCAGATCGCAGATGACCAAGAAATGTATTCCCAGATTCATTGTTCCTTTAAATATTTAATGACTCTCTAGTGCTATCCAATGATCATCTCCTCGATTGGACGATAACGACTCAACTCAAGATACAAAGATATGAGATGTCTGGCCTAGTTGCACTAGCTAAGTACATCAGGGAACCAATAATCTGTGAATATCTTAGCTGGTCTTTACCTTGACCCAAGTTCTTTTTGAGTTTGGTGTTTGGATCATAGGGTGTGGCAACTGGCTTGCAATCTACAAAGCCAAAGCGATTAAGCATTTTGTCCACATAATGGGATTGAGACAGGGTAATCCCATTCTCACCCTTTATAAGCTTAATGTTTAAAATCACATCAGCTTCACCCAGATCTTTCATATCAAAGTTCTTGGAGAGGAACGACTTAGTTTGATTAATTACATCCATATTGGTCCCAAACAATAATATGTCATCTACGTATAAACATAGAATAACACCTTCACTCCCTTTGAATCGATAGTACACACACTTGGGCTTCGTTTACACAAAAGCCAATAGAAATCATTGTACTATCAAATTTCTCATGCCACTGCTTGGGAGCTTGTTTTAGACCATATAAGGATTTAATCAATCGACACACTCTGATTTCTTGTCCTTTTACCACAAATCCATCTGGCTGCTGCATATAGATCTCCTCATCCAGCTCTCCATTTAGGAAAGCGGTCTTTACATCCATTTGATGTACTATGAGTTTATATGACGCTGCCAATGCTAAAAGCACTCGGATTGTGGGTAATCTAGCCACAGGAGAGTAAGTGTCAAAATAATCTTCGCCCTCCTTTTGCGTAAAGCCTTTAGCCACCAAACGGGCCTTGTACTTCTCAATAGTACCATCGGGTCTACGCTTCCTTTTAAAGATCCATTTGCAGCCCACTGGCTTGCAACCGACTAGAAGATCTGTTATCTCCCAGGTTCCATTGGAGATGATTGAGTCCATCTCACTTGATCGCCTCCTTCCAAAGATTTCAGATCCGGGCGATGCATATGCCTCTGGAAGGCTTCGTGGTTCGTTATCCACAACATAGGTGATATAGTCATCGCCGAAGGACTTTTCAGTCCTTTGCCTCTTACTCCTTCTCAACTCCAAATCTGGAGCCGTGTCATCCACGCTAGAAGGAATAGATTGTTCATGAGAACCATTAGGCGTATATCTTCTTTTGCTCTCATAGGAAAGATATTCTCAAAGAATGTCGCACACGGACTCCATTACAAGATTTATCGCAATGTCTCAAACCTCGGACTTGACCACTAGAAATCTATAAGTCAGGCTCGATGAGCATACCCAATAAAGACACAATCCACGCCTTTGGACCGAAGTTTTTCTTCGGTAAAGGTACATGAACCTTGGCCAAACAAACCCCAAGTCCGAAGAAATGACAAGTTAGGTTTTCTCCCTTCCATCCTTCATAAGGTGTAACCTCACGATTGTAGGTGCAACCCTATTTAGGACATAATTAATCGTGAGAGCAGCCTCACCCCACCATGAGTTAGCCATACCGAACTTTGTAACAAATCATTCACTAAGTCACAAATAGTTCGATTCTTTCTTTCAGCCATTCCATTGGATTGAGGTGAGTATGGTGGTGTAAACTCATGTATTATACCACTTTCTTCACAATATTGAGAGAATTCCTTAGGAATATATTCTCCTCCCTGCCCCGACCTTAACCTCTTTATTGTCTTTTCTAGTTGATTTTCAACTTCAAATTTTATAGATTTTAAAGTATTCTAGTGCTTCATCTTTAGTTTTGAGTAAATAGATGTAACAAAATCTGGTTGCATCATCTATGAGAGTAAAGAAATATCTTTTGCCACCTTTAGTTATTATACCATTCATTTCACAAATATCAGAATGGATTAATTCAAGTGGTGAGGTGGTTCTGCCCTCAACCGTATGAAACGGTTTCCGAGGCTGTTTAGCTTGAACACATACCTCACACTTGTGATTTTTCTCATACTTATATTTAGGAATAATCTCCATCTTGCTCAAACGCTCAATAGCTTCATGATTAACATGACAAAGACGAGAATGCCATAAGTCATTATTATTATCACAATATGAAGACTGAAATACATTTATATTATTATCAAGAGTAGAGATGCGGAACATGCCTCCGCAATCATAGCCTTTTCCTAAGAACAAACCAAATTTGGTCAACATGACCTTATTGGACTCAAAGACTAATTTTATTCCTTGACGCACAAAGATTGACCCGCTTAACAAATTGCGAAGTCATCGCAGTATATACAAGACGCCCTAAGAACAAGCGCCTTGCTCGAATTCAGCTCGCACTCACTTGTCCTATCCCACGTACTGCAACCGCTGCACCGTTCCCCACTAGAACGGTTCCACTTGTCGCACCTCGAAAAGAGGAGAAATAAGTCCGATCAGTGCATATGTGTCTAGTAGCACTCAGACGATCCACCAATCGAGGATGAATCTGCCATAAAGGCCAAAGGTACATACCCACTAGTGGAGGTGCTCGCATCGATCTCCGATCTCGCAATAGCCACATGCACTGGCCTTGGACGCCTTTTGTTGTTCAGCGTTGGTTCTTCCTCTTCGGTATGCATCGATTGGCTTTATGGCCCTAAGACGCCGCAAACGGCGCATAATCTCCGTCTTCTTCTTTTTCATGTCTTTAGTCTTGATATTGTTCATAGGAGATGGCTTCTTGATTTTCTTCATATTCTTGCTTTGGGTCTTATGCTCAACAAGATTAGCCTGAGCGGGAGCCTTCATCTCTCCATAGCTATGTTTGGACTTCTCCTCGACATTAATAGCGGCAACCAGTTCACCAACTGTTAGCCGCTTCTTCAGATGTCGACGGGCTGTGACAAAGTCACGCCAGGAAGAAGGCAACTTAGCTAGGATCACATTCACCTAAAATCCCTCTGGTAGAACACACTCGTACTGACCTAAGTCGCGTACGAGGAGCTGCAGCTCATGGATTTGCTCCATGATAGATCTGGCTTCAACCATCTGGTAATTCAGGTATTTAGCCGTAATGAATGACTCATTTCCATTATCGCTCTCGGCATATTTCTCATTAAGCTCTATCCAAATCTTGCGTGCCTCCGTGAAGTTCACATACACGTCAAAAAGCCTATTTGATAGGATGGCTAAGATGCGGGCTAACGCAGAAGTGTTAGCCTTCTCCCAACTGGCCCTTTTCGCAGTCATGCGATCAATCTCGGCCTCGTCGGTCACATCTTCCCCTAGAAGGGGTGGCATCCTTCGCTAATGGCCCAAAAGAGTCCGAGCTCAATTAGATAGAGCTTACCCTAGCTCGCCAATATAAAGCCGCCCCATCAAATATTTCAGGCTTAATTGCGTCTGAGGACACAGAAGCCATTGATGGAATCGGTTTTCTGGATTGTTGGAAAGGAAGCGAAGATAAGAGCAAGATTTTATTTATTATTTCTTTTAACATTATAGTTGAGAATACATAATTCACAAACATCAAAAATGACATAGACAATATAGTACTTAGCAATGTTATGTCATCCATGAATTATGTCTGCTACCCCCAAAGAAGGGAGAAATATTTACTTTTGCTCTCAGATTAAGGGTTTGGATGAAGATAAGAATCTTCACCACAATCATAAATGGGCTAACACTCTATTCAATGGAATAGGCCTTGAGCTCTTACCACCTTAAAATGCACACTAAAGAATTCTACTGTCTAGATAAATACACAATCCAGATTATAATTAATAAGTCTTGCTAACCGAAACAACACTTCCAGATCAGCAAGAATATCAAAATCAATCAGTTCTATACGGCTATCAGATTATAATCACTACTGTCAGCAAATTCAGTATATCAGAATTAATCCATTCAATAGCATGAATTTGTTCAGATTACACATATATATACTGACTAAGCAGGACTAGGCAATAAATAGAGAATATACAGATCTATCGCTGGATCGAAATACTAACAAGCGTAGTTAGTCAAATGAGTAGTAATCGATGTAAATGAACCGATCAATAACAGGATATCAAACAGTGTAATCTGGACAGCTATAAGTAATTCTTTCAAGCATTTAAGTCTATAGTTCAAGGCCTAAACCACGTAAATAAAGGTTCGATCATTATGATACCCAAGTTCATCACAGAGCAAAGACCCACGCCCCGACCCAAAGGCAACAAGACAATCTGAACACTTACAGAGGAGCAAAGACTCAAAGCCACTCAGATGAACCAAGGCAAGGCACGACCAATATCACGACCCGAAAACCGATTGCCTCTGCAAGTGCCACGGATAAATGGATCGGCCTCGAGATACAATGCCTTACCCATGGGTGGACACACACCAGCAGCCTTGAGCCTCACAGACAAAGAACTCAAGATCGAATCTCCAAACCAAGATCTCCCCCAAAGCTTCAGTCACAAAGACCAAAGACACTCCCAAACTGCAAGCCCTAACCAAATGTCTGGATGCACACAGCCAAACCAGACTTTGGTTTCACTCCTTCAGATCACAGATCTGAGAACAAACCTCACAGCCAAAAACAAGTGCAGAAGCTAGAGGAAGATCAGGATGGGAAGAAGAGAGCTTAGGGTTCTTACTCATGTCATCCAAAAAGAGAACCTGAGCCTTAAAATATAGGGAGGAAGAGCGGGACTCAGCCACCTTCCTGCGCACCAGCCGGCAAAGCACAAGCACTTACCGAATATCATGGTGCTGCCCAGTCAAATCGGAAGCACAGAGACCAAATCAGTTTATCCGCCGCCACCCACAAGCAACGGCAGACACACGAACTGGAAAAGCTTGTGCACTAGATGCTTTGCCTGCCTCTCCTATTGGCAAACCCTAATGGGCCGACTGTAGGGCCCACGACCGAACACAGGCCAGCCCATTACTCAAGAGAAAACATCAAGTTTTCCAGCAAAACATTGCAAAGACCACCGGGAAAACCAATAAAAAGGTTGTATGCTTTAATAGTATTTGGTGCAAACTGGAAGATGTGTATGTTAGTGGGAAATCTGATGTCCAACTCATGGACAAAGCTCATGAAATATACAAGATGGAAACAAAGCAGTGCTTCACACTAGTGTACTGGTAGAGAGAGATACGAGACCAGCCTAAATGGACCAGAAACTACGAAGAGGCCAAGACCAAAAGGAATGAGACAGTCCAGAGTCAGATTGCAGAAGAAACTCAACCACTAGGAACAAAAGCCGCGAAAGCAAAAAAGAAAGGGAAAGTGTCGGACCCGAATTTGCAAATCCGGACCCTCAGGTATTCAAAGACTAGTCCAGATCACGCTTAGTACATAGCCTCAACATTGGTACATATCACAAATATAACCAATGAAATAATAAGTACTTTGATTAAATACTCAAACTAGTTGATCGACCTTATGGTCAAGTTACAAAGACGATCGCCAGTATTAAGACTTATTAAAATATTCAAATGCAATGAAATAAAATAAACTCGTGGCGCCAACCAATTTGCCACAGTAACCGGCCGGGCTCGCTCCCTAGTTTGTCGGCTCCTCCCGATACTCCTCCTCCTGAAAGGGGGTTTGCTTCTTCTTCAAGCTGAAGTTGTGTTGTTGTGGGTGAGTACTTTGAGCACTCAAAGAAGTCATGCATGAATGCAATTCTAATATTCTACATGCATGGCTTAGTACAAAGGATAGGCTATGGTTCATGAGCAAGACAACATTTAAGAATAACAAAGAATAATTTGCAAAGCAAAGAAAACAAGAATAAGAATAGTAGCTTTCACAAACATTTTAATCACAATCATATTTCCATCCTATGTCAAGTTCCTCATTACCAACCCAAGCATTTTTCCATAAAAATTCATTTTCATAAAAATCTAACCCTTGACAGTAATCACCGAAGCGATGCTCAATACCGTGAAACACGGCTTATTGAATAGGTTGTACACTCTGCAGAGGTTATACACTTTACCCACAAGATACACAAATACCACCAAGGCAAATAACCGTAGAAGCCTTTTCCAAAGTTCCATCTAAACTCAAGACGCCGCTAAGGTTTCAACACTGGAGGGACTGGTTACCACACCAGGCCCCCTCTTGCGCCATGTGAGTTCTCAATCCGCTTCTCCTGCCTCACACCACCACGAGCAAGCACTAAAGAATAGATTTCCCGGTTTACTCACTAAGCCGTCCCATTCACGGAGCTTGTGGTCAGATGAGGGACTCAGTTCAAATGCTTTCGCAAGGTTAAGTCCTTAGTTGGCCGAGGCAAGACTAACCAAAAATGACTTTAACATCCAAAACCAATAAAACCAAATTCGACCGCCATTGCCACTCTTGGCCCACTGTAAACAATCTTGCCACATGCCTCGGCCTAAATCATTTTCCCACCCCAGCTCTTTACCATTGCACCACGTGCCATTATCAACTTAATAACACATGTCTCTTCACAAAGCATGTTCAATATCTCATTAAGTCAAGATTCACTTTGGTATTCCAAAATCATGAAATGTCCACGTGGCGAGGGCTAAGCATACTACTTGGTCTACTCAACCCATGTTGGCAAATTATAAAAGTCCAACTATTAATCCATATCCTAGGGTGACAAAAGATTCATGGCCTACAATTATATATGACAAGGTGGCATACAGAACTTAGGCATTTAACTAATCCAAAACTTATTCAAAATCATTTCTATCAAATTAGCATGCAATAGTTTAAATCAAAATAATTTGCTCTAGTAGGTTCAACATGATCAAACACAACTTGCCTTCAAAAAGTAATCGATTACGGCGCCCCGAGCTTGCTCTCGGTCGAGAACCCTCCCTCGAAACAACCGGGCACTTCAACGTCTACTGCATAGCGTAAACACAAACAATAAAATAAATAAACAGTGGGCAAACAGTGCTCAAAAATTCAATTAAAATTCATAAACAGAAAGATCACCATTTTACAAATTTATAGAAATTGGAATCACTCAAATCGGAGTTAAAACGCAAAAGTTATAGCAGTTGAAGTTTCAAAATATATTTAAAATCAATATACCGAATTAAATAAATATTTTCTTTTTCGAAAATCAATTATTGCGTCATCGTGACACATGTCGCCATCGAGAGTGACACGTGGCTTCTTGCCGTCGCCACCGACCGCTCCGTGATGACGTCAGCATGACGTCATCGTGACGTCAGCACGACTCGGTCCTCACACTGACAGGTGGGACCCATCGTGACGTCGACATAGCGTCGATGGTGATATCACGCGCCACGCGCGTCGCGGCCGACGAGTGGGCCCGTCTTTGTCGGCGACTTCGGGTGAACTGCGTGCAGTCAGTCGGTGACGGTAGTGCGTCCGCTTCGGCGACTCATGCGCGCAATGATGAGCGTCGCGTGAGATCGGCGTGTGGGTCCATCGATTGCTGGCCCTCATGCACGATGAGGGGCGGCGTGGCACGACGGTGGCCCTCGGATATGCATCTAACGGTGGAGATCGAAGATGGGGTTTCTTGCTTTTCAAAGCGGCGTGGCGAGATCTGGATCGTTGGTCGCGTGATCGGACGGTGGGAAGCTTCGAGCGGCGGTGATGGAAGCGGCGGCTGCTTGAGCCGGAGACGATGACGATGACGTTGGCGCAAGGCCAGCTCCTCGGCGGCGTCGCGGTAATGCTTCCGACGCGGCTTGACAAGGTGAGTTCGGGATGGCACGGCGGCGGCAGAGTGGCCGGCGGCGGCAAGCACGCGCAAGGAACTTCGGCGGAAGGCCGGGAACCGGCGAGCTCTTGCGGCGCGGCGGCAGCGTCTCGAGCGTGCGGACGTCACGGATGGGTGCGGCGCGAGGTGAGGAGCACGGCACGGTGGCGGCGCTTAAATAGCCCCCGGCGTCCGTGAAAAGCGCTGGAGACCGAGGCCCACTGGCGGCGGCGGCGAATCCGGTGAGGATTCGGCTTAGGTGACGATGGCGCGATGAGAGCCGTCGGATGGAGATCGAGCGACCCCGCGTTAGGGTTTTCCCAGACGGGCCGCATACAGATACTCGCCCAACACTATTCATCGAATTTTTAATTCTTTTCGATTTAAAATAATTCCCGAAATTCAAATAATTTATTTGGGGCCTTAAAAATATCGGAAAAATTCTCGAAAAATTCCCATAAATATTTTAGGACATTTGTGACTCAAATAAAATATTTTCAACAAAACTTTATTTTAACTTTTCCATTATTTAATTAATTTGATAAATGGCTTAATTCAAAATAAATTCAAATAATTCCAAATAAATCCAAATAAATTCAGAAATTCCCAAAATTCAAAATACCATTTAAATGCAATAAAAGCAAAAATTGGGGTGTTACAAACCTCCCCCTAACGGAATCTCGACCGAGATTCGAGTCGACTAAGAAATAGGTTGGGAATTCTTCTTCAGTCTTCTTCACGCTCCCGGAGTTGCTTCGCTCTCGGAATGGTTACTCCCGATTGAACTCGCAGGCGGGTCGATTTATTTCGCTTTCGATCCATTGTGTCCAAGATTTTCACAGGTACTCTTTATAGGTCAAATCCTCCTGCAACTCGGCCAGACTCTAACTCAAGATCTGCTCTCCTCGACACTCGGAGACATTTCTTTAATTGTGACACAGAACACATCATGCACACTGCTAGAGATGCAGTAGCTCCAAGCGATATGCTACCTCACCTCTACGACTTAGAATCTTGAATGGGCCAACATATCTTGGCGCTAACTTCCCTTTAGTGTGAAACCTCTTAACTCCTTTTGAGTGGGGTAACTCGAGATACACAAAATCTTGAGCTCAAAGCTCAAATCCTGCGGCGATTATCGGCATAACTCTTACTGCGTCTTGATTGTGCAATTTTCAATCGTTCACGATCATACGCTACTCGCTCTTGACTTCTCGAAGAATGTTCAGCCCAAACATATGACGTTCTCGGTCTCATTCCAGTTCAACGGCGTTCGATGGGTCTTCCATATAAGCGCTTCAAATGGCGACATCTCGCAAACTTGCTCGGTAGCACATTGTTATAGCTAAACTTCGGCATATGGCAAACACTTATCCCAAGGTTGTATAAGCCAATGCACATGCCCTCAACATGTCCTCCATGATTCGATTAACTCTTTCCGTTTGCCCATACATCTGTGGGTGATATGCGATCTTGAAGTTCAAGGCGGTTCCTAGGGCCTCATGCAACTTATCCCAAAATCTTGAGGTAAACTAGGTACCTCTCGTCTGATACAATTTTCTTGAACTCCATGCGGACACACAATTCTTGACATATACAAATCTGCTAAGCGGTCCCCGAGTAGGTAGTTTTCACCGTATGATAGTGGGCGAC
Source organism: Guadua angustifolia (assembly GCA_036346375.1). NCBI lineage: Eukaryota > Viridiplantae > Streptophyta > Magnoliopsida > Poales > Poaceae > Guadua > Guadua angustifolia. The sequence goes on along the minus strand of CM070514.1, from coordinate 25,278,106 downwards.
CTTGGTCAACCGGTCCACTATAACCCATATGGAGTCATACCTGTCTGGGTCCCGGTAGACCAAGAATAAAGTCCATTCCGATTTCCTCCCATTTCCACTCGGGTATCTTCGATTGGTTATGCAACCTATTTGCCTTTGATGCATTGCTTTGACTCTTTGGCATATGTCGACAACGCAACATGCTCTGCAACTTCACGCTTCATGCTTGGCCACCAAAATCTTTCCTTCGTGTCTTGGTACATCTTAGCGCTTCGGGATGAATCGAGTACTTGGAGTCATGAGCTTCCTCCGAATCAGTTGTTTAGGTTCCTTCTTAGCAGACGCAAATGCGCTTCTTGATCCATAATGTACCTTGCTCATCCAAATTGAAATCCTTTGCCTTGCCTTCCTCCATTTTCAACTTAATCCTCTGAATCTTGACATCGTCCTTCCGTCCTTCCGGATCGATCTTCCGGTAGGCTTCACTTCTAAAGTCGCTATAAATCCTTTAGGCACAACTTCCACTTGACAAAATTCCTTGCATAACTCAACCTGACTTGCTTCCACCAACATGTTCACCGAATGGCTTTTTCGGCTTAAAGCATCGGCCACCACATTGGCTTTTCCGGGGTGATAATGAATTCCCAGATTATAGTCCTCAATTAATTCCAACCACCTCCTCTGTCTCATGTTCAGGTCCGACTGTGTAAATATATATTTAAGACTCTTATGGTCTGTGTACACCTCACATCTGTTCCCAGTTAAATAGTGTCGCCATAACTTCAAGGCATGCACTACGGCTGCTAACTCCAAGTCATGTGTGGGGTAGTTCTCCTCATGCGGCCTCAAGCGCCTTGACGCATACGCAGCGACCTTTACATTGCGTGCTTAACACGCATCCTAGTCCTTGGCGCGATGCATCACAAGATATATCAAAACTCGCTTAAATCCGTAGTACTAACAACGGCGCCGTTGTCAAACGCTTTCTTCAACTCACGAAACTCCGCCACATTCCGGCGTCCATGCAAACTTCTTTCTCCTTTTCAACAATTGCGTAAGAGGTCTCGCAATCGTTGAAAATCCTTCAATAAATCGGCGGTAATAACCGCCATTCCAAGGAAACTACGGTTTGAGTCACCGCCTTGGGTGGCTCCCAATGCAACATCGCTTCCACCTTACTTGGGTCAACTGCACTCCTTCTACGGTCACCACATGTCCAAGAAATTCCACCTTGTTCTTCCGTGAAGTCACACTTGCTAAACTTAGCTAAAAGTTGTTTGCTCTCTTAACCTCTCCGTAACTAGCTTCAGATGCTCGCATGCTCTTCCCAGGTCTTGGAGTAAACTAGAATGTCATCTATGAACACAACAACGAACTTATCCGTATTCCATGAAAACCTTGTTCATCATGTTCATGAAATATGCAGTGCATTTGTCAAACCGAAAGACATAACTCGGAACTCGTAATGTCCATATCTTGACGAAAATGTCGTCTTCTGCACATCCTCCGATCGAATCTTCACCGGTGATAACCCGATCGAGGTCAATCTTGGAGAAAACTCCGGCTCCTCTCAACTAGTCAAAGCAGATCATCGATCCTAGGTAGCGGATACTTATTCTTTATAGTGACTTCATTCAGCCGTTTCAGAATCCACACACATCCCAGAACTCCCGCCCTTCTTCTTGACAAATAGAACCGGTGCTCCCCATGGCGGATTTAACTTGGTCTAATAAATCCCTTATCCATTAACTCCTCTATCTCGCTTCTTCATTTCCACTAGCTCATCGGTTGACATCCGATAAGGTCTCTAGCTATCGGGCATCCCCCTAGACTAACTCGACACAAACTCTATGTCCCTATCTCGTGGCATCCTGTAAATCCTCCGAAATACATCCGGTATTCTCTCGACAACCTGGTATATCTTCTATGCCGATGGCCTTCACACTATTGACCATCAACTGTCCATCCCGAACGGTAGCTTGTTACTGAAACTCTATTTTTCTCTCCACAAGGACTCTCGATCGATATGACTCTTCGTCCACGCCTAACACAACCTTGTGCTTAGACAACCAGTCCATTCCCAAAATAACATCTAGGGTCCGGGTATCTAACACCACTAAGTTTGCTAGGAACTCTGCTCCATCTATAAGCAACTTTACCCCTGTAACATCCTACATCGATCGGAGTTCGATCCCGGGATTGTACTAGCAATACATGCCTAAGATTCACCATTTTCAACCCATTGTTCACAAAAAATCCGAGATATAAACGAATGCGAAGCTCCGTAATCAAATAAAAGCTGCAGTATCGAGTTGACAAGTAACTTACCCAAGACGACGTCCGATGTATTCTCAGACCGATCATCGGTGACATGATTAACTCGCCTCTTACCACGCCTGTGTGGCAGCTCCAGATTGTGTAACTCCACGACTTGCTCGACGCTGGTGCCTTCATGGAGTGGTTCCAAGATTGAAGCGAACCGGTGTCACTCCTCCTCCTCCCTTCTAGGACAAGATTGGCAAATGCTCGCTCGTGATGATAAAACAACGCTTAACTGCCGATCGCTCCCTGCACTGCATTCCCAACCGTGTTGGTGTTCGAACATTTTGTCCGTGAGTCTTGGTATGGTGGTGGCGTCGTCATCACATTCTGGGCTGAAATCAAGAACCGATTTGGTAACCTCAAGCAGCTGCGCTCCTGGCGTGCTCCGCAGTGCCATCCAAGCGCTCGATTGTCCTCCAGCCTCCTTGCGCTTGTCCTCCAATATCGGCGCCTTGTTCACTAGCTCAAAATCGAGAAAAGTGTGGGTTATGAGTCCCACCCGCAGCCCCGAATTGAGTCCTTTCATGAATCGAGACCGCTGGCCTTATCCGCTGTTACATCCTCAAAAGCGTGGCGTGCCACCGAGTGAACTTATTCAGATATTCGACACCGATTGATTGCCCCGCTTCAGTGCCCTAAACTCCTCCTTTTCAGCTCCATTATGCCTTCGGCACATGATATCACGGAAGCGATCGTGAACTCCTCCCACTGATGTCCTGCGGGTGCTCATGAGCAACAAGATGGTTTTCCCACCATTCACCGGTTCCTTCAAGCCGATGAGAGGCATAGAGTACCTCTCATTTCACACTGCTTGGGTAATGTGCAACTTTCTATCGCCCTCACCAATCATCTCCTCCAATGGATTGGCATTTCCAGAAAATGTAGGCGTCGGTCCTCATGAATTCGACTGACCTCGAGTGTGGCCTCTGACCGGGTTAACTCGTTAACTTGGGCGTGGCGGCTTGGGCAAGAACTCACAGATCTGCTGCATCATGGCATGCATTAACTGGGTCTGTGCAGGCAATAAAAGCTCCAAGGTTCTGCATATCAACTGGCGGTGCTGGTTGAGGTCCTTGTCCTTCACCATCGTTGTTTCCAGCTGAGCGTGAACCATTCCCATTTCCTCCTTGGTTTCCTCGAGTGTTCACCATCTGCCGATTGCGCCATAGTTTAGAGACGAGAGGGAAATAAGAATAGACAAGTAATAGAGTACTTATCTTGGGGGCGAAGGTGTAACACAAAATCTAACTTTATTACTTTATTAATATCACGGGTATGGTTGCTCACAATGCCTAAAGGCCTTGCAACACATACCGATCACTCACAAGCATGAAAGAAGCAAACCGAGCTAACACTCAGGAGTCAAACGCCTCTAAGGGTGACTCTTATTCCAAGACGCGACTCAACGCAGGAGTCTCAACTGCTAATCCTAACGCCACTCTCGAGCCAACCCCCACCGAACTTCGGTGGATACACCCGCGGGTGTCTTGGTCGGTACAAACCTATCCCAACGATCCTCGGCTAAGGCGCCTCCTGCTCTTCTCAAGGCCTCAACAGGCTCGGGCTTCACTTCCACTTGCTCAGACTTCACTTCCACTGGCTCGACTTCACTTCCACCGCTCGCCTCTGCTCAGCCGCTGCTCCTCGCTGTGGCTCCTCGGTCTGGTCGTAGCTCCAAAGATCGCTCGGCTCGTCCGTGTCACATTGTCTCCAGTTCCCAATCCTCTGGATAGAGGGGCCAAGTACTACAAGTCTGCAACAGATGAGCCCTAAGCTGTGTGAACTCATCCACGAGACCTCTCAGCCTCGAACTGCGTCTCGCCGATAACATCCTTTGAGCGATGACATATCCGCAAGGTGGGTGATCGTGGCATCCTCCTCCTCGATGGGCTCTCGGCCAGCGAGTGTCTCGCGGGTGGTGACGAAACACAGGCCATCCAACTCCTCGGGTAGGTGCGAGCACCGCCTCATCGCCAGACGCGATGTCTCCAAATCCGTCAAATACAATGACAACCTCCTGGCGGTGATGCGGATGCGACGACTCGCCTCGCCCTATCCCGAAGCGTGAAACCGTGATAGTGACATCTCAGTAATATCCACCCCACCGATCCACAAGAGTCCCCAGAGATCGGCTCATCATATCCTCCAAGCAGCTGCATCATACGCCAAAGCTCCGCGGCGTACCCTCCAGTGCGCTCACCAAAAGAGTGGATCATCCTCATCTGCCAAAGGACACTCACGTGAAACTCAGAAATTTTAAAATAAAGCGAAGACGTGATAAATTCAGCAAGGGGGTATGAAAAGAGAGAAGGGGTAAGTCGGGATTGCATTATCATCTTGGCACATTTTAGCTTTTTCGAAAATAGTTTTATCCTCACTACGACCATTCTAACTAAGGGCCAGTCCTACAGTCAGTATGGCTCTGATACCACCTCTGTCGGGACCCGAATTTGCAAATCCGGACCCTCTCGGTATTCAAAGACTAGTCCAGATCACGCTAGTGCACACGCCTCAACATTGGTACATATCACGGTCATAACCAACGAAATAATAAGTACTTTGATTAAATACTCAAACTAGTTGATCGACCTTATGGTCAAGTTACAAAGATACGCCTCGCAGGCTTAAGACTTATTAAAATATTCAAATGCAATGAAATAAAATAAACTCGTGGCGCCAACCAATTTGCCACAGTAACCGATTGGGCTCGCTCCTAGTTTGTCGGCCTCCTCGATACCTCCTCCCGAGGTGGTTTGCTTCTTCTTCAAGCTGGTTGTGTTGTTGTGGGGTGAGTACTTTGAGCACTCAAGAAGTCATGCACGTAATGCAATTCTAATATTCTACATGCATGGCTTAGTACAAAGGATAGGCTATGGTTCATGAGCGATCTGAAGATTTAAGAATAATGATAATAATTTGCAAAGCAAACAAAAGCAAGAATAAGAATAGTAGCTTTCACAAACATTTTAATCACAATCATATTTCCATCCTATGTCAAGTTCCTCATTACCAACCCAAGCATTTTTCCATAAAAATTCATTTTCATAAAAATCTAACCCTTGACCAGTAATCACCGAAGCGATGCTCAATACCGTGAAACACGGCTATTGAATAGGTTGTACACTCTGCAGAGGTTATACACTTTACCCACAAGATACATCAAATACCACCAAGGCAAATAACCGTACGAAGCCTTTCCAAAGTTCCATCTAAACTCAAGATCTTCGCTAAGGTTTCAACACCGAGGGACTGGTTACCACACACCAGGCCCCCCTCTTGCGCCATGTGAGTTCTCAATCCGCTTCTCCGGACCTCACACCACCACGCAAGACCAAAGAATAGATTTCCCATTTACTCACCTAAGCCCGTCCCATTCACGGAGCTTGTGGTCATATGAGGACTTCAGTTCAAATGCTCGCAAGGTTAAGTCCTTAGTTGACCGAGGCAAGACTAACCAAAAATGACTTTAACATCCAAAACCAATAAAACCAAATTGACCGCCCGATTGCCACTCTTGGCCCACAGTAAACAATCTTGCCACATGCCTCAGCCTAAATCATTTTCCCACCCCAGTTCTTTACCATTGCACCACGTGCCATCATCAACTTAATAACACATGTCTCATTCACAAAGCATGTTCAATATCTCATTAAGTCAAGATTCACTTTGGTATTCCAAAATCATGAAACGTCACGTGGCGTGGCTAAGCATACTACTTGGTCTACTCAACCCATGTTGGCAAATTATAAAAGTCCAACTATTAATCCATATCCTAGGGTGACAAAAGATTCATGGCCTACAATTATATATGACAAGGTGGCATACAAACAACTTAGGCATTTAACTAATCCAAAAACTTATTCAAAATCATTTCTATCAAATTAGCATGCAATAGTTTAAATCAAAATAATTTGCTCTAGTAGGTTCAACATGATCAAACACAACTTGCCTTCAAAAATATTGATTTCGCCCCGAGCTTGCTCACCTGGTCGAACCTCTCCTCGAAAACCTTCGGGCACTTCAACGTCTCACAGCATAACGTAAACACAAACAATAAAATAAATAAACAGTGGGCAAACAGTGCTCAAAAATTCAATTAAAATTCATAAACAGAAAGATCACAATTTTACAAATTTATAGAAATTGGAATCACTCAAATCGGAGTTAAAACGCATAAAAGTTATAAGCATTTGAAGTTTCAAAATATATTTAAAATCAATATACCGAATTAAATAAATATTTTCTTTTTCGAAAATCAATTATTGCGTCATCTGTGACACGTGTCGCCATCGAGAGTGACACGTGGCTTTCTTGACGTCGCCACCGATCGCAAACTCCGTGATGGCGTCAAGATGACGTCATCGTGGCGCCGAGACGACTTCGGTCCTCACGGCGGCTGTGTGGGACCCATCGTGACGTCGGCATGACGTCGATGGTGGCGTCACGCGACGCGGCGTGTCGTGACGACGAGGCCCGTCTTTGTCGGCGACTCGTGAACTGATGCCGCGGTCGGCCGACAAGTGGGTCCGCCTTGTCGTGCCTGACGCGCATGATGAGCGTCGCGGTGAGAGCGACGTGTGGGTCCATCTGCGGCGTCTCATGCATGATGAGGCGACGTGGGCACGACGGTGGCCCTCGGATATGCATCTAACGGTGGAGATCGAAGATGGGGTTTCTTGTTTTCAAGGCGACGTGGCGAGATCTGGATCGTTGATGCTGCGATCGGACGGTATGGGAAGCTTGGGCGACGGTGATGGAGCGCGGCGGCTGGCTTGACCGGAGACGAGACGATGACGCGTCGCGGCGCGGCGCTGAGCTCCTCCGGCGACGTAATGCTTCCGGACGCGCTTGACAAGGTGAGTTGAGGATGGTACGGGCGACGGCGAGAGTGACCGCGGCGACAAGCGGCGCAAGGAACTTCGGCGGAAGGCTTTGAACTTTGCGAAGCTCTTGCGGCGGCGGCGGCGTCTCGGCGGTGTAGACGCGTCACGGATGGGTCTTGGCCGAGGTGAGGAGCACGCAGCACGGTGGCGGCGCCTTAAATAGCCCCCTCGGCGTCCGTGAAAAGCGCTGAGACCGAGGCCCTTACTGCGGCGGCATGAATCCGGTGAGATTCGGCAGGGCGGAGCGATGAGAGCCGCTTGATGGAGATCGAGCAGCCACCGCGTTAGGGTTTTTCGGGACGGGCCGCACAGATACTGCCCAACACTATTCATCGGAATTTTTAATTCTTTTTCGATTTAAAATAATTCCGAAATTCAAATAATTTATTTGGGGCCTTAAAAATATCGGAAAATTTCGAAAAATTCTCATAAATATTTTAGGACATTTGTGACTCAAATAAAATATTTTCAGCAAAACTTTATTTTAACTTTTCCATTATTTAATTAATTTGATAAATGGCTTAATTCAAAATAAATTCAAATAATTCCAAATAAATCCAAATAAATCCAAATAAATTCGAGAAATTCCCAAAATTCAAAATACCATTTAAATGCAATAAAAGCAAAAATTGGGGTGTTACAGAAAGCCATAGAGGACGCTTCTTTCGACAATATATAACATGAGGATGTTCAACTTTACTATGATTCGTAGGCTTTAAGAGCTTCAACGTAGACAAGATGGCAGATGTGCAACTTAGACTCTCAAAAGAAAAGATTGAAGCGGCACAAACAAAAGGGAGATTGTCAATGGTGAAGAACTACAAGAAACTCTTAATGACCGACACTAATTGCCTATCTGAATATCAAAGGATGGAGCATGACAGGGCATTAAAATATTTTAGTGATAAGTTATTTGGAGAAGATAGCGCCAACTAATAATGTGCGATTCGCACGTTATGCTTTCGCATTCATTTTCTTCTAAAATAAATGGTATAGCATATCTACTTAGCATTTAGTTGATAAAAGTGTACTTCTGAATCCTAGGTTAATGTTTTACATTCCATAAATAAAAGTTTTATTTTGATTTGGACATCATGGTTAATATGTGTATTCATAAAATCACCCAAGTGCTTGCAGTCAGTGCCAGAAAGAGAACAATCAGTCGAAATTAATAGCAGAGGTTATCATGTTGTGATAAAGAAAAGAAATAATATCAACATATGCAGGGAAAAAAGAAAAAGATAAAGTCGTGGTTATGTTCGTACTTGGGTTGTTGGGTTTTTGCTAAAATCTACTATTATCTGTTAAAGGCATGCACTTTGGTATGTTTATTGTTCCAAAAAGCACCGTGACTTCCAATGCTCCTCCTCAACCCCTCCCGTCCCCTCCCTCCATGACTTACAATCTCTTCTGCGGTAGCTACTTTTCTTACATACTCCAAAGGGAGTGTATAGGTATCATCCGGATGTTTTTTTGGTTGAAATCACTCAAATCTAGAACCATTGGATTTCAGATCCAAATTCACCGGGCCGTTGGATCAAATCATACGATCGGATGTAATTGATACTCCCGAACATCCAAATTCACTGGGCCGTTGGATCAAATCATAGGATCGGATCCAAATTCACCGGGCCGTTGGATCAAATCATAGGATCGGATGTAATCGATACTCCCGAATCTCAACAATGATCCAATGGTTCTAGATTTGGGTGATTTCAACCAAAAAAACATCCGGTTGATGTTTATCAAATCCCTACTCGAAAATGTCCCAATCCACGAGTTCCAAATCAGATAGTTGTGATGATGACGCCGCCTTCATCAATTTCCATGATCTCATTGCGCTCTTTCTAGCCGTAATCGATAAGAAGGTTTCTTTCCATAGTCGGCTAAATGATTACCAGATCATCGGTCTACTCTACCTCAATTCACCATTTCGAACTTTATACAGAAGGTTTTTCCAAGTTATGGATAATTCCTTTGATGAGCGTTTCACTGCTGCAATGGATGCTCACATCGAAGCTCGTCTATTTGGAGATAGTTGTTGTTGTTGTCGTAGCGGTACGAGGAGGTACATAGAGAGAGATCGCGGAGGAGGCCACGAACGTCTCATGTTAGACTACTTCTCTGCTACACTGGTGTACACTGATGCAATGTTCCGTCGCAGGTTTCGAATGAGAAGGTCCTTATTTTTGCGTATCGTGGAAGCTCTTGATGAATGGTCACCATTTTTTTGCTAGAGATCAGATGCCTTGAATAGAGTAGGCTTCTCGCCTTTGCAGAAGTGCACAACAGCTAGTCAAATGTTGGCATATAGGTGTTTTACTGATTTCGTTGATGAATGTTTACGGATTGGTGCAAACACGTCAATAGAGTGCCTGTAGAATTTTGTTGAAGGAATGAATGTTGTATTTGGTCCACAATATCTTTGATGACCTACACCTGAAGACATTCATCGATTGCTTCAAATAGGCAAGGCTCGTGGCTTTCCAGGCATGTTGGGAAGCCTTGATTGCATGCATTAGGAATGGAAAAATTGCCCAGTTGCATGGCATGGGCAATTCACTCGTATTGATCATGGCATCGCTACCGTAATGCTTGAAGCAGTAGCATCTCAAGACCTATAGATATGGCATGCATTTTTTGGTGTAGCGGGATCAAACAATGACATTAATGTGTTAAATCATTCTCCGTTGTTCACCAACGTCTTGCAAGGGAAAGCGCCTTCGTTTACTTTTGCTATCAATGGAAGACAATATGGTATGGGCTAATACCTTGTCAATGGAATATATCCAGAATGGACTACATTTGTGAAAACGATCCCTCTACCTCAATGTGACAAGGATAGATTATTTGCACGACATCAGAAAGGGGCAAGAAAAGATGTAGAGATTATTTGGAGTTCTACAATCTTGTTTTGCTATTTTACGTGGTTCAGCTCGATTTTGGCAATGAGGAACCCTTAGTAAAATAATGTATGCTTGTATTATAATGCATAATATGATAGTTGAAAATGAGAGAGATTCCTATAGTGTCCGATATGACTTCAACTATGATCAAGGAAGAGATCCAGTGCCACCAGCAGAACTCAACCATGGACCAATTGGTGTGTTCACTTTAGAACATGTTGCAGAACAGAACCTTGGCACTTACATATGCTCCTTGCATGAACACAGAAGTTTCCTATAGATGCATGGCACAACTTTGGCCAATGTGAAATTATCATGTCTCAGTTACCAAGTTCAATTCATCCATTTTTTCAAATAATAGCTGTTAAAGCCTAAACAAGCAATCAGTTAAACACCATTCCAATGCAGTGATCTACACAAAAAGAATAATAGATCTGCTGAACATTTCCAAGGACAATGCCAACACTAAGTCAGACAATGTGGTGCGTTCATCATCAGTATAAAAGTAACAGTACAGTGACTTATTGGTCCATCTTAAGAATACTAGGTATAATAGCGCGCTACACCGCGCCGTTGGTATTAGCTACGCTTATGGGAATCAGTAATGCAATACTATTGTCGACGATTCGGGCACCGGTCCCCTACCGAGCTTACTTGTTGAATGAGGGATCAACCTAGGGCCCCTTTTTCGCGGAGGGTATAGCGTCCGAGGGCTTGCCGAGCTACGGATCGTGGTGACACAATCGAACAAAGGGGTCCTTTTTTGGTCTGGTTCGGGCCTCTCGCAGGGGAGATAACAACCCTACGTCCAGTGATTGCACTAGCTTCCAAGGGTGGATTACAGGGTGCTTGCTCGGGGGCCCTGGGAGATTCTAAGGACAATCCTTCAGGCCACCAGCCACAAGCTGCTATGTGTGAGGAAAAATAAAAGGAGTCCAACCCTAAACTTTACGTGCGACGGGGTATTTATAGACGATTATAGTGTTACAACATTTATTACGGAGCAGCGCACCACTGTTTTCGGATGTGGGTGAAACTGTTTCCTTGCTTTTCGCCATACCGCGACGTGGGTACAGTGGGCTCAGATCGTGGCCGTACGGTCCTCCAAGCCACCGAGTGATTAATGCCACGTCGCCTTCGTGGACCGCGCCCGACTTTTTGGTGAGGCCCGAGGCCCCTTCCTTGGACTTGGTCGCTTGGTCGCGCACCCCCGAGCTAGCATGCTCGGGGGCGGGCTTGGTCGAGAACGGAGTAGCTCCGGAGGCCAACCTACCCGAGGGCCTTCCTTGGGGGCACCGCCCAAGGGTGAGCATGGTCGGCAGCCGACCGGGGTATGATGGTCGTTATGGGAAATATCCAATCCCCAACAGCTAGCCCCCGAGGCTTAAAGGGGGGGAAAAAAGGCCTCGCCGAGGTTTCCGCCTTAAGCCTCCAGCTTTTAAATGAGGGATTGGAGCTCTGCGATGAAGAACTACACGACATCCGAGCAGCCCTGCTCGGGGACGGGTATCATGTGGCGAAGAGCTATCGTGACATCCGAGCAGCCCTGCTCGGGGACGGGCATCATGCGGCGAAGAGCTACCACGTCCTTCGAGCAATATATGCTCGGGAATAAGTATCTTGCAGCGAACAGCTGCTGCAGCATCCGAGCAATCTTGCTCGGGGACGAGCGTCTCGCAGCGAAGAGCTACCACGTCATCTGAGCGACCCCTGCTTGGGAATAAAAAGTCTTGCAGCGAAGAGCTGCTACAACATCCAAGCAACCCTGCACGGGGACGAGCATGTTCCAACGAGGCCGAGCGTGTTTGACCAAGGCCTGGTCAAAATAGCAGTTGGGGACAAAGGTGAAGGGTCACGACGATTCCTTCTCCGCGAAGCCTCGCGGGTACGGCTCTGACAGTTTTTGGAAACCTCGCCATTACAGGACAGTTTCAAAAACCGCACTGCCGCGTGTCGGTTTGCGAACGGGCAGGGCAGTTTTCCGGTCCGTTCGATTTCTCCGCCTATAAATACAAGGCGGGGATGATTTTGAAAACTTTCTTCTCCCACGACTCGCAATCAAACTCCGAAAACTTCCCCACTTTCAAACTTTCTCCTCGCTTCAGCGCTTTCTCTCCCAACTCTCTCTCCATGGCGAAGTTCGGCGCAAGTAAGATCATCGCGGAGAGGCTCCGGGTACTTCGAGACTTCGGGTACCTCAACGTGGGCACCTGGCGGATCCCCGACGGCGAAGGAGCTCCAGCGTCACGCGACGACGAGGTCATCACGTGCGAGCTCTACACCGTCAACGGGCTTCGAATGCCCGAGAGTGAGTTCGTGGAATCCGTACTCGCGCAATGCGAGTGCGAGATCACCCATTTGAACCCCATCTCCATCCTTATCTTGACCATATTCTCCCACCTTTGAGAGGGCTTCGTGGGCATTCTGCCCACGGCAAGTCTCTTCTTCCATTTTTATACCTTGTTCTGCACCGGTGGCGCTTCTCGCACCGGTGCTCTGATCTAGTTTTATGAGCCAACCGCCTGCGTCTGAGTACCCTTCTTTTCCCTCAAGGACTCGGTGGCGGGCTGGGCCGATTCTTGGTTCTATCTTCGGAAAGCGCAGGGGAGCTCTCTGCGCTACATCGGAGCGGCGGCGCCCAGCATCGACACCCCGTGCCCGCCCGTTGCGGCCGAGGAGGAGCGGTCCCTGATGTTGATCAGTGAGCTCACGAACATGGGGCTCACTGATCGAGACATTGTCTGCGATTTCCTCAAGAACAGGGTGTCCCCTCTGAGGAGGAGGGAGCACCCCTTCTTCGAGATCATCGGGTGGGATGACATCACCCGAGAGGATGACTCCGATAAGTCCCCTGGTCTTGAGCGGTTTTTGCTTCGCGTACGCTGTTTGAGTTTGTGCTGATTTTATTTGCTGATCGATGGCAGCCCCGGGCTTCGACTAGGTGGAGAAGATGGTCGATGAGATGTTCGGCACCCCCAAGGGCAAGGAGCTCGAGCGCGGGCGGCAAGTCCCGAAGAACGTGCTCGAGCGGAGCGACGTGGTAAGCTGCTTCGTGATTCATGCTCGGAAAGCATCCCGAGCTCTTCTGATGCCTTTTTGTCCTCTGGCAGGAGAAGGTCGCTCTGGAGTTGGCGGTGGGCGAGCTCTTCTGACGCCTTTTTGCTCTCGGCCGCCAAGGGCAAGAAGGGAAGGGGCAAGAGGCAAGCCCCGCCGCCGACCACCACCCGGCTGACGAAGAGGCGGGTGAGCTCGTCCCAGAATCCAGCGGTGCGGCATTTGGAATTCGCTGACCGAAAGGAGGTAAGCCGCTTAAAGCTCTAGATGGAGAATTATGGCCGGGATTGCCTGGAGCAGCTCGAGGAGGAGGCGAGACTGACCGAGGGACTGGTGCAGGCCGAACAAAGGGCTTTGGAGAAGGAGCTTGCTGAGGTAAAAGCCAAGCTCAAGCAAGTCACCGAGGCTCGGCAAGTTGCGGAGCCCGAGGGCGCGGCCATTGACGAGGAGGAGGACGAGGACAAGGAAGAGGATGCGCCGCCCCTCATAACGAGGTGCGGGTGCTCAAGGAAGACACTGGAGGCGGTCGACATGGAGGACGTCGATCCCCTCCTAGCGAGGATCAGCTGCGCCGTGGAGAAAAAAGCTGAACTCGTGGTCGTGGCAGCGGCCAACCCAGCCGGGGATGACAGCGAGGGCCTCGCCGAAGGTGAGCCTCGAACTTTGCCTTTTCCTCTTTCTCTTGTTCTTTGTTTCGCGTGTCCTCCAACCGAGCTAACCCCACCCTATTGACGTGGGCGCAATAGCTCCTAGGACTTCTCCGGATTATGGTAAAATGGCTGATGAAATCTTTGGTCGTGTCGTAGAGAGGGAGATCGCCCGAGCCGCCGACCTCGTGATGAGCGAGGCCGTGGAAGTGGTGGACAAGCTCGTTGACAGCGACCAAGGCATCGAGGACCCCCTGCCCTGGAGGGACCACCGCCCCAGGGCGAGCTTCCTACCCTCCTGAGCACGGAGGGCGTACAGGGAGGGGAGGAGATTGATCTCGCAACCTTGGGCGAAAAGGCTGCCTAAGGAGCCTCGAGATCCCCGAGCGCATCACCTGCCCAGGACAAGGGCGCGAAGCCCCCGAGCGGACAGCCTGCTCAGGATGAGACAGCGCCTACCCCGAGCGAACCGCATGCTCGGGCAGATGCCCCGCCACCCCCGAGCGAATAACATCTTGCAGGCGGGACAATGAAGACCTTGGCGGGCGGCCGCCGAGAGGAGGCGCGGCGTCCCTGGGCGGACCTCATGCCCAGGGGAATGACTCGACATCTTCGAACGACCCACCTTCTTGGAAGGACCCCGAGGAAGTCCCAAGCCCCCTGCCGAAGCTTGAAGATCTTCGGGGGGAGGACGTTACAAAGAGCTTCCGGGACAACCTCTGCGTGCGTCTCGCGCGGGTGAGTATGCTTCTTTTCTTGTTGTCGCAGCTTCGTTTCTTTTAAGTCTTGGGGGTGGCATCTGAGATCTTTTCCGCCTACAAGTTCTCCAAAAGACCATGGAGGATTTTGACGCGACGACGGTTGCCCCCGAGGCCGTGGCCCAATTGCACGCTGAGCAAGAGACCCAGATAACCGAGCTTGAGCAGCAGGTGGACGACCTCAAGGCCAGGGACAAGTTGCTCGTGCATCGGTGTCGCCAGGCCGAGAAGGATATCGCCGGGGTTAAGGAGAAAAATATTTTGCTCGAGCAAGAGCTCGGGCAAGAAAAACAACGCTCCCGCCAGGCTGAGGAGGACGTCGCCGCCAGCAAGGAGAAGACTCTTGCGCTTGAGCGGGAGCTTGAGCAAGAGAGGCTAAACTCCCGCCAAGCAGAGAAGGTCGCCGCCGATGGCAGGGAGAAGGTCCTTGGACTCGAGCAAGAGCTCGAGCAAGGAAAGCAACACTCCCGCGTCCTTGAGGCGAAGGTGGCGAGTCTGGCCGAGTCATGAAGCGCCACGATCTTGTTGATCAAGGCAAGGAGGAGGTCAAGCAACTTCGTCAAGAAGCCTACGAGGGTCGTGACGCCCGGCGGAAGGTGATCGACCTTGAAGCCCGGATCGATGACCTGAGGCAGAAGCTTTCTGCAGCACTTAAATGGGCGAAGCCCAGCACATAGAGGACTTTTGCTTTTTCTTTTTTTCTTCTTTTTGATGACTTTGGATAACTTTTGGATGATGCCAACGAAGTATACATTTTTCTCCCGCCTAAGGGCTTTGTCTGCTGCAATGCTTCTTTTATGCCCTTCTAGTTATTTCCTGCAAGCAACGATCATGAAGCAGACAGCGAGAGACAGGCAAGTAGGAATGTAAGTTAGAACGAAGCACGGGCAACACAAGCTCGGAAATAGGTGAGGAAAGACTCGATGTGAGTGACAAATGCTCAAGAAAGAGGTAAAGATAGCACAAATACAAGCTTAGGTCGAGGTACTTGGCCACCGATTCTCGGAAAAAAATGTTAGTACGGTAGGCCATTCCTACTAAGCCCCCGCTGCGAATGAAGGTCGTGCACCTAGGTTGCGAGCACGAGCTCGTTCGTAGGAGAGTTAGGAAGGCGCGCGCTGTCCCGCCGATCAAATGACCAAATTCCTCGCGCAGCGAGCATGGTTTAGGTTGGGAGAGAAGAACGTGTGAGGCCTCGACTTCCTTAGCACTTAGGACACATACCCCTGATTTGCGAGCATGGTCATAGGCGAGGAAGGGCCTTGATTGCTTTCGACAAGGTCTTGTGACGACCAAACGTCTTGTGAGTCGAGCTAAATCTCGGACCAGCAAAGGGTTATCATATCTGACAAAATCGCAGCGATGAAGAGCTACTGCGGATTGAGGTCGGCTTATCGAGACTGAAACTTCTAGCGGTGAGTTTTAGTGACTAGGCGTTGGTCGTGGTACCTTGTGCGGTCGCTCGCACGCCAGCCCGACCGTAGAGTGAAAAACGCTTGGAGCGACTGCTCCTGCCCAACGTGCTCGTCTCATCACCAAGATCGTGAGGAAGGTATGCCCTTGTGCGAGACTGGATCGGCTTACCAACGGGCAGTGACCTTGAATGTATTCACAAAATCTTGGAGGTAACAGACTTCGCGTGGGTGAGGGAACCGAACTTGCTTTTTCCAAAAGAAAAACCGCGGATCTAGAGTGAGATACAAAAGGGAGTATGAGTTTAGACAAAGAACTTGCGAAGCTGGTCGATGTTCCACGAGCTCGTGAGCACACGATCGTCCTCCATCGCCAGGCGGACAGCCCCCGTGCGTGCTACCGAGACGACCGTGAATGGACCTTCCCACTTGGGGGAGAGCTTGTTGGACTTCGACGTATCCTGGATTCGCCGCAGGACGAGGTCGCCCACCTGCAAGGTTCGGGGTCGAACCGACTTAGCTGCGTGCCTGCGAAGAGCTTGCAGATACACAACGGATCAGAGGAGGTCCCCTTCACGCACTTCTTCGGCGAGATCGAGGTCGAGGCGACGCTCAAGCCTTTGGTTGATGCTATCAGCCAGGTGCACTCTTTGGGATCCTAGCACGATCTCAGCGGGCAGGATGGCCTCGGCACCATAGACGAGCTGGAAGGGCGTCTCACTCGTAGCTCGGCTTGCTGTGGTGCGGACGGACCAGAGGACGGAAGGAAGCTCATCCACCCATGATCCACCGTGCCGGACGAGGTCTTTGAAGACCCTTTTCTTGATCCCTTAGAGGATTTGGCCGTTTGCTCGCTCGGCTGCTCCGTTGCTCTGCGAATGAGATACAGAGGCGAAGCAAACCTTGGTCCCGATGTCTTCGCAGTAGGCCTAGAATAGCTCACTAGTGAACTGAGTGTTGTTGTCTGTGATGAGGCGATTGGGGACCCCGAAACGCGTCACCACGTTGCTGCGGAAAAATCTCTTGGATGCTTGAGCCGAAATGGTTGATACAGGCTCGGCCTCGATCCACTTAGAGAAAGTGTCGACGGCGACAAGCAAGTACTTGCAACCCCTTCGACCGCGGGTGAAAGGCCCAAGAATGTCGGCCCCCCAGGTCGAGAATGGCCATGAGAGCGAATAGTTTGAAGCGTGTACGCTGGCTGGTGGGCCTTGCGGGCATAGAACTGGCATGATCGACAAGTCGCCACGAGCGCCCGAGCGTCGGCTAAGGCTATCGGCCAATAGTGTCCCAATTGGAAGGCTTTGCTCATGAGTGTCTGGAAGGACGAGTGAGCTCCGCACATCCCCTCATGGATATCCCTGAGAAGGAAATTGCTCTCTTCTCGAGATATGCACTTGGAGAGGACTCCAAGTGCCCCTTTACAGTATAGGGCACCCTCGACTAGCTTATATAAAGAGGACCGCCTTAGGAGCCGGGAACGCTCGGCTTCTTCCTCGGGCAGTGTCCCATGGGCAAGGTACTGGACGAATGGCGTCATCCAGTATGCACCATGCTCGAGGAAGGAGGCGTTCTGCCGTCTCTGGTGCCTCCTCTATAGAGGAATTGAGGGCTTGTCTGAGATGCTCGACGCGCCCGGTGGGGCGGGCATCTGAGGTTGCCTCCTCTGAGAGGAATGGAGGGCTTGTCACGAAGCTTGACTGGCGCCCGATTAGGCGGAGCATCTGCGAGAACCGACCTTGGAAAGATGATCGGCCAGAGAATTGTCCTTCCTGGAGATGTAGAGTACTTCGAAATTTCTAAAGTATCGCTCCATCTTCCTCACTTCAACCAAGTAAAGCGCCATTGAGTGATCGGAGCACTGATACTCCTTGTTGACTTGGTTGACGACCAACTACGAATCGCCCTTCACAGTCAATCGCTGGACCCCGAGCGCCTTGCACGCTCGTAGCCCGGCCAAGAGGCCTTCATACTCCGCCGCGTTATTCGTCGCGGCGAAGTGCAATCGAATGACTACTGGAGCTGATCCCCTTGGGGAAAACCAGCACGACACCAGCCCTCGAGCGCTCGAAAACTCGGGACCCGTCGAAATACATGGTCCAGCGACCATCTTCAGACCTGGCAGGCTCGGCGGTGGGTGGCACCGGATTTTTCCACTCTGCTACGAAGTCCGCCAGGATCTGGGATTTAATCGTTGTGCGAGCCGAGAAGTGGATATCGAACTCGGCGAGCTCCATAGCCCACTTGGCTATCCGGCCGCCCGCGTCTTGATTTCTTAGGATCTCCCTAAGGGGAAAGTTGGTCGGCACGATGATCTTGTGAGCTTGAAAGTAGTGGTAGCGACTTTCTCGATGCTCTGACGGTGAGTACAAAACTTCTAGACTTGAGTACGCTCCTTGGTCCGTACAAGACCTCGGCGGCGTAGTATATTGGTCGTTGCGCCCCCATCTCGCTTGACCGCCAACACCGCGCTTACGGCCTGGGGGGTTGCCGCAAGATACATTAGGAGCACCTCCCCCGACCTCGGTGTGGCGGGGCGGGCGAGCCGGACAGTGCTGCTTAGCTCCTCGAAGGAGCGGTTAGCTTCTTCCATCCAGGTAAAGCCCTCGTACTGCGGGCGCGCTTGAAAAAAGGCAGCCAGCCGCCTCGCCCGGGAGATGAAAGCGGTGAGAGTCGCCATGCACCCATCAAAGCACGGACTTCCTTTACAGCTCGAAGGCCGCATCCTTCGATGGCCGATTTTTCGGGTTTGCACCGATGCCCTATGGCTGATAAGATAGCCGAGCACCTTGCCGCTTTCACCGAAGACACATTTCTCCGGATTAAGCTTTATTAGGTGTCTATTGAGATTACAAAAGGTCTCCTCGGTCGGATACATGATCTGGCGAGCTTACTTTTCACCACAATATCGTCTACATACACCTCTAGGTTCCGGCCTATCTGGTCTGGAAGGTCTTCGCATCAAGCTATGGAAGGTCGCCCCGGCATTCCGCAGACCGAAAGACATGGTCGTGTAGTAGAACATGCCGAACGGCGTGATGAAGGAGGTCTTCTCTTCGTCCCTAGGGGATAAGCTGATCTGGTGGTAGCCCGAATAGGCATCCAAAAAGATCATCACCTAGGACTCTACTGTCGCGTCGACCAGCTGGTCTATGTGCGACAGAGGAAAATTGTCTTTCGGGCAGGCAGCATTCAGGCCGGTGTGGTCGATACACATGCGCCATTTGCCACCCTTCTTCTTGACAATGACTGGGTTCGCCAACCACTCCGAATGCTCGACTTCCCTGATGAAGCCAGTCTTAAGGAGCTTGTCGAGTTCATCCCGGATGATTACTGTTTCTCGGGAAAACGCTCCGAGCTTGGCGCCGAGTTTCTTCTCGGGCGAATAGCTAGCCTGTGCTCGATTACTTCCCTTGGGACTCTGGGCATGTCGGACGGTTCCCAAGTGAACACGTCCGCGCTCCTCCGAAGGAAAGTAATGAGCTCGAGTTCCTATTTGGGATCTAGGGAAGATCCCAAATGGAAAACCTTGGTCGGTTCCGCGTCGCATAACGGGACCGCCTTGGTTTCTCCTCCGGGCTAGAGGGCAACTTTGGGCCAGGAATGCACCGACTCTTGGTCGGGGCCACGCTGAGGCAGCTGCCCAACCATGTCGAGCAACTTCTCATCGCAGTTCAAGGCCGCTCTATGGTCGCCTTTGATGGTGATGACGCCCTTCGGCCTGGGGACCCTCAGACACTGATAGGCATGATGCGTGGCGGCCATGAACTTGGAGAGGGCCGACCTGCCGAGGATGGCATTGTAGGCCGACTTGAAGTCAACGACCTCGAAGTTGATCAGTTCGGTCCGGAAGTTATTGAGACTCCCAAACGTCATAGGCAAGACGATCTGGCCAAGAGGCTTGATCGAGGTGCTTGGGACGATCCCGAAGAACGGAATGGCTATGCTCTTGATCTTGGACCGAGGGACTTGCATCTCGTCCAGGACCGTAGCAAATATGAGATCCAAGGAGCTCTCGCCGTCGATGAGCACCCGCGCTACTTTAGCGTTGCTGATGGTCGGACTCACGACCAATTGGAGCTTCTGTGGCCTGGTCATTCCAAGGGGACAATCGTCCTTGGAGAAAGTAATCGACAGCTCGAACCACCTGAGCTGCTACATGGGTAGCTTGCCTTGAGCGATGTGGCAAATCTCCCGTGCTGCCTCCTTCAGGTCCCTACGGGACTTGTACACTGAGGATCCCCCGAATATGACAGCTATGTGGTTATGGGGCTCCTGGTACCCCATGTCATCGTCGTTGTCTGCGGGGCCCTTGCCCTTGCCACTCTCTCCCTTCCCGGGAGAGTGGGCATGGGACTCTGGCCATTGTAGAACTTCTCCAGGTGAAATGCCCAGGTCCGACAATTACGAAGGTTGTGCCTGACCGCTTGATGGAGCGGGCAATAACGCTCGTCTGAAGGAGCACTCCTTCCTTCGCGACCTTGGTCGCTGCGATTCTAGTCGTCGCGACCTTAGTCCAGCGACCCGATCGTTCTTGCCATGGAGGTGGCCGACCTCGCCGCGCCCTGCCCTCGAGTCTTGCCATTTGGCGGAGCTCATGCGCGAGCGATTGCTCAATAATGGCCACCATGCAGGGCATCGACCTCTTCTTCTTCTTGATCTTCTCCCACGAGCTGAGTACTTTTTGCTCGAGGAGCCCTTGAGCTAGGTTGGGCGCAACTTTCCCTCATCCAAAGATCTTCTTCCATTGGACCGTTTAAATGCGGCGTTAGCGTGGCTCGGTCATCTGGAACAGCTCGTTGGCGAAAGGTCGGTGGATCTCAAGTTTTGCGTGAAGCGAACGTCGCGGACCCGAACTTGAAGGCCCGAACGACCGCCTCATCCGAGATGCTCGGAATGGAGTTCCTCACCTTGATGAACCTTTGGACAAAATCCCGCAAGAACTCTTTTCGGTCTAGATCAACTGCTCGAAGTCACGCTCCTTGCCCGGGCGAGTGTAGCAATTCTGGAAGTTTGCCCGGAGAGCCTCGCAGAGCTACCTCCATGAGCGGATCGACCCTTCCTTTTGATTGAAGAGCCACGTCCTAGCGGAGCCATTGAGGACCGTGGGGAGGTAATTGGCCATGACCCCCTCATGCCCCCCAGCCGCCAGAATGGCAGTGGAGTAGATTGACAGGAACTCGTTCGGGTTCTGAGTTCCGTTGAACCACTTGATGTGGCCGGGCTTGAACTTGCTCGGCCACGAGACGTCGTGGAGGGACGCCGAAAAGGCTCGACATCCAAACGCCGGGTCGTCGCGGCGACCCCTCCGGGCACGGCGACCATGACGGCTGGCGTCACGATGGTCCTTTACGCGTGGGGTCAGACGAGAGAACACATCTCCACGCTGGCGCGACGAGGGCAGCCCTGAGGTAGAACACTCGGTAAGCTCGTAAGCGGACGGGGCGTGCCCCTGAGCTCGCGAGGCCGTTTGGGAACCGCTTCGAACGCCCTCACGGTACCGATCTTGCATCATGTGGCCCTCCCGAGTAGGACTTCGGGAGGCGCCGCGATGGGAGCGAATAGGGTAATGGCACTTATGGTCCCGGGGAACGCTCCGGGGTCTTTCTCCGCCAGGGGGCCCTAGAAGCTCTATGTCGGCGGTGAGCTTTTTCAGATTTTCAGCCATGACCGCCCCCATGGCCGCCAGGTCCGCCTGGCCGGAGAAATTTCGGAAGCTGCGCACGACCGTCGCCATGGCACGCAGCCGCTCGGCACTCTGGGGAGCGCCAGGAGGTGACCTTGGGCGACGATCGCGCACGTGCTCCGGAGAGCGATGCTCGCTGGGGTCTCCGTGAGCCAATTCTCCAGTCCTGGCGTCCACTCTCCGTTGGCAGCAGCGGACGGTCGTCGAGGTCTGTCGAGGACAACTCCGGCGGTTCTCGTCGGCATCGTCTTGGCGGCGGTGAAAACTCCGGGCGGACCTCGTGAACCTCTTCCCTTCCGCCATATTGACGGCGGGGAGCACCGGGACGCGAGGCGACATCGTGGTGTCATCACGCGGCGCGGCTTTGCCGTTTCACTCGGAACGATCGAGGGCGTCCGGGACCGTCCGCGAGGCGCCGAGTTCCTCCTCGTTAAGGAGGGTATCATGCATGGCGGAAAGCGCTCTAGCTGCGGCTCGGGGAAAGACTCGGCCGGTGTGACCTTCCGGATCGGCAGCCATACGCCATATTTGGCGTAGTACACGTCGTCGTCCTCCACGTCGTCGAAGACGCAGAGGTCTTGATTGTCTTGAGAATTCGGCATCCTCAGGGATTTCTCCGTGAAAGGACTCAGTCGATCCCCACGGACGGCGCCCGTGTCGGCGATTCAGAACCGATGCGAAAGGCGGTGATGTCGCCAGAGGGGGTGAATAAGCGAATTAAACTTTTAAAACTTAATTACAAATGAAATAAAACAATCCAAGGTTTTCATCCGGAGTGTCCGGATTTTATCCGGATACTCGGTATAAATATCCGGACTATCGGGGTAATTGTCCTGATACTCGGATTGGAGACCTTGAAGAGCCGAGGGTCACCGAGTGTCAGGGATTTTATCCGGATACTCGGTATAAATCCCTGACTATCAGGGTAATTGTCCTGGATACTCGGGTTGGGCACCTCGAGATAAAATTTGAAATTTCTCCAACTTTTAAACAATCTACTTGAACACAAAGATGATAAACACTAGCGGAACCTAGATCAAGTAGATGCCTAGCGAGAAACTCAATAATCAAATAGATCGGGCAATTTCAAGATTCAAAATCAAGTAATAAAGCAAGGGTAAGAGGCAAACTTGGAGACAACGATTTTTCACCGAAGTTCGGATCCTTGGGGATCCTCGTCTCCGTTGAGGCGGCTCCAGTCACACTTGAGTCGGGGTCTCTTTCAACCCTCTTACTCCGGTGTTGCACAAATGCACTTTCGCCGGTTTCAACTCCTTTGGCGCTTGAGCCGGGTCTCTTTCAACCCTCTTCCTCCGGTGTTGCACAAATGCACTCGCGGTCTTCACTTCTTTGATTCCTTCTCTTGCGGCGAATCCGCCTTCACAAACTTCCTACGGCCAACCACACGAAGAACCGGTGGCTCGTAGGTGACCTCCTAGCCGTCTAGGAGTCCTCAACCTCCAAGAGTAACAAATGCTCACGAAGAACAAGCTTGGAGATGAAAATCAAGTGCTCAAACAACTCAAATCACACTCAACCCGAGCACTACCCTCTCTCACACCCAACCCTTCACTCAAAAGGGGATCACTAAGATCTAGGGTTAGAGGGCCTTTTGGGAGCTTAAGATCACCAAGAATACACCCCAAAGGACCAAGGAACCACCCAAAACTCTCCCCAACGGCTACCCAAGAGGGGCTTTAAATAGAGGTCCCCAAAAACTAGCCGCTTGAATCACAAAAAGTCCGGATACTCGGACCATTTTACAGAGTGTCCGGACTAAATGTCCGGATATTCCGGAATTAAGTCCGGATACTCCGGACTTGACTCAGCAGCCCGACGAAAACGAGCATAACTTTTGATTCCGAACTCCGATTTAAGTGATTTTGGACTCTATTGAAAGCTAAGAACAAGGGCTACACAACCAACAAGGTCTCACTACCCAATTCTCAAAGGATAAATCCAGATTTCACCAAGAATCCAAGAGAGACCTACAATTCTCACTTTCCGGTACCACCAATACCACTCTCTCTCTAAATTTCACAAGGATAGATCATTTGAGCACTTGACACATCTAAAAGTCATTCGACGTTGCATCCCTCTTAATAGTACAGCAATCCTTAGACTCAAATTCAAACGAGAAATCTAAGTCTTACATTCAATCGCATCAGTCTTCTTTCTTAATGCCGGTGCATGAAGACCTTTACCTTATAGTTGATGACCTCTTCGCCTTGTCCAACTTGACTCGATTCACCTCATGAGACTCTCGTCCTATCAACCTTGACTTGATCATCCTCTCTGACGATCTCCACGCCAAGTCGATCTTGACTTAGTCCTCAACTCTTGGTGACACCGCCGTCTTGTTGACCTCGGCTTAACGATCATCCTCCAAGATACCTTGGTCATCATACACAAACGGGACCTAATTCTTTCCAAACCACTCATGAAAGACATTAGTCCCAAAAGCTCAATAGATATGAATAAATTGATATTTGTGAGCAGTTGATTACCACAAGTGTTTCATATAAAGAAGCACAATATAACTGGAAACACTTGACATAAGAAATGTTCTCTACTAAGTGCATCATGATGAATATGTAATTGATCTATATGCACTAGAGAGATAATTGCCGATATGATGAATCAATTAAATAATGGCAATGATCACAGTCTTTACTTAAATGATGCACATAATAGAATATACACGAATTGTACATGTGCAACTAATATTTGGGATAAGAGTAAATATGTGATCCAACACTAGATTAAACTTCACTAAGAGAATTGCATGAGAAGATATACAACTAGAACATGCATGCACCAAGTCAATCTATAGCAATATGAAGTTTAACTCTAGTTAATACATGCCTACTAAAAACAAAGCACATAATGAACTTAAATGAATATATATGCACAAATAAGTATGACATGAACCAATGTGCATATATATAATCAACTTGCTACTTGGAGTTCACTATGCATTTGCACAAAAGGAATGCAATAACAAATATAGAAGAGATACCAAAATTGCATACCTTATCTTTGCTTAACCATTCCACTTGATTTTCCTCAAAACAGATGAGACTAATACTCAACTTAGCAATAAACATGTTAGTCTCATAGCAAAATAATCATATTAGAGGTTTGTCATTTGTTAAGCACTAAGTTAAGCATTTACTCAATTTCATAGATTGTCATTATATGCGTTTGTCATTAATCACCAAAATAACATAAGGGCCTAGATGCACTTTCACGGTCCCCCGCCGAACTTACTTGTTGAATGAGGGATCAACCTAAGGCCCCTTTTTCGCGGAGGGTATAACGTCCGAGGGCCTGCCGAGCTACGGATCGTGGTAACACAATCGAACAAAAGGGTCCTTTTTTGGTTTGGTTCGGGCCTCTCGCGGGGGAGATAACAACCCTACGTCCAGTGATTGCACTAGCTTCCAAGGGTGGATTATAGGATGCTTGCTTGGGGGCCCTGGGAGATTCTAAGGACAATCCTCCAGACCACCATCCACAAGCTGCTATGTGTGAGAAAAAATAAAAGGAGTCCAACCCTAAACTTTACGTGCGACGGGGTATTTATAGACGATTACAGTGTTACAACATTTGTTACGGAGCGACGCACCACTGTTTTCGGACGTGGGTGAAACTGCTTCCTTGCTTTTTACCATACCGCGACGTGGGTACAGTGGGCTTAGATCGTGGCCGTACGGTCCTCCAAGCCACCGAGTGATTAATGCCACGTCGCCTTCGTGGACCGCACCCGGCTTTTTGGTGAGGCCCGAGGCCCCTTCCTTGGACTTGGTCGCTTGGTCGCGCACCCCCGAGCTACCATGCTCGAGGGCAGGCTTGGTCGAGAACGGAGTAGCTCCGGAGGCCAGCCTGCCCGAGGGCCTTACTTGGGGGCACCGCCCAAGGGTGAGCATGGTCGGCGGCCGACCGGGGTATGATGGTCGTTATGGGAAATATCCAATCCCCGACAACTATAAACCCTGAACGTGAGAAAAAATTTGCTCCGAGTTTTTTGTAAACTGAATTTGCGGAACTGCGGGCCTTTTTTTTCAAAATAACCAGTGGAAAGACCTATTTACGATCTAAATTTTTTAAAATCTTTGAAGTCGAAAGAATCGGTTTTTTTGCAAAATAACCGACGAAAAGACCTACTTGTGATCCCAAATTTTTTTAAATCTTTCGGATCGAAAAAACCGGCGACCTCGTCGAATTTGCGGAACTACAGGGTTCTTTTCGCAAAATAATCGGTGGAAGGACCTATTCGCGATTTCAATTTTTTTAAATCTCCCAGACCGAAAGAACCAGACTATAGGGTCTTTTTTTGCAAAATAACCTGTAGAAGGACCCGTTCGCGATTTTTAATTTACCGTCGAAGGACCCATTCGTAATTTCTGATTTGGCGGAGAGTTTTTCGGAAAATTGATGATGTGGTGGCTGGGTTGCTTTCCAATCCTCCCCGGCATAATATATACTAGGTGGAAAAAGCGCTTCTGTCTTGTAGGCTGAATTTCGATAGCATGCTCCGAAAATAAACTTTTTATTTTCGCAAAACCACTAAGGTCAAAAATAGTCCAGAGGAAAAAGGGAAAAATTATCGAGATGACAACATTCTTTTGTCGAGCCTAATACTCTCGTGTTCACCGAGTAATAATACATGTTCGCAAAACCACCCAACGGTGAAAAATAGCCTAGAGGAAAAAGGCGAAAAATCTCCGATGAATCTGTTTTTTGTGACCAAAACATGTTTCCGGGTTTTTTGGCGGCGAAAACAATTTTTTCGAGTTTTTTTGTTGCGTTTGTTAAAAAAAATGGTCGTTAGGACGCTACGAAATCCTCGGTCGCTATAAATCTTGGACGAATCTACATTTTTTAAAAAAGACTGCGGTTATGACCCGCTTGACAAATCCATAAGTTGATACAAACCTTCGATGAATCCGTGTTTTTTGTGACGAAAACATTGTTTTCGTTTTTTGAATCTTGAAAACATTTTTTTCGGATTTTTTGTTGCGTTTGTTAAAAAAATGGGTCGTTAGGACCCAATCGGCGAATCCATGGACAAAAACATTGTTTCCGCTTTGGGTGTTGAAAATATTTTTCCGGTTTTTGTTGCGTTTGCTTAAAAAATGGGTCCACAGTCGCTATAAATCTTGGACGAATCTACATTTTTTAAAAACCCGATTCTGACTTGCTTAGCAAATACATAAGTTGCTATAAACCTTCGACGAATCAGATTTTTTGGTGACGAAAACATTTTTAGGTTTTTGGGTGGCGAAAACATTTTTTCGGGTTTTTCCGTTATGCAAAACATTTTCCACGAGAAAAATGGAGAAAGGACTCGAGCGTAAAGCGAGGACACGGTTGTTATTTTTTGAACACATTAGCTATCCCGAAAAAATTAGAAAAGGGCTTGTTCGCGATTTGAAATTAACTGGAGGCTTTTTGTAAAATACCGCATCAGGGACCTAAATGCGAAGAAAAAAAATATTTTTGTCTCACAAAAAATCGCGAAGGACCTATCCGTAATTTCAAAGAAACGGAGGGGCTTTTTTGCAAAATGTCACGGCGACACGTGGACCTTCCGGTTGCTCACCAATTCCTGCGGGTATAGGTATTTTTACTAGATAGGGAGGCGCGCGATGCCGCGCCCGGCGAAAAAATCTGACCTAAATCATTCTGCAAAAAATACAATTCTATTTTTCTCGGCGGTGTTTTTTTTAAAAAAATTGGCTGGCTAGGAGCCGTCGGTGAATTTACGACATAATATATAGATTCGCAAAAAAACAGTACTTAGAGGCTTGCATGCCCTCCAAATCTTCCAGACATAATATAGATATTATTATTACCGAGAAGTGTGCACTACGTTCTTGCGCAATTTGAATTTCGATAGCATGCTCTCGAAAAAATAAAATTGGAGGACCCGTACGCGAATATACGAAACTATAGGGTTCTTTCTGTAATAAACTCACGGTTATGACCCGGGCAAATACATAAGTTGCTATAAACCCGGGCAAATACATAAGTTGCTATAAACCATAAAAAGTTGCTATACCGGATTTTCCTTTCGCGGCGCGGCATCGAAGGGACCGGCGGAACAACCTATTTACGATTTCAAAATAGTTTAAATCTTTTTGCAAAACCACTGATCGAAGGGACCGGATGTATTTTTTTATTTTCAGAAAACCACCCACCGGTCAAAAATAGTCTAGAAGAAAAAGAGCGAAAAATTATTAGAGACGACAACCTTCTTTTGTTGAGTCTAATACTCTATGCGTTCATCGAGTAACAATACATGTTCGCATAACCACCCACCGGTGAAAAATAGGCAAGAGGAAAAAGGGCGAAAAATTATTAGAGACGACAACCTTCTTTTGTCGAGTCTAACACTCCATGCGTTTACCGAGTAATAACACACGAATCTGTGTTTTTTTGGCGGCGAAAACCTTTTTTCCGGGTTTTTTGGGTGGCGAAAACATTTTTCCCAGGTTTTTTCGGCGACGAAAACATTTTTTCTGGGTTGGAAAATCAAGTTGGGGAAAAAGTCTAGACATAGAGCTGAACACATTTCTCCGGTGCTGGGAAAAAAAATTCCAGGGAAAACAGATTCTTTTTATGTATTTCCTTTTTTAAAAGGCTGCTCGGACCCGTGGGCGAATCCATGAACCGCTATAAACCTTCGACGAAAACCCGTGGTTACGACCCACCGGCAAATCCATAAGTTGCTATAAACCTTCGACGAATCTGTGTTTTTTTGTGGCGAAAATATTTTTTCCGGTTTTTTTGGGTGGCGAAAACTCTTTTTCTGAGTTTTTTATTGAAAACATTTTTTGGGTTTTTGGTGGCGAAAACACTTTTTCCGGTTTTTTTTGGTGAAAACATTTTTCCGAAAAAGCGGAGAAAGGACTGAGCGTAAGAAGAGGGACTGCTTTGTTATTTTTTGGGCCTGCTAGCTATCCTCAAAAATTAGAAAAGGGCTTGTTCGCGATTTGAAAATTAACAGGAGGCTTTTCCGTAAAACACCGTGCCAGGGACCTAAACGCGAAGGAAAAAAATATTTTTTGTCTCACAAAAAATCGCGAAGGACCTATCCGTAATTTCGAAGAAACGGAGGGGTTTTTTCGCAAAATGGAGTGCCAACACGTGGACGCCCTGGCCTTCCTCCATTTGTTATTTTTTTGGGCCTGTTCGCTATCCTGAAAAATTAGAAAAGGGCTTGTTCGCGATTTGAAAATTAACAGGAGGCTTTTCCGTAAAACACCGTGCTAGGGACCTAAACGCGAAGGAAAAAAACATTTTTTGTCTCACAAAAAATCGCGAAGGACCTATCCGTAATTTCGAAGAAACGGAGGGGTTTTTTCGCAAAATGGAGTGCCGACACGTGGACGCCCTGGCCTTCCTCCATTTCTTCCGCTTGTAATGGGGGTATAATTATTTCATGCACTATCGCATTCTTTTTGTTTTTCACTGGCTTGATTTCAGACTTTCAGCCTAAAGCCGCTCTCTAGTACTGATTTGTGCGACCGACTTCCATTTAATAAAATCAGCACTTAGCCATGTCGAAAAACAAATGAACTGAGAGACTTTTTACATATCTGAATTTTCATTTCAGCTGATTTAGAATTATGGCCACAACCCATTTGAATTCATCATTTGGACACTACGTTTTGTAATTAATAGGCAATCAAATGTAACCAGACAATAATACCTACATGAACCTCGGTGAGTTTAGCTTGTGACTTTGGGATTCCTCCGGTGAGCTTGTTGGCATACAAATTTCAATTTCTGATGAGAAAATTATGGTTGAAGGGTCTTTTATTTTCGGTTCAAATAACAGAAGAACTAGAACACATACAGATACTAGAGGTTCACAAGATAGTTGAGCTTGGGGCCAACGGAGCCAGAGACGTTGGAGTTGACTAAATCCTTGAAAAAAAATTCACAACTAAGTAGTCACACAACACAATTATAGGACAGAAAAAGATTATTGAACTATTAGAAGGATCCAAATCTTAATTATGCTACCAGAAAACGATTATTGAACTATGAAAAGGAAGGAGACGAGGCCAGATCTGGCGAGAAAAGGGGAGCATGGTCACCACTTTGGTGAAAAGTGAAGAGAATGAGGTGGCTTTGGTGGCGAATACAAGAGAGAGAGAGCTGACTTCGAAGAGCAAATGGTAACGACGATTCTAAAGCAAATAGTGAATGGTTTACATTGGAGTATGTAGACTCTTAAATAGACCCTACACTTTTCTAAATTAAATAAGACTCTTAAATATATGTTTCGTGACATGATATTATTTCTCTCTATTTAAATATCTATCTAAGGGAGTAAGGGTCTTTGTATTGAACAAGGCCTAACAGAGCTGCGTGGCGCAAGAGATCGTGCGCAACCGCCCGTTTGCGAGGATGCGCTCGGAACGTAAGTCGTCGTCGCGGCTGGATCCAGCTCACCTGGTCACCGCCTCCGCGCACTGGCCCAAAAATATCGCCCCGCTCCCCACCGAGCAACCTTGCAATCACACAGGCAGTCTGGCCCCACGGAACCGTGACCCCGCGTGTCATTCGCTAAATGTAGCCTCCGTGCAGGCTGCGAAGTGGAGAATTTTCGGCGGTGGATTCTGACCCGGCTCCTCTCGCGAGCGAGCGAGGCTCGATAAGATTACGATATTAATTGTGTCCGGACGTCCGGAATTTTCGGACACAGTGCAATATTTTTTTTCATACATATGCAATATTTTTCATTAACGTGTGCAACATTTTCCTTCGACAAACAGTGAATTTCACTACAGTAAACGGATGTTGCAAGAGTTCAAAAAAAATATTGCACACGTAAGAAAAAAATGTTGCATGTGTAGAAAAAAAAATATTGCAAGAAGCGTCCGACGAGAAGCACAGTAATCGAACGTCTGATCCCTAGTATTTCCCATAAGATTAATCGCACGTGGCACATTTTATTCCCCACCGTCTAGAACCTACGGAGAGCCGCGGCTTGCTCGCGGTCGGCTCCTACGGCAGCAGCATCGCCACCGTTTTGCGCCGTACATCCAGCCGTCCGTTGAGATCCGATGGCTGAGAAAAGAATGCCTCGGCAAAGCCAGGATAAAAAAGAATGGGTTCAAAGTAGGAGTGGGCATCGGGCCGGATTTTTTTTTGACCGACACGAGGCACGGTGAGCACAGCTCGACTCGACCTGGCTTCGCCCGGCCGTGCGTGCCTTGGAACCGAGGCATAGTGGGCAAGACGGCTCGGCGACGACGCCAGCATGCCGCCTGGCGACACGAGAGCCGCAGGGGCACAAAGCACAACCGGCATGGAAAACCTGCCGCGGGCCTGTGGTACAACACGACAGCCCGCGACAGGGCACAATAGGGGAGAGGAGGGGGACCGGAGAAGGGTTACCTACATCGCTGCCCCTGTGTCGCACCGTGGCCGGCCGTTGCCGATGGCTCCCCGCGCCAACACCGTGCTTATGGCTGACGCCTACGTGGCTGCTCCCGTGGCCAATGCCTCGCCCACACCCACACTCGAGCCATGGTTGATGCCCACACTCGTGTACGCTGACCCCAAGGCCACGCGCTCGAGCCGTGGCTGCACTGTGTAGAAGGCCAGAGAGGAGGGGGTTGGAGGTGGTGGGGAGGTAGAGGGCAAAGGGAGACGACGGTTTGGAGAGGGTGGAGGGGAAGGGGGAAGGGGGAAGGGGAGGGAGCAACCGACACTGGGTAGGGTGGCCGTGCGGGTGCTGGAGGGGAAGGGGAGGGGACGACAGGGGCAAAGTGAGATGGAGGAGAAGGGGAGGGGCGGAGGAAGGTGGTGGGGAAGGGGAGGTGAGGTGGCGGAGCAGAGGGCGGAGGCTGAGGGAAGGTGACAGGGCAGGGCGGTGGGGAGGTGAGGGGGTGGCAAGGGACGGATGGGAAGTCAAGGGGCGGTGGGACGGGAAAGAGGGAGGCAGGGAGTTGGAGCTCAGTCGCTCGGGTGGGCTGGGTGGGGGAGAGAGAGGGATGGGAGGGACCGACGTGAGTACGGCTGGGTAGGGAGGAAGAGAAAAGAGAGGGGAAAGATCCAAGTGCAGGCGGGAAAAGAGAGGAGAAAAGTGGGAGGCATAGGAAAGAGAGAAAGAGAGAGGGAAAAGGAGAGAGAGGAGCCAACAATAGATTCGGTCCCAAAGAGCAACAGGCATATTCATGTAATGAATGGCAATGAAAGAGTGCTAACGGCTCTCTCCTAATTCGCAGCATTCCAACAACTCTCTCCAGACATGACGTGATATATCGAAAGACGTAAAGCGATGTGATGAATTTGAGCCTAAGCGCAATAGACATAATGAATGCCAACGACTCTTTCCTGATGGCTATAAAATTCCCCTTATGTGATCATTTGTTCAGCACCAAAAACTCCCTCTTTCTATCCTGAGTTCAACACACTCGTTCTCTCAATTGTTCAGCACTTCAGCACACCCTCGCTCTCCCGTTTATTTAGCACATCCCGTTCGCTTTCTTATTTTTCTCTCTGTTGCTCCGAGTTTGCTCTCTTTTTTTCTCTCCAACTATGAAATAAAATGCTTATCAAGAGCAAGAGTAGAGAGCAAGTCCTCGCTCTATAAGTCCCCATTATCGGCATCTAAGAGATCGATCCGCGCTAACTCTTCGCCAGTATGGGATGCTATGACATAGATGACTGTCATTTAGATGGTACACACGGCATCAATAATGCCTCTTACATTCCTAAGGGGTGGGTGTTAGTGTCCATACCGACCTATGATGTTGCTACATCTATACATCAAGGACGAGCGTCGGTATCCGGCTATGGCCCGAGCTCCGATGCCACTACATCGGTGCATCCAGGACAAACGTCTATACCCAACAGTCGACGGACGTGGTGCTAGTAATATTCGGATAGAACTATTAAAATTATGGACAGGTTTGAGGTAGTGTATACTATTTGTAAATACTATCAATCTAAATTATCAGCACATACATGTGGAGGAACAGGTCATCTCAAGCGGCACATGGAGGCATGCTTGAAAAAGATGTTGGCAGGACGAAGGTTAGGCGAGGGCGTCTAAACACTACTCAACTTCAATATTGATGGTTTGATAAGTACATAGGTATACAACGCCGATGTAGTTAGAGATGAAATTGCACTTTATATCGTTACAGAGGATCTTCCACTTAGAATGGATGAGAGCTATAGTTTTGAAAGATGATGCAACATAGTTTTTACCCACAATATCAATATATTAGTAGGAAAACAACTACACGTAACATATACACAATGTACACAAATAAACTAGTAATGTTAAAATAGGCCTTCATGAAAGTTAGTTACTCTTTTGCCTTAACATCAGATATATGGACTTCCCCCACCAAAAAGCAGCCTATCTTAACGTTGTCACACATTACTTAGACAACGACTATGTCTTAAACAAAATGGTCGTAGGGTTTAGGCCAATCGATCAGACACATACCAGAGAAGCTATCGCTAACTGTGTACTTAAGGTTATTACTGACTTTAACATAGAAATTAAAATTATTTCTATCACTCTTAATAATACATCAGCTAACACGATGGCCATGGAGCATCTCTTACCACACTTGCAGACTTATGTTGGAGATTTCGTACTCCACTAGAGATATGTATGCCACATCATTAATCTTGTTGTGCAGGTAAGTTTGGACAATAAAGGCAATAAGTCTACTTAGCATGCAAACAAGTTAAAAAGCAGCCCTACCATTGGGTTGTAGGGGCTTTCCTCCGTGAAGTGATGGGAGGTGTTGTTGATGTAGACGAAGACACCCACAAAGAACAGACGTATCCTCGCTGGCAATGGAGACAACAATGTCGTGATGGGACTGAAAGAGAGCCGCTAGTGCAGGGAAAGGAAGAGGAGAGTTAGATAGGAGAGGAGCAAGTGGTACCATCACCGATAGTCACAACTTTTCCTATAGCCATCCTCTATCCATTCTGCTCGAGTCTAGATTATGTATGTATGTACTCAACGGTGGTGGCCATCAGATCTGATCTTCCTACTTGTACTTGGTAGTGGCGACACGCTAGGATGAATGGTAGATGGCGGTGGCGATGATGGGGTTGGTGAGGGGCACGACCAAGCGGGGGGAGGGCGGCGACAGGAGAAGGCAACAACGCTGGGAGTGGAGATGGCGGTACCGAGGAGCGGGGATAGGGGGTCAGGGTCAGGGAGCAGAGGACAAGGGCGGTGGGGTTGGGTTGGCAGGGGCAAGGGCGGCATGGGGGGTCAAGGGGGGCGGCGTGTGAGGGGAGCAGTAGAGTAGGGGCCAACAACATGGTGTAGGGGGCAGGGCAGAGTCATGGGAGGGAGCGGCGGGCTGAGTGAGGAAGAGTGATAAATGAAGGATTGAGGAAGAGTTAGAGGCTTTAACTTGTAAGAGCACAATCACAGTCGGTTCACAAAAGAAACCGACAGCAAAAAGTGAAACATCGCAATCGGTTCCGAGGTTAGAACCGATCGATTGTGATGTACATATGTACATCACAATCGGTTTTGACCAGAACCGATTGTGATGTACAAGGTGATGCTACATCACGTGATGATTCCTCACTATATTATTACACCCTCACCGAATCATTTATCACAATCGATTTTTTCTAAAAAATTAGGAACTAATCCAGATAAAACAATAATATTGTACCATTCTATACCAGTGAGGGCTCTTGCCATAACTCAAGGTAGCGACGGCCGAGATGTTGCTGCGGTGTTGGTGCAGTGTTGCGAATCGATAAGGCCAAGGATGGGGATAAATGATAAGATTGGTGGGGTATTGTTGTGCATGTGGCCCTTCAATCTATAGTTATCGATTGAATATTCGATCCATAGGTGTGCATCCTGTGGCCTTCGGGAGAGACTCAAAACTAGCTTCTTTTTCCTTTGCTCAGTTGCTCCTCTATTCTTTCTCCCTCTATTCAGTTCGAGCAAAGTGACAAGTGCATCAGTGCAGCACCATGGAGGCCATGGCCACTGGTAGGGTAAGGGTATCAGTGCTAGCGGAGAGTAGAATCGAACCTGATGGTGCCCTCTGTTGGATTCGCCCCTGCCTAGAGAGGCAATTGGGTGGGGATCAATTCGTAAACACCATCTCTTATCGCTTTAGTCTTATCGATTCGAACCATAATAGATTCTCTGTTCGATAGTATAGACCATAACCGACCTAGATTTCGTGATTCCACGTAATTCTTTGCCATTCTTGAATGCGCCTCTCCAGTCGGGAACGTCCAAAATTTGAGATCTTTTATGGTACACTAAATTTAATATAGACTATTTTTTTAATTCAATAAAACAGATTAGCTAGCATTTATGTATACTTACTCTTGTAGTAGAGTAGTAGAAATACTCTTAATAAATCAATATCCACATCTAATTTTATTATCTACCGTATACTACTAGTATAATACACAGTAAAAATTTCTCCAAAATTTGCTGTGGCTGCCCGTGGTGAGCATCGACCAGAGGCGTCGTGTCGTGCATTTCATTTCGGTTGCTCCCGTGCTCGGCAGTCACTTCGTCTTCACGCATGATTGCCCTGAAGGCAGTCCGCACTGTACGCAGTCATGCCCTCAAGCAGTGAGAACATACCAACCATGTCAAGGAGTAAAACTTGGACACTCTGTAACCGAGAGTATGAAACCATGATCTGCTGTACTACAGATAACGGGGGTTGCAATTGCAAATGCGATGCAAGCTGCAACAGCAACGCAATGACACAAGAGGCCACAGCGTTGCAACCGCGGGCGAATCTATGGCTCTATGCACACAAATATTTGAAAAACATATGAGGTGATGGTCAAATTTATTGATTAAATTGGTTTCGAATTTATTAATTGAATTAATTTTAATTTTAGTGATTTAGGATTTTTAAGACTTTAAAACTATCTGTAGATACCTCTAGTAAATTTCAAATATATATAGTATCTCTACTATTATAAAGCAGCAGTTGGTAGCGGTCCGCTCTTCCGCGGACCCCACTCTCCAGCCCCCAACCCCCTCTCACTCCACACGAGGTACACAGTGCTCTCCGCCCCCAAATCTCCTCGCGCCGCCCCCAGCCTCCTCGTCTCCTCGCCCAAATTTCCTCTCCGCCCGCAGCCCCAAATCTCCTCGCGCCGCCCCCAGCCTCCTCGTCTCCTTGCCCTAATGTCCTCGCGCCGCCCCCAGCCTCCTCGCCCCGATCTCCCCTCCGAGCTCCCCCTCCCCTCCGCCCCCGGCGTGTAAGTTCCCCAAACCCTAACCCCACATTCCAGCTGCCCGACCCTCATCCCGTCGTGATCGACCGACTCCCTCTCGTTCTCGCAGCTCAAGACGACCACCGGACCGCCCGTGGCCTCCCGTCCCCGCCTTGGTCAGATCGCCTCGCCAGCGCTCCCACCGCTCTCTCCGCTGGCGGCCGCGGCGCGGTGCCTTCCTTCCTCACCAATCCGTCCAGATGGGCCGCCACTTCGACGAGGACGAGCGACGCCTTCGAGGCCGCCACGCCGCCGACCGGCCATCGCCCGCCCCATCATTCGCCTCCTCGGCGGTGGCCCCGCCAGATCCGGGTCCGGGAACGTGGGGGCGAGGAGGGAGGTAGCCCCGCCACGGCGCTTGTTGGTCTCGCTCGACTGCGGCTAGATCTGGTCGGCGACATGCATCGCGCAGGCCAGCGCCGTGGAGAAGGTGATCTCTGGGAGGTGGCACTCGTCGAAGCCCTCATCCCCACCGGCACCTGTGTCGGCCCCGGTGTCGGAGACCCACATGGCTCCGCCCGAGATTGAGAGGCCAAGGTCGGTTGGGGCGAGAGAACTAGACGATGGCATGGAGAGGGGCGCGGGACTAGTGAGGCCTACGTCGCATGAAGGCAGGGTTGTGGAGGGGAGAGGCGGGGAGTTGCCAGAGAGGCCCAAGTTGAAGCTGCTTCCTCGTTCTAAGCCAATCGAGGCTCCCGAATCATCTCCTACCTATGTTGAAGAGAAGCAGGTTGTTACTTCTGTTCCTTCTCACAGTGTGTTGATCGGATTGCAAATCGAATAGCCACGCCTTGCAGCCAATAGCAGCAGTAGTGGAACAGTGTTAGTTAATCAAGTAGTGTTTGCAAACCTTATAAGAGATATCTCCATGCAAAGTGATACATGATTGTGTACTATGTTGCTTTGTGTTTATTATCATTTTGTTAGTTTGATTTGATAATTTGATATGCAATAAGTTCGTGATGACATGGTAGAAATTAAATCCTTTTTCTCTTGGTGGTGTGCATTACAATTGTGCAGTGCATCAGTCCCCGTGATTGCAAATGTCATGCAAGTTGACGTTGTTCGTGACATGCACCGAAATGTGATGGCGGCTAAAACAGAGCAAAGCGAGGACATATGTCGAAAGGTATACCGAAATAGCGACCACGATCGAATCTAAAACCTCGCTCTAATGCGGTGGCGCAATCGATGAAAGTTCAGAAGGATAGGTATGTGATGTTTAGCCTTTTCTTTTGTTACTTTTCTATCTGCTTTTGAAATTCTTGAAATTAATTTAATCATTTGGTGCATGCTGTAAATTGGCTTATGGACAATACACTTTAGCATGTCCATGCATCCTATTTTTGTTCTATTATATGCCAACGTTGTGTCGTTCCTGTTAACTGATCTATGATTAATGTCAAATAGGTGTATTTAACTATTTATATGGGAAAATCGGCCTTCTGTGTTTTTTGTTTGTTTGCAATATGTACATTGCCATGTGCATGTTTTATGCTGTACGAAATTAATAATGACTTGTTACATTGTTTTGGATTGTACCTGTTTAGCGGATTAACGAAACACCTAATTAATATTCTAAGGTTATTGTTGTTTCTTTGTTGAATGATTGCACGTTGCTCATGCTTAACCAAAGGGCATAATACAAGTTACAATGTCTACCTATTCAGGGTAGGTTTATATCATTAGCTAGTGCTGATCACCTTTAGGTTTCGTTTGGTATTTACTGTTTGGAAACCACTTCCATCTCATTCCCTATTGCATACCATATGTGGAATGAGTGATGTGTATGGAGTAAACATTTTAATATCATCAGAATGTGTTTATGAGGTTGTTTAAAGTTGTCACAAGGAATAAATGATAGTTCTGCTTTGGACAGTACGTGCTGAAAGAAAGCGGATAAGGAGAATTACTTTAAATTGATGTGTGTAATGAGTGGTTATAATAGTAGAATGTCATCTAGGTGCTGTTCTCTTTAATTTGGTTCCAGACCCCCTATCCCTTATTTTTTTTTGAATCTCTGAAAGCTTGGAATCCTCCTTTGATATTGTATACTGGTGCTGAATTTGTTAGAAAGTCGATAAACTAGCAATCTGACATTCAATATGTTTCATAAGAATTGTCTTTTGACTCTTTGAGGCCTCTAGGTTTATTTACTTTAGAGGAGTATTTATGATTTTATCAATATCTTGATATATTTTTTTATTTATTCTAAGTTTCTTTTGTTGTTTTCAAATGCATTAGGCAATCCCTCTTTGGTGGTGCTTGCCTGCGGGAACAAGTATGTGCTCTGTTTTCCCTTTTCTCATGTGGTTTTTATTGATATTTTATCATTTTAAAAAACAAGTAGTTGTTTGGTAATATCAAATTCTCTATCTGATCTGTGTCAGTGCACCGGGTCCTTTTAGGTTATCATGTATTATAAGATGGTGTTTGCTAATCTTTTAATGCATTTTACTGTGGATTCTTTACCCTTTTTATGAAGAATCTTTTTTTTATGTAGATCGCTTTGATTCAGAGTGCTAAACCGGTCTGCCGGTGTTTGACGACAAGGGAAGGTGCACGTGAATCACGGCATGTTTTGAAGCTGCACGGGTAGAAGCTAGAGTTGATGTTGCTTGGCATTGCTCAGCAGCAGGTAGAATTTTGCTTTGTCTTTTCTCCTCTCTTTGCTGCAAAGTTTTAAATGTTGGTGGTGGTTTGGGTGTATCAGTGTATGTGAATTAGTGATTCTATTTCGTTATCGGTGTGTGTAAATTATTGATTCTATTTTGTTTCGCAGGTGGTAGACGAGCTGATTAATGCATTTTGGCTTACAGAACAATACAGCGTCACAAGAGACCAATTAAAGAATGTGGTCCCTTTTGTTTGTGTTTATAAGGGGTGAGTTATGAAACTATTTGTGTTGCAATTAGTATGATATATGATGGTTCTCTATTTGGCTTTTGCTATAATACTGTTTTGGTGCACCAACTGCTTCACTGTTCTCCCTAACCTGGAAATGAAGATTACATTATTTGCTTTACTCCTGATACTCAATTCACCGAGCTTACATTTCTGTTGAAAAAATTCTAGGCATTATTTAGATATCATTGATGTTTACCAAGCAGGGTCTAAACAGATTATTAGTTGAACAGATTCCTCCTTCTGTCTATGTATCAATGATCTCCTGAAGTTCTCTAGCAACTAAGTATGTAAGCATTTTATCTTGGATCGTTGACTACCTTATTTTTGTGTCTTGCCCTGTGTTTTCAAACCTGTCATGAGTCTCTCTATATCCTGCCATGCAATTGCAATCGATATTTATCGATGTGCATATGCTTTTCCTTTGTGCTTACATAACTCATCTCTGCACCTTGCTACTTATGTACTCAGTGGGGTATACCTTTGATGCTAATTATCGTGAGTTGTTGATGCTTGAAATATCGATACAGAGTAAAACAA
This sequence comes from Guadua angustifolia, assembly GCA_036346375.1. Taxonomy (NCBI): domain Eukaryota; kingdom Viridiplantae; phylum Streptophyta; class Magnoliopsida; order Poales; family Poaceae; genus Guadua; species Guadua angustifolia. The sequence goes on along the minus strand of CM070514.1, from coordinate 25,238,744 downwards.
TTCACAATGGCTCGAGAAATATCCTTCAGGTCTTTAATCTTGATGTTCCGTTTTGAATACATATGAGTACTCAGTGGGGTATACCTTTGATGCTAATTATCAGTAAAGAGCCAATAAATTAGCTGAGTAGAGACTCATGATAGGTATCCATATAAAAATTAATTGATGAAAGGATACAACAAGTGTATACTTCGCAGAACTCATAAAAACCGAGTTACTCTTGATTGAAATCTCGGAGGAAATTGTATCCTTTCATCAATTCAAACCTCCCATTGCTAATTATCAGTAAAGAGCCAATAAATTAGCTGAGTAATTCAAACCTCGCATTTTTTTGCTTTCAAACAAAAGAGGAACTTCCTGTGTTTCTTGATATATCTTTTTTCTTTGCAGTTTATATTTCATGTTCTTTGCAGTGTAGTGAATTCTTATTTTTTGTGTTTGACTAGCCATAGCAGTACTGACTTGGTTTGTTTAGTCTGTGAATTTCAAGCATGTTATAGATTCCTGTGTGGATGAGTTTGTAAAATCTACAAAAAGAATGTATCCTGAACTCTTTTCTTTTGCTGCTGTATTGAGCTTATTCATTGCAGGTTTGGGCATCTTAGCAGGTAAACCACTGTTCATTTTCTTCAAAACATCCTACACACGTGATTTTGTGTCTGTTGAAAAATGAAGCAATGAAGCCTTAGACCATGTGATTAAGTCTACAAAACGCTTTGTTGACATAATATAATAACAAAACTGTGCATAAGGACCACACATAATTCGATGTGGGAATGAGATATTTGAAATGCTGATTATTCTGTGAAATGAGATATTTTAAATGCTAGATGGTTGTGTTTATGCGGTGTAGGTTGTGCGGTCCAGTTTTATATTTCATGTCCTTTGCAGTGTAGTGAATTCTTGTTTTTTGTGTTTGACTAACCATAGCAGTACTGACTTGGTTTGTTTACTCTGTGAATTTCAATCATGTTATAGATTCCTGTGTGGATGAATTTGATTTTTGTTATAGATTTCAATCATCTTATATTCCTCTGTCCAATTTGATTTTTGTGTGTGTAAATAGTCACTTATGCTGGTGGTTGCTAATGCATGCCAAACTTGAAACTTCAAGCCTCAATCTATTTTGCTGAAAGATGGTTAAAATCTAGAAAACTCAAGCTATGAATCAGCTAGAGTCTGGAGAAGTCCTTAATTGCATATCATTGTTTCTATCAGTAGAGTTTGCAAAAGAATCACTTGCTATGGTATGATTTGAACCAGTCCAACAGGATTAAAAACTCAGATTACATAAAGTGTTGAACTTGTGATTGGTTACACGCCGTGTTCTATATGCTATTTGTCTTCCCAAAACTCTTCAATAGCTTGACTAAGCGCCCCATGACACTGGATAAATGCTCTTCATTTTCTCTACAGAAATTGTTGTTTTTATCACTTTGTTATTGGGCAAGTGCTCTAAGGAATCTCTGGGCCACAACGGTTCCAGATACACAAGGCCTACGGTAGCACCAACCATCTGCCTTCAGCTCATACCTGGTAATCAATCTTCTTCTTTGTGCTCTGTTTTTTTGGTTTACTTTCAACATGAAAAAACTTAGCACCAGCCATAATTGTTTTGGTTACTGACATCAATTCTGATTTACTCGCTGCAACTTTAGCCAATTGGACTTGCCTGAGTACACATCCAAAGACCAGCTCTAGGAGATGTTGCTATTGGCTATTCATGAGGCAAATGAAGGGTTTGGATTCGGTTAATCAGTCATTCTATTTGTATGTGCGCTGCTGGGGAGCTTGTACAGATACTATGTGAGTTGCGATAGACAAGTGGGACATGTGCTAACCTGTTCCATAACCTACTAGATTCCACTGGCTGCCAACATTAAGCATTGGCGTTGGTTCCTGTGATGCTCTTGAGATTTGTTTTGGAAGGGCAGTGATGGAATTTGATTCACATTGCGAACTGGTTACTGCGAAGGATGTGCAGGGAGGAGTGCGAGTGCTAAAAGACAACTATTTGATGTTCATAATATTTTTCCTTTTTCTAGTCTCTTTTGGTTGTTGCCCCGCTAATAGATTTCACCTCCTTTGTATGCTGGACTTAACTAGAAGTTTTTTTTCTTTACCTTACTATTTTCAAGTTTGTTTTTGGGGGCACAGACGGGTGGAGTGCAACATTAAGTTGAACGCAATTTTTCCTTGTCTCCCCTGCTATTGCATATTCAATGCATACTGAGTACGATATCACTTGTTATGTTCCCTGTGGTGGAATGCTTTCTGTATATTTGGCAGAAGTGTGGATTATTTGTACGGTCGAATGCTATCTGTTCTAACTGATTTTGTTGGTAACTTGCTTACCTTGTGACGCTACTATTGAATTTCGAAGCGTATTTATGTTTTGTTACCAATTTTATTTTTATAGCAACGCACAGGCATTGAACTAATTATAAAAAAATGTACAGTCCCGCGTAACGTCTAAACGAACACGCAATGCACGTGAGCCAAAACCCTCCGCTTCCGAAGCCCTTTCAGCCTGTCACACACAAGGCGTCAAAACATGGCATAGAGACGATGCTCTGATCGACCGAGACGTAAATGTGTGACAAGGAAGTCGATAGGAGGAAGCGGAGACCTGCCTCGCGGGGCTGTTGCCGTCAGGCTCCGCTGCAGTTCCCCACCCCATTTCCCTGCACTTCGCAAGTGAACCTTACAGGCTACTACGGATCCAGGAATATTTACGTGCCTTTTTCATCTCTCTCTCTCGGACTAACTCTGACTCACAGTCACACCCTCTTCATCTTGTTCCATGCGATAACAAGTAAAAAAACCATGTTCTAGCTTTCATGCCAACAATTGACGGATCTGATGGCATCGAATGTCAGATATTTACATGTTGCCATTTAAATTATCAGGTGCGCTGTTGGCATGCGGCTCGGGCTAGCTAGCATGCAGCCCTCACTACTACAAAACATCACATAGGTGACGTCCTATTTGTGACGGTTCTTTTAGAACTGTCACAAATCCATGCATCAGTGGCGGGTCTACACGAAAATTAGCGGGAAAACCATTTGTCACGGTTTCATCCAAAAACCGCCACAGATAATATATTATCTGTGACGGTTTTTATTTGCAACCGCCACTGATAACGCTGGGACTATTTGTGACGGTTCCATCCAACAACCGCCACAGATAACTCATTTATCTGTGGCGGTTTGCTTTTGGAACCGCCACTGATAAGGTTGGGACTATTTGTGGCGGTTTTTTGTTGGAACCGTACAGATAATAAATTATCTGTAGTGGTTTGTTTTTAGAACCGCCACTGATATAATTATCTGTGGCGGTTTTTATTTAAAACCGTCACAAATAATTATTCCTATAAATAAATCTGTCACCAGTCGCTGGTCATCTTCCTCCCCGAGAAGAAAAGAGTCCTCTCGAGAAGAAAAGATAGCTCTTTGATTTCAGATTTCGTTTGGCCAAAATATTGTGCTTCTACTTCCTAGAATTGTTCCAAGGTGTGTAAATTGTGTCTCCTCTCTTCATTTGTAATGTGAAATTGCAATGTAAGGTTTATTCCTAGCTTAATTAACGTTTAGATGCAAGGTTCATATTTAGTTTGTTTTTTATTTACTTAGCAATTTGTAGATGATGAATTTATTACCTTGCTCTATTAGATTAAGTTGTCTACCTTACTTAGATGATGAACTTTTGGTCAAACATATATGAAATTTATTTATTTAATTAAGATTATTGGATATAAATGAAAAATACATTTTAGTTAATATGATAGATGGGTGATCATGAAGTTGCCTTGCATTTTGAGATGAGGAATTTGTTATGTTGCTCTTCCAGAGGATATATTTAAGTTTGGCTAGGTACGAGTATATATAGAAATTGCAGCACATAAAATTTCTTTTGTTAGTTACCATTTATTTTTTTCGTTAGCGCGTGCATATACATATTGCTCCATTAGTGGCTATTTTTAGTGAATTTGTATGAAGCTTATATCAAATTTATGTCATTAAGATTGTTGGATATGAATGTTAAATAAAATTTAGTTAATATGGTAGATGGGTGATCATGAAATTGCCTTGCATTTTGAGATGGGAAATTTATTATGTTGATCTTCCGGAGGATATATATAATTTTTGGTTACGTATGAGTATGTATTAAAATTAATTAATTAAGTTTGCAACATTTACTTAGCATTAATCTTGTCTCGTTAGTGGATATTGTTGAATATTGGAATAAAAATTTATTTAATTAAGATTTTTGGATATTAATAATTGCTTAAATTAATGAACTGTAGATGGACCGGAGATGGATGTACGATACGAACCGTTGTAGCCAAGAATATATCGACGGTGTATCTGTTTTTCTAAGGGCCGCCGAGGAGAACAACTTGCAAAAAAAGACGGAGTACATACACTGTCCATGCATTGATTGCAAGAATGAGAAGATGTTTTCGAACAAAAACCATATCCATTTGCACTTGATCTGGAGAGGTTTTGTGCCTGGCTATACAAGTTGGACAAAGCACGGTGAAGAGGAGATCATACTTCAACGTGATAACGTCGACGACGACGGAGCCGACAATGTGGCAGCTGACATCAGTTATGGATCCGATGAGGATAGGTTGGTCGTCAATGACGACAATGATCTGGCTCAAATGTTGCGCGATGCAGAAGAGAATTACACTAGTCAGAGAGAGTTTAATCAATTCAAGGATTTGATGGAGGATTCGGAGAAACCTTTGTTCCCGGGTTGTAAGGAGGAATACACAAAGTTGCATACGGTGCTCTCGCTGCTGAAATTGAAGGTAGGCAATGGTTGGTCTGACAAGAGTTTCACGGCGTTGTTACATCTGTTAGCGGACATACTGCCTGAGGGAAACGTGTTGCCTAAAACCACGTATCTAGCTAAGAAGGTTGTATGTCCCTTGGGATTAGAAGTAGAAAGAATACATGCTTGTCCAAACGACTGTATACTCTATCGCAAAGACTATGCAGACATTCATGTATGTTCGGTGTGCAAAGCATCGCGATACAAGCGTAAGGGAGATGACAGCGAAGTTATCGAGGTGAAGAAAGGAGCTCCCGCTAAAGTGGTGTGGTATTTGCCAGTAATACCTCATTTGAAGCGTTTATTTGGAAACAAAAAGCATGCCAAATTGATGCGATGGCACTCGGAAGACCATAAGAGGGATGGAAAACTGAGACACCCAGCTGATTCTGCCCAGTGGAGAACCATCGATAGACTCTTCAGGGAGAACTTCAAAAATGAACTGAGGAATGTAAGATTTGGCTTGAGTACGGATGGAATGAATCCTTTTAGTAACATGAGCAGCATTCATAGCACTTGGCCCATGACTCTGTGTATATACAACCTTCCACCCTGGTTGTGTATGAAGCGAAAGTACATTATGATGTCGTTGCTTATCTAAGGGCCAAGACAACCTGGCAACGATATTGATGTATACCTACAACCATTGGTGGAAGATCTTGTGATACTGTGGAACGAAGGTGTACAGGTATGGGACGAGTACAAACGAGAATACTTCACTCTACGCCCATTGTTGTTTTGCACCATCAATGATTTTCCTGCGCTTGGTAATCTGTCCGGCCATACTATAAAAGGAGCCAAAGCATGCCCCTAGTGCATGGATGAAACCACTAGTGTGTGGCCTAACAACTCGAGGAAAACTGTGTACATGCGTCACCGAAGGTTCCTTCGAAGGAATCATCCGTACCGCAATATGAAGAAACAATTCGACGGGACAAAGGAGGACGGTTTAGCTCCAAGGCGTCTTCATGGGGAAGATGTGTATGATATGGTTAGGGATCTTAATATTGTACTTGAAAAGGGGAGTACTGGTAATACATCGCGGTCCCATACTGAGAAGACCACGTGGAAGAAGAGATCCATCTTTTGGGACTTGCCCTACTGGAAGGACTTGGAAGTTCGACACTGCATCGACGTCATGCATGTAGAGAAGAATGTATGTGACAGCGTGGTTGGTCAACAAAAGATGGACTGAAGGCACGAAGGGATCTGGAAGATATGAAAATCAGAGCCGAGCTACATCCTCAAGACACTGGGAAAGGTCGGCTTTACCTTCCCCCAGCTTGCTACACTTTGAGCAAGAAAGAGAAAACAGAACTCTGTAAGTGCTTGCATGGTGTGAAAGTTCCATCCGGTTACTCCGCAAACATCAAGAAACTGGTATCGATGAAAGATTTGAAGTTAATTGGCATGAAGTCTCATGATTGTCATGTGATGATGACACAAATGCTCCCTATTGTGATGAGAGGTATTTTGCCTGACAAGGCCCGAGAGGCAATCACGAGGTTGTGTTCCTTCTTCAACGCGATTTCACAGAAGGTCATCGATCCCGTTGGACTTTATGAACTTCAGGCTGATGTGGTAAAGACTCTGTGCCAGCTAGAGATGTATTTTCCCCCATCATTTTTTGATATCATGGTTCATCTTATTGTTCACCTTGTCAACGAGATAAATATTTTCGGCCCCATATTCCTGCATCAGATGTACCCATTTGAAAGGTATATGGGTGTTCTGAAGAAATATGTACGTAATCGATCTCGGCTGAAAGGCTCCATTGTAGAAGTTTATGCAACTGAGGAGGTTATTGAGTTCTGTGTCGATTACATGGAGGAGGTCGAACCGGTAGGAGTGCCTGTATCTCACCATGAGGGTAGGCTAGGTGGGAAAGGTGTAATAGGAAAAAAATCTACAAATTCTTACGATAATATTTTGTTCGAACAAGCCCATTTCACAAGATTACCTTGATCGATTGATGTGTACCCATATATAGACATACACAAGGGTAAGCTAAGGAGGGAAAACCGAGGACAGTCAAAGCTTTGGATAACAAAAGAGCACAATCGTTTGTTCAGTCATTGGTTCAGAGAGCACATGTCTGGTGAAGAAACGAGTGTTACATTGAGGTGGTTGGCAAAAGGGCCTTCAGGTACAATCACGACATGGCAAGGATATGACATCAATGGATATGCATTTTACACGAGAGCTCAGGATAGCAAGAGCACTTACCAAAATAGTGGTGTCCGTATAGATGCCTACGACAACACAGGCAGTACGAAGAGCAACTACTACGGGTTCATAGAGGAGATTTGGGAGCTCAACTACTGCATTTTCAAGATCCCGGTATTTCAGTGTCGTTGGGTACAACTCCCAAAGGGTGTCAAAGTTGACAAGTACGGCTTCACTACTGTTGACATTGCACATGTAGGATACAGAGACGAACCATTCGTACTTGCGAAGCAAGTAGCACAAGTCTTCTATGTGATCGACTCGGTAGATAAGAAGCACCATGTAGTTCTTCAAGGAAAAAAAAGGATCATCGGAGTTGAAAATGTCGTGGATGAGGAAGAGTACAACCAGTTTGATGAGTTGCCTCCTTTCGTAGATGGCATCATCAGCCTCGAGGAAGAAGCCACTCAAGAAGTTAGCTATCATCGTGATGATCACAACGAAGGCCAAATTGTAAAATAAAAATAAGTAGTTACGAGTAATGGCAATATTTGTCCTTGTATATGTGAAAAATAAGGTAACCAAGTGAAATGTGATATGACTCCTTTTGACTGCGAATGTGATATGTTTGTCCAGCTAAAATTGTACCATATCTTCCCAAAAACAGTATGAAACTATTGTGAATACATGCTTAGGCTTCAAAGAGCACCTTTCTTCCGATTTTGTAAACTCTTGAGAGAACGTGGCTTGCTTCGAGACACTATACATGTATGTGTCGAGCAGCATGTAACAGTGTTCTTAAACACAGTTGGACACAATCTTAGAAATAGGTTGGTTGGCATTAATTATGGTCGGTCCAGTGAAACCGTTAGCCGGTATTTTAAATTAGTCCTCCACACCATTGGTGAGCTTCAAAATGAACTTATTAGGCCACCTTTCTTGGTGAGCTTCGAAATGAGCTTATGATTTTTGCTTACCTTTCTTGGTGAGTTTCTCTTTGTTAATACCTCTTCTCTTTATTTTATAGGAATAAGATAGAAGGTGTACTAACTGAGGGCTATATTAGATCCATAAAGTGCCTGTCCATGGCTCATTTCGAGTCACAAATCTGGAGCACATTTGGTCACAAGTATATAGCAGCTTCAGATATGTCTCCGAAGATGAAGTCATTGTGTCTGATTGTGGAATAAAAGACCTGTCAATTACACCTTTTCTTGTACTTTATTTCAGCTTTTTTTACTATCCAGTAACATGTTTATCAAAATATCCTTTTTTAGAATATATGAGGAAAAGGCATGCTTATATACACTATCCATTGGAATTATGCCACGAGATATTCACTGGGATGGTTTACATATTAATGCTGCACCCTTACATTGGTCTTGGTCTTGGGATTTATATTGGGGGCAATATCAGATATTGCCCCCAATATAAATCCCAAGACCTAGCCATCTGCACTTCCAAAAATTCCTCATCCCGCTCACTCACCTCCTGCTCTCAAGACTGCCTTGCCATAGCCTTGGGACGGCCACCGCAGCGCCCGCCACTCCAAGCCGTGCCAACGTGGTCCGTGGGGGAGGACTCTCATGCCTCTGCCACTCCAAGCCGCCGCCGCTCGTCCAACGCCGAGCTCGTCCAACGCCGCTGCCACTCCAACACCGAGCTCGTCCAACGCCGCCGCGACTGTGAGTATCTTCGGTTCTGCGCTTTGTTCTTGCTGGCTGAGGAATTGGTGCTGCTCGATGATGATCTAGGGTTTATGTATGATCAGAACATTTTCTTCTGTGGTTAGGCCTTGAATTGTAGACTTGAATGCTTAGAAGAATTGTAGACTTGAGTATCTTCGGTTCTGCGATTTGTTCTTGCTCGATGATGAACTAGGGTTTATGTATGATTAGAACATTTTCTTCTGTGGTTAGGCCTTGAATTGTAGACTTGAATGCTTAGAAGAATTGTAGACTTGAGTATCTTCGGTTCTGCGCTTTGTTCTTGCTCGATGATGAACTAGGGTTTATGTATGATCAGAACATTTTCTTCTGTGGTTAGGCCTTGAATTGTAGACTTGAATACTTAGAAGAATTGTAGACTTGAGTATCTTCGGTTCTGCGCTTTGTTCTTGCTCGATGATGAATTAGGGTGTGCTTACTGTGATTGTTGAGTCTATGGCCAAAATGGATTATATGAACATTTGTATTATGTATGATTTTGTGATTAAGATGTGTAAGGTCCCAAGGATTTACCTTTTGTGCAATGTGATTATGAATGCTGGTATTTTGTATGCCTAGATGCATCTGTTGTCATTGAGTGTATTTGTGGGTAGATATATGAATAGATTTATCTTCATTTCATAGACATCTAAATTGATTTAGTTGCTGATCTAGAAGTCTTGCACTGTTTCGGTTAGTAAGTCTAGCACTGTTTATGATCTGAACTATGTACATATATTGACAGTACAATTCTTTTATTGTGCATTTTAAGGTGGTAAGAATTTAAGGCCTAATCCATTGAATAATTTGTTAGCCCATTTATGATTGTGGCGAAGATTCTTATCTTCATTCAAACCCTAGTCTGAGAGCACAAATCATCAACCAATCTGGTTTTGTAGACATGATTCGTAGAGTAATACTCTGTAAGTATTCACATATTTCTGTGATTGCTCATTTTCGGAGACTTGCAAAGGGGCCAGTCCATCTGCGGCTTGGGGACCTTGCATGTAATACTGCAAAGGGGCCAATCATTTTGTTGCCGTGGGGACCTTGCATGTGGGATTGGTTGTTCTATGATGATTTAGGGTTGAGATAGATAGTTTGTGACAACAAAGTTAAATTCTTACATGCTGGAATACTTGGCTAGATTCACTGTTCAGTAAGCTATTACACTTGCAGTTATCATATATGCTTTCGGCATAGTTATAGATTGTCAAATTGATTGATTTTCTAGACTGCCATGTATTAATATGAGGTAAGGTTGTCACAAACTAGTCTATATCTTGCCCTTGTGGCGAGGACGGCCTTCAAAGGCAACCCGACATCTGAGAACAACATATAAATGATTAACACCAATAACATATGGTTGCATGATTTCTTTTGATCGATGGTTCATGGTAGGATAACCAATGGTACTGTAAGATTCATTACTCCAATGGATAAGGAGAATATTCATATTACTGTCACCACTTTATCAAGAGCAAGAAAAGATATGCATCCATATCCATATGTTCTCTTTTCCTCTCTGAAGTATCTCCCTTTCTTAAAAAAAATCATGAACTGGCTATTGTTTGTATATATTTGTACATCTGGCAAAGTGGATTGTGTTAAACTTAACTTTGAAAGTATCAATTTAGGATTGTTTGCAGAAGGTGAAGGATAGGTGCTTGAATGTTTATCACGGAATTTAGATGGCTCACGGAATTTAGATGGCTCACAGAATTTGTAGAAGATCCTATTTTAGCACTTCTTCTCCTACTAAGCACATTCATGTGATCAATTTGAAGCTAAGCACATGCAAATGAGAAATTAACATTAGTGCTTTGTAAGCCATTTTTCATAAAACTTTAAAACTATGCTCTTATAACTTGTTACTAAGCTTTAGAAGTTTTCAGTTTGGTGTGACGAGTATGTATTGACTGAAATTACTACTCTTCTACCGTTGTTGGATAAGTGGCTACATATCTAACCCCAGTACTTTTGACTTAATGACAGCCATCATTTGTACATAGTTTCTCTTCCTCTCAACATATACCAGTCATCGCCATCCATTAGGGTGCCAAGATAGTAAGTGAAAGAGCCCATGTAGTGAAGAAAAGAAACCTGTAGATAATTTTCTTGTCTTTTATTGCATTTTCCATCTCTTTTCACCCAAGCCTAACTTCTTTGAGGGAGAAAAACCTGCCACAAGTGCTACTCTAGAGTGTGACAATACCCTGGGGATGAGCGGCATGTTGAAAAAATTCGATTTCTGCTTAAGTGCCTTCTTGTGTGTCGATGCGTTCTTCCACCGTCCTGTGACAAGCATCATATATAGGAACATGGAGCTCAACTGAATGAGGTTGTAGGTGCCTATTCTTGATGTACACATTAGTGTAGAATTTGTTTTCCTTAATTCCTAGCGAAAGATGTTGTAGTATCGACCTCGAATCGAGATCCTACCACCTTCCTCGCAATTCATAGATCCATTGGAACAAACTTGATTAGATGGCCCAACAATCCATTTGTGTCCTTCAATAATAGTTTTCCTCCATTGGGGAGTTTGAGGACATAATTTCCAAACCTCCATTTGTGACTCGAAATGAGCCATGGACAGACACTTTAAGGATCTAATATAGTCCTCAGTTAGTACATCTTCTATCTTATTCCTGTAAAATAAAGATTGAGTGAAGCTAAAATAGTAGGGCTATTGTCCAGTAAGCAATTGTTAGTCTGTCCTGTTCATATATGCTTTCGGCACAATTATAGATTATCAAATTGATTGATTTTCTTTCCCTCTCTGAAATATCTCCCTTTCTATTGAGTAGTTCTAATGGAGCCTGAAACCGAGCCTATAATGGAGGAGAGCCCGAGCAGGTACCTTACCCTCCACCCAACCACCGGAGGTGCCGAGGCCTCCACCGCTGTTGCAGATGATGCTCCTGTTGCAAGATGCCAAGGACGAGGGAAAACTAAGAAGCCTGAAGGCCAGTACACCATCTCGGAGGTCTCAGATACTGGGGCCCCTATTGCACCGAGAAAATCAGTAGCAAAATATAGGTCAAAATGCGGGTACATCGTAAGGGATAAAGTGCCAATCTCCTATTCGGATTGGCATAAAGTGCCCCGAGCCACCAAAGAGGATCTGTGGACAGAGCTCAAAGAAACCTTCGAATTCCTTGAAGGAGCCGAAGAACTCGTGCGTCGCGATGCATTGATGACCATGGATGCGGCGTGGAGAAACTTCAAGGCGAGGCTGAACGTAAATTATGTGAAGCAAAACCGGTCAGCCATCAGAGACTACCCAAGATTAGAGCCATACTGGGATGAGTTTGTGGCGAAGAAGCAATCTGAAGCAGCAAGGAAGTCCAGTGAGGACCACATTAGCATCGCAAGAAGGAATACTCACCCCCACAGACTTGGCACGAGTGGGTACGCGGGTAAAATTGCTCAATGGGAGAGGCAGGAATTAGAAGCGCTCCAACAGACTAGCACAAGTCCCTTGATCGGACTACCAGACCGAGTGAAGCACTACGTGCTAGCGAGGGCAGATCTCTTGTCTACTGGGAGTTTATCATTCAAGAGCAAATAAGGCGAAGTAATGACGCAAAGAGTTCAGAGTTTTACGCCCGATCCATCAAGGATCTTTCCACCAGACATGGGAGAAAGACGAGCTAACAATGCCCTAGGAAACAAAGAACACCCTGGTCGGACACGAGGCGTCGGGGTCAAGGTTCCATGGAAGATGGGATTCCCTGAGCATGGAGACTCTTATAGGAGTCAGAAGAGAGCTAAAGAAGAGCGGGCTGAGCAGGAAATGGAAAGGATGAAGGAAAGGCTTCTACGAGAATTACAAGGCACCATTAAAGAAAAAGTTGAATGACAAGTACAACAAGCCTTGAGCCAGGCGCAGGCCCACAACGTTCTCTCCAGCCCTACAGGTCATCGCAGCAGTTGCACGTCCACGCCATTGCTAGAAGCGGACAACAACCATTATCCTGTGGACGACATACAGGACCTCACACCCTGTCAGCTCAACGTGCCCGTGATGAACATATTTCTACAGGCTGCTATAGGGGTAGTTTATCTATGCCAAGAAGGGGGTGTCCTGCACAATACCCCGATAGCGCCAGGTTATGCAAAGGTCCAGGTGGACACGGTACTTGAACAGTTTGCTGAGATCGAGCTAGAAAAACTCGTCAATGACGAGATAACAACTCTAGGAAGTGCCATCCACTCATTCATCCAAAGGGCGCAAGCGTGACATCGCCTTGGACCATGCAAAGGCCGCCTCTCTGCAAAGATAATCCACAGATCCGCTACCAAAGACATGAGAGTGAAACGGTGAATAAGCAAGATGAGGTAGAAAAGAAATCCATTGAGGACCCCATAAAGATGGCCACTGTTAGTACTCCAAAGCAGAAACCTATAACACCTGGTACTTCAAAGGACAAACCTAGAACCCCTGATCCCAAAAAATGGCACATTAGACAAGCCATATTAGCCAGATCAGGCGAAGCCAGGACCGAGTATGATGTCGTGCGAGAAAAAGTAAGGGCAAGGCGAAGTCTGATGACCAAGATAATCAACAAAGATTGAAATTCGAGGTAGGGAAGCCCTTAGTCACCGATTCGAAGTTAAATAGTCTAACACCCATGATGCAGCGATTACATGCATGGTACATGGATCGATCCAACCAAGACGTACTCTCGAAGGTGATCACTGCAATTTTCCATGAGGAACATTTTCACCATACGGGCGATGGCTACTTCTTAATAGAATTCGATAACTTGCACAACTTTTTCTATCACGACGCCCTCGACATATGTTTTTTCAGATGCTGGACACTGTAAGTGTCTAATATATCAATCTTGGTCTACATTCACGTAATACCAATAAATGTCATTTCTAACTATTTCGTTATATAGATACGAGATGATTGAAGTATGAAGAACCAAGGGGCCAGTGGGATTCCTCGACCCGGGAACGGTTTGCCAAACCGAAATCATGAGAGTACCAAAAGAGATCGAGGAGTACGTATATAAAGCTTTGATTAAACTACAAGACAAGGAGTTTATACTTGTACCATACCATTTTAAGTAAGTTCCTCACTAGCTAGTTAAATTACTCGTTGATTTCGTTATTTACTCTGATGTAAGGACTAATGACTATGGCGTCCAGCTTCCACTGGATTCTCGTAATAATTCATCCAGAGAAGAGCAAGATGCTGATCATGGATCCACTGGATAAACCTAAAGATGACTTTGAAGTGATAACACGTTTAATGAATGAGGCGTTCAAAAGATATTGTCAGAAGAGCACGAGACGCCGCCCATACAAAAAATCCCTTACAATCCATACTAACTTTTCGGTACGCATGCAAGAAATATTCTTATATCGTATTTCATAGTAAATAGCTCCTTCGACGACATCTTAGTTCATTCGATTTTTGCAGTGTCACAAACAGTTGCAAGAAACAAATTTATGTAGGTACTTCGTGTGCCAGTACATGCGCGAAATCTTAGGTTGCACAATAAAAGACAATTACGTGGAGGGCAGTCATGCTGACATGACACATTAATTCGCACCACTCAATTTCTATATACTCTCGTAATTTTGTTTTTCATACTTACAATACCTCAAGTTGTCTACTAGAGGATCGCTTGCTCAAATCCAAGCCATTCAGTACATACCGCCTACTTCATCATGAAGGAAGTAATCAACAAAAAGGCGTAGTTTTATAACGAAGACAACAACGATCCACTCCTCCATACTCATGTCTCACATCACGTGTCTCCAACCTCCAAGACCAGAGGCTTCTAGTTTAGAAAACTAGTTTAGGCTTTTGTTACTTCAATTTTGTTTCATTACAAAGTGTAAATAACTCTTTGTTCCTTTGAAATGGGAACCCTTCTTTTGTCAATGCCACTTCTTTTGTCGCTGGTTGTGCTAGTGTAGCATGTACTTTTGTCTTCTTCAAGAACACACACATGCGAGTGACACTTCTAAATATTTCATGTGTTTGCCTTACATGGTTATTTTTTCATATGAAGTTATTTCATGTGTTTGTAATAGTTTGATAAACTAACCAAGTGAAAAAATTACTTGGTTAGTTTGATAAACTAACCAAGTGAAAAATGTTGATTGCTGCAATTGAGATTGAGCTAGTGAATGGATTTCTAACTCGCATGCATGTGCATCACTCAAGTTCAAAAGAACATCTTCATCGTCATCAATGGAAAGGATCTACTGCAAGGTAGTGATATGTTGAATCTTGAAGCAACAATTTTGCTTAACTTGTTGGATATTTCATAGTAAGTATAATGATTATCACATAGTTTTAATACATTGTTTCCTTCCCATGATTGAACTTATAATTTTTGACATTTATTTTAAATTTGTGCAGAAGCTACTCCTAAGGGTGTGCTGAAGCTAATGAAGGCAAATAATTTGACCATTTATCATGTAAAAAGTCATCTTCGTGTCTCACAATTGGTTCTATTGTGGATATTATTGAAATGAAAGAAAATATATTCTTCTATTTGATTTTGAGTTAACTTGTTTTGCGTAAATACGTATCACTTCGATATGCACTGTAATTATCTCAAGGTCTGCCATGTTCCACTTCTCATGTATTCTATGTTCAGATATTTCTTCTCATAGCTTCCTTTAATATGTGCCTTGTTCATCAATTTGAGATTTTCGTGTTCTTCGAAAAGAAGGCGGCCTCAAAAGAGGATATACCATCTATTGACTGAAGGGTAAGTTTGCAACCTACATGAAACTCATTTAACTTGTCTTGATAATGCCGATGTTACGTGTCATGAGAAAAATGAATGCACTCTTGTGTTTTATTTTATTTAAAATGTCCGATCTGAAACATGTATACGATCATATTGTCGACAAAAAGTAGTTCAGTGAATGGGGACAATGAAAACTGTGTTGCTTGCAATAACAAAAGTACAAATAGTTTGTAGATCAAACATTAAAGGTATTTTGTTGAGCATCAACTGCTTATGTGATAGTGGCAATCGCTATTCATTATAACACTATGTTCCTTGCTGAAAGTAGCTTAGAAAAGATTCATTATTTCCAATAGATATTCATGAAACTCATTCGTAATCCTGCTTAGGTGATAGTGTTGAATGACGTAGAAAGGTGGCATTTGGTCCATGGTAGATGCTTTTTACTATATAGACTATGTTGTTCAAATCAAAACCATTAATGGTGGAGATATGATGTTTCTTATGCATTGCCGTGAACCTCATCAACCGATAATTTGACATGGGGACTTAGATATTACCTTGATATGGCTCAAGAGCAAATAATACCCATAAGTTAGTAGTTACCTCGTAACCAACAAGTGTAGTTTGGTTTATAATTTTGCTATATCTGGGTTTCGTGGAATTTTGTCTTACACTAATTATCGAATAAATTTTTCCTACAGATGTCACGACCACAAGATGACCGGATCTTTGTCAAGAAGCTCGATCTGATGACCGCCGGCCTTAGAAAGGGTAGGAATCATAAGATGCTCTTATTGTGGTGTGATCAATTTTTCTTTGCCATGTCTCTTGAAATGCATTCTGAAGTGCTCCTTTAATTTCCTTCCTATGACTACTTAAGCGTGTTTTCTTTTGTGATGGTGAACATATTTAATTGTTCTCCAATACTTTCAAAGAAAAAATGACATATTGTCGCCTTCAATTTCTAAAAGAATCATTTGCTTAGTGCTACTTTTATGGTTATTTGGTATGGGCCTTCATCTTGTTGTTTGTTACAAAGCATGTCAACAAACAAAGTGTTTAGGTAGGCATACTAATTAAAGTTGTTTTCAATAGTAGTCTTTGATCACAAAGATGTTACTCTCTCCATTTATACCGTTGATAACCCCATGAGTTCTAAGCTTAAACTTGGTGTATGAAATCCAGAATTTCTTTTGGTCGGCTAATGTGTCAAAAGATTTCCATTGAGGTCAAGAGATTGGCTCTATTCTTTTGGTCAACAGATTGGCCTTTGTTACAATTGCTCTATTCTCGATTGCAAATATGGGATGGCTCTCTTCGCTTTTAGCCAAGTTGTATGGGCATCTGCAAATTACTTGGTTGTTATGGGGTTCGAGGTTTTTGTATTCTATTGTAGGAGTTTTGATCTCACTCAAGCATTGCGCCTCCAGCTGGAACTTCAAAAGCGGCTTCATGAACAGCTTGAGGTATGTAACATTGTAACCAATTGCTATTTGATGCTAGGGAGGGAGAGTGGGTGCAGATGCTTTTGTAATTCTTTGATATATGATGTGTTTGTATTTAGTTCCACTTTGGCACAAGATAAAATAAGCAAGCAACCATATAAGCAAGCAACCATATAATACTACCTCCAGTCTGTGATTATTTTCAGTACGCTATTTTCATTATGCTCAGAGGGCATGGCTAGCGCCGCTCGAGGCTAGCCACAAATGCCGCTTTTTTATTTTCCGTGTGGGATTATCATGGCGGTTTTGTTTAGAACCGCCATCGATAATCGAATATCGCTGATTTGTTCTAGCCAAAACCGCCATTGATAGTACTAGTATCTGTGGCGGTTGTTGGTTAGAACCGCCATCGATAACCAAATATCGCGGCGCTTTTGGTTAGAACTGTCATCGATATTCGGTTATCGCGATGCTTTAACCAAAACCGCCACAGATAATGTTATCTATGGCGGTTTTAGAACCGTCACTGATAATCCTTGATTATCAGTGGCACTAAATTTATGGCGGTTCAAAAACCGTCACTGATGGCAGTTATGAACCGCCATTGATGACCTTTTTCAAGGTAGTGCCTGTTGCCCGCCTGAGCCACATGTTGCATGCCGCGCCAGAGCCGCTTGCCATGTCGCTCGTTCCACCCCGGCGTTGCCTACTGTGTCGCTTGCCCCGCTCCCACGTTGCCTACTCTCATCGCCGCTAGTCTCGAACCGGCTTGCCGCGCCGCCGCCTCGCACCGCCAAGACTGCCGCCACCAGAGCCTACTGAATAGCCGCGACGCCATCAAGGCCACCACCGGGTAGATTGTCATTAGATCCGTCTCAATGCTAGATGGACCCGACAAAAAAATTAGGATTTAAGAGCAGAAAATGAATCGGGAAAGTAAGTTTCTGTGCTAGGTACTTTACTCTACTTAGGCTAAAGCTTTGCAAATCAATCATGATTCATTTTCTTCCAACCAAGATAGGCTTTAAAGCCTTTTGTCTTTTACAGCGCTGAAAAAGAGCAGTAAAACAAACATGGAAATTAACTTTGCTGATTACATGACTCTGAACAGTAGGACAGATATTATAAACAACAATAATTACTACTCTCATTCTGGGACGTTGGATCTCACTTAAGTCATATTTGTATTTTGATCTCAACCCTTGACCTACTTTATCTGAAATCGGTCATCCGTTATGTTTATTATCGACTTTACTGTTGACTGCAAATTTCAAACTCTCCTATGTTTTTTCAGCTCGCATAGCTCAGATCCTAACACTTGCATTCTCAAAATTTTGGGGGTGCCAGGGCATACCCGGACCCCCTAGTTCCACCTTTGTACAACAATATGCAAGATGGCAATCATAACTCATCAATACCCCGGAGAATTCATGTATGCACGCACATAGTTAGGATGGCGGTCACAACTCCTCAACATTCTGGACTGCTCTTGCATGCAAATTACAAGTTATACTCGACATAGGATGGCGAACACATTTTCTCAACATTCTGGACTCAACTCCACAAGCTCGACTTAGGACAGTGAACACGTTTTCTCAATGTCCAGGCTCATCTTGCATGCAACACTCAACTATATGAATGCACTCAGCTGTTCCAGACACATGCATTTCTTGGCACACGCAACGGCTCTCTTTTGATCTTCTCGTGTAGCATGATCTTTTCTTATACGCATTACATTCTTTAAAGAACTTGCACACATGTATCTTGTGGATGCAACTCGCACAAGAATTCACATGATTACACAAGTATCGCATGGACATAATTGACACTAGAATGCATAGCTTTGGCCGCCTTATCGATGAGATACAGATGGCCACCAATGCCATCTTGTCACACTAGTTGTTGATGAAGCTCGTCAATAGCGGGTATTGGGGAGGCATGCCGCCTCCACCTTTCACCATCCTATCTTTCTTGCTAACTTTTCTTGCTCATGATTCAACTTCGACAGCATGGAGACTCGTACATGATGTTTACACATGCGAGCACTTGGACACACACTCACAAGAACTCATGCACATATGTGATACTAACACAACGATCCAAATACATACATGCACGCATATCACACATTGTGTATAATTCGTACCTCGACGATGGCTCCCTTCCTTGTCATCTCCTTGTCGTGGAGTTTCATGCACTGCTACAGCGCGCCAGATGCACTGTCTGATCCCAATTAACACTATGTCACTTAGTGACGATAGCTGCCCCAAGGTGCAATAGTTGTGGCCTCCCCTAGGGCAAGCGTGTACTTGGATCGTGAACAAACACATACGAACATGAGAAATATTACAACAACACATACATAGAGTTTTTCTTTCAACATCACCATAACTTCCGTCTTTTCTTTCTTTTCTCCTTTTCTATTTTTTTCTGTTTGTGTTCTGTTTTGTGTTATTCTCAAACTTACGGGATACATGCCCTTTTATTATGGGCGGACAACCTAATCAACATGCTAACCAAGCCAACAATTAAATATGAAAAGCCTAACTAAAGAAACAAAATAACTAATTTGATCTGATTGCGATTGTATCGTGTCCTTTACTTACCTTGCACAACATGACAAGTTAACAATTCTAGTAAGTCTTGAATACTTTCCAATAATCTCCCCCCTAAATCAAGACATGTTGACTCATACAAATTACCGCAATCAAACCCTGAACTTGATCTCGTGCTACAAGCAGACTCAACTTGGACTTGCAAACACACAACAAATGGCAGGATGGCGTTCACAACTCATCAACATCTTAGACAACACCTGCATGTACGCACACAGCTAGAATAACAACCACAACTCCTCAACGTCCCAGGCTCCTCTTGCATACAAAGCGGCTTCCTTTTGATCTTTTCGTATAACATGATATCTTGTAATATGCATGACATCTCTGAAAGAACTCGCACATGTTTATCTCATATACACAACTCACATAAGAACTCATGTAATCACACACAATATCTCGTTGATACAATTGACACGAAACACATAGCTTTAGCTGCTTTCTTGATGAGACATGCAGATAGTTACCAATGGCATCTTGTCATGCCAGTTGTCGATGATGCTCATCAATAGTGGGTATCAAGGAGGCACACCTCTTCCACATTTGCCTCCGCATCTTCTTGTTGACTCTTTCTGCTCGTGAAACAACTTCGATAGCACAAAGACTCGAACTAGAGCTTTACACATGCGAACACGTGGACACACAGTGGCACGCCTCCTCCACCTTTCGTCACCACATCTTCTCGTTGACTCTATCTGCTCGTGATGCATCACGCAACTTCAACGACACAGAGGCTCGGACCAGAGCTTTACACATGAAAACATTTGGACACACTCATGAGTATTCATGCACATATGGGGCATTAATGCAGCGATGTGAATACACACATACACGTACATCACATGTCGTGTACAATGCGGACCTTGACGATGGATCTCTACCTCGCCGTCTCCTTGTTGTGGAGTCGCATGCACCACCGCAGCCATGCTCAATGCACCATTGGATTTCGCTCAAAACTGCGTCACTCAACGATAATAGCTCGCCCTAAGGAGCAGTAGTGGTGGCCTCCCCTAAGACAAGTATGACACCAAAGTTAGAACCTCGCTATGATACTTTTAGCCTTGGATCATAAACACACACATAAACACGAGGAAGAACAACTAGCACACATAGAGATTCTTTTTCTTTCGACGTCACCACAACTTGATGTCTTTTCTCTTTTTCTATTATTTTCTATTTATGTTCTGTTTTGTGTTATTCTCAAACTCACAGGATACATGACCTTTTATAATGGGCGGATCACCTAATCAACTTACTAACCAAGCTAATAACTAAACATGGAAAACTTAACTAAGGAAACAAACTAACCGATTTGATCTTATTACGACTGTATCGTGATCTTTACTTGCCTTGTATGACATGATAAGTCAATAATTTTAGTAAGTCTTGATTTTTTTGCTATACATGCATTCTGGGGAAAAATAGTAGATTTTGGATAGAAAAGATATGCTAGTATTGCCAACTCATATATCTTCCTCGCGAAAAAAATATCTTCCAGGGAAGATGAACATATCCAATTCTTTCGGTATGCCCTGAAAGAGGTAAAAAGATCTTTAGATGTGATTAAGCACAAGGGTGCATCTAAACTGTGAAAAGACATGGTGAACTTTCGTTCAAGTTTCTACGCGTTTCAAGACGAGAACGAGAACCCAGTTAATTTTCAATCGGATGCTTACAATAATAGTCACACACTAGACTTTCAGCCTTCTAGCCCTAGATATGCGTACTTCTTTTGAAGCATACTGTTGCGCCGAAATATATGACGACGTATCAGTTGGCTCAAACACACAAGAATACTGGGTTCAAGAGGTTCAACGCGTGCCAACCGATTTGATCTTGCAACCGGTAAGATAGATGGAAAAATATGCTCAAAACCGATCTAGTGTGCAATCGGCAAAAATTTAAACAACTACGCTAAGCCGGTTAGATCAAAAGATAGCGATAAGTCTAAACAATCCATTAGGGCTAATAAGATGGTAGATAAAGGTAAACTTTTTCGAAAAAGACGATGTACAACAAGATCAAAGAAAATCAAACATGGCGTAATCGAAGATGATCAATAATCGGCGATGCGCAACTTTATTAATCAATGTCAGATTACAAGGAGAATTCTAAGTTACAGAACTGCTCCTAATTGACAGGAAAATAAACGCGAATTGTTTGGTTCATTGTGGTTAGATCAATTTCTTTTCTGTGAAGCATCACTCCAGCCAACGCAAGTGTATCAAGTAATAGTGAAAAAACTAGTTGAGGGCCATCGACTAGCAGTGGGGAAGCTTTTCCTGGGAGAAGTATATGAAGGGCCTGTTTGGTAGAGCTCCCTCTGATTCTGATTCTCTGTTAGAAGTGATTCTCCGAGAGAAGTGATTCTGTCGCTGAAAGTGATTCTCTAACGAATCCATAGGATAAACTCTATGGAGAAACCGACTCTTTGTTGGGAGTGAATCAGAGAAGCGACTTTTTCAGCTCCCACTCCTAGTTCATTTCGAGAATCACTTCCTGAATCACCCCAGGAGCAATTATCAGAAAACTGTTGTTTGGCAGAGCTCCACAGATTCACTCCGCAGAAGCTGGGAGCAGAGCTCTGCCAAACAGGGCCGAAATGATGCATGCGATTTGCAGTTGGCTTTTCACTAGATTGGACTGATATTCAGTGGGTAATGTTGGTGGCCCTCTATAGTTTATACGAGTCTAGCTATATTATATCCTTAGCCGACCTTTTAATATCGACTTAGCTAAAATCACTCCCTACCCCTTAGAAGGAACTTCAGAAGGCCAAGCGTCTAGATTTAGAGATAGCTAATTATTCGGTGAAAAGTTTATCCTTAGTTTCTACACCCAACCAAGACTCACTCTCATCGGAGCAAGAAAATTTCTAGCCTTTTTCTTCCAACTCAATCAAACAGACTTTAGTCAAAATGATTTTTTCAGTTATAAGGAAACCGGCAGCTATCCCTAGCCATCGTTTCTTCAGTTGGCAACCGACAATGATGAAATATCTGCAGAAACATTGAACATGTACAAGATTTTCATATCACCAAGTGTGTTATCTGTCAACTTACACACAAGAAATCAGACTTATCAAGCCTCATACGAGTTTACTATCCATCTGTATATGCCAGATAGCTGGGATTCATTAAATATGTCCAAATTTCTAGCTTCTCAATCAGATCAGGCCAAGCGATTGGCTTCGCCATCTATCTAATGCCAATATCGTGTTGCACATAGCCAATGATCTCCAACTTCAAAGCCTGCCACACTTTGTCTTGCAAAACCGGAGGATAGGCAGCTTCACTAACTAGTGGTCGGCTATTTGCACGGTTTTGATTTTTGTGGAGCGCACTGTATCAGCTGTGGTAGCAGAATTTTTCCCAAACCTGTCTCTTGTTGAGTCAACGTCCACTAACCCCACTAATAGTGGCTCAAGTTCTAGCAGTGATGCTAGCTCATCAGGCTATACCAACACAAGTATAGTTAATATTGCTGGCAAGGTATCGACTACATTAGATTTTACTCATTAATTATCTACAAGCATTTCATAGCATTTATTGATCGGTTTTTCTCAACCTTGCAGACCAATGCAGCGGGAAAGAAACCAATCTACTCATCGATTGTCGACCAATCTAGTAAATGGCCATGCCCTGCCATGACAGCTTTGGCGGGATACTCATCAGGCACCCTTGGCGTCCAAGCCCCTTCACTCTCTTGTTACGAGAAGCAACAACCAAGTATACATCATTGACTTTGTAATATAATTTCTCAATAATTTGGTGTGTAAACTGATATTCATAACTTATCCCTTAATAGAAAATAAACGAGGATGAACCAAGAAGGCTTTTACTTCCAAATGTCCTCCTACCAAACTAGGGTCAGCAGACCATTCACCATGTGAATCGGCTTCTGATAGGGTAAGCACCTGTGGTCGTCAATTTATCAACCTTCTTATTTGAAAGACCATGTGGATCTCTATCTGCGTTTGTGATGAGTTATTGACATTATTGGAGCTAATGGTGTTTGTGTTTGAGGTTGATTTAGAGTTTAAATTAAAATTTGAAGAGTTTGGAGAGTTCCCTAGTCAAGTCGGTGCTATCGGCTATATGAGAGCAGTAGCACCGGGTCTGACCCCGGTGTGGAAATTCCAGAGAAGCACCTCTCTACATCAGGATGAAGGGCGGTACTACCGGCCATGTGAGGGCGGTAGTACCAAAAATGAGCGGTAGCACCAGGCCTGTCCTCGGTGTGAAAATT
Source organism: Guadua angustifolia (assembly GCA_036346375.1). Taxonomy (NCBI): domain Eukaryota; kingdom Viridiplantae; phylum Streptophyta; class Magnoliopsida; order Poales; family Poaceae; genus Guadua; species Guadua angustifolia. Next base: position 25,215,000 of record CM070514.1, on the reverse strand, counting down.
CCAGAGAAGGTGATTTCTGGTTCGGCATCGGGTGGTGCTATAGGCCTGGAGGCGGTAGCATCGGTCTCAGTCCGTTTTGATTTTATGTAGTGTAGGTTTGTTTAGATCACTTTATCTAAGGAAAAAATTTATTTTGAGATCATTCTCCCCCTTTTGATCACCATCTCGATCCTTCATTATTAATAATTTCTAACAATGTTATTTTTGCAGCCTGTGCTCTCTCCTACAATTCAAGTGGCTAATATTTTGATCGATCAACTAGCCGTCTCATCCGAGCTCCCTCCACCATCATCATAGCCGACGCCGCCTGCTCCTATGGCTCCTACCTTGGAACATGCCAAGCCGACGGATGCCCTTACCAGCAAGTTGGGTTTCACCTTGTCGGATTTGGAAGATGACGAGGAGGTGGCAACAGACAGCTATCCCGAGGAAATCCAGTGGATCCTCTACATTTCTAAGGATGAATTGGCTACAATAACATTGACTCTAGGTATGAAGGAGAGGCTGGACAAGCTTTTGACCTTGTGCTCGTGCCATTGGCTAAACTGCTTGAAAACACCTTGGCACTTCGAGACGCAATGGCTACGATTCAAGCTGATTTGCTCAAAGAAATGATGGTAGCACTGCGGAATGTGTGCCACCTTGACGACAAGAAAGGGGCCGTCGATGCACCTAAGGCCAGGCTTGCTCTCTGAGATGCTCAGCATGAAGACCAAAAACTCCTAGATAAGATGATAGCAAACACCAAAGCCAAAAAAGCCAAATTTTATGAAGATCCCAAGTCCCACAAGGTTAACAGGGAAGTGACTAAAAAATTGGAGTCGACTAAAAAATTTCTTAAAATAGAACTGGCCAAGGTTAATGAACAAATATTTGAAGGTCAGCAAATACTAGTGGACTTTGCGTCACCTATGAAGGCTTAGAAGCTTGAACTTGGTCTGGCCATAGCGGCAGTAAAGAAACAGTCGGCTAAAGTTACTTCCATGCCTGGAAGCACTAAAGAAGACGAGAAGATTCTTGAAGACATGTAGCAAACCATAGCCAAGGCTACTGCTATATTGTTGGCCCTGAGAGCTAGGCTTGACAATCCGGGAATATAATCGGCTTGTACCAAAATTGTATTCGAAATTCTTGTAATAGGAAAAACTTGTCTCAAAACAATATTTTGGATGCTTTGTAACATATATAATCAGCTGTTTAACTGATTATTTATGCTTTATTTCCTTTTCTACTAAGTGTGATGTTCTCTAATCTGTTGTAGTTTACTGTTAGTATATAGTCAAAATTAACTGCAACGAGTTATTTTGGCCTTTCACGATCAATAGCTATCCTTAGCCGATTAGGATCCAACCCAAACACTTGGGTGATATTTCTTTAGATACTTACCATTAAGAGCCTTAGAAAATGCCACACCTTCCAACGTCTCCAAAATATAAGAAATATCATCTACAAGTCGAAGAACTCTAATCGGTCCTTCCCATGTTGAAGACCATTTACCAAATCAGTTATCTCTAAAGCCAACAGGAAATATAATTTTCCAAAACAAATTAGAGGTGAAGGCTTTCTTTGTGGTTCGGCTGTGTTTCTTTTCTATTAAGAAGAGTGGCTATGAGTATCGGTTTATATACGAAGTTATCAATAGATGATAAGTGTATACTTACTTGGTTGTTGCTTCTTGTAGTTTGAGAGGGAAGGAGCTTGAACACCAAGGGTGCCTGATGAGTATCCTGCCAAAGTTGTCACAGTAGGGGGTGGCCACTTACTGGACTGGCCGACACCCGATGAGTCGGTTGGCTTCTTTCTAGCTGCCTTGGTCTGCAAGATTGAGCAAAGTTGATCAGTAAAAGTTAAGAAATGCTTGAAGATAATTGATGGGTAAAATCTAAGTTAGGCAATACCTTGCCGGTAATATTAGCTGTACTTGTGTTAGTATAGTCTGATGTGCTAGCGCTGCTGCTAGAGCTTGAACCACTATTTATGGAGTTAGTGGACGCTGACTTGACGGGAGGCAAATCTGGGAAAAATTCTGCCACCACAGTCGATACGGTGCACTCTGTAGGAAACAGAACCGCACAAATGACCAACCACCAGTTGGTGAAGTTGCCTGCCCTCCGGGTTTGCAAAAGGAAGTGTGGCAAGCTTTGGACTTGGAGATCATCGGCTATATGCAGGGCGATATTAGCGCTGGACAAGCGACGAAGCTGATCCCTTGGCTTGATCTGATCAAAGAGCTGGAAGCTCAGGGGTACTTGGCTGAATCCTAGCTATCTGGCATACACGGATGGACGATATAGCTCATAAGAGGGCTGGTAAGTTTGATTTCTTGTATATAAGCCAACAGAAAGCACACTTGGCTATAAGAAAATCTTGTACATATCCAATGTTTCTACGGGCATTTCATTACTATCGGTTGCTATCTGAAGGAACGATGGATAGGGAAAGATGCCATCTTCTTTATAACTGAAAAAGTCATTCTGGTTAAAGTCTGTTTGATTGAGCTGGAATAAAAAGGCCAAAAATTTTCTTGCTCTGATAGGGGTGAGTCTTGGTTGGGTGCAAGAGCAAAGGATGAATTTTTCGCAAAATGATCAGCTATCTCTAAACCTAGGCTCTTGACCTTCTAGTGTTTCTTATAAAGGGTAGGGAATGATTTCAGTTGAGTCAATCTTAAAAGGTCGGCTAAAGATACAATATAGCCAAACCTGTATAAACCATAGAAGGCCACCAATGTTACCCACTGAATATTGGCCCAACGAGTGAAAAGCTGACTGCGAATTGCGTGCATTGTCTAATATACCGCTCCTATGAAAAGCTTCACTAGTGCTAGCCGATGGCCCTCAAGTAACTGTCCCGCTATTACTTAATACACTTGTGTCAGCCCAAGAGACGCCCCACAGAAGAGAAATCAATCTAACCACATATTCAGAAGGCAATGTGCTCCTTGTCCAATACTGGGCCGACTCCTTGGTTATTACTGATATACTTACTCCAGCCTACTCCCTTGGATTGGATCAGTTTATGTTGGGGTTTAGAGCTGAAAGCCGATATCTGATCCCCGTCTAACCTCAAGCAGTAAAGTTGTGTCATATGTAGGAGTGTTGGACTGATTGGACCAGTTCTAAATATAAATGCATTGACCGTATCTGACCAGAAATAGCAGGCCGTGGCCACTAAGGGCTTGTTGCCTTCTAGGTTGGTTAACGCCAATGGAAGACATTCAGCTATTCTCATCCTTTCCCTTATTGGCCTCTTCTGGGTTGCTACTTGATTATACCAATTCTTTTAGCCCTTTAATGCAGTCGGTCAAGCCCTAAAACTTTTACTCCATTCTTCTATGTTATACTTAGGAGCCGATAAAGGGAGACGGGATATTTCTTGTTCTATTACAACCGATAGGTCAGTATTTCCTAGCGGTCCTAAGTAGTACTAATTGTTACTATTGGGTATCAGGATGAGTACCTGGCTGGGATCCATTGAGTTGATGAGAAAGTTGTACGGGGTTGATGAAGGTTGAAGTTGAAGCTGATGGCAGAGGTTCTAAGAGCTCAAGCGGGTGAAAATGGCAAGTGAATGAGCCTCATATTTATAGGGGTAAAAAAAGGTGAAAAGGTGGGAAGTTTTTTCGGTGGGATACAAATGATTAATGGAGAAGATATGCATTTCAAGATTTTATGACGCCATAAATGGAGTGGTTACCAATAAGAATATTGTGCTATGCCGATGGAAGATAACACACTATCTCCCAAAAATGGGGGCATATATTTGCATTATAATTTGGCAAGGCATGGTCAATTTATCAGGAGACTAAGGATAAAAGGATATTTTTGGCCGATATCGGTTAAGAAAGGAAAAGTTAAGTTAAAGATAGAATTATTATAGATATTGATTCAAACATAGGAATTTTGTCCATGTAAAGACCGATACGAATTATGGTTGATAACGCATCGGAGTAGGATACAATCGACCGATGCACCATAAAAGTTTGCCAAGGACGAGCAAAAAGAACAACCCCAGTCAATCAAACAACTCGCATTTATACCCCAGTCAATCAAACAACTCGCATTTACTTCCTTTTTATCTTTCTATCAATTAGGAGTAGCTCTATAATTTAGAATATTTCTTTTAATCTAATTTTGATCAATAAAGTTGTGTATTGCTGATTGTTGGTTATTCTCGATTACGCCAATCAGGTTTGGCTTTCTCTGCTCTTGTTACGCATCATTTTTTGGGAAAGTCTACCTTTATAAACCATCTAATCAGCCCTAACCCCGGATGTTTAGACTTATTGTTATCTTTGATTTGATTGGCTTTTTATAGTTGTTTAGATATTTGCCGATTGTCACATTAGATAGGCTTTGAACGTATTTTTTCATCTGTCTTGCTAATTATATGATCAAATGGACTAGCATGCCTTGAACCCTTTGAACCCGGCGTTGTCGTGTGTTTGAGCCGATCAATCCTTTGTCACATTTTTTTGGCATCAACACATTCCTAGTGATTGTAGTGCTTGATTATCTCCTTAGGATCGCAACACTTAATTAGGCTTAGATTGTTAGTACCATTAGTAAAACCTAGACAACTTAGATTCTAATTGTTCAAAATTATAATTGTTATCATACGTACTCATTAATTGTATTAGAGAAAAGAATTTTAAAAACCTCCTATTCACCTCCCTCTAGTCGGTTATTCTTGATCCTACACTTGTCCCACTGAGATTTTGTGAGGAATAGACCCCAAGAAAAACATATATTTGAATAACATCGTTTAGACATAACTAAAAATGCACCAATTTACAACAATACAAGTATGTATCGGGGGATAATAGGGAATGGGGATAGGTTGGGCATTCCCTTACCCATCCCATGTAGAGGTGGTAGACAAATTCTCCTCATACCCATCTCTTGGTAGAGGAATTCCCCCCACTTAGCTGGAGAATAGATCTCATTGCCATCCCTAGCATGGTGTAAGAGAAGAAGCTGCTATAGGACAATATACCATTGAATACCCCAACCGACTGTATAGGAACGAGCCATCTGATTAGGCACAATCAAACAAACTGCCACACCTCTATGCATCCTTGCTCACCAAGCTCCCTGAAATGCGTGGCTACTCATTAACTTCCTCTCGTGTGGCCACCTCAGCCTGTTGTGCCTTGCCTAGGCAACCTCCTCTTGCATGGCCACCCAGACGACCTCCTCTCACACAACTGCCCTTGCTTGCTATGTGTCACCTTGGTGAACTCACGGGCACCACCCTCTTGTATGTTGCCCTGGTGATCCCCTCCCACATGACCATCCTGGTGATCTCTTCTCGCGCGAGCGCTGATAACCTCCTCTTGCGTCGTCCCGGAGAGCATGTGTCAAGTTTCAAACTACATGTTCCAAGTTTCAATTACAAGTTTTAGTTAGTTTCATCAAGGTTTCAAGCATGCGTTTAGTCAAGAATTTTAGTGAGTTCCATCAAGGTTTTCGCGTGTCAAGTTTCAACAGGTTACAACTGAAGTTTCAGTTGGTTTCCTCAAGGTTCATCATATTTCATAAGAGTTTTAGTTACAACCGAAGTTTCAGTAGGTTTCCTCAAGGTTCATCATATTTCATAAGAGTTTTAGTGTGTTTCATTAAGGTTTAAGATTTTTTTAAGGGAAAAACCTCCCATCCCAAATACAAGTTTCAACGTGACAACAAGCTTGAAGTTTTAGCTACATAGGTTTCAACACATTTCAACAAAGTTTCATATTCAAGTTCACATTTCGCATGAGTCAAGTGGTTTCAGGTTCCAAAAATGCAAGTTTATTCTAAGTTTCAGGTTTAAAGTTCAGGTTACATGTTTTAGGTGGTTTCAGGTTTCAAAACACAAATATCATAAAATTTCTTGTTCCAAAAAGCATGTTTCAGCGGTTTCAGGTGGAAAACAAGCAAAAGACCTGCCATTTCAATGCAAAATAGAAAAAAAACGAATAAAAATTGGAAGAAACGAGCAAAAGTTATACGAATTTTAACAAAAATCAAAGGTTTAGAGAGATGCAGTGGATTGGGAAAAGGGGAACAACCAAGTCACCAAAATACTCACAGCTCGTTTGGCAAGCGATGGGAAGGGGCATGGGAATTAGAGCTGGGAGTTGGCGGTGGGAGTTAAGATGGGAGTTTGATTTTTACTCCCAATCCTTTGTTTGGCAATTGTAGGGAGTTAAGAGAGTGAGTTTGAGAAGGAATTCTTGTCCACCGTTTGGTTTGTGGGTTTGGACATGGAAATTAACAGTATCATTACCACTTTGCCCTTGCTCTGTTTAGGTGTCTTTTTCAAATCGAAAGAACACAAGCAGCACATTTCATCCAGTAATATGTTTGATCTATTATAACAACATTACGGCTCGTTCACGGGTCCTTTGATCCCGTTCGAACCTAGCACGTCTTCTTTCTTCACTCTCTCCATCAATTTCTTGAAATTCTTCAGATGATGTGGGAGCTAAAAGAACAGAAATAAATCAAACAAATTTCTTCTACTCTAGCGCAAGTTGACAAGCAGCACATTTCTTCTACTGTAGCGCAAGTTAGTTCACATTTCTTCTACTCTAGCGCGAGTTAGAACGAACAGAGAATTGACAAAAATGAAAAAGAACTACGATTTTCAGAAGTTTAATAACTCACATATTGTAACGTTGATAGTAATGCACGCAAATTCCCTTCTTTTCCAGCAGCCCAACGCTTAATCTCAAAGTCTAGTGTTTCCGCAATTCTCTGGATTAACAGACAGCACAATTAGAACAAAGGAACTAACCATTAGCAGGTGGCACTCCTGTCATTCTGTATCGAACTCCCTGCTGCGCCCCTGAATTACCAGGGTCTCCCATGAGAAGAGATTAGTGGGAATTCCTTCCAGCAACTCTCATTCCCCATCCTAGTGTAACTCCCTCTCCTATGAAACAAACAAGAGACTTTAAGTCTCCTCCTCTTAAACTCCCATTCCTTCCATTAATTCCCTCGAACCAAACGAGCTGTCAGGGCTGGCAACGGTTCCAGTTGATCTAGCATCTCGAGAGACTGTCCTCTCGTCAACTCCTTCGTAAAATTTTTTTGGCCGAGATGATTTTGTCACAAGGATAACTCATATTCTTTATGAGGCTGCCATCAATCCCATCATCGCTTGCACTCCCTACCGGCGCAGTCTGGCCCGCCCACCTGCTGGCTCCATCGTGGCGCCCGCTCCCCGCCACACCTCCTCCCCTTCCCGCAATAGCCATAGGCGGGCCCTACGCACTTAGCCGCGCGGAGGTGGGCTTAGCAAATTAGACGGAGTGGATAGGGATTGAAGAGACAGACAAGATTTCGGGTTAAGGGGGCATTTAGACCTATTAAAAATTATCATAGCATCTATAAAAAATATTATAGTAATATCGATGCATTTAAATTTAAATATAGCATAACCATATATCCACATAAGTAAAATATAACATATTTTTTAGAATAAAAAACTTATATCTCTATTAATTTTAATTTAGTTCTATGACTACCTAAAAGATCATACAAGTCAATAGTTCATCTGAACTAATTTTTGCTGCTAGTTCTTTTTCAATGTAAACTATCATGTAATGTCGAAGAAAGTCATCTCCTATTTTATTTCGAATGTGGGTCTTGACAAGTTTCATAATTGAAAATGCTCACTCTGTGGTTGCTATTGACACCGAAAGATTTATGACCAATCGTAACAGCCTATCAACTATTGAATAATGGGAAGTTTTACCTGTTTTGTATAGTCCATTTGTTAAGTTAGCAAGAGATATCAAGCATTGCATATATCAAGTTGAGAAAATAGAAGCTTTACCTGTTTTATATAGTCCACTTGTCAAGTCAGCAAGAGTAGCTAAGCATTGCAACTCCAGATGGTTGCATGCATCAAGTTGAAAGTGTGGCAATTGACTCTCGAATTGAGGTCTTTGTTGAGTAGAAAAATCAACCGGATAGAACTTTTCCACTAAGGTATGTATCTTTGACATGTCAAAAGTGTCATGTCTTGGATCCAAGGATGCACAAAGGGTTACGAGCTGTGTTGCTTGAGCACTGAAATGATCATTTAACTCGATCAATTGTTGATCAACTGCAACATTGAATACATCTACATTATAATGGTGCAGTGTTAAAGTGTTGTCATGCTTATTACGAGATTTTTTGACATCAACAAACTTGTTGTTCATATCAGGAATCTCAATCTCATGCTTCATAGAAAAAGATTTGACCTCTTTTAGAAGTGGTTGAAAACCATTTTCTTTCAATTCACTAAGAAATACCTTAGTGTTAGAAACAGAATCCAAAGAATTTAAAATGTCCAAGGATTTTTGCTGAAGTGTTTGACATAGCACATCAGTGATCTTCATAATTTTTTCCATCAAGCGTAGAATAAACACAAAATCAAATAATATAAGAATCTTAAGGGCACCTGCAACATCTCCTCGAGAATATTTTGAGGCTGAACAATCATTTGCTATTAAACTTTATTTTCGTTTTTTTGGGGGAGGGGGGGCGCACTCTTCGCCCCTAGAGACAAAGAGAGTGGAATGGGGAAAATTTTGGTTTGTGTGGTGATAGGTGATGGTAGCCTAAGGATATGTCATCATTACATTACCTATATGCGCAGGATTTGGAGAGCAACCGGAGCATCCACCTGTCACCTTGCGATTTTGCAAAAAAACTCTTCCATTTCTCCGAAATTACGAATAGGTCCCTATGCGATTTTTTGTGAGACAAGAATATTTTTTTTTTTCGCTTAGGTCCTCGCCCAGATTTTTACTAAAAGCCTCCCGTTAGTTTCAATCGCGAACAAGCCCTTTTCTAATTTTTCGGATAGCGAACAGTCCAAAAAATAACATCCGTCCTCGCTTCTTACGCTCGTGTCCTTTCTCCGTTTTTCCGAAAAAATGTTTTCGCCACGAAAAAACCCGGAAAATTTTTTCGCCACCCAAAAACCCGAAAAAATGTTTTCGTCACAAAAAACGATATTCATCGAAGTTTTATAGCAACTTATGTATTTGCTAACGGATCGTGATCATGGTTTTTAAAAAAATGTAGATTCGTCCGCAGATTTATAGCGACCCGTTGATTCGCCGGTGGGTCCTGACGACCCATTTTTTTTAACGAACGCAACCAAAAAAACCGGAAAAAATATTTTCGACACCCAAAAAAACGGAAACGATATTTTCGTCCCGCGGATTCGCCGGTGGGTCCTAACGACCCATTTTTTTTAACAAACACAACAAAAAAACCCGAAAATTTTTTTTTCAGCACAAAAAAAAACGAAAACAATGTTTTCGTCGCCAAAAAAACACGGATTCATCGAAGGTTTATATCAACTTATGGATTTGCCAACGGGTCATAACCGCGCATGCTATCGAAATTCAACCGGCGCAGCGTAGCGCGCTTTCCCACCTAGTTGAACAGATGGCTTGCACAAAATCAATTTGACAGAGGATATCTGTCCTGTTGTTTGGTCTATCAATGTTATATTGTTCCTAGTATTTCTTGAGAAAAAAAACACACACTACACAAACTAACCGATTACTGGCTACAAACCCTTGTACCACAGCTATGCTAAACTTCGTCACCCAACCGAAAGCTCGCCGATAACCTTTCATGCATTTAGCACATATCTCGTAGCACTCTTTGCCGTTCTAAGTAAAGCATTACCCATAAATAAACCATCCACGAACAACAGTAAGAATCTTCTTACAAGTTACAGTTGCCTACACTATACAAACACAAGCATGCAACCCTCGTTTACAAGACCGATGAGTGACGATTAGGCCTTGCAGTTGGGCCGTGCCGGCGGCACAAGCTCAAGCCCAACAGGCTTCAGGCCACAGTGTGCCGTACCTACTCGATATAGCCATCTCGTCGTATCATGTCAGTCCAACTCATCTCCAGCAAGGCCTAGGCACGGCCCCTGCACGCCGTGCCGCTGTAGTGCCACGCCTAACCAGACCTTGTCTTGTTAGACATATGGAGTCGTAGATGTTGTCGCCGTTGGTCTGTTGATGTGGACGACATCAAGGATGAGGAGAGAGAGTCGGTCGCTAGTGAGGATCTAGTACACATAATTATTTTGGAGAAAAAGAACTAAATTTTATTTATTCATTGGATATAGATACAAAGTTACTGTCTCATTAAAATTCTTACGCTGTAGAGTGGAGTTCTGCTAGTAAGGAAAATTATTTAGTAATAACAAGCATACATGTTGTTTATATGTTCTAGGCCAACGTACGTATGCACGATCCCAAGATCATCCAATTGATGTTGTTGTCGATCTTTTGCCAATTCTCAGCCCTTGATGCAGGTGATTGCCTCCACCATCTTGGGCATGAGGGATGACCTCATTTCTTCAATTATTCTCTCTACCATGTTGAATATCGGTGGACACCGAAACTAGTAGAACATCTCATATAAAATGGCATAGCACATAAAATATCCACTTGTTTTTCCACCACTCAAAAGTCTATCTTAACTTTACTAGTAAGATCAGGATCGATGCTTGCAAAAATTATGCTCCGGATAGTGGTTCAGCTCTGCGACAGAATTTCACTTTGGGTGCCTGAGACTAAGGATTTTTCACAAGTGGGCTATCACGCTTGTCTTGCCTTGTTGTGCTGACTGTGACCAAATTTTTTCGTCTCTTTGCTTGGTACCAAAGCACTAAATAGAGCAAAGTGACCATTGTTTGGCCTGTTCGGCTTCACTTTTGGTTACTCTTCCTCCCTAGTCCTCCTCCTTTCCTCTCCTTGTCGCCTCCCCTCCTCGCCAAATCCACCGTTATCTTGCCTGACCCCATGCCCCCTCCGCTCCGGCTCCCACTCCACGCCGAACCCCATGTCTCCTCCGTTCCGGCTCCCCCTCCACCGATTCACCTCCTCACTAAACCACGTGTCCCCTCTGCTCCGGCTCTCCCTCTATCGATTCCCCTACTCGCCAGACCTCACGCCCCTTCGCTCCCCCCTCTGATTCTCCTTGTGATGCCTGCTGCCACTAGCATCGGCCATCGGTAGTGCATTAGCTCCGTCCGTGAGACAAGATAGGGGATGGCTGCCAAGGAGATGGTTGATTTGGGCTAGATGCGAAGGGAATGGGAGTAGCCGACGAGCCGACAACAATGAACACAGCGAGGTACACCATCTCTCCCCTCTCCGACTACTCCCTCGTCTTACCATCCCTTGCCGTTGACATGACATCAAAGGACCAACCGTGGCACACCCCACCGTTGTGCCGCTACCATGCCTACATACCGCTCGGCCCGCCATGCCACCATTGTGATAGCCCGGAACAACCAGTGTGTTGTGCCGCTTGATGAGTCTTCATTCTAGACCCAACATGGCCTGGCGTTCGAGTTGTGCCGACCTAGCCCATCACGTGCCATGCCCATACCGTGCTTGGGCCATGGCATGCCTACCGAGCCTCAAGCCGACCTAGAAAAACCCTAACCAACTCTGACACCTAGTGACGATGATTCACCACAACATGAAAATCGAGCGCAAGACGCCTAAAAAACCCTAGTGTACAACAGTGACGGAATTAAAAAATTTCTAATGGGTATGCCCACACTGCCCGTCGCACATCTGACCTGCTTGTCACACCACTTGCCACGCCGCTCACTCCACACCCGCGTTGCTGCTTGCACTGCAGCCTACCAGAGCCACAACGGTGGCCGCCCGCCCGAGCCACCGCAACGTCTGCTGCGCCGCTCGCCTAGCCTGCGTGACACGCCCACACCGCTCCCTGAAAGTAGCTTGTGTGGCACCCCTAATTGTGCCTCTGGTGCGCAGAGCACAAAGCCCACGGCAGTGCACTGCATCTATAGACGACAACTGTCTATATTATATTACCACATCATCTATAGACAGCACTAAAAATAACTCATACAATGGTTCGTCTATATAGTTGTCTGTAATGACCTCTCATTCAATTAACAGACTGTCTATACAATGGTACATATAATAAAAAACTATCTATAAGACCATCTGTTAAATAGTAGACAGTAAATTTCTCTCTCCTCTTTTTCTCTCCTCCACATCACCTAAAATCTTAAGTAACGTGATCTTATAAACAGCTGATATATATCATTGTACATGTCCTTATACACACGCCCTAAACTATAGCCCCCAGACCGGGCCCTGCAGAATAGAATAATAAATAACCCACCGAAACAAAAGCCAAGCGCTGCCCTGCGCGGCCCATTCGCTTCGCTTTCTGCCACCTATCCCTTTCCCTCTGCAGTTGCGAGCACAACTCACCACCTCCGAGCTCTGCTCCGCCACCCCGTGGCGCCCCCCTCGTACCCCATGGCCGTGCTCGCATGGTGATGCCTTCTCCCTTTGCAACCTCGGTTTCTCGCGATGTGGCGCTGATTTCTTTCTTGGCTGGTTGTTTATGCTTGGTTTGTAGGGGTTCGGGGGAGGACGGGCAGCTGGGCATGGACGGGTACGAGGAGAAGGACTGGGCCCACTGCGTCGCCGGCCTGGAGCCGCACGCCGTCTCCGCGGTCGTCGCCGGCAGCCGCAACTCCCTCGCCATCTGCGACGATGGCCGCGTGCGTTCCTTGCTATCCCGCTGCCTCCTTCCCTTTCCTTGCCTCTCTTCTTGCCGAGCCTTTGTTCTCGATCTGATTGGTTGGGGTTCTCGCCGGCCGGTGGCCGTCCGCAGCTCTTCACGTGGGGGTGGAACCAGCGCGGCACGCTCGGGCACCCGCCGGAGGCCAAGACGGAGAGCTCTCCGGTGCCTGTGGAAGCCCTAGCCGGCGTCAAGATCGTGCAGGTGAGCGCCAGGATTACTGCTTTGGAATGCGGTTTGGGTCTCTGCAGTGCTGAACTGCCGATGAAAGCTGTGCCTTTGGGTTTTGGCGCCAGGCGGCGATCGGCGGGTGGCATTGCCTCGCAGTGGACGACAAGGGGCGCGCCTACGCTTGGGGTAGGGCAACCGGGGCCTTCTTGCGTGCTTTTATGATCGAATGTGGTGGATTAGATGCAATGTGAGCTGATGGTGCAGGGGGCAACGAATATGGGCAGTGCGGGGAGGAGGCTGAGAGGAAGGAAGATGGCACAAGGGCGCTCAGTAGGGACATCCCGATCCCGCAGCGGTGCGCTCCCAAGCTCAAAGTTCGGCAAGTGAGTGGAATTGATTCCTACGATGTGCTAGTTGAGCCAGTTAGAATGTTCTTGGCATTTTAGTCATTTTGGTTTCGTGCATGGTTGTAGGGATTGGGAATCCAACAATTTGTGGATTATCTTGTCACATTGGGATATGTTTGTCTCCAAAGAAGTACTAGTTAGGTTGTGTGACGCATGTAGAATAATTGACATGTTGGAGCTGTTGCAATGTGATGTCCATATGAATTATTCTCGTTGCAGAATGATGCTACAACTTTTCTGTCTTGCACTTCTGATTTTCATTTGCTGGCTTCTTGATTTCTGATTCCTTTAATTAATTCTAGGTAGCTGCTGGAGGGACACACTCAGTGGTTTTGACACAAGAAGGTCATGTTTGGACATGGGGGCAACCATGGCCTCCGGGCGATATGTATGGTGCCTTATGCTGAAATCTTCAATTCTTTTTTGTTGTTTTGTCCTTGTATCTGTTGTTGACCATTGTTCTTCTTTTAGCACACAAATATCTACACCGGTACGCGTGCAAGGCCTTGAGAAAGTGAGGGTGATTGCTGTAGGTGCATTCCATAATTTAGCACTACCAGAAGATGGAATGTTGTGGGCATGGGGTAATAATGAGTATGGTCAGCTGGGGACTGGAGATACCCAGCCAAGATCGCAACCGGTCCATGTTGAAGGGCTATCTGACCTCTCATTGGTGGGTTGCATTGATTTTATTTCATCTATTTTCTGATATATTTTCTGAGTCAAGTTTGACATGAGTGTGGTGTTTTCTGTGTTATCGGGACATTACCAAACAAGCCTAGGTTAAGGCTGGTTTGGTGACTAACTCATCTCCAAAATTCAAAATCGATCAATGAGTTTGGCATGATTTGGCTCACAAGCCACTGATTTTTTAGCACTTCTTGTCCTAATAACTGTACATTAATATGTTTGATGTTGTCTACGCAAAGAATTGTATGCTGATTATAGTACGGCCTTTTTAGCACCTCTAGTCCTAACCATTGTGCATAAGTATGTTTGATGTTGCGTATGCAAAAAATTGTATGCTGACGGTAGTCTACCACTATATGCTGATAAATTGATAATTATCTGCACAAAATTTTCCCAATCATGTCTTTGTGTCTTAAATTCCTGTTTCTAATTTATTGTTGCATATTTCACATTTGTTTGCAGGTTGATATTGCTGCTGGAGGTTGGCATTCAACTGCATTAACTAAAGAGGGAGAGGTATTTCCTTCTTTGACTTAAACTGCCTCATCATCTTATAATTATATTTGTTTTCTTTGTCCAAACTCCAAAGTACAAACCACCAGATAGCACAATTTTAATGAGCAACAGACCATTCTTGCACACTCGGAAATTTATGCATGAATGTATTGCCGTGTTATAATAGACTCCAGGTAATCTGACATGCTTGCTATTCCTTAAGGTCATGCTCGAAAGATATCCAGATGCGAAGATGCGAAAATCCTGCAAAGATTGTTTTTTTTAATATGATGAAAGTTAATTAAACTAGGGCTTCAAAGAACTTGAGTTCACCTGAGCCAGACCTGATCGGCTATGGTTCAAAAACGAGCTACTAGCTCATGTTTGGTGTGAGTTCCATTGAGGCAGCTAATGCCTAGCTTGTTCCCAATTTTCTCTAAAAATAGTAGGATGGGCATAGAAATATGTATTAATGCAGGATGCCACTGATTTTTATCACTAAAAATAATGATGAAAATAGAAGTATAAGGCACTGCCGTGTAGTGTTGTACTGCGTATTAGGGAAGAGAGAGCTGTGAAATAACAGAGAATGAACATAGTGAGGGTACAGGTTGATAAATGAATTTATCAAGTATGGATTGGAAACAAACATTGTTATATGAAGAGATAAATAGTTATATATGACGTTATGTATGTATAAAGTCGAAGAAATGAGCAAGTTGACCTGATCCTAAGTTCAAGATTGTTAAATTGACCAAGAAAAAAAAATCTTGTTTGTTTTTCAAGATGACTGAATAAATCTCCCGTAACTGTATGATCTCCCATCTATATCTGATTCAAGTGAAAATGTGTTTTAGTGCATTGTTAAGCATGTTCAATTATTTGTTTTTGGGTCTTTGCAGGTTTATGCTTGGGGGAGAGGAGAACATGGGAGGCTTGGATTTGGAGATAATAAGAGTAGTCACATGGTACCCTTAAAGGTTCAGCTTCTAGCTGGAGAGGATATTATTCAGGTAATTCAGCTTCACTGTGCCTGAAATGTTGACTTGAGTTGCTTCTTCCTTTCTTATTGCCTAGAAATGGTTGAACAGGGCCTGTTTCCACGTTGAGCACCAGAGCTCATTTGTTTTTCCAAGTTTGCAGGTATCATGCGGAGGAACCCATTCAGTTGCATTAACTCGTGATGGACGAATGTTTTCTGTAAGTAGAATTTTGTCTGTGTTTTCTTACTATGTACCATGTAAGTATCTTTTGGAGGTGCGAGCTAGGATCAATGTAGAACTTTCTGTCATTTTGACCATTTTTATTTCTTTTTTTGGTAAATATCACCCATAATTTATTAAATACAAATAGATAAACATCTATTTTAAAGCAAGTTTGATTGGACCAAAGTAAGGGTTGACTAAAGCTAGTTATGCACAATCCCTTATCTTGCCAATATTGGTTTACTCCTTTGTTCTCCAGGGTAGCATGAAACAGCACCTTGTGAAAGCTTGACAAATCACAATTTGATAGGCAATATTGCTGAGCCTCACTACGGAACATTTTTTTCCCTGTGAAAAACATACCCGTAATTATACTATATGAGATATTGAAGATGAACTGGCCATCTTGCGTTATTAATACAAGATTGATGAAGGTTTTTTAAATTCCAAGGGTTGTAGATGTGATTACTAAACATTTTGACATTATGATCCATGTGACACATAGATCTTAAATTTGTCCACTGGAGAGGGGTTGATTTGTCAATGTCAAATGTATGGATTTCACCTAAGTTTCACTAATTACTCCAGGTATTATTGAAGATACTAGAACATTGATGAAAACAAAGTGTCTCGATTTTTGAATAATTATTAATTTATTATATCTGGTTGCAAACCCCAATTCATAAGATTAGTTGAAAAGCACTTTGAATTTGTTAACTCCAAAAGGTCAGATCGCTGGCAATACAAAATGAACTTTGCTGATAAGCAAGCTTCAAAAAAGCACTAGGCGGTAGGCAGGCGGAAATTGCAAACAAGCATTAGCTATTAAATAAATTTAATTTTTCTGAATACTTTGTACTGCTTGGTGCCTTCTACAATCTACACTTTGAACCATAACTAATCTTCGAGCTAACAAAAGCCACATTTCAGTAGAAGTGCCCCCCCATTTATTGATGTATACTCCATTCCTACATTGGAAGCTCTTATCATGGAGACTAAGTGCAACACATTAGTTTGCACAAATCACTGAGACTAAGCTCTTATCACCAAATAACCGAACACCGATTAGCACTTACGCAGACACAGTTAACAAATTCCCTCAGTCCGTGACTCCCAGGTAGCAACCCTAGATTGAGCATTCGGCGGCCTCTAGTCTTCCCTTCGCGTAGTCCTCCCGAATCTGGCGGCTGCCCTCCCTTCGTGTTCGCGCAGCCCTCTCGAATCGCGCTGCCCTCCTGATTCCCGCGGCTGAGGGCCTGAGGCTCCTCCCTCGGTGCCGCTTGCCCTCCGCCCCTTCTCCCTCGAGCTCCCCGACGGGCGACTGCCAACGCCTCCTCCTAGTTCTCTCGGCGCCGCCTACCCTCCTCCTTGGCTCCCTCGAGCTCTTCCGAATGCCCACCCCTACTCAGAGCCCACCTACGTTCGCCTTTTCGCCGCTCAGTGCCACCTACACCCGCCTGCGCGTTCACCGAGCTCCGCCGAAGCGGCTTCTTCACTTAGAGCACGATTTTGTGCCAAGGCAAGGCGGAGGGCTGCCACCGAGCGCCTAGGCGCCGCCTTTTTCCACCTTTTTGAACACTGCTGATAAGTTCTCTGCTTCTACAGACATTTAAAGTGTAAAATGAGTTTCTGTAACCTGTGGATTTGTTCCTCGTAATAGCATCATTGATAGTTTTTCAAAGCTTAATTTCTTATATTTTTTGTGTGTGCAGTATGGGAGGGGTGATCATGGCCGTCTAGGCTACGGCAGGAAGGTCACAACGGGTCACCCAATGGAAGTGCCTATAAACTTGCCTCCGCCCAAAACTAGCACCAGTCCCAACGGGCAATGGCGGGCGAAGTACGTTGCCTGTGGTGGGCGGCACACCCTGGCCATCGCAACCTGGACTGAGGCGCACGATTGATCACATCTTTGCTGGGTGCTGCACTTCCTGATCTGTGCAATTCCGGAGCTGATACGGCTCACAGTGTTGGTAGAACAAGCATAAGCTATGTAACCAAGGGCATGGTAACTGCAATGTACGATCTGAAAGAACAATAACGAAGAATAAGAAACTGGAGCTAATGCAAAGATAAAGAATGGGCCTCTTCTTTGATGGTTGTGTGTTGAGATGTGTTACCTGCTTTCTCTGAACGAAGTGCGTTTGAGGCTTTCAGCGGATATTTTGATTAACAAAATTGTGCTGAGTTTTCTCTATTGTTTTCTTCTTCTTCTTTGGCTTTCAGCCGTTTGGTTCAGCTTAAAATGGAGGGGAAGAACTGTGTGTCCATGCAATCCATCAGGTAAAAAAGATCCACCACAATATCGAAGGCCAAAGAAATTGGCACTTGCATGTTTCGTAGCCGATGGACCACGCGATAGATCGATGCACCATTACTAGTTGTATTTCTCGTATGAAAATTGTAGTTATTTTGTTTGGCTATGCAATCTGATATCAAGAAAATAAACATGTGTAGATCTGATGGCAAGCTCGGCCTAATAGCACGATGCAGCGTAACCAGTCTCATGTTCGCTGTTAATAAATACTCCTTCCGGTCATAGATACATATCGTACTCGATATTGACACGGTTTCTAAAACACATAACCTTGACAACTTGTTTCAATTGTAATATGTTTATAAAACCCAATAAAATTATAATATTATGAAAGTAATTTTAGGAACAAATCTACATATATGATTTTCATGTATCTAATTTAAATATTTAAAAAAGATATTAATAGACAAATTTACATATATGATTCACATGGCCACGGAGCTGTCTGCCTGAAATAGCCGAGGTCCCTGTAGTGGCGCCGAGCAGATTGAACTCTGTTGAGGTGACATAGATGCCATGTTATCGCTCAGCCATGAGCTCGTGTTTCACATCCTCTCCTCGATAAGGTGAAGTTTCAAAGAGACCGTGCACAAGTGGGACCTCTCTCTTCTCTCTCTTCTGTTGGCCCATAGGCTCTTTTTTAGGGTGATTTAGTTGGTGGTTATGCCTCCGCTCTTTTTTTTGGGATTTGTTTTGTTGTGCTGCACATTATTTTTTGAATTACAGGAAATATGTCGTGACAAGTACTTGATTTTGTTGTACAAGTTCTTTTTGAATGTTACAACACCCTCATATAAAATATTGACATTGTTTCAATAATTCTTTCTCTTTGTTGAAACAATGATTTATTTTTGTTGAGGGTAGTTTTCTTGTATTGTTGCACCCACGTTCATCTTTTGTTGCAATGCTTTTTGGGTTTTGCTTTTTTTTTTTGTGGATGTTAAAATAATTTGTTTCACAATTCTCCCGAAATGTTGTGTCAGTCAATTTGAGGAGTGAGGACAATGTCTTGCAACAACACAAACTTGAGGTTGGCGTAAAGAGGGCAGATGTGGTTTTTTTGCATGATGGTCATGTTGTCATGTGGGTGTGAGCTTTTGTTGCGCTAATTCACCCCCACACTGCTACGCGAGAGAAAGCCGGCAATCTAATGGCCACATTTGTTGTATCGGAGAGAGGTTTTTGTTGCAAGCTCAGTAATAAATTGTTGCACATCATTTTTTTTTGGTTGCATAGATCGAAGGGTTGAGATTTATATCTTTAAGTGAGATCTGATGGCAGAGATGACTATACGTACGATGGAAAAGCTCCGATCGTACGTTCGGGCATTAGCCAGTCTCTAATAGATATGTACTTCTTAACGAGCTCCTAAAAAAAACTAGTTTTTGAATATCTAAAAATAGAAATGACACGAACTACGCAATCCTTTCTCATAAGCATGAACACGCCTGTAGGTAGTAGCTACGCTGGTTTAGACATTTGTTCAAATAGGCATATTCATCATTATCAGTAACCTCCCACACATGAGTGCTCTCCTTCCACAAAAATAGGAGATAACCTAACCAGCAACAATCTATTTATTAATCTGCTGTGTAAAGTCACATAAACAAGCTCCAAGGCTAAAGTGCCTATAACTCCATATGTACAATGTGAAATTCAAACCAGCATGGTTCATCCCTGCATATACCAAAAACATCGGAAGTAAAATCTCCACAGCAACTGCGTGGTATAGCATCTTATGTAGAGCACAGAGCAACCAGGCAACCAAAAAATCTCGTTATCAGAGTACGTCATACCTGGCATTATGTGGCAGCCAAGCCACCAAAGCTTACGCTGAACACGGCACATAAGATAAGCGATTGAGTGCTGCTCAAACCCATCACTTATGATTCGAACACCCAAGGAAATCTTTAACCTTATTCAGCTAGCCAGCACCACAGCTCTGGACCGCAGGGACTTGCATCCCTGGCCATTGTGAACCTCAACTCCTAGAGTCATTTTCGTTTGCATTGCAGCCAAGGAAACTCTTATACTAATAATATCTGCAAGAAAGCATACGTCAGTTTGTGTTTTCAGAGCATAATATACATCTCTTAGTTATTGACACATAGATAATGATGGGATGAGCAAGAGCTATTGCAGGAAATTGGGTTTTACCCTAAATTTCAAAAAAGAAAAAAGGGGGAAATTTAGTGGGCTAACTGGGCCGACATGGCCCTTCGGGCCAAGCCAGTCCAGTCGGCCCAGGCTGCAAGGGATAAGGCACCTCTTGGTGCTGCCCTATCCCAAAAAACACACAGCCATGGGGGAAATGGCAGAGGCGAATGCGATCGAGTCCCCTGGCTTGGCCGCCCCGCAAGCGGTGGCGTGGCGCGGTTCTTCTGGCAGTCGTTGGCTCCCCTCCCTTTCTAGGTGCTCCTTTATTTGCTGGCAGTGTAGGCTTCAACACACATGGTGAAATCCTCCTCTTTTTTTCCCCTTTTGCCGAATTGGTGATCCACTCGGTAATTAGTGAGTTCTCCAGTAAGATCCTCGGCCACCCAACGTTTCTATGTGTTCTTCGGCCTTGATTTGTTCTTACTCATCTTGCGGACGCCACTTTTGTGTGCAACCCGAGTTGATTGAAGGCTAATTTGGCCGGTGGCTTGAGACGCTCTGAGGACACCAAGGTGCATGGTGGCTTCCCATTCGTGAGTCTATTGATCAACCTTGCTTGGTTGATCAGCTTGGCTCTCTATGGTGGCTTTTTGTTTGACTATGGTGTTTGCCTTGTGTGTAACCGGACCTTCGAGGCCAGCTGTTGTTGTTCGACAAAGACATCCCTAGGCTAGGGAGTTGATTCTGAGATCCTGAGCAGTTTCTACTGCATCTCGGGATCATTAGTTGAATTGCCTCTAGCGATGGGCATCTATACACCGAAACCGAAAAACCGAACTGAACCGAATTAACCGATTATTTCGGTTTTTTCGGTTTTCAGATCCGTTTTTATTTCCCTGCAATTCGGTTTTCGAGGCTTCGGTTAGCTCGCATACACCGAATTGACCAAAGTAACCGATCGATCAAAATCAACTCCATCTCCGTCTCCAAATTTCCCCAACCCGCAAGTGAGTCGCCTCCCCAAATTTCCCTAGATCCCTAACCATAGATGCTGCACTTGGCACTCCAGTCATCGGCTCACCACCATCGTGCCATCCCAACGCTGTCGCCATGCCATCCCCCAGTGGACAAGTTTGCAAGTTGCCGAGTCCATTCGACCTACACAAATTTCCTTAATCCCTAGCCGGTAGCCGCCGTACTCGCACTCCAGTCGCCGGCTCACCACGACGCCGTCGTCGTGACATCTCGTCCTGCCAGGCGCTGCTAGCTATGGAGCTAGCACTAGTCCACCTCCAGTCACAGGCCTCCACTTTTCCATGAATTTATGATGTCAGAGCACAACAGTGAAAAGCGCTGCGGAAGTGCCAACTAGAAACAGGTAATTTTCTAGTTTTTTGATAATGGTGGGCAATATCTTCTTAGATTTCAAGTATGTTATTCTATCTTTTGATCCTTAACTTGATGTAGACCTAGCCTGTGTCAGTCGCGTTGCACTTTGATGTTATGCAGGCTTCTGAGACTGGCACTGTAGACCTGCTTTGTTTAACTATTCATCTTAAGATGTGTAATATCTACTTTGTTCTCTTTAGCTTTGAAGATAAACTTCAAACTACACATTTTCCTGACATGGTTTTTGGAGAGAGTTTCTTGTCTCTTCAGCATGCTCAAACTGGCATCAAAATATCAGATTGTATTTCAATGTGCTTGATGTTCTCAAGGCATGGAAACAAGAGGCATTGCCACCTGTTGAAGTTCCTGCTGCAGCGAAATGGAAGTTCAGACTTCAGAGGTGAGAAATATGACTGTACTTTGCTACTTGATGCATGCTAGGAAGTCTTTCTAGTGCAAAATATTGGATTTGCTTGGCATCACCTTTATATGACAGCACTGTAATTTTTCGCATAGTTTCAAGCATTGGTTACAAGTATAGATATAGTGATTAAACAAATGCTATGTTTCTCTTTTGAAATGGCAGAACATTCAGTCACAGCCAACAACCATCAGATGCTTCAGTGCTGATACCACAACACAATTACAAGCTTGATGTTTAGTTGTTCATGCCCTTAATAGTCGTCAGGAAAGAATTATGTACTCTTAACAATGAAATATTCCTCAAAGAAGTCATTCTTACATTTGAACAAGTGGTGTATTGCTGTTGCTACTTGTTCTTTGTTAGCTTGGTTTGATCATCATGCTGTTGATCATCATCTCTCAAGGTAGGTGGCAATGTGTTGAACACTAATAGTATGCCCAAATTCGGTTGCTCGAAAAACTAAATTAACTGAATCAAAATATTTCAGTTAATTCAGTTCAGCTTTTCTTTTTGATCGGACAAATTTAGTGGACGTTTTTTAGAAACCGAATTATTTAAAAACTGAATAGACCGAACCGATTAAACTGAATGCCCACCCCTAATTGCCTCAATTACTGATCCGTGGCTTTGTATCTCCGGAACATCTGTCGGTGATTTTTGCGGTATTGTAGCGGTAATATTGTTTTCTGGGATATCGTCATCAACAAGCCTAGCCAGATGCACTAACTTTTAGTTGGTACTTTGTGAATAATCATCTTCATGTGATTACTTTCTTTTCTGTTTGTGCAAAGAGCTAGACAATTTACTTGCCTTGGGGACCATGCATATGGGGAGACATTGTTCGATGAGGAGTTGGGCTAGCTAGACTATTTGTGACAACATTGGTTAACCCTTTTTATCTTGCAATACTTGATTAGATCAATTGTTATCTTCTGTTAAGTGCCACTAGATATATGTTTATGCTCATTTTGATTACTGTCCTACATTGAGCTTGGCTATCATTATTTTGTTCATGCACTTGTTGGCTGTTTATTCTCCAACCTATTCTGGCAGCCTCTGTTTACATGCTATTGTAGATTGTTTTGTTGTAGTTTCATTCTCGAGTTTTTATTCTCTTATATATATCTTGGCTATTAGATACTCAATTGATTAGTTTTCTTAAACTGTCATGTATTGAATATATTTCTAGAGGTAAGGTTGTCATAAATTAGTCTAATATCTTGTCCCTAGTGGCGAGGTGGCCTTGTTAAGGCAGCCCGACATCTGAGAACATTTTAAATTGAACTTGAGTCTTATTGTTAGTTATATGCCTCAATTAATGTTTATTGTTATGCATATGCTTAATTCCCTAATTATGAGTATATTTTCTTTGATATTGTCAAGTATCATGTTTCATATGGGCTGGCCCAAGACTACTCTTTTGGCCCAAAAAAGTTTCTTAATTTCATAATTGTTTTCTAATTTAATTAATCCCTAAAGCAAGTTTCAATTATTAAAATTAACAAACCAACTCTAAAAATTACGAATTTTTTTGATAAAGTTCCAGTAATAATATAACATTTAAAAAATTATTTTCAAGATTTTTTTCTCAAAATTTTAAAACTCCTATTCTTAATAGGAAAATATATTGAATAAGTAGATAAAAATGCATAAAAACTCATAAATACATAATTTATTATTTTAAACATAATTCAATAAAGAATATAAATCTTGAGTCATTACATGTAAGTGTTATATACTTTTCCTAGAGACAGATATCTAAGTATTATCAAACTTTTAGTGTGTTATGTGTTTACTTCTATTTGTATTTCTAAGCAAGGATTACTTTTATTTTGTGTTTTAATCTATGTGTATGATAAACTAATCGTATGTATGTGATAAACTAAATCTTATATAATTTTGTTTGTGACATGGTATCTAATTATTGTCTAAGTGAATGAAAATACTTATATTTGTTCAATTTTCAATAATATTTTGATCAAATTAATTAGTTAGGTGTTTCTGTTGATTTTTTATGTACAATTTAAGGGGTTATCATATTTCGATAAATATTCAAAACCGTATCCGACTCGATTTGTATTCGATCCATATCTATATTTGATATTATCCGTATTCATATTTGTATCCAGACTATCCGTATCCGAGAAAAAAATATAAAAACAAATATGGTAGAGCTATTATCCGTCTGTATCCGATCTGTGTGTGAGTGCAAACCCTCTCTCTGATGCAAACCTGAAAACTAACAATCTGGGGCTCTGGATCTTCCCTGGATGGTTCAGATGTATAAAGGTGGGATTCCACTCATCCACTTATGCTAATATGCACTAAACCCCCCATCTAATCAAGTTTCTAGCCGACAGCCCGTGCTAATCCTCCCTCATGCGTCAAAGGTAATCTGAAACAAAACGTCGATCCGAACCCGTCCCTCTGCCTCTCCTCACGCTACCGTCCCTCTGCGCTTCCTCACGCCAAAGGTGCCTCCTTCGACGCCGCCGCTAAGCCGCTCCTCCGACGCTCTCCGACGCCGCCGCTAAGCTGGCTCCTCCGCCGTCAGCCGCTTAAGCCCTCCTCGCCAGCGCCAGTTCTCCCACACCGCCCCGCCCTCCGATGCCTCACGTGCCAGACCCTCCCTCTGCCTCAGCTAGCGGCGGGTGGGTCCTTGATGCGCCGAGGCTGAGGGATGCGGGGGTTCAAGCCGGAGATGGTGCTCGGGGAGGGGGGCTTCGGATGGGTGTACAAGGGCTAGGTCGACGCTCAGCCCGGCCAAGAGCTCCGTCGGCGTCGTCGTCGCTGGCCAATTTTGATTGAATTGGTTTCATACTTACCTGCCTATTTTAGTTCATGATTTAGTTAGATTGTAGATTTGATTCATAAACAGAGTTGATTTGGTGCAACCAGAAATTTTGGTTTCAGGAAGTTACAGTTTTTATTTTCAACCCTTTTGGTTTCAAGAACCTTCCATGCTTGCCGCTGCAATGTTGGGGATGGAGGCCTCCACCTGAAGCCAAAAGGGAGCCATCCCATGCACCTGCGCACCATGCACTCACCGTCTCTACCGTTGCAGCTGTCGCCGAGGAACACCACTGGGAGCTTCTGAGATTGATGAAGTTCATCGTAGCTTTGGCTCTGAACAAATGAATGAGGTTCAGTTTCAGTTATAGCTTTGGCAAATGAATGAGGTTCAGTTTCAGTTATAGCTTTGGCTCTGAACAATAATTGGTTGTACTGTGATTGTCATTGTCTGAAAATTTATGGTAGATGTTGCTGTGAGATGGTGGTATGTACAGGTTCTTGTAAGAGTGTATACACATGCTTTTGTAGGCTTGTAGCTGAAAATTGTGTATGTACATAGCACCTGGAGCCTCAGCCACGTACAATCCTTTTTGTAAATGTGTTTGTCAAGTGTATGGAATTTTGAATGTTCAGTTTACCATTTCAGAGAAATTCCATATCAATGCAGCATAAATTGTGTGGAAATGACATGTTACATCATATATGGATACATGTCCAGATCAATGAAATGCCAAAACCATCTTATGAGCTATATGAGGTATGCGGCTAAGCCTGAAGGAAGTGTCTCACGTCAAGATTTTTGGGACAGCTTCCGTATTTGTTATGCAGATTTTCAGACAAAACAATCTAATTGACAGATAAGGGTGCATTTACATGGATGATATGATTCTCCTGCACCTTCAGCAAATGGTCCTGACCGTTGGAGTCAAGTTTAGGTTTGATATCCAGGGTTTATTGTCTTCCCTTGCCAATTATAAATCTTAGTTATTTTCTCCATGACCCTAACTAATTCCATCATCTTCCCAGAAATAGAATTTGAGTTTTACACAATTTTATTTGATCACAAAACAACAAGGCAATACAGGATATATAGCCTTAGAAGATCCATGGCACCAAGGCACTCAGATCATACTCTCATTGCACTGATAAACTGCTGATCATCTCTAAAACTACAACAGCACAAACCAAGCTATGTTTTTGAACAAGCTTGGCTTTGTTACACTTTAATGTTGAGCTCCTTGCCTCTCAACAATAAACACGAGGGAGATGGGTAGCTGAACTCCAAAGCATCATCCAGTCAAAAAACATGAAATAGTGACACAAAGGATCAAGGAAATAGAGGCTGATATTGCAGCCCCGTGTTCTCAGGCAGTCCCATCATCGGATTGAGGTTCTGCACGGCCTGACCAGATGCTCCCTTCACAAGATTATATATCTGCAGAGTTGAAGCATAAGAAACAAGAATTCTGCACCTCTAAGTCTGTTACATTAGTTTGCTAAATGCTTGAACAACATATTGATTGACTGAAGACACTTACGACAGAGATGATGATGGCCCTTCCAGGAATTCTGTCCTCGAAGACATTCTTGAAGCAGTAATTTGATCCCACGACATGCTGTGTGTGAGGAACACTGCTACCATGTAACAGCTTGACAAATTCTTCACCCTGAAACGATACACGTGCAGAATAACCTCTGATGCTAACTTGAGTAAGATATTTATCTTTACATTGTAAAACATACTCCCTCCATTGTAAAATGCAGAGGAAAACCAAGATGATCGAATACAAATGAATCCGCCAACCTTACAAACTACAAAAAGGAACTATGAGATAAAGGAAATGGCAGATCAGCTTCATTGAGAGTTTGCGTTCGAGTTTATACATCTAGCCATAACAGACTTTTAACCCAAAACGGAAAGATTCTTGTAAATGGTAAAAACGAAAATTACATTTAGTAAACCTTCATTACGATAAGGACTCAGTAATTACTGTGCTTCGTCAAACCACCGTTGGATACTAGCGACCAGTTAGATTAAATCTTCACCGTTGGATACAAGCTCTGTCTAGAAACCAAGTTGTAACTCCAGTTGCAAGAACCTGACAAGAAATGTTGTGAGCAACTTAATATAAAATACATGTAGATGAGAAAGATCTTCCTAATTACACACCTGAATAGCTCGAAATGCACATGTGGCCAAGTCACTGTTTGTAACATGTGGACTTTTTAGGATAATTGCATCGTATGGGAGATCAGATCATGTGGACTTTTAGGACAATTGCGACTATCATGAAAGCCTAACTCATTGCATAATTTGCACAAGCTGCAGCCCTCTCATATTTCTTTTTCTTCTCATATTGTTTTTGTTTCTTTCCTTCCTTATCAAAGTGCCCCTTTATTCTCTTGGCTCTACCTTTTGTGTGGATATCGGTCTGTGGAAGTATGTCAATCTGGGTAGGAAGCTGGGTACCAATGAACCCCTCTATCTCTTCAGTCCTGCTTTGTTGGTTACCAGATAGCTCTTGCCTTACTTCAGCTAAAAAACTCTGGAATTTATTTCTAACAATTTGCACAGTTTCCACCGAATGTCTAGCTTGTTGGAAGATATCTTCCATGTCCTTGCGTATCTGAGAAAACATTTTTCTGATCTCTACCTCTGAAGATGAATTTCCTTTCTCCTCCAACACGTGTCCCTCTGAATCAAATACGATCTCCCTCTTGCAATTTTTTGTCCACCTATCCAAGATGGAGTGAGCAGGTAACTCATTTAGCTTTGCACCTCGTAACACATTTATAATGTGGCTACAAGGAATTCCATACATTTCGAATAACATGCAAGAGCAATTGGCAATCATGGTGCTAGTATCAAAACGGACTTCTTTTACTTTGGGACTATCATCAGTTATGCATATTATTTTTAGATTTCCTTCTTTACTAATGCTGTCAACAACACAATGGTTCCTACAAGTAAGAACTTGATTCTGGAATTCTAAGAATTTGGAATGTGTGAAAACCTCACTTGCATGCTTCTCTAACAACCATCCTGTCTTTAGTACAGGTGACGTGTTGAGGCTATCATTGTCATGTGTCAGTTCTTTCTCTCTTTGTTCTTCCACTGCTGTGTCGAACCGAACCCAAAACTCAACCAATGCATGCTTATATCCAATGAAATGGTTGAAAAAGAGTTTGTGCTCTCGACCTTGAGGTTGTCCTCGAATCCCTCCCAAGAATATGTCTCAAGTAAGCCGGTATCCAAGATTCACGAATGCGTACCGTTAGCCAACCACTCATTACCGTCAAGCTAAAATCAGCAATCATTGATGACCACTCTAACTCAAACTCCGCACATGTTTCGAGGAATATACACATGAGTTCATACGCTTGTAAAATACAGTGATTTTCCTCACTTGTGGACCTACCTTCTCTGGAAGCTTCTTCAATATGTGCCACATGCATAATCAGGCTTGCTTTCTGGGAAAACAATGGAAATTACTGCCTTCATACTAGGATCTTCATCAGTAATGATAAGCCTAGATGCAGTTCCTCCCATTGCTTTCAAAAATATACCGAACAACCATATGTAAGAATCAATTTTTTCATTAGAGATCAATGCAATTTCAAACAAAGACACACCCACCATGATGATTTACTCCCGTGAATGGTGTGAAGATCATGTTGTATTTATTAGTGTTATATGTAGAATCAAAAGAGACCAAATCTCCAAAATGGACATAGTTTTTTCTGCAAGTAGTGTCTGCTCAAAAGACGTGCACCAACCTACCCTTGTCATCAACAACATAGTCAAAATAAAATGCTGGATTGCAAGAATTCTTTCTAGCAAGATTATCAACAAAAAGTTGTGCATCTGAACATGTTATACTACTTCTCAAGCTAGCATGATAATTTTGCAAGTCTCTTTTTGTGCATCCCACATTCTGAAAACCACCATCACTAACACGAAGATATCTATATGCCAAGGAGGTGCCAATGCTAGCTTTATGGCAATCAAACAATGTTGTCTTGGCCTTCTCACTTACTTCTCTATTTGATCGTATATAATATTTCTTGGATGGCGTGTCAAAGGCGTGTGTATGCACAGGTTAGAACTTAAATATTGTGTATTTATTTTCCTTAGTGAGTTTGATAGCAATCATGGCCTCACATCCACACCTAGTGAGTTTTTTTATCGCGTTTTCTTACTTTTGGAATCCAACTTCCCTTCACCCTTTTCATCACGAAAACCTTCCCTTGAGCAATAAAATCTTTTCCATAACACCACATCATTTACCTTTTTCTGTTGTCCAACACGAACTGGAAATCCAGCTAAATGGGCATAATCTTTGTAAAATGTCTCAACGGACTTCACATCAGGAAACTCCATCCCGACGACCGGCACCATCTCAATAGGCAATTCCGGTGTGCATGTTATCCCCTACAAAAGAATAGGTTCATTTTCATCATATAATTCTTACAATCATTTTTGTAAAACTGAATATAGATTGTAGCTGCCCTTACATAGAATGGAGGTGCGCATTTTTTCGGTGTACTAAACCCATTGTCACTGTATGAGGGTGCCTTACAAATATCATTGTCGGCCACCAATGCTGAAGGCGTATGCACCAATATAGTAGTATCATTGCACATTGTCGCCGTTATAGGATTGTGCACCTCGGAGGGCCGGAGGCCGGCGGTGCAATCTGGTCGATAATTCCCTGTAAACCGTGTCCGCTGCATGAGGGAGACACTGGTGTCATCATCCGTAAGGACAAAAACACGTCGTGCAGGGTACAAGCCGGTGATCGACGTGTTGCTTCTAGGGTCAGGTTTCGATCGGCGACGCACCCTAGGGAAGCACGGCGTTGGGGCGTCTTGTGATCGACGTGTTCCTAGCGTGTGAGGCGTCGGAGGGCGGGGCAGCGTGGGAGGGCCTGGCGGCATGGCGCGGGAGGGCTTGGCGGCGGCGTGGGGAGGGCTTGGCGGCCGCGGTGGCGAGGGAGCCCGGCTTACGGCGGCGACGCCGAGAGCGCCGGAGGAGCCCGGCTTGGCGGCGGCGGCGTCGAAGGGAGGCCCGCCTGGCGCGTGAGGGGGAGGCAGAGGGACGGGCGCGTGAGGGAGAGGCAGAGGGACGGGTTCAGATCGACGTTTTGTTTCAGATTACCTTTGACACGTGAGGGAGGATTAGCATGGGCTGCCAGCTAGAAACTTGATTAGATGGGGGGTTTAGTGCATATTAGCATAAGTGGATGAGTGGAATCCCACCTTTATACATCTGAACCATCCAGGGAAGATCCAGATGCCCGTTAGTTTTCAGGTTTGCACCAAATACGCCGCCATATATGTCAAATCCGGATTTGCATTCTGCCCATCACTTTCCAGATTACTTTGGGGAAATTCCATCTCTTTCTGCTATTAAGATGAAGATTAACGTGATGTGTCGAGCAGAATGTGGCTGCCTCTGGACAGGGACACGTTACGAGCCTGAAAAGATGAGGAAACGTTACTCTGTGACAGTAACATCTGCAATCACTTCTGAGCTGCAACTTGCAAGGGATTATTGTTTCTTTGACAAGAACATGCACGGATGCAATTGTTCTTATATATCACTTTCGTTCCATTTTGTTTACCTTTTTGAGGAGTCTCGAAAATCGAGAGGCGCCTATTTTTCACCTTTAGAACACAACTAGGCCAAATTAGTCGTATCTAGTTTTAAATAAATTCCAGCTAGATAATGTCCATAATTCATGGAGCCGCATTTTATGTTTTTTTTTAAGTTCACAAGTGGATTTAGAAAATGTACAAAAAAAATAAAATTCTTGCTTGGAATAAAAATTTGTAGCTAGAGCTACTATTTGATCTTTAGGAGCGTTGTCCCCAGGGTTCACAATATCATCGATAATCGAGCAATTTTCTCAATTATAGACTGTATCGTCGCGGTTTGATCTCTAAAACCATTCGGTATACCACGGAATTCAAATTCAAAAAATACAAAAAATTGGAAAAATTTATGAAAATGTGTTAAAACTTTTTGGAAATTTTTGTGTGAGGTCTCGACGAAAAGCTAATGATGCTGTTAAATTTTCAGATCATTATCAGACCTATATATTTTTTAAAAATTTTGATAGTGCGTTAGCACCAAAATTTGGCAAGGCATGAACAATTTGTTAGACTAAGAATGAAATTGAATATTTTTGGCCGATATCGGCTAAAAAGGAAAAGTTGAGGTAAAATTATAATAATAGCCTATATCAATTCTATCTGCAAGAGATTGAAGCCGATACGAATCATGATTGGCGATGCATCGGAGAAGAATACGGTCAGCCTACACATTATAAATGGGACCAGAGGCGAGTCAAGGATCCAACAATAACCAATCAAACAACCCGCATCTATTTTTTATTTACTTTCTTGTCGACTAGGAATAGTTATTACAATTTAGACATTGTAATTCGTTCTTGATCAATAAAAATTGTGCATCACCAATTATTGGACATCTTCGATTGCACCAATTACCTAGGTTTGGTTTTTTCCGATTTTGTTGCGTATTATCATTTTTGGAAAAGATTACCTTTATCAAATCATTTAATCAGTTGTAACAAGTTATTTAGATTTATCATTACTTCCGGACTAATCGGCTTTGAAAAGCTATTTGGATTTTCTGTCGATTGTTACATTAAATCGGTTTTCAGCATTATTTCAATCTATCTTGCCGATTGCAGGATCAAATCGGCTGGCATGTCTCAAACCTCTTGAACCCAGTGTTCACATGTGTTTGAGCCATTCAATCTGTCATCATATTTTTCGGCGCCAACACAGTGCTACTGTCAGAATATATACTCTTCTGTTTTTGATTTTCTATGGGCACTAAATGAAATCTAATATTTCTAAACAGTTTTGTATGAGGTACTGAGGCAATGCTAATGATTATATAAAATTTTCAGATGATGATCCGACATGTGTATTTTTTAAATTCTAAAAGTGCTACTATCTTTGTATATGCTCTTCTATTTTTATTTTATAGGGGTAGTAACTGAAGTCTAATATTTCTAAAAATTTTGCTACATAATCCTTGGGTAATTCTATTAAAATTTCATAGCATGATCAAACTTGTGAATTTTTATAAAAATCTGAAAGTGTCTTCTTTTCTTTTCATTGATTGTTGTTTTTAATTTTCCAGAAGCACTCAATAAATTAAAAAATTTATTGAAATTTCTCTGAGTGTTTTGTAGATTAATTGGGATTTATTCATATTTTTTGATTTTTTCTAATTTTCCTTCTATATACCAAAAATAAAAATATCGCAATCAAAAATCAAATAAAACCAGTCGAAAATTAGAGAAAATCGGTTAAAAACCGAGAAAATCAGTTGGTTTTCAATTTTTTTTGACATTGTTTGATCACTGAGTTCAAAATTTTTTACTTCGAACTTATTCAATTTCTACCGATTTTTGAGTGATTTTTGCCGATAATCGAAAATAAAAAAAATGTTCAAAAATTCGATATTGTGAACCTGCTTGGAGATGGTTTACCTTTGACTGTGCATCCCCTTTTGCCGTTAGATTACATAGGAGGTGTTTGGGACAGCTCCAGCTCCATCAAAATCTGTGGAGTTGGTGGAGCAGGATATTTCTAGCTCCAGAAATTTATGGAGCTGAAGCTGTAAGTACATTAAAAGTGTTTAGGTAGATCATCTTGTTTACATTTTAGACTAAAAATATAAACTTAATTCACTTTATTTTAACCTATAAGTTTCAGATCTGAACTGGAACTGGGATCTAGAGCTCTCCCAAGCAGGGCTATAGTATCAGTTGTGCTATTTGTCCATAAAATCTGCCTTTCCAAATGACTTGGTTTTATTTTGCTAAGCATGCATGTTTTTAATGGTTGTGGTTCTCTTCTCATGAAAATACAGCACGATGCTCCGTTTGCTTGTCTTTGACTAGTTTTTTTTAAAAAAAAGGGAAACAGGAGGTGTGCGTCCTACTATATATGCTATATTGTTATAAATATAAAGAAAGGTTAAAAACCACTATTTAGATGGGTCTACGAAGAGTTTAGCCAAGAGATTACACTTGTTTTATCGGAATCTTTCAATCTATACAAATAAAGCGATATATCACCAATAAGATTTCGCATCCAAGAGTGAACTGAAGGGTCTTTTTGATCGAAGATCTTTATATTCCGTTGTTTGCAAATATGCCACAAAGCTATGATAAACAAAGCCTGTTGTAACATTTCCATAATATCAACTGTGAAGTTCCAAAGAATTTCAATTTCCTGCCAACAAGTTTGACTGAAGGTACAAGTTAAGAAAACATGTCTAACTGATTCTTCTTGTGCTGTCTGACAAAGGACGTAGTAATTATCATTGTCTGTGTACCGGTTTCTTCAGGCCAATATTGTTTTTGTGTTTGACCGATTTGGTAGAAGTAACCAACCGAAAACTCGTCGTTTTGGTACACACTTGTGTTTGACTAGTTCATTAATGTCGTTGTGTTGGGCTATGCACTACTTTTCTCTCAAAACCAAAGCATTAGGCTTGGCTTCTTACGCGAAAATGTTTGGATTGCTAGACAGGATCATAGGAGGCGTGAAACTGCAATAATAAAGCCCCCACGTACTTGTCACATTTCTGAGGGCCTATTTGTAGGAGTTATAGTTTTTCTAAAAAGTTATTTTTTAACTTTCTGAACTAAAAAGTAATTATAGCTTTTTATAAGAGATCATTTAACAAATAGCTAATTTTTCTTAACAATAAACTGCAAAAGCAGACCCAACCTATCTTTCAACTTTAATACATGACTTCCAAATTATGCCAAAAACCGCTTACAAGTTAAGTTATTAAAGACTCGCTAGCTTTTCAGAAGCTGAATATAACTTAAAACCCCAAGATAGGACCCGAAAAATGTCTCACTCCGTTCACAGTACTTCCATTCCAGTCTAAGTTGCCACTTTCAATTTAACCGAACCACATCAGCTGTAACATATTTTTCATCTATCCAAACTGACCAATGTTGCATATATAGCTGGGAAATAAAAAACTTGCCTCGATGGTATCAAATATCAATTGACACACGAGGAAAAAAAAAGTTTTAAAGAAACACAGGCAATTCTCAAACTATAACTCCCAATCCAGTTAACCCAACACTAGACTTTAATACCTGGTTATATATATTCTGTAAATGTCAGCTAGAGTATTAGTACACATAAATCCCAAAACAGGAAAAAGAATGATAATGAAAGAAACTCAAAAATATTTCTCAAGCCCAGACATCCTAAAAGGGGGCAATCAGACTTCAGAAACACCGCTGTCACAATCCAATGGGCTCGCTCGTCACATTTGCGCGACATGTATCTTTAAAAACTATCTGCCATCTTATTGCGGTGGTTCCGGCGCTTCATCATCGAATTCATTCATGTGGTCCAAAAGATAGTTTGCAGCTAGCTGCTCATCCTTGTTGCACGCAAAGAAAACCTCTAGAACCAGGTCGTGATCAAAGCCCATTTGTTCAAGCTGCATATACACAACATAATGTGACGATATTACGTACGGAACTGTGAATAAAGCAACGGGTGACAGGAAATCAGTTATTCATCCCTGTGCTATGCAGTGTGCACAGAATGTGGAGGCTGGCACGGAGAGGGAGGCATTCATTGCATACCCGTTGTATGGCTTCATTCTCCTCAGGTGTGACTGCTACTGTTTGAGGCACTCCGGCAGCAAACTGATCTAGCAAATTCCTGGTTCAGGGTATCAATAATGTCAAGCACAAGACACAAAGAATTCCCATACAAACATTAGCATAAGAAGTTGCTACGATTTCATACCCTTCAGCATCCTCTGCCGGTTCATTTATTAAACGCAGGAACTCAGCCTGGTTTTCCTGAATCAGTTGCAAAATCTGTGGATTTTGTTTCCCCAGTTCATGAAGCAAAGGCTGCAGTTCAAGGAACTGTGTTTCAACGGAAATGCCACAAGGAGTAGACAACTAGAAGGAAATGATAAAAAGGATAATGAAAAATACCTGCAAAATTTGAGGGTTAGCCTGCACCAAAGAAAGCAAGCCACGGAACTGTGAGTTGTTTCGCAAAACATCAAGATTTCCACCACCAGCATTCGCAGAAGCATTTGGAAGGACCTGCAGATCAAGTTGGATAGAAGTCAGATCTAAATTATAATATGCGAGAGAGAGAGAGAGAGAGAGAGAGAGAGAACCTGAGGAAACAGGTCCAGGGGGTTAACATTGGGTCCAGATGATGGAATTGCAGGTTGAGCTGATTGTGAAGCCTGAACTGGATCAGCTGGTTGGTCACTCACAGGAAGTGATTGAACTGCAATAGGGGCCTCTGCCTGCTCAGGAATCCCCTATAATAATAGACATGATAACATTAGAGTAGACACCAATAGAAACGTTACATGCTAAAATTGTACCAGAACAAGAGCTATAGTTTGGTAGATATAAGTTCAAAAAAGAGAGAAAGGGTTCAGTCATTGCTTAATATATGGGTCCCCCTGTGGTCCATAATCCCATAGAAAAGCCTGAAATCACACAGATATATAGTATAGCTTACAACTAACTAATGCCTCCCATCGGTACATTTGCTAGTTGTAACTCACTACTTGTTTTGTAGGTCTCCACAAACTAAGAACACATCCAGGAAGTCCAAGCAACTAGGAAGGAAAAATCAATTGAAGAAGAAGAAAGGTGTGATTCTTACAGAATACAAATACTCAACAGCCCGCTCTGGGTTGTTATATGCAGCCCGTAGAGCACGCACAACAGTGTCCCGGTCCCATGCACCTCCACCCATTTCAAGGATTGATTGAACTGTTCCTTCCAAATTGCTGCCAGCAACAAGGTTTGACACAGCTTGACCATAGGGATCCTCTTCAGTGCTTTTCAAATCACAATATAGAGAGTATCATCAAATGGCATTTCATTTCTTGCCAAGGAAGTGTGTCTAAAAAAGATGGGAATTCAATAGGGGGGAATTGATCAGATTTCTAAATTAAAGGAAACATGTAGGAACTCACGATGCAGCAACAGTGGGAGCCACGATGGCCGTTGCAGCTGGAACAGGTGCAGTCACAGGCAGGCTGCTTCAATAAACATAAAAAAGGATACTATTAGCTAGCTACCGACAAAAAAATTCTTTTAGCATCTACGACTATCAGAAAATATCGAACAAGCCCATAATTTGAACTTAGCCAGACTAAGAACGGTTAGAAGAAAAGAAGCAGACTAGCATATATTTCATAAGTTACAAATGAAGGTGCAGACCAAAAATATCCCAGTAACAGGGTAGCGACCAAGTGTACCATTATTTTGAATTTAAAATATAGCTATTATTTGAGAAAATAAAATTTAAAATGCAGCTAATAAGAATTCATTTTTAGTCTGGCCAACATGAATGGATACTTACACAGGTGCTGGTGCAGCTGGTGGTTGGGTTGCAAGGGCAGCAGGTATCGCCCGATTGACTGAGGGCTGCAAGAGAAATACATATTAACTCAAACTGGACAGTAAAAGAAATTTGGGAAAATATACAGAAGTAAACACAATACGCAACAACAAAATTAGAAAAGAAATTGACAATTCTACCAGCCAACAACCACAAGCACATGAAGACATTGTGCAAGCTCATATCAGATAGCATAACATGTACAAGTCTTGACTTATCAACAGGTTTTTCCTCCATTAGTTGGCCTGGGCATTATGTATCTAGGAAACAATATTATCAAAACTACAATCATGCAAGCAAAATACGTAGGAAAGTAAGCAAATTTCAATTCGACCTTAAGTGTCCTTCCCTCTTAAACATGACATGTGGAATAAGACCTAGCACTTGCTTTTTTGTTTGGTAATCTTCTAAGAGATCGCACAGAGCAGTAATAAAAAATGGGGGAATTACAATAATGAGACAAAAAATTGTGAAACATGGTTATTCCATAGCTCTATCTCACCTGATTAGTGGGCTCCTTGGCAGTACTTGAAGCAGCACTTGATGACCCCTTCTGCAAAAAGGTTTTGTCCGAGTTGTAGTTAACAAATGTTACATTGCATGCATTTAAAGTCTTCTAACTTTTCTAATACTAGCATCATATATCAAAAAGCAACATGATCATCTTCATTGCTGCGCCAAGCATTTCTTGTATATTAAGTGATCACAAAATTTTCAGCTCTATATATACTACAAGAATATGAACACTTAGCATACCTTAGACAACATTATAACAATGAAGTTGTTCTCCAAAACTTTGTTCTCTTCAAGTGTTGTGTCGTTCTTAAGAACATTCCCTTGATGAATAAGCATCTGCTGGTCAGCTGGGTAGACATTCTGTCCTTGCGTAGTCTCAATGAGCTTTTTAACATCTGTGACCTGCACAAAACAATTGCAGTCAAACACAATTTCGCATTCATTTTACTATATAGGAATCCGAGTTCAAGTGCCAAGAAAACATCACCAGACTACAAATCATCAGAGTGTAGCCAATTAATAAGACATATTAAGATCCCAGTCATAGATTGCAACGTAAATTAACGAAGCTCAAAGACGACCATCTAACCCTAATTAATGCAAATCGGCAAGCAATATTGGCAACAATAATGTCCTATTCATCTATGGTAAAATAAGCAACATTTATCATGTGCATATTAATATAATCCAAACTAGTTGAACCTATCTGCATAGTGCATGCTCAACCAAATATGGATAGATGAGCATTTTTCCCTTCCCTTCCCTTGTCATCACACCAGAGGAAATAAATCATATGAACTTTTTAGCTCAAAACCCTATAATTAAAGGTAAAACAGCTTAGCCAGTGTGAAAACCCTAGTCCTAATCTTAGATTCAAATAACACTGTCAAACTATGCTACCATTGCCGTCCCACATCTTATTCATATAGCATTCCCAGGAAAGAACCTGTTAATGCATGCAGCCATGCACCGTAAAACTAAAGATGTATCATAATCCACCCACCACAGATCGATTGCATTGCATCCCGCAACAACCAAGCCCCGCAATTAAAAAAGCGAGGAACGATACAGATACGTGTGGATATCACATCCTACACTGCACCAATCAAGCAGTTGGCACTCATTCCACGAGCCTCGCTCCCCCAGTGTCAGAACTCAGAAGCAACCACACCAACAGGACAGAATCCATCTCAGCGACAGCTCCCCGGAACAGAAGCCACCCCCACTCGCGACGCAGCCGCACCGATCTACACGAGCACGAACCACGCCTTGTACAACGAATCTACCCCCACAATCTCACGCTATAACCGTAACCACCACCACCCCGGCGGGCGCGGGGCGAAAAAAAAACCCAGCAGATGCGCACCAATCTGACCTGAATCCCGCAACCCTAAGCAAGCTCCTCCCGCTGCAACAACGCTAAGGACCATAACCCGCGCCCACGACTCAACCACGCGACTGCAGCGGCCGCTAAAAACCACCGCGGAAAAGAGTGGATTCACGCGGAGCCGCACAGATCAGGAGGCGAGCGGCGTACCTTGCTAGTGGGCTCCACCTCGATCTCGAAGCTGGAGCCCTTGAGGGTTTTGACGGAGACCTTCATCGCGCCGCCGCCCGCCGCGCCGTCTCCCTCGCGCAGCCTTCGGCGTCGAGTCGAACGAGGGTTCGGACAGGAGCGGGGAAGGGGAAAGAAGAAGAAAGTGAAGAGGGGTGGTGTAGAAAATATTAAGGGGCCGATGTGAGAAGAGATATCTTTTTCTGTTT
Organism: Guadua angustifolia; assembly: GCA_036346375.1. Taxonomy (NCBI): domain Eukaryota; kingdom Viridiplantae; phylum Streptophyta; class Magnoliopsida; order Poales; family Poaceae; genus Guadua; species Guadua angustifolia. The sequence goes on along the minus strand of CM070514.1, from coordinate 25,176,685 downwards.
CTGTGGTACTTTTGCGACCTGGGCCCTTCGAGTTGGGGCTATTTGTGCAAAGGTCCCCGCTTAGAGATTCTTGCCGGAGATAATTCTAACGTTTAGAAGCGCAGTGTAACGTGACGTTTTGTTATTTGGATTTTGGAGAAGGGAAAAAATAATACTTTTGAGTTACTGTTTATGACAAAGAAAGCCATTTTCCATTTATAAACATGTGAAGAAGAAAACGCCACTTATACAGGGGCGGATCTAAGCCCATGGCTGGGTAGGCTTCAGCCCTGGGCGTGGAGTTTCTAGTAGCCTGTATTAGCTTATAAAACTTGTGCCTGGTTAGTTTAGTTAGTGTTGCATTGTCTTAGTGTATGCATGAGCTCACAGGTTGTGTAGTTGCCATGCATATGGTTTTGGAGACGTCGCGGGATTAGCTCGCAAGTTCGAGTCTTACGTAGATGCACCTCGCGCGGTCATGGGAAAGATGCGGCCAGAGGTATGGCATGAAAAGCACAGATGCATTTCACATTCTATTACATTTGTTTGAGAATAAATAGTGAAGAGAAAAATCTAAAAAGCTGCAAGTTTTACACAGCACCAATTCTGTTGTGTTCCAGTTTGTGTTCGTGTGAGTTTGTTCTTGTGATACTTCGTCTTCGACGCCGGTGATTATCTCTGGGAAACTTGACAGCCTGTACCAGCTTTACTTGTGAATATGTTTGCATGTTTCTAATAGCCTGTAGTCCTGTACGTATACGTTTTGGCTCATTATGCAAAATACATCCAGAGTACATTCTGTAGACTACTGGGACCGCTCGACGCCTCAACTGTCGATTATGCGAGGTGACCGCTCGACTGTCGACTGCGCGAGGTGACCACTCGACTGCCAATTGCGCGAGGGAGTTCTGTGGACTGCGGCGGCGCACAAGCTACATCGGTCGCTACGCATATGAAGTTGCACAACGCGGCGAGAATTCATAGGCCTTACCATCCTTTCAAGAACCCGTTGTCGTCGTGGTTTTTGGTGTCGGCGCTTAGTTTTCGCTATTTGTACATAATTTAGTGCATTATATTTTAGCCCGGGGCTTGACGAGATCCTGGCTCCACCACTGCACCTATATATAGCTCACAATATAGATAGTGGATATCGTGTGTTCAAAAAAATTAATATCGGTCTCGATAACCTTGTGAAAGGACCGATGATGTCGCCTAGAGGGGGGTGAATAGGCGGATTAAAAATTTGCAACAAAATAAAATCTCCCGAGGGTCTGAGCCCGGAGTGTCCGGAGTTTTTGTCCGGATACTCCGGTATGTCCGGACTATCTGGGGAATTTGTCCGGATACTCCGGACTTGGAACCTCGAAGTGAGATTTTAAATCTCTGCAAATTTTCAACAATCTAAATGAATGCAAATACTCTAAATGATATCAGGTACCTGAGGATTATGTAGATCTAGAGCTAAACACAAAGATAGAGTAGATCGGGGCTTCGAAAGGTTCAAGAACAACAAACCCTAGCACAAGTAAATGAAGAACAAGAAGGCAACGATTTTTACCCGAAATTCGGATTCTTGAAGGGAATCCTACGTCTCCGTTGAGGAGGTACAAAGCTCGGGACCCTCTTGACCACTTTCCTCCCGGTGTTGCACAAAGCACTCGCCGTTCTTCACTTCTTGCCTCTTTCCTTTCGAAGGCGAGACTTGCCTTCACAAACCTCCGGGGCTCACCACACCAAGATTGGAGGCTCCCGGTGACTCCTTGCCGTCTAGGAGCCCTTCAAACTCCAAGAGTAACAAATACGCCGCTAAATCGTCTTGGAGGATAAAACTTGTGCTCAAGAATTGAAGATGCAAGCTCAAGGCACTTAAATCCACTCCTTTCTCCCCAAAGATTCAAATCAAATCCAAGATTCAAGTGGGGGAAGGAGACTGGGGCTCAAGAGAGTGAGAGTGAGAGCTTTTGAGTTGAATGCTGCAATGAATGAGTGTTGTAACGGGTAGGTGGAGAGTGAGGGCTTTAAATAGCCCCCCCCTAAAATCCAACCGTTATGAATGAACTGCGCACACCCCGGAGTATCCGAACTTAATCCTCGGATACTCCGGACTCATTTACCCCGGAGTGTCTGGACTTAATGTCCGGATACTCCGGACTAATTGAGACAGCAGCTACCGAGGGGTGCAACCCGGAGTGTCCGGACTTAATGTCCGGATACTCCGGCCTTACCCAATCGGCCAAAATGGCATACTTAAGAAAAAATGCAATGTTTTAAAATCTTTTGCTATGCAATTTTCATCCTTTGAGCACAAGCATATCTTAGAAGCGATTTCTCGTCGTATCCCCCTTAATAGTACGGCTATCCTTAGACTCAATAAAATAAAAAGATTATGACTAAAGTCTTGATGCCGCCTTTTCAAATTTTGAATACTAGAGGGTCTCCAATCGCTTTCTTCTTATACCTTCTCGATCTCTACATGAATTCTCACACGAACCATTAGTATACTTAATTGTGTTGCCATTAATCACCAAAACTCTTGAGGGGCCTAGATGCACTTTCAATCTCCCCCTTTTTGGTGTATTGATGACAACACAATTTTGAGGCCTTAAATGAAATAAAGGATATTTGAATTTTCGTTTTGAATGCAAAACACATAGTGGAGCTCCCCCTAAGTGTGTGCATTAGAGAACAAATGCACATATTTAGTGAGAATTTTTGCAAGAGCTCCCCCTATATCTTTGCATCCGAGAGATCAATCAATAAGGATATATCAAAATGTACCAAATAGATATGCAAAACAATGTATATAGATAACAAGATTCAATATTGATCAATGATAACGTTAAGCAAAGGACATGATAAACAAGATAAGCAACCATTCAACGACGAACTAGAAATAAGGTTCACCAGAAGCAACTAAGCAACCCAAACGACGCTAAAGACTACGACTAAACACTCCCCCTTTGGCATCAAGACACCGAAAAGGAAAGCGCCGACGGCGATCACTCGTCGTCGCTCAAGGTCGATAATCGTCCTCCTCGCTATCCTCGCCGCCGCCATCGACACCGCCTCGAGGTGTCAAGACCGAAACCAAGAGTTGATGAGTGGCAGAATGCACTGTAGGTGCATCAGATGACTCCTCGGACTCGCTGGCAGGAATGTCCTCACCTTGCTGGCGGGGGTATGCACAGAACTCACGGCGATGCTCACGAAGCTCCTGTCGGGTCTCCTTGACTTGAGTTGATACATCCTGACACAGGCAGAAAAGGCACTTGAGCATCCTCTTGATGGTGTCACGACGGAGGTGGGAGAGCCGGGAGGAGAGGCTGGCACAGCTGTAGGTGGAGCAGGAGGAGTTGAAGGAGTGGCCCGAGATGGATGACCCCTGGTACGCTGACCAACAGGGGCACTAGGAGCGGAAGTAGCTACGGAGGCTGAAGATGCAGACGGAGCTCGGACCTTGTAGGATTGGGACAAAGAAAAGGGCATACCGCGAGAAGAAACAACCAAGATGAAGAATGTCGAGCGGAGATCCCTTCCCCAACCTTTGAGGATGATCCGGAGACTCCGGAAGGTGAGGAGTGTTAATGATATGCCCTAGAGGCGATCATGTGAGATGATTGTATCATACGTCTATGTTCATGTACTTATCAGTTCCATGAATAAATGTCACTCCTTTGTCCATTGAGTATGACTTAATTGTGAAACACATTGGTTATATGATATTATTCTAAACTATCCCTGGTCATATATCATTATGTGGTACAATAGTGATCTGACCAGCACATGTATTGATTGATGGTAATGTTTCACATACCATAGATATGGAGATATCAAATCAATAATGTGGGCACATGTTAGAGAACATGGGGTTGGATAGACCCGCTCCGAGACGCTGATGAGATTGTTATCTTAGAAGTGCCATCAGGGTGTAGTCTCGAGTGGTATACCTATACGATCCTTTGACCTGAGATTCTTATCGATTCTCAGCATGTGTAATTGTATATTTTGGGGCTATCAAACGCTTCTCCGTAGCAGAGAAGTTATAAAGGTAGCTTACGAGTATGCCATGAAACATGACGTGAGATATAAGAGATCAAGATGGAATTTGCCCCTCCTTGATAACAGGAGAAATATCTCTAGGCCCCTCGGTGTGGATGGATAAGGAAAAGTGCATGGCCATTCCAAAGTGATTAAAGTGTTAATCACGAATTATATCCATTACATTGACGAGTGAATGGGTCGAGCTATCACAAGGATGGCATGCATCTTGCCTTGAGCTTGACTGGTATCACGTGGCAAAAGGATTGGTATATGAGTATATCAAGGTTCAGCCGATACGATCACTCTGTGCATTCGGGGGACAACATGTCCTGCTAGGAACCACTGTTGTCTGATGGTCTGGAAAAGAGGTTTCCAGGGCCATGGCCATTTGCGCATGAACCTAACGGGTCGCACACTTAACGGGTTGGATCATGTCTGATGGATTGGATCCATTAGTGAGTTTACACGGATTTGGATCCTCTGGCGTCTTAATGGATTTCTACTGTAGAAGATCCATTAGTACGAGTCCTAGTGGGCTTCTATCGTAGAAGGCCCGTTAGTGCACTCTATATAAAGGGGTGTGGGGGGTGTGCAGCCATGAGGTTCTCCCCACCACAAACCCTAGCCGTCGCTGCATCCCACCGCCCCCTAAACCCTAGCCGCACGCGTGGGTGCTAGCACACCAGCGTGCGGTGATCCTACCCTGGACGTGTGGATACCGTAGAGGCGCCGTTGCATCTGCCTCGGCGCTGATTGGTGAGAACGTCTACTTCCTCTACAGCGTTGCGTGCGCGATCGCGAGGAAGAGACGATCAACTCTGGCATCTACTACTGTACTTTAGAGTACGCGGGGACGCTTCACCCACTCTTCTTCCACTACTAACGTGCTCCAAGGGTAATGATCCATGATCCACTACTCGCATGTATCCTGGTTGAATGCGTAGAAAATTTTGTTTTCGGCTAGCGTAGCCTACGCGTTCTCCTACAAGGAGCACGCCAGGGATGGAGGAGGAACCGAGGGCGGCGGCTAGGGCATCAATATGAGGGAGATGCGGTTTGGAAAAAAAGAAGAGAGAGAAATAAACTCCCCCCACAAGGGTTTCATAGGACAACCGCCTCAACCCGGATACTCCGGACAATTAGTCCGGATACTCCGGACAATTAGTCCGGATATCCGGATAGTCCGGACATAAAACCCCGGAATGTCCGGGTTGATGTCCTCGGAATCGAACAGGAAATTCACAAGGGATGAAGAGGGATATTGGCTTGCAGCAAAAAGATAAGAGGTCCTTAAGGCTATATTTACTTTGTGACTAGTGAACATTCAACCAAACAAGCTATAGTCACATAGTATAAAGCCGGATCCGAAGATCAACGATTACAATTAACACAAGAAGATTAGAGAAATAGACCAAATAAAATTTTCAAAACATTTTACAATCACCAATCAATTGCATGCACTTTTCAAGCCAAATTACGTGAATCTAGAATATTTAGCCCACTCCTCAACTCACAAAATCTCTTTTCATCTAGAGGCTTGGTGAAAATATCGGCTAATTGATCGTTTGTGCTTACATGTTGAATATCAATATCGCCTTTAGTGGAATGATCTCTCAAGAAATGGTGTCGAATATCGATATGCTTGGTACGGGAGTGTTCGATGGGATTGTTGGCAATTTTTATGGCGCTCTCATTGTCACACAAAAGTTGAACATGGTTATAGGTTAGGCCATAATCATTTAGGGTTTGCCTCATCCAAAGCAATTGGGCGCAACAACTCCCGGCGGCAATGTATTCGGCTTCGGCTGTGAATAGGGCTACGGAGTTTTGTTTCTTAGAGGACCAAGAAACAAGGGATCTACCTAAGAATTGACAAGTTCCCGAGGTACTCTTCCTATCCACCTTACATCCGGCATTATCCGCATCGGAATACCCAACTAACTCAAAAGATGAACCTTTTGGATATCAAAGCCCAAAATGAGGAGTGTGCACTAAATATCTCAAGATTCTCTTTACGGTCACCATGTGACACTCTTTGGTAGCGGCTTGAAATCGTGCACACATGCACACACTAAGCATGATATCGGGCCTAGATGCACAAAGATAAAGTAGATAGCCGATCATCGAACAATATACCTTTTGAACGACCGGTTTACCTTCTTTGTCGAGGTCTAGATGCCTATTGGCTTACATTGGCGTCTTGATTGGCTTGACGTTCTCCATACCAAATTTCTTGAGCATGTCCTTGATGTATTTGGTTTGGCATATGAAGGTCCCTTCCTTAAGTTGCTTGACTTGAAAACTGAGGAAGAACTTCAATTCTCCCATCATGGACATCTCAAATCTTTTGGTCATTATCCTGCTAAACTCCTTGCATAGTTGTTCATTAGTAGACCCAAATATAATGTCATCAACATATATTTGGCAAACAAATAAATCATTATCAATGTGCTTAGTGAAGAGAGTAGGGTCGACTTTTTCGACTACAAAACCTTGTTCGAGGAGAAAATCACGAAGACACTCGAACCATGCCCTTGGTGCTTGCTTAAGTCCATAAAGAGCCTTGTGTAGGAAGTAGACGTGGTCCGGAAAGTTTGGATCCTCGAAGCCGGGTGGTTGCTCAACGTAGACCATCTCGGAGAGTGGTCCATTTAGGAAGGCACTTTTCACGTCCATTTGGTACAACTTAAAATCATGGTGAGTAGCAAAGGCAAGTAATATTCTAATTGATTCAAGCCTAGCTACGGGAGCATAAGTTTCATCGAAATCCAAACCTTCGATTTGCGTGAAGCCTTGAGCAACTAACCGGGCTTTATTTCTTGTCACTACTCCATGCTCGTCTTGCTTGTTCCGAAATACCCATTTAGTTCCAATCACGTTTTGCTTGGGCCTTTCGACAAGCTTCCAAACTTGATTTCGTTCAAAATTGTTTAGCTCCTCTTGCATGGCTATCACCAAATCCGGATCTTGAAGTGCTTCTTCTACCTTAAGCGGTTCAAGAGAAAAAACAAAGGAATAAAATTCACAAAAATTTGCAACTCGAGATCTAGTGGATACTCCCTTGTTGATATCTCCGAGGATATTGTCGACCGGGTGATCTCATTGTACGCTTTGATGAACTCTTGGATGAGGGACATTTACATTTAAATGTTGGATAGGGCCTCCATCATCTTGAGTGGTATTCGAGCCATCTTGATTTTGCATGGATGAGGAAGGAGCATCATTTGGAGCATTCCAGTCCGGAATATCCGGGGTTGAACCCGGACACTCCGGGTTGGGGTGCTCGGGATTTCATCTTGCTCCACAGGTTTCACCTCCCCAATAGCCATTCTCTTGATTGCTTCACAAGGAGGTTCTTCCCTATTGATTATATCACAATTGACTTGTTCTACTTGAGAACCGTTAGTTTCATCAAATGTTACATCGTGCGAGATTTCAACTACACCGGTGGTGTTGTTGAAAACTTGGTATGCATAAGCATTCGACCCATAACCAAGTAAGAAACCTTCATCTACTTTAGGAGCAAATTTAGAAGACTTAGCTTTCTTGTTAAGGATATAACATTTGCTTCTGAAGACTCGGAAATAGGAGACATTGGGTTTCTTCCCGGTGAGAAGCTCATATGCTGTCTTTTTTAAAATCTTGTGAAGATATAAGCGGTTGGAACTATGGCACGCGGTGTTGATGGCCTCCGCCCAAAATATGTCGGAGACCTTGTACTCGTCAAGCATCGTGCGCGCCATCTCGATGAGGGTACGATTCTTCCTTTCGGCTACCCCATTCTGTTGAGGGGAATAGGGAGCCGAAAACTCATGCTTGATGCCTTCTTCATCAAGATAATCCTCCACACGGTGTTCTTGAATTCGGTGCCGTTATCACTCCGAATTCTCTTGATCTTCACCTCAAACTCATTTTGAGCCCTTCTCATGAATTTCTTTAGAGTTCCTTGGGCTTCACTTTTATCATGCAAGAAAAATACCCAAGTGAAACGAGAAAAATCATCGACGATAACTAAATCATATTTGTTTCCTCCAATGCTTATGTAAGTGACCGGGCCAAATAAATCCATGTGAAGCATCTCCAGTGGTCTTGTGGTGGTCATCACGTTCTTGGCGGGATGAGAAGCTCCGACTTGCTTTCCGGCTTGACATGCGCTACACACCCTATCTTTCTCAAAGACAATATTTGTTAGTCCAAGGATGTGATTGCCTTTAATGAGTTTTTGAAGGTTCCTCATACCAACATGAGCAAGTCGGTATTGCCATAACCAACCCATGCTAGATTTAGCCATTAAGTACGTTTCAAGGTTAATTCTATCCGTAGTGAAGTCTATGAGATAGAGATTTCCCTTTAAACGACCCTTAACGGCTATTGAACCATCATCCCTCTTAACGACATCCACACCCTTATCACTAAACATACAATTGTAGCCCGCTTCACATAATTGAGCAACGGACAACAAATTGTAGCTTAGTGATTCAACAAGTAAAACATTGTTTATATGAAAATCATTTGTAATGAGAATCTTACATAAACCTACCACTTCACCTTTTCCATTGTCGCCAAAAATTATACTTTCACTATTTGCTCCATTTATTTCCAAATGTGCGAACATCGCCCGTTCTCCGGTCATATGATGTGTACATCCACTATCCAAGATCCAACTTGATCCACCGAAGATGTAGGCCTACAAAATGAAATTTAGATTTTGCTCTTTGGTACCCAAACTTGTTTAGGTCCGCGCACGTTAGTGACAAGTGACTTTGGGACCCAAATTGATCGCACATTAGAAGCATTTTTGGGCTTACCCCCAATATGATAAGCAACTACTCTATCTAGACTAGTTCTCTTGAGTACATAAGAAGCAAAGAAGATAGAGTGAGTCTTATACTTAGAGCTTCCTTCGGCCTTAACGAAGTGGATGGGCTTGTTCAAAGGAGCGACCACAATGTGGCTTCCTTTGCCCTTGGGTGGAACATACCCAAACCTATGTTTCATGAGATTACCTTGACGCTTACCGAGGAATTCCTCTAATCCTTTGCTAGCCTTATAGGACTTTTGAAGTCCATCTTCAAGCATTCCCTTGAGCTTCTCATTTTCATGAGCTAATACTTGCAAAGTCTCAAGGTTAGTGGCATAAGTATCAATATTGATATTATAGCATTTAGCACATCCATTGCTAGAAGATGGTAATGAGGAATTAGAGTTAACTTTCAAGGAGATGGAAGAGCTATTCGAGAGATCAACAAGCTTCACCTCAAGAGCTCTGCAAGCATCCTTTGCTTTGGCAAGTTCCTCTACGAGTGAAGCATTGGTGATCTCAAGACTAGTTAACTTGGATTTGATCATTTTTGAACTTTCGACCAACTCCTCGTACTTTCTCCTTTCATAGATTAGACTCTTCTCTAGCTCAATATTTTTCTCTTTCTCAAGGATAAGCAAGTCTTCTTGAGCTTTGAGAGTAGTCTCCTTTTGCTCAATAGTTTCCTCCAATTTCTCAATATCTTTTAAAAGTAAATCTAATTTTTGAATGTCAAAGTCCTCAATTGACTTAATTACACAGTCATCGTCACTATCGTCATCACTGTCATCCAAGCATGAATCAATAATAGAAGAGGATGAAGCTTTGATTGATATCTTGCGCCCCTTAGCCATAAGGCACATTGGAGCGTTTTCGTCATCATCGCTCAAGTTGTCGAAGAGGCCCTTCGACGTTGTCGGAGTAGAAGACACGGCGATGGCGACGGAGGCGATTCCTCCTTCATCGGAGTCGGAGCTTGAGTCGGAGTCGGAGTTTGAATCCCACTCTTTTCCAATGTGAGCTTATCCCTTGTGCTTGTAATGCTTGAATTTTTTGCTTCTTTCCTTCTCCTTGCCCCGGTACTTGTCCTTCTTATAAGGCTTATCTTCTTTCTTTTCTCGTTGTGGACATTCGGCGATGAAATGGCCGGGCTCTCCACACTCATAGCATTTCCTTGTTGAGTGTCGTCCTCTTGACTTACTCCATTGATTCTTGGAGTGACTTCCCGGCTTGTAGCCCTTCTTTTTAAGAAATTTATTGAACCTTCTTACGAGCAAAGCCATGTCGTCATTGGTTAGGGGGCCACTTGGTTCCTCATCTTCACTTGTACTTTCTTCAACTTCCCTCACGGTCTTCACGGCCTTTAGGGCAATACCTTTCTTCTTGCCCAACTTGAGTTCTTCAACGACTTCGGCCTCCTTTATCATCATCTCGTCCATCATTAGCCGACCGATAACATCATGAGGTGTCAATGTGTCGAAATTGGGCCGATCTCGGATTAATTGAACAAGATTGCGGTTGGTAGGAGTGATCACACGAAGAATGATCTTCACCACGGCCTTGTCGGTAAGATCAGTGCACCCAAGACCCTTAGCTTGATTCACAAGCACCATCAAGCAGTCAAACATTTTGGTGTAGGACTCTCCTTCCAAGGTGAATCGGCTTAGCTCACCAATAATGAGCTCTATCTTTGATTCGCGGACACTTGAAACCCCTTCATGACTAACCATTAGTCTATCCCAAATTGCTTTTGCTTCTTCAAGTCCATTGACTCAGTTGAACTCGGAATCACTTAACGCATTAAACAGGGCATTGACGGCCAAGTCATTGAAATGTTGAGCTCTGTCTTCTTCGGAAGTAAGATTGTTTGGATCAACGGGCTTGAAACCTGTTTCTACAATCTTCCAAATAGAAGGGTGAAGCGATCTCAAATGCATCTTCATCTTGTGTTTCCATGCGGCATAGTGAGTGCCATCGAAATGAGGCGCTCTACCGGAGGGCACGGAGACATAAGATGAAGAGCTTGAGACACCAAAGGAGGGATAATCATATGGAATTGCAACCCTACTGCCGGAGCCCGTAGCCTTAGTTTGGTTACGGCCTTCGGTAAGCTTCTCCATTTTCGACATCCTAGATTCTCCAAGCGGTTAAGCCAAACTACGAAGATTTGGCTCTGATACCAATTGAAAGGACCGGTGATGTCGCCTAGAGGGGGGTGAATAGGCGGATTAAAAATTTGTAACAAAATAAAATCTCCCGAGGGTCTAAGCCCGGAGTGTCCGGAGTTTTTGTCCGGATACTTCGGTATGTCCGGACTATCCGGGGAATTTATCCGGATACTCCGGACTTGGAACCTCAAAGTGAGATTTTAAATCTCTACAAATTTTCAACAATCTAAATGAATGCAAATACTCTAAATGATATTAGGTACCTGAGGATTATGTAGATCTAGAGCCAAACACAAAGATAGAGTAGATCGGGGCTTCGAAAGGTTCAAGAACAACAAACCCTAGCACAAGCAAATGAAGAACAAGAAGGCAACGATTTTTACCCGAAGTTCGGATTCTTGAAGGGAATCCTACGTCTCCGTTGAGGAGGCACAAAGCCCGGGTCCCTCTTGACCACTTTCCTCCCGGTGTTGCACAAAGCACTCGCCGGTCTTCACTTCTTGCCTCTTTCCTTTCGGAGGCAAGACTTGCCTTCACAAACCTCTGGGGCTCACCACACCAAGATTGGAGGCTCCCGGTGACTTCTTGCTGTCTAAGAGCCCTTCAAACTCCAAGAGTAACAAATACGCCGCTAAATCGTCTTAGAGGATGAAACTTGTGCTCAAGAATCGAAGATGCAAGCTCAAGGCACTTAAATCCACTCCTTTCTCCCCAAAGATTCAAATCAAATCCAAGATTCAAGTGGGGGAAGGAGACTAGGGCTCAAGAGAGTGAGAGTGAGAGCTTTTGAGTTGAATGCTGCAATGAATGAGTGTTGTAACGGGTAGGTGGAGAGTGAGGGCTTAAATAGCCCCCTAAAATCCAACCGTTATGACTGAGCTGCGCATAACCCGGAGTATCCGGACTTAATCCCCGGATACTCCGGACTCATTTACCCCAGAGTGTCCGGACTTAATGTTCGGATACTTCGGACTAATTGAGACAGCAGCTACCAAGGGGTGCAACCCGGAGTGTCCGGATTTAATGTCCGGATACTCTGGCCTTACCCAATCGGCCAGAATGGCATACTTAAGAAAAAATGCAATGTTTTAAAATCTTTTGCTATGCAATTTTCATCCTTTGAGCACAAGTATATCCTAGAAGCGATTTTTCGTCGTATCCCCCTTAATAGTACGGCTATCCTTAGACTCAATAAAATAAAAAGATTATGACTAAAGTCTTGATGCCACCTTTTCAAATTTTGAATACGGTAGGGGTCTCCAATCGCTTTCTTACAACGATACCTTCTCGATCTCTGCATGAATTCTCACACGAACCATTAGTATACTTAATTGTGTTGTCATTAATCACCAAAACTCTTGGGAGGTCTAGATGCACTTTCACCTTGTCAGGCAATGACATTGAGGACGTGAATCAGCGCAGACAACTTGGGAGGCTACTTTGTAGCTCGAAGTAATATCTTTTTAACAGCGACATGAAATCCGAGTGTTGTTGTCTATTGTGGATCGATATAAAGCAAAGTTTGTAGGGTCTCCGGACAGGGTTCCTACGTAGTCACCACAGTGATTTTAACTTAAGCAATCACCCATTGTCAACACTGTTAGATCAAAGCAACTAAGGTTCGGCTTGCTACAGTGTATCACTCAGTAATCACCATAGTACTCCAAAAGATCTGTTCTATCACTTTTTTTATTCCACAGTCGTTTGCAACAACTAAAGTCACACTAAATTGGATCTCTTTCCATGGTCTCCCTACCATAGTTCAAAATTTCGGCGAAATTTCATCCAAGATTTCGTATTTCGGTCGGAGACAAGATTCAAAATCCCATCTAGATTAAAAATTCAAATTGCTACAATATTTTTGAAAATTTTGGCAAATTTCACCACAATTTCGGGTATTTTGATCAGATTTTACTTTTGAGGATTGGATTTAGGTCAATAATCCTTAAGAATGTCATCTTCCATGAAAATTTGTTGAAAATCCAAAATTTTTAGATATTTTATAAAAATAGCAAAAATACTATCAGATTTTTATAAAATTGTACAAGCTTAATCATACTCTAAAATATTTATGGTACCATTTTTAGCAGTTTAGGATCATACAAAAAAAATTCTAAAAGAATTTAACTTCATTTGTTATATTTAAAAATTTAAAAATAGAATAAACATGATTGAGATAGTAACTGTGTCAGAATTTTATAAATTCGCTCAAGTGTGATCATGATCCAAAATTTTTAGGAGAGCTTAAGCATTGCCTCAGCACCATTGTCAAAAAGTTTCAAAAATCATAAACTTGTTTTGGTTGCTCAATCAAATCTATGGAAGCAATACATGTAACATCATAATGCTTTTATCAGGACAGTAGCACTTTCACAATTTTTAAAAATTTCTCAAGGTTGATCATTATATGAAAATTTTATTGAAACATTAGTGATGTGTTAGAACTATCCACAAAAAATTTCAAAATTTTCTAATATGGTTTGAACCATTTTTCATTTGGTTAAAATTTGTCAGTCAGTTTTCAGTAGCACTGTCCAAAATTTTAAAAATTTCTCACACTTTGTGAATCATAAAAAAACTTTATGGGAACATTATTGATGCTCAGGACCATCCGCAAAAATTTTCAAATGTGGTTTGCACCATTTTTCATTCGATTGAAATTTGTCGGTTAGACTTTTATCAAAACAGTAGCACTATCAAAATTTTTAAAAATTCCTCAGGTTTGATCATCATCTAAAATTTTTATAAGAATATTAGTGATATGTCAAGATCATCCACAAAAAATTTCGTTTCGACCATTTTTCACTAGGTTGAATTTTACTGAGATTTTTTAATTTCAGAAATTTTATTTCAAATTTATTTTTTGAATTTTAACCAGATTTCGCCCACGTCCGAGATATGGCATGCATCGCTTATGGCATGCATCGCTTGTGCCTTTTTCTCAAAACAGCTAAAGAGAACCTAAATGAGCACACCAGTGACACCACCAAGCAAAGCGGGGCAAGCTACTGAATCCATGATAGGCAAACGACAATACAATTTTTTTTTGACACAAAAATTCGGATTCCATAACCAGAGAATAAACTTCTTAAAGCAGAAAAAAGAAACGAAGTGCCCAATCCCTCTCTCTCTCTCTCTCTCTCTCTCTCTCTCTCTCTCTGTTTTCCAACGGCAATACAATTTGCTATTGTACGTAGTGCATTTCAAGAAAATATGTTTCACTCAAGCCACTGCTCCCATTATTCTTTAATACGTGGTTTAACTATACCCAGGACTCTAAATATAGAGAGACAAAAACATATAGTTCAGAATTGAAATAATCTATTGGCACTTCTTGCAATTACTCATTGCAACGCACAGGTACATAGATTTCAAAATAGCAAATTGGAGCTTACGAAGAGCTCGATCCAGTTCTCTTAAACTCAGGCATCAAACCTATCATAAAAGGGGTCAACTGCTCCAGAACACCAAACTCATAGAAGCCATTGCATCTCGTCAATCTAGCTCCATCGGCAGAGGAGCCCAGCAACACAGAAAAACAACACCACTCACTACTCAGATACCGTCTATTGTGTGTGCTTTCAAAGCAGGGGCATCTAACTTCCACTCCTTCCTTGCTAATGGATTGCCATTCACAAACTTGCCTGACATACAGAATGAGAACATCTTGATAAGCAAACAGTAGTCACGGAACAGCTCATTCGGTCGTTGCAGAATTCGCGCACGAACAATCAATTGGCCCTTGCAATGCAGAACTAGCAGCTCCTCGGCAACATTCGGCACTAACTGATGCCACTGTGTTGTACATCCATATGTAAGCCTTGCATCTAACGTAGTTTAAATTATCCACCCCCTCCGTCCAAGTTTATAAAGCTTATTTTTTGAATAGTCTTCTCCATAGATATAAGGCTTGTGTGCAAATTTAATGATGCCTTTTCTTCTATACCTCTATTTATTCTCTTTCAATCATATGTATTTATTCATTACCACCTACACAAAATATTCTCTCTCATCTTCGAAGACAATTAAGTGGAGGGCATCTAAGTTATTTTTTCTCATGCATTTCTCAATTTCAACGCAACCTTAATTTTTATACAAAGCCAAAATACACCTTATATTTTTGGACATAATGAATTGCCTCTCACAGACATCCCTGATTACATTTTTCTGAAGGAAGGGAATGTATCAAGATAACCAGAGCTGGTTTAGTTTATGCATTGTCCAGCAAAGCTAGCACCACCCAGCTGCCCCTTGAAACACCAGCTACTGGGCACCACAAGTTTTAATACAAAGAGAGAAGCTATGTCACAATCAGTACCCAGCGACACTAGGAAGATGGACCAGTAAAACAAGGACCAGAAGCCCAATCACTGGTGTGGATAACCATGGGGTCCATGTGGTGCCCAAGGTCCAGTGCCATAGCGGCTCCCCATGGAAGCATAGCCACCATCAGAGATGACTTGCAAGCCCATCCCAGGAGTCGCCATAGGTGGTCCATAAGCTCCATGCCTGCTGAAACCTAAAATTAAATCATGTTATAGGCTAAGCACAGTTGATTTCAGTAACTTACATGCCGGTGAGAAGATGAAACCTACTAGGTGCCCTTCTCTTCTCAATCTCAGCCCTTAGCTTCTCAGCCTCCTGAGCCATAGCTACAAGATCCTTCTCCATTGCCTGCACTTGTGCCGTCAGGTCTGGCTTAGCCTTTTTCTCATACTCAAGGGCCGCCCTACGGTGATATTAATAATTAGCTGCTCTTCCACTCAAACAAAAGAAAAAATGGCACTGAAACACTGAATTAAATGCCCCTTTGAGCCACCAACATAGGCTTCACATATGCTGCATCCATTACAGAAGAAACACAAACCAGAATTGTTCAATAGCTAGTCTGGATCAATTCCTGCTTGAGACCACCATGGCAGGTATTCGCTGGCTTTCGGAGTTCTGATGCTCAAGCTCCTTTGATAGAACCTGCACCAGTGCACCTTTGCAGTCAGCTCTTGCCTCAAAGACTGTAGTTTACCTGCTTCAGATCGTAGCTACAAAGCATCTTGCCTAAGGGGTTCTAAGGAGCGTAGCTCAGCTTCAAGCTTCAGATTCCTCTGAGAGTCAGATCCCTCGATTCAAGTTCTTTCTCTGCACGGAGCTTAGGTATAGCCTGACTCGAGGCATGGAGATTTTCTTTCATACGAGGCATTGCTTGCCTGAGACCAACAATTTCATCCGCCAGACGTTGGTTGTCATCACGGATTCTGCGCATCTCACCATGGCGTCTAGACAGTTCTTCCTCCAAGCGACGTGGAGAGGTGGGCCTTGGTTGTGCAAGTGGGGGAGGGGCCCCTAGGCCATCACGAAATCCTCGAGGTTCATCGTAGTATTGGCGAACTATGCGGTGTCTTCCTGCCATTTATATATATTGGCCCTAATCAACAATAACCAGAATTTGGATAAGAGGGTAAGAATAATAAAAAAAAATTCTGAGACACACACACAGAGCGATGTTGTATGACATTAGGAAAATTACACAGAAATATAAATACTAAAATCTAAAACTTCATTAAATTTTGTTAGTGTTTGCACTCAGATTTGGCAGGTATAGTCAAAATCGGCAAGATATAGTCAGCGAATCATAACCGACGCGCGATATGGAAATATTTGAAAATATTTGGTACGGTAAAAATTTTAAGGAAAAACCATTCGGATTAAGACTGATATGGATTATGTTCTGCAATGTGTTAAAATAGGATACGATCGACCGATGGGTATAAAAGATGGTTATGAGCAGGCTAAAAAAAACATACACAATCCAATCAACAAATACTCTACTTTCATTTTTCCCGTTGACTAGGAGTAGTTTTTGTAATTTAGACTTTTGTAACTCGGTTTTGATCAATAAATTTGCGTATCACCGATTGTTGATCATTTTCTGTTACGTCCACCAGATTTGATTTTCTCCGAACTTGTTGCGCATCACCTTTTTAGAGTCGATCTATCTTTTCCCTCTGGTTAGCCTTAATCAGCTAATTAGGCTTACTGTTATTCTCGATTTGATTGGCTTTAGCTGATTAGATCTAAGTTGATTGCTTCTCGAGATCGGCTTTGCACGTATTTTATATTTTTCTTATAATTGTAGGATCAAATTGGTTGGCATGCCTTGAACCCAGTGTTCGTCTGGTGTATTGTTGCCGATAAACTCTACTTCAAGTTTTTAGCGCCAACATGCTCTTGGCACGCTCAATGGGACCCGAAGATGTCTTCTTCCGGCAAGTCAATTCCACCATCGGACCTTAATACCAAGGCTATAATCATCCCATCATTGGACGATTTAACTCCAGAACAACGCAAGGAGATCCAAGACCAAAAAGCTGCTCTGGAGAAGATAATATTGGGTGGCTATCAGAAAACCCGACACGGCATCACCCAGAAGACCACATTGCCAACGATCAACGCCCTCGGTGATGCAAGAGTTACAAACAGCCCAGTAAGTCAATATGCACCTGCACAGGCAGAATTATCGACTATGATTGACAGTCTGTGCACCATGCTTTACTTAATCAATCGTCGGCTTTAGTCACCACCCTCAAGCTGATGATTGCTAATAGTGTTAAGACTATTACCCAAGAGTTGGCTTCATTTGGGAGCCTGCTTGATCCGCTACAAGCGCTACCAAGCTATCCTGTTTATTCAGTAGTACAAAGCGCTCAAAACATGGTGACCAGTCCAAAACAGTCGGCTGCAACTCTATTGTTGATGCCAACCCAACCTATTGTTATACTCCCGCAAGATTCTCGTCCTAGCGGGGTCACACATTATCAAGCGTATACTGATGTTGCCAAGTTAAATGTGTCAGCTAATTCGCCACCGACAACTCCGCTTTACGCTTTCCCACAATCGGTTTCACAGCCAATTGAACCTAACAGATACCCGCAATACCATGAGCTGATTCTGCCAAGGAATCTGGCCTTGCACAAGGTGGTAACCTATTCAGAGCCTTTGTCCTATTACTAGAGCCGCCGGTTAAAAAGAGCGATGGATATGATCAATTCCCTCAACAACCATCAGCTCAATTTAATCAGCAACCTGAGTTTGCACTTAGGGGGCAAAATACTAATTATAATCATAATTGGCAAAGCCCTAACATCTCGGTGGCCAATAATGTCAATTGGGTCGATCAAATCTCAACAGAATTGAGGGATCAATTCGGCATACAGCCAAAGGGCAAAGTCATCGGTTATAGAAAGCCGTATCCTGATTATATAGATCACATGCCATATCCGAACAATTTCAAAGTTCCTGACTTTGCCAAGTTTTCTGGGGATAATTCAGTCACAATATTAGAACACGTCAGACATTTTATTGCTCAATGCGGCGAATCGGCTTAGTCAGACGGATTAAAAATTAGATTGTTCCCGTTGTCATTATTAGGAGCTACTTTTACTTGGTTTACTAGTTTTCCCCCAAATTCGGTTCATTTTTTGAATGATTTGGAAAGTCGATTCCATGAGTACTTTTTCTCTGGTAATCTGGAACTTAGGATTTCTAATCTAAGCTCTGTCCGCCAGAAATTTGGGAAATCGGTAACAAATTACATTAAAAGGTTTAAGGAAGTTCGAAATTGGTGCTTTAGCGTCACGTTACCTAACAATCAACTATTTGATTTAGCTTTTCAGAGGTTAATTCTCCCACTCAGGGAGAAGTTTGGTGGGCAATAGTTCACCGATTTGAGTCACCTGCTTCACCATGTATCGGCTCAAGAAAGCCGATTTCCCAATAACAGAGCATTTATGGATAAATTCAAAGTAAACGGGAACAATAAGGAAAAGGACAAGGCCAAAGTCAACATGGTTGAGTATTGTTCATGTGAATCTTTGAAAGACGACAAAGCAAAAATAAATATAGCCGAATGGATTAAGGGCCTAAGAAGTCTTTGGTTTGTTCTTGGCTTAAGCTGACAAAAAATAAGTCAGAAGTAAAATACGCATTTGATGTGTCTAAATGTGATCGTATTTTTGATTTATTGCTATATGAAAAGGTTATACGATTACCTAAGGGGCATGTTATACCATCGGCTGATGAGATCAAAAAACAAAGATATTACAAGTAGCACCATTCCTTTTCTTATAATACTAACAATTGCAATATTTTTCATCAGCAGTTTCAGTTGGACATTGAAGACGGTCGGCTAAAATTTGTAGATGAGCCTACTATGCAGGTAGATGTTGACCCGTTCTCCATAAATATGGTGCAGTGTTTGCGCAAGGGAAAAGAGCCAATGCATGAGGAAGAACCAAAACGTGCTCGACGTGTCGACGTCCAACCAACCTCGAACGGTGAAAAAACCTTGAAAACTACGATTGGTTCATTGCAGGTAGAAGCTGATCATGAAGACAAAAATTCAAGGACGGTCAAGCCTAAAAGAGACCCGCAGGATTGGTAAATGGTATAAGGCGGAGAGGTCACCACCACGTCGGTCAATAAACAGGCCGAAGCCAACTTTCTCACAGCTGTTGGAGAAGTACGAAAGGATGAGCAATAGGTTGTGTTACCCCTAAGCCAACCAGATAATTTGTATTGGCCACAGAACCTGGAGAGGGTTCACCAATGATGCCCCTTCTAGCAGTTATGTTTGGAAAGGGGAGTAGCCCTACCATTAGCACGTACTTGCCCAATGGAACACTATCCCCAGGCTGACTGGCCAAGGCGGTCAGCTAATGACAAACTATCTAGACCAGTACTAGGTTATTACGATGAGACTCGTGACAAGCCGATTCGTGATAGGTTTTCTACACCAAGTTAGCCTAAGACAGAAGAATCTAGCTCCACGGTTCAAGAGAACCTGACCAGCAAAATTCGCCAACCCATGAACCCAAGCCAAGATGGTGTCCTCCAGGTATCAGCTGATCTCAGTGGAGGCAGTTGCAAAGGCTTAGAACCCAGGAGGTCAGAGAGGTTGAGAAAGAAAAACAGAGGGATAAAATGTTTAATGAGCTTCAGCCGATCAAGACTGTTAAAAAGGAGTGGAGGAAGAAGGAAACAGCCGAGGACGAGCTGGACTCAACCGATGACTTAGACTCTCCGATGATTTGAGATGACACCCCGTTTATAGACATCAATATGGTGTTCACTCTGCCAGTCGAGTTCAAGATAAAGACAGAATCAGCTACAGAAACCTTTGCTCAGTTGTGCCTGGGTGTTCAGGACACAGTCATCGAAAAACCTCGTGACGCTCATCGGCATCTCAAGCCGTTATACTTGAAGGGGCATATAAACGGCAAGCTGATCTCAAGTATACTCGTAGATGGAGGGCAACGATTAACCTGATGCCATACACCACATGCAAAAAGCTAGGTAAGTTAGATGAAGACTTAATCAAAGCTAACATGGTTTTGAATGACTTCACAGGCGATCCCACTGAAGCTAAGAGCGTCATGGTGACAGAATTGACTATCGGTAGCAAAACATTGCCGACTACCTTCTTCGTAATTTATGATAAAGGCAACTACAGTGTACTACTCAGACAGGTTCGGATACATGCAAATTGTTGTATCCCATCGACTATGCACCAGCTGCTTGTCCACTGGAACGAAGATGAAGTCAAGGTTGTTCCAACCGATACATCGGCTCATATTGCTATGGCTAGTTCGGATGTGAATTGGCAACATGAAGAAGTCAAGTGCATATCAGACAAAGTGTTGGACGATTGTGATTTCATCTGCATTAGTAAAATGGGACTTATGCTGATCAATGTTAGGCCCGGTACATTTGATCGAACAAGTGAAGTTTTGCGCCAATGGGGTTCAAACAAGCGATGAAGGCCCTACAAGACAAGACGCAAAGCTATCGGCAGATGACAAATAGATATGAGGCCATCGAGGATTTCCAAGAAAATCGAAAGATTGGGTCAGGGATTCACATCGACCAATTTGCTTGAAGAAGTTGACATAGAAGATGGTGATAGAAAAAGACCTACTTATATTAGTGCAAAATTAGATGTAGAATATAAGGAAAAGTTGGTCAAAATCCTTAGGGATTATAAAGATTGTTTCACCTGGGAATACTATGAGATGCCTGACTTAAGCCGTCAGCTTGTTGAACATCGTCTACCTATAAAGCCGAGTTATCGGCCGTTTAAACAATCCCCCCAAAAAATTAATCCGGCCTTGTACAATATTATAAAAGAAGAAATTGAACGATTATTGGAGGCTAAGTTTATTAGGCCTTGCCGATACGCTGAGTAGGTGTCCAATATCGTTCCTATGGTGAAGAAAAATGGTAAACTAAGAGTGTGTGTTGACTTTAGGGACTTGAATAAAGCCACACCAAAAGATAAGTATCCAATGCCAATAGTCGATATACTTATCGGTGCTACATCTGAAAATAAAATCATTAGTTTTCTTGATGGTAATACCAGGTATAATCAGATATTCATGGTAGAAGCCGATATACCAAAAACTGCCTTCAGATGCCCTGGTGCTCTAGGGTTATTTTAGTGGACAGTGATGACGTTCGCTTAAAGAATGCTAGCACAACCTATCAGTGGGTTATAAAATTAATCTTTCATGATTTAATTGACCATATTGTTGAAATCTACATTGATAATGTTATTGTAAAGTCCAAAGATGATTTGCAGCATTTTGCCGATTTAGAGACTGTCTTCAAGAATACAAGGGTGTACGGCCTAAAAATGAATCCTTTTAAGTGTGTGTTTGGCATGTCGGCTGGGCAATTTTCAGGTCTTATGGTCCATAAAAGGGGAATTGAAGTTAATCAAGAAAGAGTTAAGGCCATAGCCAAAACAAAGCTGCCGACGTGCAAAAATGAGTTACAGAAGTTGATCGGCAAAATCAATTATTTACGACAGTTCATCTCAAATCTTTTAGGCCGCATCCTCGCGTTTACTCCGTTGTTAAAGTTGAAAGATAATAAAGAGTTTATTTGAGGAGCCGATCAACAAAATGCTTTCAATAATATCAAATAGTACTTGACCAATCCTCCAGTGTTGGCCACGACGCGAAAGGGATTCCATTAAAGCTGTACATATCGATTGATGAGGAAACTATCAGAGCAATTTTGGCATGAGATGTTGATGGCAAAGAAAGGGTAATATTTTATTTAAGCCGACGATTGTTGGATGCTAAAATTAGGTACTCCTTTGTAGAGAAACTATACTTATCTTTATATTTTTCTTGTACAAAATTAAGACACTATATTTTAGCATCAGCTTGTAAGGTGGTCTACAAAACTGATGTTATAAAATTTATACTGTCAGCTCTGATTTTGTGAGGTCGACTTGGTAAATGGGCTTATGCATTGATTGAGTTTGACCTATCAGATGAATCGGCTGAGGCAGTTAAAGGACATATTATAACTGATTTCATAACAGGATGTGAGACTACTACCGATCTAGTGTCCATAGCCCCTGGCAGCTATATTTCGATGGATCGGTATGTTGAGAGGGTGATGGTATTGGAATAGTGCTTGTCTCACCTAAGAAGCATAGTTTTGAGTTTGCATTCCGGCTAAATTCCCGATGCTCTAACAATCAAGTAGAGTATGAAGCACTGCTACGAGGCCTACAGCTACTCGAAAACATCGGGATGGATGCTGTTGAGGCCTATGATGATTCTTTGTTAATTGTGCAATAGGTCAAATGAAAGTACAGTTACTATGATGATATTCTAGCCAAGTATTAGATCAATGCTTTGTTATAATCGGCCCATTCAGTTCATTCTCTATTAATCATATTCCTCGAGAAATGAATGATAGGGCTAATTTGTTGGCTCAGTAGGCATCAAGCTATAAGGATTTGGCCGATTTCAAATATCTGAGCCAATTGAAAAAGCAATAATGTGCGTTGACGCCGTCGACTAGAGGACAAGGATAAGGGATTACCTAATTGATCCTTCTAAGCCGATAGAGCGTAGGGTTAGGCAACAGGCTTTGAAATATGTTGTCCTCAATGAAGTGTTGTACTATCGAACGTTAGACGGTTGCTGCTGAGGTGCCTTGGAGCCGATGAGGCCAAAGTGGCGATGGTAGAAGTGCATGAAGGTATTTGTAGGTCTCATTAGTCGACTTACAAGATGAAATGGATGCTTAGATGCATGGAATATTTTTGGCCGACAATGTTGTATGACTATTTTCGATACTATAAAGGATGTTAGACTTGTCAGAAATTCAGCAATATACAACTCATACTAGCATCGCCTTTACATTCAATTATTAAACCATAGCCATTCAAAGGATGGGGAATAGATATAATCGATCAAATATTTTCTACCTCAAGTAAAGGCCATAAATTTATTTTGGCTGTAAACCATGGCCATTCAGAGCATGTGCTCATGCATTGCAACGAAAATTCAATTTGCGATAACAAATTTCTTCGCAAAGAACACTAACCTTGTCTGAATGATACTATTCATTCTAAATGTGCAATGGTTGAATGTTTAAATTAATTTATCGAAACATACAAATTTCAAACACCTGTTTACAAACTCGAGCTTAAAATTGTCTTTAATTTTGCAATCTGAAGACTCTCATGTTACAAAATACTTTGCAAATTTTAGATGCACATAAGCACTGCTTATGTACAAACACAATAAATAATAGATAAGGTTATATAAAAATATCTCATTTAAAGTGCATGATTTTTTTATGTGAAATAATGTAATTCCCAAAAGAATCCTATAAAATTCATTGTCCCAAACAAGCCTAACATGGTATTGCTTGCTAGACAAGTAATAGATTTTGCTCAAAAAGCATACAGTACTACGAAGATAAGGATTATACCACTGAAAAGTATACAGTACTGAAACCGAAGCTATATAAGATGAATATATGAGGATTACCATTTTAAATGATCTTAGGGCACTTTGGGAGAGTAGGTCCATATTCACCACAACTACAACATAATTTTTTTTCAATTCCCTTTACTTCTGTCACAGGGAGCAAATTTGAAAAGACACAATACTATTACATTGTTAGAAGATAATAAATTTGAATCTTTGAAAATCAAGGAATTAGGCATTAAACTAACTAACATTTTTCTTATGAGAAAGTGGGAGAACCCCCGATTTCATTAAGGAAATTGGATAATAATTCAAACATATAACATGTAGTGATTGATAAAACTGATGAACACTTTAAAGGTAAGCAGCTATGCCAAAAATGACGCAAATCAAGATGATATCAATTGTGAAGTTTCTAGTCAATCGAAACTGCACAACACCCAGATTTGTTAGTAAAACTAAAAACACTGCAATGACAATTAAGTTATAAATTAAGACTTCAGGTTTCAACAAAACCAACTGCTCACCTGGTTCACAATTTCTTTTAGCCTAACATTAATCTTTTAACTTTATCCACCTGCAAAAATTATGCATATGCATTTATTTCAACTTTAACTATAGACATTACGATAACAGTTATTTTGAAAAGACAAAAAACTAAAAGTCAGCCTTGGAGTCAATCTCGTCCATCAAAGTGACCTGTCTATCCAGTTCCTACATAATTACATGAACAATTTTAGTTCTTAATGCCAACAGAGAGTTAACGTTACGTGAATGCAAGCAGAGAATCAATCTAATTTAATCAATAAAGAAACTACATGCATCTACAACAAACCTCATTCATGTACCATACCAGATTTTTCAGTGTGTGCAAACCTTCAGAAATGATGTTCAGCCCTTCATCTTGCACATTACATTTGACAAGGTAATCTGTAAATTAGCAGCTGCATTGGACCAGCCGAATAGGATTTTTCAGGTGAAACAAAATCAATTTTCCAGGTGTGTAGCAGCATGTATTGTCTGGTATAATTTTTTTAATATATGAATTCGAAAATGCATTTGATCAATATAAAAATTCTTCCCTGAACAGAAACCTGCTTGTTTAATTCTCCACATCTCTTATTCACTTCTGAACTGCTCTGATTCTTTGTTGGTCCAGAAATAGCCCTCATCAAAAGTTTCAGCTGCATTTAGTTGCCATACGATAAACACGGTTAATGCGAACTCCAACGAGAACCTTATCACTATGTTTACACGAAAAATGCGCCATTAACTGCCTGAACTAGAGGAATTTTATTGTCACACTACATAGGATTTTTCATAACAAAATGATACAAACTGAAGAATGGGTTACTGTTCACTGGTTACTACATAGAAGAATAAAGATTAGACTTCTTATAGCCTAGAAACAGAGAGAAACACCATTTCAGTAGACAGATGTTTGCAAGTGAAAAGAAACATAAAGAATCGAACTTGATCCTCGGCCAAGCATTCCCGCCGCTACAGCTGTCGTCCTGATCCGCCACGCGCGCCACTGCCTCTCTGAAGGATCTACTAGATCCTATGGGGCAATGCAGCAACCAGATCGCTTCGCAAGGCCATCTCCTCCGGTGAGAGCCCTTTCACCTGCATATGTTGAGCAACTAGCCATGTGCCCATGCGTTGCAACGGAAACTCAATTTGCGATAAAAAGTTTATTTGCAAAGAGCACTAATAGTGGCAAAGGTGGGTAATTAAAGAGTAGTGGTAGAGGTGGGTAATTAAAGAGCAGTGGCAAAGGTGGGTAATTTTGATGAAGTGACGCGGGAAGAAACTCTTACTTTATATAGTAGAGATATACGATGATCAATTGAGAACAATGGCGAACAAAATTAATGGGATAAAATTATTGGAATGGAATGCGGTTAGTTCTTCCTCACCTTCTTGACGCCTAGCTTCTGGAGCTTGATCACCTCGTCCATGAGCCATGCCTTGGTGTGCCGCACGTCGGCGTTCAGGGTCACCACCGCTGCCCTGTTCTTCTCCCTCTCGGCCTTCTCTGATTTCTAAATAAATGACAATGGCATGAGCCACACGGTATTTTAGTGTCATCCAGAAGGCCTCGACGAAGTAGTCGGTGGGCACCTCCCTGAGCGCATCCTCATTCGCGGTCAAAGGGGATGGGCTACAAAGACCAGATTCAGCCGACGGTCATGGAGGGGTGACGTTGGCTGGGAGTGGATGGAGGGGGAGAGGCCGGTACAGCTCGACAATGGAGGCTAGAGGAAGGGGAACGAATGAGTGCGCGGCTCAATGATGAAGAGCGACATGAGGAAGGGGAGCAATGGATGCACGGCTCGGCGATAGAGGTTGGAGGAAGGGAAGGAACAGATGCACAGCCTGGAGGAAGGGGAACGGATGCGTGCACGGCTCGGCGATGGAGACTAGAGGAAGGGGAGGAATGGATGCGTGGCTCGATTTGCAGCTCAACGATTAAGGTTGGAGGAACGGGAATGGATGCGCGCACTAAGTGGACCCACATGTCGGGGTCAAGGGTGGACCGCGAAAGGGTGGAGAACGAACATGAGGGAGGTGAAGAGTGGAGAATGGACGTACCGCTACCAATTCCTAATTAGAAGTAGTAGAGGAACAATAACACCCTCACAACCACCCTGGAATCTTTCATCAACCCTCTCCTCAACCCATCACCCCTTCACCTATCTTCATCCCCAATCACACTCTACAACTTTGTTGTTTCGCACTCATGCGTGATGCCGCCTTAGGCCAATCACTCGCAGACTCCACTGCACCCACTCTCCCTAACATCCCCTGTCGTAAGCCATTTGTTGCTGCCTCTGATCCAGATCTCTCCCAAGCAAGGGGGTCTAGCAATGTTTACATCTCGTGTTACCCATCCAGCCCTATCGAGCTAACCATCATCGAGCAATGACCCCTTCACTAGAATCTGTAGTCTCTCGTTGTCACCATATTACCGCCTACATGGCTATCGGTACTATCCTACCCTATCGATGGAATAACTAAATTATTCTTGTTGTGTATTACAAAGATTCCTTTTGTGTACCCAAATTCTTGTATGAACGACATCTAACGTGTGGTCTTAGGCCCTGTTTGTTTAGGCTTTTTCACCGGCTTAAAGCCAAAAAGCTAAAGCCTAAACAAACGGGCAGCTTTTTATCTAGGCTTTTTAAAAGTCAAAAGCCTCCATATAACTAAAAGCCAAAAGTCACTAGAGAGAGGTTTTTTTTTGGCTTATTGATGGTTAGTTTTAGACTAATAACACTAAAATTAGATAAAGTTATCCACCTCTATCACGTGCAAAAGCCATTAGTTTTTAAGCTGTTTAAGCCAAAAAGCTGGCTTTAAGTTATACGCCAAAAAGCTTAAGCCCAAACAAACAGAGCCTTAGAAGAGTTGTTTGGCTTTGTTGTTTTTTTCCTAGTTTGGTTTTGGGCAAAATGTGTTATGTGATAAGAACAACTATATTTCCCTCACCATGACCATGGTGTGAGGTTAATGTACTGTAAACCCTAAATACTAGTACACAAGACCAATATCACAATGAGTTTGGTAGGCGACGTTTGTTCACCCCGATATGTCTCAAACCACAAAATAGATGGTTTGAATAGGTTTTTACCATTTTATCATGCCAAATCAAACATCACTAATATCCTTTGCCACAAAAGATAATTAAAAGAAAACCTATAGATCCAGATTGACTGACATTGTAGCAAATTCATTATTATACTACTAGTTCAATGCCCGTGCGTTGCTACGAAAAATAAAATTGGTAACGAAACATAAAGGTCAAGCAATAAAAGAAAATTGTGCTATAAGATCAATCATCTATTTCTCCCCATTACAAAAGTTTTTATGGTTTCTCCTTTGGTATGAATTAAAATCAAATATATTGTACGTAGCAATGTATATTACCAATCTCAAAAATCAGTCAATCATTTTTACCCCTTTTTGCAATTTATCTTCCAACGCAGTTGCACCTACGAGGATCAGCTCTCTTTCAATCAAATCTGAGACTCGCTCGAGCTGCAATTCTCTATCAACCGGCTGGCTGATCCACATCATTACAGATTTAAAGAGTCAAATACCTTTCAAGAAACCAAGGGATCCATACAATTCACATTTTAAAAAAATACAAAAAAGGATCTGAACAACTATTAAGAAACCAAAATGTTGCATGAAAATCTCGTTTCTTTTACAAAAAAACTTTTATGGCCTGCCCCTGATTCATAGGAATTGGCAACATGTAAAATTTGAGCATCAAGTGAGCCATGCTTAGTTTCATCACACTATTTCAGGAGATAAGTACACAGTGGTTCATGGTAAAAGCACCATAATCCACCTGTTCACTGGTTTCCATATGATAAGGATGATTTTGAAGGCTAAAATTAAATTGCACAAAAAAGGCTCCATGTACTTTCAGGACCTAAAACGGAACATGCTTTAAAGATAGTGTTGCATGATAATACACTAAAATCATTGATACCACTTTGATCAATATATATTAAAGGTATACATAGTTTATTTAGATATTTTATTCCATGTATACACTTGCATGTTTGCATTGTTAATTTGTTATAAACATAAAGATCATAAGGATTGGAGAAAAGACATGGCCAAAAAAAGTACTGGAGTAGAGGTGATTTAAGAAAATTACCTCCTTAGAATTCGGTTTGATCAGAAAATGCCTTTGCCTGGATCAAGAAATAAGCAATATAATTTCATCAATCACTGACATGCTAGATTATCTACAATTGAAATGGAGTCCATCAAATAACTAATTCAATCATCGGAATTCTATGTATGTAACTTTTTTCACAAGTTCTACTACATCTCAAGGAATGCCTTACTTTACCTTATACCGGAATAAATCAACTTCATAGAAACTACAAGATCACTGGCCACTGTAATCACAATCAAGACAAATAAAAGAAATAGACCCACATAGACAACTATATATCAACTTGCCCGTGAAACAAAACACATGCAGTCACGTATTATACACAAATCCCATATCCCCACGAATCAAATGATATAGGCATGAAAGGCAACAGCATAATCATGGTTGCTTCAGGAAAAGGTGTTGTACCACATCAGCACATATTATCCTTACCCTCCAGATTAGCTTTTGTATTTCATGACCACCAAATTTTAGATCAAGCAACATAACAATTAATTGCTTTCATGGTAGAATACGTACTTGTTCAACAGTACCTGGTCCGATTAAAACAAGAGCAACTCCCACATCTTCCATTCTATCCTGATCATGAATGATAAGCCAAAAATTAAGATCAGATGGATGAAAAAGAAGAATTCATCATAAGTTAAACCAGCTTATAATACACTGGAAATTTGCAAGCTACATAAACTAATGAGTTGGAACACAACATGTTGAATTTGGCATTAACTAAATTAGAAATGCCTTGTGCAGTTGTCAGCGTACTTCGCGCTGGGGTACCCTCTCCGATGCACAAAGCCCTTCCACGTGGCGGCCTGGCGGACGGGCGGGCGAGCACACCTCGCCGCCGTGCCGGCCTAAGTGGCGCGAAAGCGGTGGGCAGCACGCCGCCCGGCGCCCGATCACGTGGCGGCTCAGTGGACGGGCGGCGAAAGCACGCCCGCCGCCAAAGCCGCCCATGTGGCGCCCGGCGAGCGATGGGCGAAAGCACGCTCGCTTTCGCCGCGCCCGATCGCGTGGCGGCTCGGCGGACAAAGCGGGCGAGCACGCCCGGCCAGTGTCGCCACGTGGCGCCCGGCGAAAGGTGGCGAGCACGCCTGCTTTCGCCCGGCGCCCAGTCCACGTGGCGGCTGTAAGTTCAACCTTCATTAATTATGGTTTTGGTGTTAATGACAAATCTAATCTTGTGTTAATGACAAATCCAATATTGAGTATTGAGTTTATCCCCTAATGCGATATTGTTATTAATGATCAATCTTATATCGAGACTAACATGTTTATTTAGAATATCTTTGTTTAGTCTCATCGCATTGAAAAATGGAAAACCCAAGGTATGTTTGCATATTCATTCTAATATTAGTTGCATACTTTGGAGTCAAGTTGAAATATGAACATCCCCGTTATATTAACCACAAAATGTGCATTATGTTTCTCAATCCATATATTACATGGATGCACATATTTAGGGGGAGTTTGTAGTTTAACTTGAAAGTCTCTTTGTATTGATCGATTCATTGTTGACACATATAAGGATCAAGACAAAGAAACTAAATCCTTGAGTATATATTTGAATTGCCTAGTTAAAGTATACTCATGGCAATATAGGATATACTCCAATACGATCAAATTGGATATGTGCATATTATGTCCAAGTCAATTATATATATGCACATATACATGTGGAGTTTATTCTATAGTTGATGACTTAGGGTAATGATCATTTCCATACAATTTACATATAATGGATCATTACTTTTCATCAACATGAGTATATGAAAACTTGTGTAGTTAATATATACTCATATCAATTTAAATGATAATTTAAATTGAGTTCATTTGTCTTGTTAATTATTAAAGAACATTTCATCATGTGTTGATGGTGTTTCTTGATTAACGAGGACAATGAATAGTTCTTAAGTATAATAAAGCATGAGTTGCATTATTGTACTTAAGACACAATTAAATCATTTCAATTGATTTAGGTTGTGCTCAATTGATCTAAAGGCATCCATTATGTGTTAATGGAGTGCAAGAGATAATTGAGACAACCATGCATCTTGGACTAACTATTTGTATGAGTTGTGATTAAGTTAGGTCTAAAGATGGATGAGATGATGAGAACGGGACAAGGACGGCATCATGAGTTGATGGGCGTCAAGTGGATCCCAAGAGGAGTCGAGTAGAGATCCCGGGAGTATCAAAGTGATGATCATAAAGACCCCAAAGGGATTGCTTGATGCAAGCAAAAGGTATAATTAGATAGGCTAAGGACTTTTGTAGTCTTTGAGTCTAAGGTTTTATCGCCGTGCTATTAAGAGGGTCGCTCCTTTGCTTGAGCTTCATCATGTGTTGGTGATCTCATTCGCGCTCACTCAAGCTCAACCATTTGGATTTGTTTTTGCATTTGGTTTAACCATTTGGCATGTGTTGCGAATGGGTTAAACTTATGCTTGGTTGCATTTGGTTTTCGTGATAATGCTTTGATTTGCATGTGTTGCAAGAAGTGATAAGCTAGTGCGTTGGCTTTTGCGTGAAGTTCACTTTTGCATGTGTTGCATTAGTTGAAGCTTCATGCTTTGGTTTCGCAAAACAATCTTTCTTAAAACCGTGTGGTTGTTTAGAGCTAAGTTTTGCATGTGTTGCAAAAGGAGAGAGCTCAAGCATGATTTTATGTTGTGTGTTTGTATGGAGCTAGAGACTTGCATATGTTGCGAGTAAAGAGCTCATACATGTGATTTGGTTTTAGTTGAAGTTTGGTTTTGGTGTTGCTTGGAACTAGAGAATTGCATGTGTTGCAATTAGAGAGTTCATGCATCTTGATTTGATGTTGCTTGGAGTTAGACTTTTGCATGTGTTGCAAAGAGTAGTGCTCAAGCATGAAATTATGTTTGATGTGTTTATTGCGTTATTTGCAAGTTCGTTGTGCGAATAAACTGAGGTTTATGAGTCCGGAATCCCGAGAGCATGTGAGTGGGGCTTGCAATGGGTGTTGGCAAGTTGACCGGGTCTTGTGTTGACCTTCACATGGCTAGGGGGATTAATCTCATAAACTCGAGTTTGATTTGCTTAATACGTTTTGCAAATAGATCTTGAGTCGACTGTGAAATGTATTTTCGTAATTTGGGTTGAATTCTTTGAGCATGATTTGAATTGTTGCAAATGTGTTTTGCACGGGTAAATGATCATGTGTTGATCATCCTTGAGGCTCAAAGAATTGCATTTGGTTTTTGGAGAATCGGATTTTGCGAAGAAACCGGAGTTTTCTTCAGTGGGGCGGTGCAACCGGGCTGAGGCCGGTCAGACCGGGCCTGCGGTGCAACCGCCCCCTGGCCGGTGTGACTTTTTCCAGAAGGGGTGCTCGGCTGGTTTTGTTGGGCGGTGCGACCGGCCGTGCGGTCCAACCATTGGAGTCTGCAGCGATTTTCCAAAGGTGATTTTGATGCGTTCTGCAACAAGTTTGGTTTTGCCTAGCGGTCGGACCGACCAAAGTCGGTCTTGACCGGCCGTGGGCGGCGGCACCGCCATATATCGGCAGAATCCGACTGCTGTTCTCAGGAGGGCGGTCGGACCGGGAGGTCCCCGTCGGACCGCGTGCCGATTTTCGGAATCTTGCCCCCAACGGCTAGTTTTCTTGTGGGAGGCTATAAATACCCCCTTGGGGGGTTGGGGCTGGGAGTTGTTGCTGTGTTTGAGGTTTTGGGTGAGGTGTTGCATGTGTTGCATACTCCCATTTGATTCTTGAGCTTAAGAGTGAACTAATTGCATGTGTTGCAATTAGGAGTGGGTTTGAGAGCCTCTTGTGCATGTGTTGCACTTGAGGGAGGCCTTGTGCATGTGTTGCACTTGATGATCACCGGTTGCGCATTTGTTGTGCTCGGTGAGGTTCAAGCGAAGGAGCGGCTTGTTACTCTTGGAGGTTGCCGACTCCTAGACGGCGTGGAGATCGTCTTGCGCGGAGCTCTCGAGGTGTGAAAGCCCCCCGAAGTTTGTGAAGGTTCGGGTTGAGCCTACGCGAAGCGTGAAAAACCACGACTAGTGGAAAGAGGCGGTGCTCGAAGGGAGCCGGTCCAAGTGTGGGCTAGCCTCAACGTGGACTAGGGAGACCGCAAGTCTCCGAACACCACGGAAAAACATCGGTTGTCCTTGTCGCCCACGTGGCGCCGGCGAGTAGGTGGGCGCGCAAGACGCTCGCCGCCGGCGCCCGATCACGTGGCGGCTCGGTAGACGGCGGCGAGCACGCCTGCCAAAGCCGCCACGTGGCGCCGGTGAGCGATGGGCGAAGCACGCCGCCGCCGGCGCCCGATCCTCGTGGCGCCCGGCGAGCAGTGGGCGAAGCACGCCTGCCGCCCGGCGCCAGATCACGTGGCGGCTTTGGCGACGGCGGCGAAACGCGCCGCCCGCCAGTGCCGCCCACGTGGCGCCCGGCGAGCGGTGGGCGAAGCACGCCTCGCCGCCTCGCCGCAAGGCAAAAGGTGGTGCGAGGTAGCTTCACCTCAAGTCTCCTTCCCTATCGTCTCGCGTTGCGACGGCAGCCCGCTGTGTCGAGCCTATCAACCGCGAGGATTTCTACAACAAGCCCATTCTCCGACGCCTCACCTACCCGTCAAAGAGAGGTCACGTCATCGGGCGGACGGGCGAGGCCATGCGTCGGCATTTAATGAGGCCGAGGAACGGACAACACAGAAGGAGTAATAAATGCATAAGGATCAAGATGATGACCCCCTTTTACCTACTCCTGCTAGCCCTACCTATATAAGGGCCTTCGTGCATGGGAAAGGGGGACGAGTCGAACAAGCAAGAGTTCTGCAGTAGAGCCTAAGGAAGAACTTGTATCTCCCAAGCTCTGTACTGTACTAGTTTCAAACACTCTTTTAACAATCTAGTAGGAAGTAAGGCTATTACCCAGGGCAAAGGGGGCTTGAACCTGGGTAAAATCTCTGTGTCATCCCTAGTTCATAGCCGCCGGAGTTCACTGCGTGGGAGTCTCTAGGGTTTCCTCTCGTTATGGTTAGCCAGCCGCGAAGACGCCCTCCTATCGAACAAAACCCGGTCTGTAGATCACGGGACTGTCAGGCGGAATATGCCGACAGGGGCGCGCCAGGTAGGGGGCTAGTGGTTGGTTTTCCCGGCTTACTCCCCGGTGAACTTCGGTGTTCTTTCGTCAGCCCGCGCGTCTGAAGATGGCGGGTTCTCAGCATCAAGGAGCGGGGCGAAGGCGCCAGACGCGCCCCGCAATCTCTCCGGTCGAAGGACCGTCTCACCCCGCCGTCGCAGGGTGGCAGCGTGGCTCCGTTGGAAGCGGCGGAGCACCTTGTGCGACGTCGGCTAGCTATTGAGGTCGCCACTCCTACCTAGAATCTGCACGCGGTTCGTGCCCTCCTAGACCACCCTCCGGTGGAGTTCGCAGGAGATTCTCCGGCCACCCCGTGGCTGCGCGATATCGCCGGTCTCGTGGATGCCGCCCAGCTTCGGGTAGGGCTCCCCGGCCGGCCGGGCACCGCCGGTGCCCGTTGTTCGGGTGCGTCTTGGCGCTCTCAGCGCCTAGCCGCCCCAGAAGCGGCTCCCACTGTGGGTGGAGCGAGGGAAAACGTCGCAGCTGCTGGTCCTGCCTCGCTGGATCGGGGACCTTGATCGCACTTGGATGAAAGCCGCCACCGTCGCGGCGATGATCTCCGTGGCCGCCTGCTGCGCCACCTGGTCTGGGAGCGCCGCCATGGGAAGCAGGTGGTCTCGGATGATGGGAGCCCCTCCCGTGGCTCTCAGTCTCGGACTAAGGAGGAGGTTCACTCCTCCGACTCTATAGGGAGCTAGGGCCCGTGCTCCCAGGAACGGTCTCCGGACCAGGCCCCCGATGAACGACTGGGCTCCCTCTATGGCGTCGGGTGCCAGGCCTTCTCCCGGCGTCTGCGCCGCGTGACGTGGCCGGACAGGTTCCGCCCGGCGTCCGTGGAAAAATATGACGGCACCACCAACCCGGAAGGGTTCCTCCAGATCTACACGACGGTGGTGCGGGCAGCTGGCGGGTCTAAAAAGATCATGGCCAACTACCTTCCAATGGCCTTGACGGTTCTCGCCCTCTTGGTCGTTAAATCTCCGCGAGGGTTTGCACTCGTGGGGAGTTATCGCGACCTCTTTGTCGCCAACTTTCAGGGCTCCTACGCGCAGCCGGGCGTAGAGGACGACCTCCACGCTTTGGAGTAGGAAAAGGGGGAGTCGCTCCGTGACTTCATTCGGCGGTTTTGTCACTGCCGCAACACGATCCCCCACATCTCGGAGCAATCGGTCGTCATCACCTTCCGAAGAGGCATACGCGACCGCAAGATGAAGGAGAAGATGGCCACCCATACTGTCAGCACCACCTCCGAGCTCTTCTCCCACGCACATAAGTGTGCGCGGGCCGCGGAGGCGAGGGGGCCAGCACCTGGCCCCAAGGGTGGACAAGGCAATGACGAGGCCGGGACCTCGAAGGGTTCCGGCCATTCAAGCAAGAAGGCGCGGAAGCGCGAGGCAAGAGAGACTAGGCGGGTCTTGACCACCGAGCGCGATGACGAGGACCCCGTGCCGCGGAAGCGCAACCGCCGCTACTGGCGCGATGACCGCCGTGAGCGGCGTGACGACCGTCAAGACAACGTAATGATTGCCGTGACCGGCGTGAAGATCGCCGCGGTCATGGGAACGATCGCCGCGAACAGAAAGAGGGCGAGCTCTATTGCCCGATCCATCGGACCAACACCCATGACCTGGACAATTGTCGGGTCGTGGGCAAAATGGTGGAGAAGCGGCTCAAGGAGCGCCGCCCCGACGATGATCAAGACGAAGATCCCGCCTACCGCTTTCCAAAGAAAGTAACCACGTCGTGGCCTACATTCACGGTGGTTCATCCACCTTTTCCTCCAACGCCGCTTATAAGCGGTTGAAAAGGGAAGTGTGCACCACGGCGCCGGGCCCAGGGGCGGGTCGGATGCTGAAGTGGTCGGAGCAGACCCTCACTTTCAGTCGGCCGACCACCCTGAGGGCGCCACCGGCCTGGGGCATCTCCCGGTCGTGGTGTCGCCCACCATTCGAACGTCTTGGCTAGGCGCGTCTTTGGTGGTGTCGGGACCCGAATGTGCAAATCCGGACCTGTGTGTATTCTTCACTAGTCCAGATCACGCTTAGTGCACACAGCCTCGACATAGATGAATATCACAATCATACACACGGAATAATAAAAGTAACACAATTATAAAATATAAACTATTGACGACCTTAAGGTCAACCTTACACATGTGAGGCCTTGACGGCTTCAACTCCAAATAAGTAGCAATGAACGAAGAACGTCGGTGAACCCCTTCAATATACCACGCATCCGACAGGTTCGACTCCTAGATAATCGCCTTCTTGCGTAACTTCTCCTTCTTCAAGACAAAGACTTCTCCTCAACTGGTGATGTTTTGTTAAAGCAAGGGTGAGTACACAACCGTACTCAACAAGTCATGCATGTAATGCGTTCTATTACTACATGCATGGCTTATTCCAAAGGAATGGTGAATGGTTCTTTGCAATAAAGCAAATTCACAATTAATCATAAATAGATAAAAAGCAAGAAACAAGTAATACCAATAATAAATTTCGCAATCATTCTCAAGTGAAGCATTTCTCATCCTTAACCAAGTTCCATATCACGTTATCCACATTCCCAAATCATTTTTATCAAAATCTAACCCTTGATCAGAATCCTCGAGCAATGCTCAATACCGTGAGCACGGCTATTCAATAGTTTTTACACTCGCAGAGGTTATACACTTTACCCACAAGATATAATCAACTCACCACGTCACCGTGAATCGCCATACAAGAGTATGCGAATGAGCGATCATAACAAAGCCTTTCCAAAGTTTCATCTAAACTCGATCTTGCGCTAAGGTTTCAACACCGAGGAGGGTGGTTACCACACCTGGGCCCCCTCTTGCGCCATGTGAGTTCTCATTCCGCTTCTCCTGCCTCACACCACCACGACAAGATACAAAGAATAGATTTCACAGTTTACTCAGCTAGGTCTGTCCCATTCCTAACTTGTGGTTGTATGAAAGACTCAGTCAAAGGCTCGCAAGGTTAAGTCCTTAGTTGACCGAGGCAAGACTAATCAAAAGTTCATCACATCAACATGTCATAATACCAAATGCGACCGCCCAATTGCCACTCTTGGCCCACCGGAAACAATCTTGCCACTTGCCTCAGTCTAAATCACTTTCCCACCCCAGTCCTTTACCTTGCACCACGTGCTATCATCAACTCAATAACACATGTCACATTCTCGTAAACACGCTCCATATCTCATTAAGTCAATATTAACTTTAATTTTTCCAAAATCATGACAAATCTACGTGGCAGGGCTAAGCACACTACATACGGTCTAATTAACCCATGTTGGCAAATTATTAATGTCCAACTATTAACCCACAATCTAGGGTGACAAATGAATCATGCCATACAAATAATAGAGACAAGGTGGCAATAACAAGTAGGTTGATTATCTAATCCCAGATTAATTGAAATCAGTTTATTTCAAACTAGCATGCAATAATTTCAAACGAAATAATTTTAAAACATGGGATCAATATGGTCAAAGCACAACTTGCCTGGCCCTTGCAATTTTTATTATTCTTTACTCTTTTATCTTCGATCCTTGATACTCGATCTTCAATCTCCGCTTGCTTGACTCTTAGCTCCTTAGAGCGACTTCCTAACAACGCGTCTAACGATAAACAAACACAAACACAACAAAACTCAAAAGGCAAATCAAGTAAACTCCAAATTAAGAACGAATAGCATTGGGCACAACGGCTTAGATGAAATTAGGAACTTGAATGGATTAGGTCGATGATTAGACAAAAGAGAACGGCTTTAAAAAATACATCAAGAGAAAGATTAATAACATTGAAAGAAGGAATAATATCCCAAGAATATTTCCTCCGAAGTTATTATCTTGATTGGATAGCCGATGTCATATGGACTCTCGATCTATAAACCGGGTCCACGAAGTTACGTTAGTTCGCCATGAACTAAGCAGATGCTTGAGGTTGACTTTTGTTGATCGAACGGCACAGTCAACCAAAAGGAAGATAGACTGATAGACTAAGTCTAGCACAAGAATATGTCATATGGCTAATGGTCTATCGACTAAGACCACGAATGAATTCTAGGTTAATGGCGGATTAGAGTTTCAAGGATAAGACAAGGACGGATGGGATCGATATCCACTATGGTCTTACATCGGGGACGGAACTCGACAACGATGAGGCGGTTATGACAGGAATACGAGGCTGAACTCAACGTGATGGCTAGATCACAATAAGGCGATAGAAAAGGTAAGGACATCACATTAGGGCTTTCACTTGCATGCACCCATGCGATGACAGCGATACGATGAGAGCAAAGCGTTAATGGTGGAATGTTAACGGTGGAACGTTAACGGCGGACGTTAACGATGAATATGAAGCGTTAACAGAACACTTAGGAGATTACAAGGTGGCGACCATCGGTATAATGGTAAGGCAGCGAGGTCATGACATGGCTCATGTTTAATTTGCGATATGTGGGGTACACATGTCGTGATGCAAAGACAAATTGGACCAAAGGTTAAGTCCGGTTTAAGCGAAACGATTCAAGGATGGATACACTTGGCGAGAGGTAGGATGGGTAGGGTTGGCTCTGCGATTAAAGTTTATCAAGGATGGCGAACCAAACGCGAACCGATGCAAAGGACTAAACCGAAAGACGACGGTAGATACTAGATTATGGCTTTGATGGCAACCGGAGATCAACTGAACTCCAAGGATGGCCGAACAGTAGGGTATGGACCTCCGGACAGTGACATGGTCACGACAATCAAAGATGGTTGGCGGCAAAAGACGACGCTACGGCGACGCGAAAGCGGCGGCGATTTAATAAAAAATTTCGATAGATGCAACAGCAAAGGAAAGTGAGAACCACGAGAACGCGGCGACCACGAACTCAATGGTATAGGCGGATTTGGCGGCGACCCACCGGATTGATCACAAACCGCCGATGAACGGCTCTCGAGCTAATAGATCAAACGGTCATAACTATTAAAGTACTGCATGAAACCTAACCAAATTTTACAGAGAGCTATCTGGGATCATTTGGCACAATATGACGTGAACGGATCTAAGTTTTACCTTCTGGATCAACGGGGAACGCGCGACGAAGTTTCAGCCGTCCGCAACGCATCGATCGGGAAGATTGATTTTTCTGTGCAAATCCCACCAGCAAAACCATGAGTTAGGGTGAGCACCGTGTAGGGGACATCAAGAAGAGCCTACCATAAAAATTTCACGGTCAAACTCACAAAAACGAGGAGAACGGGCTCGCAAGATTTGATCTTTGGGCGGCCAGAACTTTTGATCCCGTGGATGAAATTGCACCAAATTTGGATGGAAGACAGAGGGTACCATAGAGCACGCCATGGCGAAGACGGATCTTGAAAAGAGTCGACGAGTTGACGGGGACGCCTCAAAGTTCAGCCGATGTGCGACGGCTTCCGGAGCTCTCGACGGTGGTTTTAGGGTTTGGAAAAATTCATCTGAGGTTGGGAGGACGTGGGAGAGGCCATGGGAGGTCTACTATGGCTTGGGGTGGCGGCTAGGTCAAGGAAATAATTTTTTGGAGGAGAAACGGGCTTAAAACCGGACTTGGCGCACAGAAACCCGAGCGGGCGACGTGGTGCATTGCTGGGCGTCGGATCGAATCGGAGGGCATTGGCGGTTCGGCGACGTGGCCGAACGAGGAGCCGACACGTGGCAGCGCGAGAAGAGTTCTAGAAATTCATTTAATTCAAGAAAAATAGAAATATTATCAGGAAAATTCCAGAAAAATTATATAAAATATTTTGAGACATTTTGAAATCAAATAAAATATTTTCAATAAAACTTTATATAAGTTTTTCCAAATTTTAATTAATTCCATAAAGGACTTAATTCAAATTAATTCTTTTGAGGCAATAAAAATACCAGAAAAATTCTAGAAAATATTTTGGGACACTTTGGAACTCAAATAAAATATTTTCAGAATAACTTTATTTTCTTTTTTGAAATATTTAATTACTTTAAGTAAAAGGCTTAGTTTAAATTAATTCCGAATAATTCCAAATAAATTCCAACAATTCTAAAACAAAATACAAAAATAATCCCAGAAGCACAAGGAACCCAAATAAAACTGAATTTCTTTTAATTGAAGTTTATATTAGTCAAATTAAATCATCTTGGCTTTAGAAAATTCCAGTTTAAGCTTTATTTAAGCGAGAAAATTATCGCGAATTTTTGGGGAGCTAAACTTCACAAAATATTTTTGAAAATCCAAATTTTGGGATGTTACATGGACGGAGGGAGTTCCATCAACCTCCTGTCCTCTTCGGCATTCCTGGCGCTTCAGATCCCGCGGCAGGATCTGTGCCCAGCTCTGCCCATCTTCGGGGTAGCCCAGAGGCTGGCTTAATGCCCATAGGTCAGGTGTGCCTCCCCGTCACCTTCGGGGAGGAAGACAACTACCGCACCGAGATGGTGGATTTCGAGGTCGCAGACTTCGACCTCCCCTGCAATGCCTTACTCGGCCGATCGGCGTTGGCCAAGTTCATGGTGGCAACCCACTATGCTTACATGGTGGTAAAGATGTCAGCCCAGTGGCCCCATCGTGATCCCGTGGATAAATCGAGGCCTTGCGCCACAAGCACGCTGGACATGGCCGGTGCCACCTGCGTCGGGCGCCCCGACGCCACTTCCTCGGGAGCCCTCAGGCCCAGACTGCCTCACTTTGGCTCTGCGGTGAGGTCAAGGTGGTCGCCTCGAGCGCGCGCGAACCCCGAAGATCGTCAACATTGGCGCCAAATCGGCGCCAAATAGGAAGACGCGCTCGTCACCTTCCTCCAGTCTAACTCTAACGTGTTCGCCTGGCAACCGTTCGACATGACTGGGGTCCACAGGGAGGTGATCGAGCACCGATTGGCAACGCTCCTCGAGACGCGTCCGGTCCGACAGAAGGTCCGGAGGCAGGCGCCCGAGTGCCAAGATGCCATTTGGGAGGAGGTAGAGAAGCTGTTGAGCGCAGGAATTGTCAGGGAAGTCTCTCATCCTGAGTGGCTTGCTAACCCTGTGCTCATCAAGAAGTCCAACGGGAAGTGGCGCATGTGTGTCGACTTCACCGACCTCAACAAGGCCTGCCCGAAGGATCCATACCCCCTGCCGCGAGTCGACCTCATTGTTGATTCTACGGCCGGGTGCGAGCTGCTGTGCTTCTTGGATGCGTACTCCGGGTACCACCAGATCAGCATGGCGCTTGAAGATGAAGAAAAGACTACTTTTGTAACCCCTACGGGTGTTTACTGTTATGTAAGAATGGCTTTTGGTTTAAAGAATGCCGATTCTACTTACCAGCGTGCCATGCATATCACTTTTCGCCCCGGATAGGGCTTAAACCTTGAGGTCTACATTGATGATTTAGTTGTAAAGATCAAGAAAAGCGAAGAGCTGATCCAAGACCCGAGGAAACCTTTGCTAACCTCCTAAGAATTGTTTGAAGCTCAATCTCAAAAATGCGTGTTCGGTGTGCCCTCCTAAGAAGTCATTGGGTTTCGGTGTCCACCGAGGCATTGAAGCCAATCTCGACAAGATAGCGGCCATCGAACACATGAAGCCGCCAATACGACTCAAGCGTGTTCGATGTTCGGCCGCCGCCTGCCTCCCTAGGGCGATTCATTGCCCGGTTGGGGGAAAGAAGCTTGCCTCTGTTCAAGCTGTTGAAGAAGACCAACCATTTTGAGTGGACAGAGGAAGCCTAGAAGGCATTTGAAGCAATACCTCTCCTCTCCCCCGATGCTAGTCTCTCCCGCGCCGGGTGAGCCGTTGCTCCTGTACATAGCTGCCACTCCTGAGGTGGTGAGCGCCGTGCTGGTTGCGGAGAGGGAAGGTGTCCAAGCTTGCCTACTACATCAAGAAGGTGTTGCACGGGCAGAACCCGACACCAAGAAGCTCGAAGATGTCAGACGCGGTCCTGGTAGCGTCCAGGAAGCTGCGGCACTATTTCCAAGGGCGGGAAATTACCGTGGTCACGGCCTACCCTCTGCGAGAGATCCTTCACAACAGTGAAGCAGAGGGTTGAATCGCTAAATGGTCGGTGGAGCTGGGGGAGTTCAACCTCAAATTTGCACCCCGCACCGCCATCAAGAGTCAGAATCTGGCGGAGTTCGTCGCCGAGTGGACTCCCGCCACACCTGAAGCCGAAGAAATGCCCGTGCCTTCTCTCTGGACCTTATTCTTTGATGGCTCGTTCAGGCTAGAAGGCGCGGGAGCTGGGGTTGTCCTGGTCTCCCCGACCGGCGACACCCTCCAGTATGTGGTCGCCCTCGACTTCAAGGCCACGAACAACATAGCTGAATACGAAGGCCTGCTGGTAGGGCTGCGCATCGCTTCGGCGTTGGGCATTCGGCGCTCAAGTCAAGGGTGACTCGCTAGTCATCAATCAAGCGCGAAGGAGTTTCAAGTGTTCCGACCCCACCATGGCGGCGTGCTTGGCGGAGGTTCAAGAATGGAGCGCCGCTTTGAAGGGTCGGGTATATCCATATCCCCAAGACGACAACCACCTTGCGACGGGCTTCGCACTCGCGCCCTCGGGGCTTCCGTTCGGTCGAGGTCTTTGAAGAAAGGCTATCGCGACCGCCCATCGCAGCCCACATCCAGTGGGGATGATGGTGTCGTTGCCGCAGCCGGTTGCTCAAAGGGACGACGAAGGTTGCGACCTTCTGCTCGAGTGGGGAAGCGGTGCCGCCGCTGCCTCCGCTTCGAGGAGGATGGCGGCGTGCCGCCAAATTTCCCCCAGTGTCCGGAGGGAAGGCGGTGGTGCTGCCAATGCAGCACCAGGGGAAAAGCTTGGCCCAGCAGAGTACCCGGGCTAGCACCGAGTGGTCGCCACGCTTGGCCAGGAAGATCGGTGGATGAATCCTATCCTAGCCTTCCTGCGCAACCAAGTGGTCCCCGACGATGATGCCTCAGCTGAGAAGATTGCACGTAAGGCCAAGTGCTATACTCTGGTAGGTGGGGACCTATATCGCTAGAGCGTAAACGAGTTCTCTTGAAGTGCATCACTCGGGAAGAGGGAGCAATTTGCTCTCGATATCTATGGAGGCGCAAAGGAGCCATATGTCCCACGAACGCTGGTTGGCAAAGCGTTCGCCGCCAGGATTTTATTGGCCTCATCGCCTCCGTGATGCTTGCGAGCTGGTGAGGACATGCGAAGCTTGTCAGTTCTTCGCCAGGCAAATCCACCGACCGCCCAAGCTCTGCAAACAATCCCGCTCTCTTGGCCGTTTGCGGTCAGGGGCCGACATCTGGGTCCGTTCTCGAGCTCTGGGGCTTCACCCACCTCTTCGCCGCCGTGGACAAGTTCACGGTGGGTTGAAGCCGGCGCGCGTGCCATCACGGCTGCTGCCGCCGTCAAGTTTATCGTGAGGATCTTTACCCGCTGGAGTCGCCAACCGCATCATCACCGAAATAACGGGACTCGGCCACAAAGACGGCTTTCCTGGAGTTCTGCGATGAAATGGGCACCAAGGTATGCTTCGCTTCGGTGGCCCATCCCATGAGTAATGGGCAAGCAGAGCGTGCCAACGCGCTGGTGCTGAAGGGCCTCAAGACAA
The DNA here is from genome assembly GCA_036346375.1 of Guadua angustifolia. NCBI lineage: Eukaryota > Viridiplantae > Streptophyta > Magnoliopsida > Poales > Poaceae > Guadua > Guadua angustifolia. Next base: position 25,133,526 of record CM070514.1, on the reverse strand, counting down.
GGGCGTTTGATCGGCTCCACAAGCGGGGCGCGCGGTGGACAGAGGAGCTCCCGGCTGTGCTGTGGTCACTTCGTACCACACCTAGCCGGGCCACCGGTGAGACGCCTTTCTTCCTGGTATACGGGGCGGAGGCCGTTCTCCCCTCCGAGCTGTCGCTCGGTTCTCCGCGCGTTTCGGCATTCAACGAAGAAGACCAAGAAGACCTCCAGCGAGAAGAAGTCAACCTCCTGGAGGAAGTGCGTGATCGGGCCGCCCTTCGCGCCGCCCGATATCAGCAAAGCCTCAGGCGGTACCACGCCACCTGTGTCTCGAGCTAACGCTGCAAGGCGACTGGTCTTGCGCAGATTCAGACGCGATGCCGGTTGCACAAATTGTCTCCCCGGGGAGGGCCCTTCAAGGTGGTCTCAAGATCTCGACCGGGCGGTCCGGTTATTACCGAGGATGGAGAAGAATCGGCGAATTCTGCAACATAGAGTTGTTGCGAAATTCTACCCCGAAGAATTAAGTACCAATGAACTTCATACCGTCACCATGAGGTAAGTCTTTCCCTGGCCGGTCGGCGGCTCTCGCGATTAGTAAAGTTGTTGCCCGAAGGCTTTTTGCTTTACCGTGATTGTCCTTTTTTACGCCTCGAGTGGCGAATTTTTGCATGAATGCCGCCGCCCCAGACGCTTGCTAATTCCTTGGTGATCCATGATGGCACTTTCGGCGTCGGTTCAGCGAGCACGGGCGATCGGGCGGTCGCGCGTGCTCAAACGCAGCTCGCACACCTCGGGTTGGCTCCTGTAGCACCGCCGTCGCCACCGCGAGCACCGCTGTTCTAACATCACTCCTGGGAGTCCGCTGCTTTGACGACGCCAGTAGTTCGACTGAAGGGTCACAGGGACTTAGAAACCAACAAAGCGGACCAGGACATTCCATGCTGGGACTTAGACTGTTCAGGCCTACCTTGCACAGGCCCTTCCAAGCATCTGCTTATCTTTCTGGTAGTCGTCTATGCACGCAGGTTGTGCGCAGAAGCGCCAACTTGTTCTTGTGAAAGGCTCCAAAGACTCCATTGATCGCCTGGTACGCCGCCGGAAGGTGGTCGCCAGCGCCGGGGCTGGTCGCCCCGGCGCTTGGGGGCTGGTCGTCCGACGGCATATAAAGCAAGATAAGTGCTTCATGCTGCATTTTTCGGCCATTTCCTTATGAGATTACTCTAAGACGGGTCAAGCTACATGTGATTGTCGCAAATGCCAAAAATCAACGGCCCCTCCTGATAAAAGGGAATGTGCTAAGTGTTAACGTCTGGAGTGGCCAAGTGACCGGAGTGCAAGTTAGGCACGGTACTCAAGCACGGCTCGCATGTCTCTGATTGGCTCCTGGCACACCGGTCGCCACCGCCGAAAGTGTCAGCCGCCTAGAAACACTTCCGAAACTTGTTGCCTTGCCACGTTACGCTGCAGCACGTTTCCAGGCGATCATCAGGGTTTGAGTTCGGGAAAAATTTGAATCAGCGACAATCCCGCGTAAACGCTTGATGCTAAGACTAAGCTGCGTCTTGCATCTCTGGTTAGACTCAATGTCATTTCTGCCTAAGTCCTGTATGGCTTGCATGATCTCTACTTGTGTTCGCAAAGAACGCCAGATAATTGTTGGCGAGGACTCGAACGCCGCCTAGCCTAGACGCTCTCGGCGTTCGGCTAAGTTAAAGACGGCGCCTAACAGGTCCCACGTGGCGCCCGACGAGCGGTGGGCGAAACGCACGCCCGCCGCCCGCCGCAAGGCAAAAGGTGGTGCGAGGTAGCTTCACCTCAATTCTCCTTCCCTATCATACTGCGCTGCATTTCGGCAGCTCGCTTTCGGTCGTGTCGGGACCCGAATGTGCAAATCCGACCCCTCGTGTATTCTCGCACTAGTCCAGATCACGCTAGTGCACACAGCCTCAACATAGATGAATATCACAATCATACACAATGAATAATAAAAGTAACACAATTATAAAATATAAACTATTGAACGACCTTAAGGTCAACTCTACACATGTGAGGCCTTGACGGCTTCAACTCCAAATAAGTAAACATCACGAACGAAGAACGTCGGTGAACCCTTCAATATACCATGCATCCGACAGGTTCGACTCCTAGATAATCGCCTTCTTGCAGAACTTCTCCTTCTTCGAAGACAAAGACTTCTCCTCAACTGGTGATGTTTTGTTAAAGCAAGGGTGAGTACACAACCGTACTCAACAAGTCATGCACAGAATGCAGTTCTATTACTACATGCATGGCTTATTCCAAAGGAATGGCTGAATGGTTCTTTTGCAATAAAGCAGCATTCACAATTAATCTTAAATAGATAGAAAAGCAGTAAAACAAGTAATACCAATAATAAATTTCGCAATCATTCTCAAGTGAAGCATTTCTCATCCTTAACCAAGTTCCACATCACATTATCCACATTCCCAACCTCATTTTTATCAAAATCTAACCCTTGACTGTAATCCCCGAGCAATGCTCAATACCGTGAGCACGGCTATTCGAATAGTTTTTACACTCTGCAGAGGTTATACACTTTACCCACAAGATATAATCAACTCACCACGTCAGCCGTGAATCGCCATACAAGAGTATGCGAATGAGCGATCATAACAAAGCCTTTCCAAAGATCCGTCTAAACCCAGTACTGCCCGCTAAGGTTTCAACACTGGAGGGACTGGTTACCACACCCAGGGCCCCCCTCTTGCGCCATGTGAGTTCTCATTCCGCTTCTCCGGGCCTCACACCACCACGACAAGATTAAAGAATAGATTTCACAGCTTACTCACCTAGGTCCGTCCCATTCCTAACTTGTGGTTGTATGAAAGACTCAGTCAAAGGCTCGCAAGGTTAAGTCCTTAGTTGACCGAGGCAAGACTAACCAAAAGTTCATCACATCAACATGTCATAATACCAAATGCGATCCTAATTGCCATTCTTGGCCCACCGGAAACAATCTAAAACCAAAAGCGACCGCCCAATTGCCACTCTTGGCCCAATCGAAAACAATCTTGCCACTTGCCTCGCCTAAATCACTTTCCCACCCCAGCCCTTTACCATGCACCACGTGCCATCATCAACTCAATAACACATGTCACATTCTCAAAAATACGCTCCATATCTCATTAAGTCAATATTAACTTTAATTTTTCAAAATCATGACAAATCTACGTAGCAGGGCTAAGCACACTACATACGGTCTAATTAACCCATGTTGGCAAATTATTAATGTCCAACTATTAACCCACAATCTAGGGTGACAAATGAATCATGGCATACAAATAATAGAGACAAGGTGGCAATAACAAGTAGGTTGATTATCTAATCCCAGATTAATTGAAATCAGTTTATTTCAAACTAGCATGCAATAATTTCAAACGAAATAATTTTAAAACATGGGATCAATATGGTCAAAGCACAACTTGCCTGGCCCTTGCAATTTTTTTATTATTCTTTACTCTTTATCTTCGATCCTTGATTCTCGATCTTCAATATCCGCTTGCTTGATTCTCAGCTCCTTCAAGCGACTTCCGGCAACGCGTCTAACGATAAACAAACACAAATACAACAAAACTCAAAAGGCAAATCAAGTAAACTCCAAATTAAGAACGAATAGCATTGGGCACAACGGCTTAGATGAAATTAGGAACTTGAATGGATTAGGTCGATGATTAGACAAAAGAGAACGGCTTTCGGAAAATACACCGAGGAGAAAGATTAATAACTGTGAAAGAAGGAATAATATCCCGAAGAATATTTCTTCCGCAGTTATTAGCTTGATTGGATAGCCGATGATGACTTGGAACAGAACATAAACTAGGGTTGACTGCAATTGACCAACTAGTGGTATCGCAGTGTCGATCACACGGCTCATGATGAACTTAGCTCATCAAACCGGTCCAAGGGTACGGTTATGATTGGACCACTAGATGGTATGATGGTGAGGCTAGATTGACATATGATTGGGTTAGATCACAGTAAGGCGATAGAAAAGGTAAGGACATCACACTAGGGCCTTTACTTGCATGCACACACGCGATGAGAGCAAAGCGTTAACGGCGGGACGTTAACGACGAAACGTCAACGGCGGAACGTTAACGACGGAACGTTAACGATGGAACGTTAACGATGGAACGTTAATGATGGAACGACAACGGCAGAACGTTAACGACGAAACGTTAACGATGGAACGTTAACGATGGAACGTTAACGATGGAACGACAACGGCAAAACGTTAACGACGAAACGTTAACGACGAAGGCGAAGCGATGACGGGTAGATTCTAGATTATGGCTTTGACGGCAACCGGGGATCAAATGAACTCCAAGGATGGCCAAAACAGTAGGGTATGGACCTACCGGACAGGGTGACATGGTCACGACAATCCAAAATGGTTGGCGGCAAAAGACGACGCGCGGCGATGGCGAAAGGCGGCGGCCGACGAATAAAAAAAAATTCGATAGATGCAACAGCAAAGGGAAAGTGAGCACCACGTAGAACGCGATGAGACGAACTCAACAATATAGGCGGATTTGGCGGCGACCCACCGGATTGATCACAAACTGCCGATGAACGGCTCTCGGAGCTAATAGATCAAACGGTCATAACTATTAAAGTACTGCATGAAACCTAACCAAATTTTTCAGAGAGCTATCTGGGATCATTCGGCACAAAGTGACGCGAACGGATCTGAGTTTTACCTTCTGGATCAACGGGGAACGCGCGACGAAGTTTCAGCCGTCCGCAACGCAGTCTGAACGGGGAAGATTGATTTTTTCTGCGCAAATCCCACCATCAAAACCATGAGTTAGGGTGAGCACCGTGTAGGGGACATCAAGAGGAGTCTACCATAAAAATTTCATGGTCAAACTCGCAAAAACGAGGAGAACGGGCTCCGCAAGATTTGATCTTTGGGCAGCCGTAACTTTTGATCCCGTGGATGAAATTGCACCAAATTTGGATGGGAAACAGAGGGTACCATAGAGCACGCCGTGGAGAAGACGGATCTTGAAAATAGTCGACGAGTTGACGGGGAACGCGAAGCAAAGTTCGGCCGACGCAGGATGGCATGCATAGATTGATCTGAAGAAATATAGGGTTTGGGGATGATCTGGACATTAGGGCTGCGTGGGAGGGTCTAGGGACTCTTATATAGGCTAGGAAGTCGTGCCAAGTAAGGAAAATAAATTTGGAAGGAGTTTGAATAGGAAACGGATTGAAAAGGACCCGGATCAAGCACCTGGCGCACGCGCTACAGTAACCGATGACGTGGCCTCTTCTGGTGCGTTGGATTTTCATCAAACGGCAGCAGAATCAAATTAAATACCAAAAATAGCAAACAAGCTCAGAAAAATCTCAGAAAATACACAAAAAGTCCTTGAAGCACAAGGAATCTAAATAAAATATATTTGCATTTAATTAAAGTATTAATTAATCAAATTAAATTATTTTAACTTTAGAAAATTCCAAATTAATCTTTAATTAAGCGAGAAAATTATCGCGAATTTTTGGGGAGCTAAACTTCACAAAATATTTTTCAAAACCCAAATTTTGGGATGTTACATCAGGCCTATCAGCTGCGACGATTTCTGCAACAAGCCCATTCCTCTGACGCCTCTCACCTACCCGTCAAAGAGAGGTCACGTCTTAGCAAGTGGACCGAGGCGAGGCCATGCGTCGGCATTTAATGAGGCTGGAGGAACGGGACAGCACAGGAAGGAGTAATAAATGCATAAGGATCAGCATGATGACCCCCCTTTTACCTACTCCCGTTAGCCCGGCCTATATAAGGGCCTTCTGGTGCATGGAAAAGGGGGACGAGTCGAACAAGCAAGAGTTCTGCAATAGAGCCTAAGGAAGAACTTGTATCTCCCAAGCTCTGTACTGTACTAGTTTCAAACACTCTTTTAACAATCTAGCAGGAAGTAAGGCTATTACCTAGGGCAAAGGGGGCTTGAACCTGGTTAAAATCTTTGTGTCATCCCTAGTTCATAGCCGCCGGAGTTCACTGCGTGGGAGTCTTTAGGGTTTCCTCTCGTTAGGGTTAGCCAGCCGCGAAGACGCCCTCCCATCGAACAAAACCCGGTCTGTAGATCACGGGCCTGTCAGGCGGAATATGCCGACAGCAGTGTCAAACTACCACCAGGCAAGGTACAATTACATGGATTACATGGAGAGATGGAAACATGTTAATAGTCATCACACAATGAGAAGGTGTTATTCACCGCATTTCAAATGGGAAGTTTTCATCTTTGTTTAATGGCCATTAGCAAATGGCAAGTAGCAGAATGCATCACTTTGAGCATTTGACCTTATTCCCTACGCTCCTCTTTCACTGGAAAATAACAAAGGAATCAGCCATCGAGTTAACGTATTTAGCCGCAAGAAGGTCGGCCCTCTTACGGCACAGCACACACCTGCAAACAACCAGCATCAACCATCTCAACTACACCGATCGCCGAAGCGAAGCAAATAATTCGGACAGAAAAGGCGAACCCACCCGAAATGGCGGGCGAACGCAACCACGGCCTTCCTGTTCTTCCACAGATCAACGATGGGCACAGCCGTCCTGCTCAGGTCGAACACCTCCACCCCTTGCAACGACCTCACGAGCCCCTCCACCGGCACCGCAACAGCCTCCGCAGCGCCCCCTGCAAATTGCACCAAACATATCATGTGATGAGGACGGTGATCTCGATCTTTCGGTGAGATGATGATACGTCGATTTGGGGGTGTTGATGGCACCGAATTTAGGCTTCCTACCAAATAGGTCAGAAGCTTCACAATCGCAATGCCAAATCCACACAGATACAAGATCCAAACGATCAATAGTTCCTGCAAGAAATCGAGAACCCGCAAGAACAAAGTATGAAGCAATCCAAAAAGGTAGTATTGAAATCAAAAGAAATAAGTTGAGGTTCTATTTCTCAGCTCGGGTGGTCTATTCGACACGCGCAAACACGAGGAGGGACGCACACGGGGTCTACCAAACACAACAAAACCTAAGAAATGAAGAACAGGGGTGAAAACCCAAGATAAAGGGGTACCCACATAAGGCGCCCAAAGTCTGCGACACCAGAGAGGGCGTCGGCCAAGGGGGTGGAACCCTAACAAAGACATGGGCCTTGGGCCCAAAAGAAAGGTGGCCTTGACCCGGAATTCATCTGTGAGATTGTTCTATGATTTCCTATCGCTCTAGGAGGAATTTGTCCTTGGGACTAGATCCATTGGAAAGGTTATCTCGATACCTTTCGAACGTCAAAAACGGAGTTCGGATGTGGCCGTGGCGTCCGTTTAATCTTCTTTGCTCTGGATAGCCGAACCGGACTCGGAGACGAATTGTGCTTGATCTTGGGCCTTCCTTGGCGCGTGGGCATCTCGGTGGATGTTCTTGACGTCTTTGGTCCACAAAAGTGGGTGGAAAGGCCTTGCTTCGGATTAAGCCCTCCAGCGTCAGAGACGGCGAATGCGGTCAAACAAATGACGGTCGGGGACGAAGTAGCGGTCGTAGGGGAAGAAGGGCCAGCGGTTGTATCTTTGGTTGGGATGTCCTCATCATCATGTGCGTGCGTGCACGGGCGTGGTGGCGGCTTTCACAGAGCCGAGCAACATCGAAGGGTGAGGTGTGTTGGAGAGGAGGTGGGATACTGATGTCTTCAGGCTTGGTTGTCGCGGCAGCACGGAGGAGGAGCCGGAGCCGGCGTGGGCTGCCGCTGGTTGATGAGGGAGCCGCGGGCCCTCGTGCGGAGGAGTCTCGGTCGCGTGCTGGCAACCGCCGAGCTAGTGGCGGCGCACTGTCGTGTCAAGGGTGACGCATGCGGCACGGCAAGCGGCGCGTGTGTGGCCATGGCGGTGAGTTTGGGTGGTAACTACATGGGGTCTCGATGATCAGTGTGCGGTTATGTGGCTGTCGCCGTGAGAAGAGAGTGCGGCTCGTGTTCTTCTGCTACGCATGTTGTGGCTCGCACGTCAGCGATAGTAGAGAGAAAAAAGGTCTAGAACCCGCTAGGCACACACCCCACGGTGCCTTGTGGCGGTCCACGGAGGTGGAGGCACTCGCTTGGATTTGGGCCTCGCGTTTGTCGAAGCCGAAGGCCGCAGAGTAGTAGAGTAGCACGAGCCACGAGTCGTCGGCATGAGGGGCTTCCGCTTTGGTGCTGTACGTGCAGTTCTTGCGGTCATCGGCGGAGCTCCAGTCGCCGCCGCTGACCTTTGGATCTCGCCGTCGCTTGTCCCACTCGGGGTGGCGCCGCGAAGCCTTCCTTTAGCATCGTCTTCGACATCGACAGGTCATCTGCGCGATTGTAGCCCTATTGGGGGGTTAGCGCGAGCCATCCGCCTCTACTCGGCAGCGGTAATCTCATGCTTTCTCGAGCTCTCCGCAATTCATTGAAATATCTGTAGGAGTTAGGCGGAGTGTTTAAATCAGTATTTGTCTTTGAGCGCCCCGACGTGCCTTCCGCGTTTGCGTTTCATCATCCACGCGATCTTCTCAATCCGCACCGTGCGCCTTCCCCAGTGCTGCCGCCCCTCCGGACCTTCGGCCTCCGTGCTGGCCCTTGAGGCCTACACCCGAGTGCTCGCATCTAACATCGCTGGCTCTGCTCAACGCGTCGGCCTCGTCGACCCGCACCGGCCGCTTCGGCTCGCTAGCCGCCGGTCTAGCAGCCTTCCGTTGCCTCATTGCACTAGCCAGTCTTCCACCCAACACGCTCGGGCCCGGCCTCCACCAGCATGCGGACGCCCAATTTGATGTGAACGCCCAGGTACATATAACTAATCACATGTAATGCAAAGGCATCAAAGTCATTGAAAGAAATTGATCTTGAATAAATTTCCTTTATTGATTCTGTGAAAGATGTACAGTATATATAGAGTACAAAAGGAATGATTGGCCGACTATTAATTACCAACACTAATCAGTGATTTTGCTATAATAATTAGTCATATTTGGAGAGATATGACCGGTCAGAAATCAAGAAAGAATAATTAGCTATAATGACCGGCCATTATTGGAGATTGGTAGGGTGAGGAAGAACAGACCGCTGCCACAAGTGATAATTAAAATAGTAGAGAAATAATAACAAAGTAATGATTTAAGAATAAAGGAAAAAATAATAGTGACGAGGGCTGGGTACCCCTTGACCAGCCGGAGTGTGGTCAGCAGATTCCCATGCTCGGAAGGCCCCGACCGACACAGGTGCATGACTGGGCGCTCGACCACGAGCCTTGGCGCACCGAGCTCGGCACCTCTCGACCTCGAGCGGGGTCTCGCTCAAGCCCCGGTCCGCCCTAGGATTTGGATCGGGCATTTGGTAGACGGTTGCGGAGAGGCGGGTCGTGGGGGTGACTCGAGTGTGCCGCAAGTTCGGGGCGATTCTTGCCGACCCTCAAGGTGCACGGAGGCCCCTTTCCGAGGTTTGCTCGGCCGTGCATAAAAAAGTATAAAGACCAAGGATGCATGAGCTCCAGAGACACGAAGACAACACAACACACACAGCAGCTCGAGTTAGGAATCACCATTACTGTCTTAAGTTGTAAACACTGCTCTGTACACCCATATAACAAGAATCACCGCCATGGCGCGCATCGGAGTAAACTATTACCTTCACGAGGGCTCGAACCAAGATAAACTCTTGTCTCGTGCTCGTTGTCGCCTTGCTCCGACCATCGCCCGATCGATTTTCTTCCTTCGTTCGAGTAAAAGCGCACGGGTCCCATAAACTCTCGACCCTACCTCTTTTTGCGGTTGACGATCCGATCGTCGACAAATGGCGCCCACCGTGGGGCCCGATTGTTTTGCTCTTTCGCGAGAACGACACCAAGACTCGGGGAGCATGGCGCCCTTCGCCGGCGATTTTCTTGAGAGCGGACTCGACTCGTGTCCTGTTCACGCCCTCGCCGCCGCTTTCGGCGGCATGTTACGGTGGCGGGCGGGCAAACGAGGAGATGCGGGTGACCTTGATCCGCAGACTCGAAGACGCCACGGATGGTGCGAGTTGCCATCAACCAAGCCATATGACTCTCCGGCGGAGGCCGAGGAGAAGGCCAAGACATCTTCGGGTCACCAGGCTCCCCTTCCGGAGCGCCTCGCTTATCGCCGGGGTCATAGCCAACCACGATAGGGCGAGGTCGGAGCTCTTTGGCCGAGCCACGCCGAGAATCTCGATCGGTCTGCGGCCGAGGTGGCACCTCCGCACATCAAAGTCAACACTGGGGACCCGCTCCAGAGAAGTAATGACAACACGTCGCGCCATCGATCGCGTCGGACACCTTCCGCGAGAGTTAGCCCTCGAACAACGAGCTCGGGGCGAGGCTCCGGCAGCGACGCTACCGGCGTCACGGAACACCGCGCCAACGAGACCAGCCCGAGCCGGGCCGCTCCGAAGTCGAGCGGCGGTCTGCGGACCTCTCCGGGCGTTCGCCCGAGCGCCGCAGGTCTGAGACCGCTGCGTTACCAGCGGGTGATTCCGTGGTCGGCACCATGGTCGTTCCCGACGAAATCGGCCGCCGGGAACCTCGACTCCGAGTCCGGCAGCGAGGATCTTATCGGCAATGACCATGACCGGCGTCTTTGTCGACCTCTGTTGCATGGCGTACTCGACGACCTTAAATCGCGTCGCGGTGGCTACTTTCGGTTCAAGCCGCCTTGATCGAAGCGCAGCGGGACCAAGAACCTGACGAGTTCTGTCCATCTATTCGACCGCTATCTGGCGGTGGAGGGGACGAGCTTCGTAATGGCAAACTACCTCTGGACCGTTACGGGCGGGGCCGCTAGGACTGGTTGTTTATCGGCTTTGGCTCCTTGGTCGTGGCGCCAGATCGAGCGCCTTCCGCTCCAACTTTCGAGTTATTCTGGCGGCGGGCAGGAAAAGACCTTGATCATGTCATCTAGGGAAGAACGAGCCATCTTGGCGACTTTGTGCGGCGATTCATCCGCTAAGAAACTGATCCCGAGCATTTCGATGAGGCCGTCATCAAGGCCTTCAAGTTAAAAGTCCGTGATCGGCGTCTCACCGAAGACACAGAGATCACCTCGAGGCTCAGCGTCAACAAACTTTTCCGCATGGCGGATGATGCTGTGAGCCGACGCGACGATGCCGTCCGGCCGAAGCGACTCGACCAAGGTAAGCTTGGTCTAAACCAAACAGAGGCCGGCCGTCCAACTCGTGGGCGCCGACCAAGCGCCACCACCAAGAAGCGCGCGATCGCAGAGGTGGCGGAGGCTACCACGAGTGATCGTCTCGGCGGATGGCAGCCATGAGGTCCTCGAGGTCGAGGCCAAGCTCGGGAGGACTCTAAGCCTCGCCAAGGTCGACCCCGACCGCACCAGGCGAAGAACCAGCCCCAGCAGGAGGGCCAACGTGCCGGTCCCCGACGAGCCGATGCTCGGCAGCCGGGGGTCGAGGGGCACGCGGGGTTTGATGAAACAAAGTTCTCGTCTTTTCCGAGGCGGCCGCCCACGATCTACTGAACTGCGGGGCTTGGCAGAATAAGCTAGACGCCTTCTACGATGGGCGGGGTGAGATGCCTATGCTCCCGAAGGATGACGACCAGCCTGACCGGGTGAATCTGGCCATGAGCGGGGCGGCGACCTCGACACAGGAGTTCTAGCAAAGCGGCGCCGGATCGGCGTCATCTTCGGTGGCTCGTCGGCCTACCATCGGCGCGAGGTCAAGGCAGCCACAGACCATCTACCAGTGTCGCCATCGGGAAGCCCACCGAGCAATTTCACAAGTGGGCAGTGCCACCATCACCTTCTCCCGGAGGATGCTCTCCTGTATGGCTCGAGACCTAAAGACCGCCTTGGTCGTGACCCGACCATCGGCAACACCACGGTCGGTCGCGTCATGGTCGATGGCGGCGGCTCTCTTAACTTACTGCAGCGGAGGCGCTCGGCCGGATGCAGATTCCCGATCGAAAGTCAAGAGCATCACCATACCGTTCTTGGGATAGTCCGGGAGTTCGACCACCCCTTGGGGCAGTTGTCTTGCGGTCACCTTCGGTGGCTCGACAACTTCGCCGCCGAGTTGATCACCTTCGAAGTGGTCGAGGGTGACCTCTGTCTAACGCCATCCTCGGGCGACCGCCTTGGTCAAATTCATGGTCGCCAACCATTATAGCCATCGATGCATGAAGTTACAGCCCCAGCGGTGTCATCATCGTGCGGGCGACCTACAAGCGGCGCATGGTCGTGAGACCAAGGCCTTGGCCCTTGCAGCATCTTTGCCCAGCCTTGATCGAGGAGAGCAGCGAAGGGCGCCGCCCGAAGCGGCGACTGACAGCTAAGCTGGAGAACGAAGGCGTCTTGCGCTCGGCGAGAGCGACCCGACCAGTGTGTCCACGTCTCCGATGAGCCGAGTCCCAAATAGGAACTCGAGCTCGTCACCTTCCTTCGCGCCAACAAGGGTATATTCGCAGGAGCCCGCGGATATGCGGCGTCGAGGGAGATGATTGAGCACAAAGCTGCGAGGGGATCCGGCTCCCGACCAGGCGCCAAAAACTGCGTCGCTTCTCTCCGGAGAAAGTCGCGATCATCAAGGAGAATCTCGACAAGCTCTTGAAGGCCGGCTTCATTCGTGAGATCAACTACTCCGAGTGGTGGCCAACCCGGATCATCGTCGTAGAAAAAGGAGGAAAGTGGAGAATGTGCGTCGACCATACGGGTTGAACTCGGCTTGCGAAGGACAATTTCGCTTCGCATCGACGGATCGTGGACTCCACCGCGAATGCTAAGATCTTGAGCTTCTTGGATGCTTACTCGGGTACCACGGATCAAAATGGCGGTCGATTTAGCAAAGCAAGACCTCCTTCATCACGCCGTTTGGCACCTATTGCTATATGACCATGTCATTTGGTCTGCGCAATCACGGGGCCACTTTTCAACGTCGATGACCAAGACTTTCGAGCTCCAGATCGGGCGGAACCTTGAGGTCTACGTGGACGACATCATCGTCAAAAGCCCGCCGAGGGCGACCACGTTCGCGACCTCGAGAGACCTTCGCCAACCTGAATAAGCACAAGATCAAGCTCAACCCGAGAAGTGCGTGTTCGCGCGTCCCCAGAAGGTGCTCGGCTACATGATCGGGGCTCTGGGTTGGACCAAACCGGAGAAGATCGAGGCGATCGAAAGATGGCACCCCGCCTCGATCAGCGGTGCAAAGCCTCATCGGCCGCATGGCGCCTCGCCAGATTCATCTCGAGGCTCGGCGGCGGGCTCCCATTCTTCCAAACCTTGCGCAAGCACGGGCTTCGAGTGGACTCGAGGCCAGCGATCTTCGGCGACCAAGGCATACCGTCGTCCCCACCCTCCTTATAACGCCACAACTTTGGTGAGAAGTTCTTGCTATACCTCGCGGCCACCCCCATCTTTGTTAGTGCGTCTTGGTAGCGGAACGGGGCCTCAAAGACACCCATTTATTATGCGGTGAGGTCTTGCACGGCTGAAGGAGCGCTACCCGCAGTCTGAAGCTGTTATATGCTCTCCTCATGGCCAGCGCAAGCTCGGCACTATTTCGAGCACACTCGTGGTCGCGTCGAGCAACTTCCCTCGGGGACATCTGAGAACCGGGAGGCGGCGGCGATCGCCAAGTGGGCCATGGAATGGCGGCGTTCGACATCCGGTCGTGGCGCGCACGACCATAAAATCGCAAGTGCTTTCGCCGACTTCGTGGTCGGCGACGTCGCGGCCAGCTCCCGAGCTTCGGTCGAAGACGAAAAGCCCCGGTCATGTTCTTCGACGGCTCGAGATCCTTCAAGCGCCGGGGCTAGGATCCTTATCCTCACCCGGCGGCGACAAGGCGAGGTACGTAATTCGTTTTGGCTTCTCGGCGACCAACAATGTGGCGGAATCTGGCTCTTTTGGCGGCTTGCGAGCTTGCAAGGCCTTGGGAGTCGCCGCTTTGTCGCGTGAAGGCGACTCGGCTCGTCATCAATCGGGCTCAACAAGGACTACCGATGCTCGGGAGACTCGATGACAAAGTACCTCGAGGCGCGCAAGATGGAGAAGTGGTTCGAACTTGGAGCTCAAACACATCCCGGGAAGGACAACTCAAATAGCGGACTCCTCTCCAAGCTTGGCTCCTCCGACGACGAAGTCCCACCCGACGTCATCCCGGAGACACTAGCGGCCCGTCAATCTCCGACCAAGAGGTCGCGCTCGCCATGGTCGGGTACACCCTCTGGGCGAGGCCATCCACGATTTCCTTGCTCGGGCGACACCACCCGACCTGCGGGAGGAGCCGGATCAAGCACCGGGCGAGTTTGTACACGCTTGTCGAGGGAGAGCTTTACAGACGCAATGTTTCCGGCATCCCGACGCGGTGCATCTCCACGGAGGAGGGTAAGTACCTACTACATGACATTCACTCGACCTCGGACCCAACGGGGGCTGGGTAAGGCTACCCTATCGGCGCACGACCTAGAAAGCACGGGAACGACCAATAAGCAAAGCAAGGAAGACTTCAAGTATCCCCAAGCTACGGATTTACAATGGGACGAGGTTTCTTTGTACACAAAAACAAACCACTTTTGTTAGTACATTTCGCTCTTTGATGTTTCCTTACAATTCGGCCATCTCGCGGTAAGCTTTTCTGCTCATTTGGGCCACTCTTGCCTTGAGGTTGCGATCTCACCACAGGTGGAGGGCTTCTTTGGGAAGCATCCACTACGGCGTCGTTAAGTCTTCAAGTTGGGCCAGGCATTCTTCGCTGCTTTACCGACGCGCTCGAGCTTTTCTTGAGCAGGGGACCTTAGTCCGGGCCCAAAGCGACCTCATGAACCTTCTCCAGCGCCTCGACTTTAGCGCGTTCGACCTCGGCGCCTTGGTGGCATCGTTCGAACTTCCCTCAAGCTCAAGGATTTTGGCCTCGAGCTCGGGGCGCCCTCGATCCTAGAATGTGCTCGCTCATGGCCCCCTCTCTCAGTCCTTGACCTTGGCACCTTTCGGTTTCAAGTGTCTTGTTGACGCTCCCAAGTTCCTCTTGAGCCGGAGTATTTTGGCCTTGAGCTCGGGAGTTGACGCCTCCATGAAGCCTTCTCGAGCCTTGATCTTGCCCGCTCGGCCTCGGCGCCGTGGCTGAACGTCGGCCTCTGCTCCACGGCCCTAACACAGTCGCGTTCGGAGACCTGGTCGCTCGAGCTCTTCGCGTGGACTATCTCCTGCGCCCTCATCGTCCGGCGTAGATCATCGAGCTCTTGGGCCTTCGCTCGAGCTCCCCTGCCGACCTTAATGGTGCACACGAGCCGGGACAGCTCAACCTCCGCGCCTCCATCTGCGTCGAGACCCCCAAGACGACAAAGATACTCTCGAGGCCTTGTAACCCTCGAGAGGCACATCGATCACCTTCACGACAAAAAGGATGGCCCAAAAGTGAGAGGGACAAGGAAGTCAAGCTGCGAGCTCTGAAGTCGTGGGAAGACCCTCACCTCACCGAGTCGCCCCTCGAGGCGTCTTGGAGTGAAGTCCTCACGATCGTCAATACGATCGCGAGGATCTCCTCCTCCTCGTCGACCGCCACGCCGGCAGCGGGATCGACCACGGCCACCGATGGCGACTTGGGCCGGACTCACGAGTCCCGCCGGGCGGCAGTTATCCGCCGCCTCCTCCGGTGGGTTGAGGCCGCTAACGGGAGGACATAGCGGCAGCCGGCCCGATCTCCACGGTCGGGTCCCGCTCGTCTCCGCGCCAAGGATGGCGGCCGGATCCGCCTCGGTATTCCCGACCTCCGTGGCACGGGTGCCGCGCCCTCGGCGCTCGGCCACTCCCGGTGAGGTCTGTGGAGCTCTGCGTCCGATCGCCCGGATGGCCGGCGAGTCGCGACCTCGGCCCGAGCGATCGTGGTGGTGGGGTCTTGAGGCCACTTCAATCGTGGCCTCAAGGCCTGAGTATCCTCCCTCACGGGCGTCGGGAAGCCGTCGGCCGACATCTTCGCCGTGGGCCTCGCCGGGTCAGAGTCCGTGACCGACCATGGGCTCGTTTTCTCCGGACGAGTCGTCGAGCCCTTGGTAGAACTCACCGACCAAGGGCCGGCGAAGAGTCGTGTCCGCGACGATCGCGGCGTGGTACCAGCTCGGCGTTCTCCTCCTCGGACTCGGACTCGCCCTGGACAACAGCCATCGTCAAAACGGGCAAGTTTCGAGCTCGGGTGCTCGAGGTCTGCGATCAAAAGCATACACTAAGCCAGAAAGGTACGAAAGGCGGCGCTGACCGGATGCGAGGGCTTACAGGTCACGATCTCCTCCTCGTCGAAGGTCGTCGAAGGTCTTCTTTGCCGCCCGGTTGAGGATGTCACGTTCGTGGCGTCCTCGCTACTGAGGTCTCGGTCGAGAGCTCCCAGCATCACCATGCCCATGGCGAGGGCTCGGGCTCGAGGCTCGGGGTGTACTTGAAGACTGGCGGCGGCAACAAGGCTCTTCTGCTTACTACGAAGGAAACTCGTCAAAAGCGGCAAGGCGCGGAAAACACAAGCTCGGGGCTCGACGGAAGGGCCCTTACCATGGCACGGCCTCCCCGCTCGACATGGCGCTTCTTCGCCTCCGTCGCTTGGTTCGGCCGGTGGAGGTCGCTTCTTCCCTTTTGCCCTCGCCACGGCAATGGAGCATTCTCTGGCCGTGTCCAATAACTCTGATGGGCTGCGTCTGGCGGGGGCTCGAGAAGGGCTCATGGGTATAAGACTTCGGCGCTTGGTCGGGTGACCTACCTCGTCCTTTCGACGGAGTACATTCTTCGGGGCGGGGTTGCCGATGGCGTACTCGTCGCGCGACTTCCCAAACATCTCGACCATCTGGCGGAGACCGAGATTCTTTAGACCTTCGCAGACAAGCGGCCATCAAGAGAGGATCGAAGGGTGTGCATAAGCGGACCTTGAGACAAAAAGACTTACTAGGCGTGCCCTCGCGGTAGCATCGTCGGACCCTCGGATCTCGAAGAAGGTGCTCCTCCGCCGAGAGGACCGCGCGTTCGCAGAAATCGTTAGCGATTACTCGCTCGTTAAGACCGCTGCGGCGCGAATATGGATGAGGCGATGGCCTCCTCGTCGACCTCGAGGTCGTCCGGCTCGAGTCTCCTTCTTGCGGTTGGCGATGGGGTCCTTCAGACATCGGCGTCCCGCCTCGCCCTCTTGAGTAGAACCGGCGCTCGTTCCACGGCCGAGGGAATCCTGGCCGGAACTTAGGAAGGCCCACTTGAGCCCGACAGATTCTGCCTAAGTAGAGGCAATGACCACGGGTCCTTCCCGGAAGAGGAAGAGACCTGAGTAAGAAGAAGAGCGAGGGGTCGGGAGAATCCCGAGAACCCCTCGCATAGATGGGAAAAGATGGTGAGGAGAAGAACGAGTTTGGCACCAGATTGATGAGCTCGATGTCGCACTGGAGAGGACCTTCGCGATTTAACTCACTCTCCGGTCCGCAAGCCAAAGAGGACGTAGTGCTCGGTGCGAGCGATCTCATCGTCCTTAGGCGCTGACTCGGTCTCGTTGCCCGGCGGCTCGCCATACAACGGGTCCAAAGCTGACCCTGGGGACTCGAGCTCTCTCATCCTCGAATCCGGCAGAGTGCTCCTTCCTAACTTGGTCATGGCGATCGTGCGGTTTTGTCCGAGGAGAGGAGGACCTTGCTCGGGCGAGAGGACTTGGAAAACGAAGGGCTCAAGGGCGAGAGCTTTTCTTCTTCAAGATGTGGCGCTTGGGATTATGAACCGCAACACGGTAAAATCCGATCCACTGGCGCCTTAAAAGGCGTGCCAACTATGACTTGATTGTGATTAAGGCTTGGGCTCGGAGTCGAGGCGCCGCCAGTGCCCACCAACCGCTCACATCCGTATCCAACATCGAGAACCAAGGTCGCCAGTGTCGTGGCCAAGAGACTTGCCTTGTGGTCTCACTTGAGCCTCGACCAAGGAGTCAAGACCTATGAAGGTTTTTTCGTCTCAAGAATAAGGCTCGAGGTCGTCCCGAGGTTCCTCGACCTAGAGCCTCGGGGCTAGGCCGACGAGGCTGGGTACCCTTGACCAACCGGAGTGTGGTCGTGATTCCCATGCTCGGAAGGCCCGATCATGACTGGTGCGATGGGGGCGCTCGACCACGAAGCGCCTTGGCGCTTGCAGCTCTCGGACCTCTCGACCTCGAGCTCGGCGGGTCTCGCTGAAGCCCTGGTCCGCCTCTAGGATTTTGGATCGCATTTGACTAACGGTTGCCGAGAGCGGGTCGTGGGGGTGACTCGAGTCTGCCGAAGTTCGGGCGATTCTTGCCGACACCTCAAGGTGCACGAGGCCCCTTTCCGAGGTTTGCTCCTACTGCTAAGTGCATAAAAGGAAGTATAAAGACCAAGGATGCATGAGCTCCAGAGACACGAAGACAACACAACACACACAAGACTCGAGTTAGGAATCACCATTACTTGTCTTAAGTTGTAAACACCGCTCAGTACACCCATATAACAAGAATCACCGCATGAGGCGATCAAGTAGAGCTATTACCTTCACGGGGCTCGAACCAAGATAAACTCTTATCTCGTGCTCGTTGTCGCCTTGTTCACCATCGCCTCGATCGATTTTCTTCCTTCGCTCGAGTAAAAGCGCAATGGGTCCATAAACTCTCGACCCTACCTCTTTTTGCGGTTGACGATCCCGATCGTCGACAAATAGCGTAATAATCAATCTGATACGTGGGTTTCTCTTTTGATCGGATGGCTCAAAGCCATTTGAGCAATCATTGCTAAACAATTGTAGAAAAAAAGCAGAGTTTTTTTAAAAAATAATTTTACAAAAAATAATATCTCAAAAAAATTATAAACATTGGTGATAGTAGACCTGTCGATAATTTATTTGATAATAGATTTTTTGTCGCCAATTGAATTGAAGATAGGGACTGCATAGGTATATTTTTGTAAATTTTCTTTTCAAGATGTTATTTTTATAGAATTATTTAAAAATATTTTGTTTAAAAGAATTCCAAAAAAATCCCACTCTCTAAGGACTAGGGATGAAAACAGAACGGAAATGATCGGTAAATGGTTGTTCCGTTTCCATTTCCACATCTTTTGTTAGTAACGGAAATGAAATCAGAAACCCGGAAACGAATACGGCAATGGATAGTGACGGAATCGGATACGGAACAAAACATAGCAGATATGTAAAGTAGAAAATTCCATAAGTATATAGGCGGAACACCCTAAAATTTGTATATTGTTGTTCCATATTCATTTATGATTTACTGATATTTATCCTGATTTTCTGGAGTTTATAAATACCATTTTATATTTTTAGATTTACATAATTAATTTATTAGTGAAAAGTAAAACCAAAATTATGCTAGAAATAATATATCTATGTTCAAAATGTTCCAAAGTATTTTTGAGATTTTTTTAACTCTATTTGATATTTTCTATAAAGCTATTTACATTTCTAAAATTATTTTAATTCAAAAATAAATGTAATTTTCTATTCTAATTTTTAGACCAAATGGTCTAGCTCTGACGGAATTTTCGGTTTCATTTATATGGATCAGAAATGGCTCTCCCGTTTCCGCTTTTAATAAAAAAATTTTATTTTCGTTTTTATTTTCGAAAAGAACTTCCGTTTCTATTTTTTCGGAAAAGTCAAAAATTCTGTTTCGTTTTCACTGCTACGAACGTAGGACCAGGGCAAGCCGGTCCATCCAAGCCGGATTCGCGTCCATACCCACCAAGAGAGAGCGAACCAGACAGAAGAGTGCAAAAGGAAAAAAAAAGGTATTAATTGAACGCCCTCTCAAAATCACGGAAAAAATATGGTCTTGGTCTTCTCCTCCCATCCCCCGCAGGCGGCGAAGTAGAACAAGGAAAGGGTCCAATAGCAAAATCGGGAGCGGCGGCGACGGCGAGGCGGCTCGCGGCGGAGGCGAGGGAAGCAGCAGCAGCAGCAGGGAGGCGCCGCCGATCGGTCGGTCGCGTGCCCGGCGTACCCCCCATCGCGCGGGGGTCAAAAGGGGGGAAAAAGAGCCGCGGGGGGAATTTCTTCGCACGGCGGCGCACGCAAGGAATCCAGCGAGGAGGAAGGAAGGGAGCGGATGGGACGGAAGGGTTCGGATTCTAGTTGAGCCCTGGGCACGCAGGAGGGGGAGCGGGGAGAGAGCCGGAGGCAGCGGCGCTGGGTTTGATGAGGAAGGCTGGAGCAAAAGGTATACGCAACCCTAGATCTTAGAAAATCTGAGTAGTATCTTTGCCTGCTGCTTTGCTGGCTCCCGCCGCGGCGGCGGCGTCCGGATTAGGGGGTTTTTAACCCAGTGGGCTTGGTTCTAAGGGTCGCCACCGCCACGGAGATCGCCCTGTGGATCGCCGTCTCCGTCTTGTGTAGGGGATGGAGGACAGGTTCTCGGCCGTCAGTTGTCAGATCTGCTTTGTCTGAGGGATTTGGACACCTGGCCGCATCGGAGTTTGTCTCAGGTCAATCTACAGGCTTGTAGGTGTTGTTCATCGTTTCTTTGCATCTGACGGAAAGAGTTGCTCGTCGGAAATTCTTCCAGCTTCTAGATCTGCCTGTATTCCTGGGGATTAATTGTTTCGGACGATGAAGGACTGGTGCTCTATCTGGGGCGGAGGCTGATGCCGAGGGAAGAGGGCAGTTGACTTGACTTGTGGATGCTGCTGTTTTGTTTTGTTGCCATTGGGATTCAGTTCTGACAGGAGAGACTTACTTTCGGTCTAGCTTCTGGTGTTCCATATGTGCAACAAGGCAGAGGTGCTTGTTTGTAACCGTCGGGTTGGAAGTTTGAAGCTTTTTTTATTAATCTGCTACTGAAAGTCGGGCCAGGAATTCAAAGTTTTTCTTAATTTGCTTACTGAAAGGTGTAAATATAGTGGCTGCTGATGGGTGCCCAGGGGGGTGGTGGCATGACTGCGGAAGCATCTTTTAGTTTTTAACTCTCGCTTATGTGCATGCTATGTGGACTGTGATGCTATTATTCTTCAAACAGTACATCCTAAGCTTTGGTGGTGTGGTGCTCAACAGCAACCTTCTGTTTTTGTTTTCCAGAGGATTTTGTGGGATCTATTGGATCTGAGGGTGCGGTTGATGTGAATCGATCTCCTTTTTCTGCTGCAACAACAGGAAGACGATCTGATTTGATGGTATGCACACGATTTGCCATTCGCTAACACTTTGGTTTGTGTCTTTCTTGCACTCTTTGACAAGCTAAAAGTTTGACGTTGGGTTCAGTTTGCTAAGCATTGGTGTTGTACCTCATCTTTGATTTTTATCTTCTGCTGTACGGGATATCATGACTAGTTTGGTTCTCTTGGCAGGTTCGATTATGTACTTGTACTGGAAGGTTGTCATCGTCGTCACTTCGTAATCTTAATAACACAGATATTTCGATGACCTGCAAAGGCTGTGGTGGTGAATCAGCAACTGACAAAGGCGGGCCATCGTGTAGCAGCAAGCTTAACACCATGGGCTTGGAGCTCCCAAGACCTATAGATCCTGAGGTGAAATGGAGGACTGTAAGCAGAAGGCAAAGAGCTGCAAGGAGAGCAAGGACATCTTTTTCTGGAGAAGACAGAATGAAGGATGAAATTAGATCTTTCTATGCATGTGGCAATGCCACAAGTCAAGAGACGGGACAAGTAGACGCTCCAGTGTCAGAATCTGAGAAGGTTCTTATTTTCCTCCTCTAGAGTATGATGAAATAAGAGTCAACAGTCAATACAATTCATGAATGCGAATTTTCTGAACTTTTTAATTTTATGTCTGCAGCTTGGAGTATCTATTCTTGGTCGGCGCTTTAGTGAACCCAAGGAAAATGTTCCAATTAAAAAGAGAAGATTTCATATGGATTGTTCTCCATCACCTCCACCCACTCCATTGCTAGTGGATTCGTATGAAAACATATTGAGCAGATCCTGTGGAGGCATATCATCAAATGGGAAGCGTCGCAAGGTTAAAATGCTAGATGAGTGCGAGGAAAAGAAAGGGCCATTTGATGCTGATGATTTTTCTGGTATATCAATACTGGCTGCTGCGGCCTGTGAGAGTGAGATGGACAGTGACATACTAAATGGTGAATGCTCGAAGTCAACCTACTGTCTTGAAGAAAAAAAGCCGGAGACTATTACGAGCTGTTCTGAGTTGAGTCTCCTACATGAAATCAAGGAGGATAAGTTAAATATTCCGGATGCTTCACATTGCAAATCGGACAGGCCTGAGTCATTTGAATCTGCTCCTGATCTGAAACCCTTGTTTCCCACTGCATTAAACAGTTCCGAAAATCTTGTTGAATCTGCATGTTCTCCCAAGGCCAATCATGTGCTGTATTCTGCATTGAGCAGTGCAAACAAAACAGATGATTTTTCATCTGCTTCCGATGTGAAGTCTTCAGGTGTTACCATGTCAAACAACTCAAGTAATCCAGATAAATCTGTGGGCTGCTTGCAAGATACAATATTGCAAACCAAGCGTTCCAATGACACTCGTGATTGTAGGTTGCACTGGGATCTTAACGTTGCAATGGAAGCATGGGACACTAATTGTGATGATGACCATGATATGGCTGGTCCTGATCCTGTAGCTTCTGCTCTAAGAAATTGTAATGATACTGAAAATGAGATGAACAAACCACAGACATTTCAGGATCTTTTAAACTCAACAGTTGCCGGTGGTGTATCTGATCTTTCTGGTGACAAAATTCATGTGGTTGATGCACCGAAAGATGTTAGGACAAGGGGTGAAAGCATTTTTCCAGGTGATAGTTCATCTCATCCTTTGGGCAGTTGGTCTCATCGAAACCTGCAGCTATTGGAATCTGAATCTCTAGATGGGAATGATTCATCTGCAGAAACAAAGGATTTGCCTGATCAGCAGAAGAGCAGTTATGTTTCCAAAGTTGAATCGCACCTAGGATCTAATCCAGATTGCAGTGCTTTGGCTCCTATCACGGAGCATGTTGCTTTGACTGCAGATGTGGAGAAACTTGATGTTTCACATGCCTCACCACTTGATTGTGAAGGTTTGTCTCATTCGACTTCTGTGGATGGTCATGGTGAATTGGGCTCCAAAGTGAAGCCTTTGGCAAGTCGATTGGTTTCTGAGGAAAGCACAAACCTTGCAACAGTAACCGTTTTCAATAAAAGTTTTACTGACCTTGGCTGGAGTGACAATAAACTTGGGCAAGCTTATCAACAAAGCATATCTGAATTTAAGAACCAGGAGCTTTTGGATGTTGATTCAGGAACTAGTAATGTCAACCAGTCAGTTAATAACAATGCTGAATATGGCACTGATGTATTGGGTCTCACCATGGGAGCTGCAGATGCAGACAACGATTTGGACCTCCCTGATCCTCATCCAGAAAACAACCCAGGTTCTTCTGATTGTGACGTGGCCCATATGCATGAAGGAGATGGTGTGAGTTCAATGATTATTACTAAAAATTGTGTAATTACTTGTGCCAACAGTAGCAGTGCAGAAACATATTACATTACCAGTGATGCCCCTCAGACTCCTGGCCCAAATTCAGAATGCACCAAACCAGTAGTTACTGACATGTATACTACTGTAGATTCTCAATCTGCAGCACAGAGCTACCCAAATGGTTACAAAAATGAGCTTGGGAAGGTTGCATCAGATAGTTGTCTAGAGCATTGCTATGAAACAGATTCATCTCATATTAGCAAAGATCTTGCCGTGACCGGAAAAGTGGATGTTGAGGAGGATGATTCTCAGTACGAGGATGGGGAACTTAGGGAATCTGGTGATCGCTATTGGGCAGATGATGGGTATGAAGAAGTTAAATGTGTCAATTATCAGGTATCAGATTACAAGGACGAAGAAGGTGCCCCTGACATTCCTTCTAAACCTGTTGGCTCTATTTCAAAGAATATGGGCATTCCAGTTGCTGATTATAATGAAACACAATCCAGGAAGGAAGAGGGTGATGTATCACCGGTCTCATCGAAGCGTTCATGGTCAACTAGCTACTTAGATGAGGGATCGGGATTGATGGGTGCTGGAAGTGCTGGTGAAAAGGCTTGTAGTGTTCATTTAAGGTTAAAAGGTGAGACTCGGATGTATGAGATGAACCCAGGCTGTATAATAGCTGGATCTGTTGCAACAGTCAGCCATTCCGAAAAGGGAAGTGATTGTTTAGGGGATGATCTATTAAGTATCAGAACGAAGTCCACTGGGTGGGATATGTTGCCTGAAGATCAGAGGCGCTCCCAACATGATTCAAGGGACAGAGTTGATTCTTCTAACCGGTGTGCTTTGAGCACATTAGATGCAGCTGGAGGTGGTAAATCGTTGCGACAAATGGTGTTATCGAATAGAGATGTGCAACCACCTTTGGATCGGCCAAGATCATTTGACAGACTCCATAGAGATGAGCTGTGCAGGTAATTTCAGTGACTTTCTTTAGATGTCATCTTACTGGTAATTCAATTTCTGATAATTTAAATGTCATGACCTAACTAATAACCTTATCCCCCTTCTTTTATCCAGATCCGATGATGGTTATGGCTCGGGCTCAAAAGCTGAAAGGGCCGTTGATTCTCGTAGACTACATGGGAGGGGTGGAGCATCACAGCATATTCAAGCAAGCAACCGAGGGGAGCAGTGGGTGGAAAATTCAAATAATTCTCATTCTACCCAGCGTAGATCACCTGATTATTATAATTATGGCCTGCCTGGTCCAAGAAATGCTGCAGAAGCTGCTGTCGCAAAGATGGAGAGCAATGGCTTTGTTGTTGCTCATGATGGCACTTTGGTAAGAGCTACTGATGCAGCAAATGCTGGCAACATGGCAAGAAGGATGAGAAACACTTTATGTGGCTCACACCGCTCTTTGTCCAGACGGGGTTCTCCAATTGACAGAGATGGAGTTTGCGGGTTGCCCAGAGGTTCTGCATATGCTAGGGAAGTATCTCCAGAACGACGCTTTGGTGCTAGTGGTAACCGGTCTGGTCGATATGGTCCTGAGATGGATAAAGATCGTAGTTCTGATGGAAATATGAATTCAATTCGTTGCTCACTGTCCAGTAGACAACGGAGGTTCCCACCGCATAGAGCCTCACTTAACCTTTCACGTGCTCACAGCAGATCTCCTTCTGGATCAAGGTCTCGATCCCCACATGCTTGGACATCACCTAGGAACAGAAGGGAAATTATGGCAAATGGAGGTGCAAGTTTGCGGAGGCATAGTAGATCTCCGCCTAATTACATGACTGAAATTAGAATTGGTAGAATGACTTCACCTCAAAGACAACCTGGATTTGATGATCGGGTTATGCGTTATAGCCCTTCATCAAGAAATCGCACTTACTCGCAACATGCTTCAACATGGGCTGATGGAAGGAACCGCTCAACAGCAGATCTTTCTGATCATAAGAAACGGTATTCAAGGAGGAGCTCACCTCCGAGAATTACATCAAGAAATGACAGGTTTGATGTAATGGATTCCCAAGGACAGCCAAGGTCTGGGGAATTGTACCGCCCAACACAGGGAAGGCTTCCTTATGGCCTTGAAAGGGGAAGGGGGCAATAAGCATGATGGGAATGGTGATGATCAAAGGGAATATGCTGATAGATATGAAACTCATTCTGTCAAGCCATATGACCGGAATGTGAAGCAGTTCAGAAACCATACTGGAGATAAACTTTGTCCGCATATTTCTGCTCCAAGATCACCAGAACCCCAAGAAGGGGAGCCCTTGGAGATTTGACAGGGGCTTTGAGAGGCAGCTGGATGCAGATTTGCTTCATGGAACTAAAGAAGATAATAAAAATCCCTTCATATATGATTTAACTGGAAGGATAGTGCTGCAGATCCATGCCGGAATTCAATTGCTGCTATTTGACAGAGGGCTATCTTGCGTTCTACTTCTGCTACATGTGTTCAAGCCTCAGAAGTGCTGAAACCATTCCCTTCTTGGAAGGGAAATGCAGATTAACTTCACAATTTTCCTGTTTTCCCTTGTAAATATTTATATTGGTGGTAGAATCACAATCACTGCTTTTAGCTTTATGTCTGTTCCTTTTTATTTCTTATATTTTCTTAACCGTTCTCCCTTATTTCACTCCTTTTTTTAATGGGCATTATCCCTGTATGAGGTCCATTTAAACATGATCAATCAATTAATTTTGAGCTCAACCATCGGAGTATCTCTTTTGTTTCTGCATTTCATCTAGCATTTTGTATTATCCAAGTGTTTGTGGCTATGTGGTTAAGTGGTTCAAGTGTCATGGCGATGGTGTTTAATACATAATTGGCTCCCAGCACCCAAATCTGTTGTGTTCAGATGGGACCATTTGAACCTCTGTACTGGAGTGTATGACGTCCTTGCGGTGAATATCTTTTTCCCTCTAATTAATATTTTCCTTTCTTGGTACAAAACTTTACTTCGACATTCATTTTTCAGGACAAAGGTTGGAATAGCATCCTTGCATGTGCAAGCGGATGCTGGGGTATTGCTCACACTTCTGGATTATTCTGTCTTCTGAGTATATTTTGGAATAACTGCTTACTGGTGCAAACTTCAACTTTCTACTGCACACGAGTCTCAGCATGCAATTTTCTATATTAAAGGGACATAGCTCCAACTCTATAGAAATAAAGGGAGCAATAGGCTACCATTGCTGTTGGTATTACTGTTGTTTCTGTGGTCCAATGGCAGTGTTATCGAAAGCGCTAGGTGCTAGGCAGGCAGCAGCATGGCACCTAGCGCCTAGGGCATCTATGCTGGCGCTATCAAACAGTGTCGAATGGGAAATTCATGTTGATGTGCGCTGTTAGTTTAGGGAAAATGTAAATAAAATTATCTGAAAATCTGAATAAACATTGTTTGACAGGTTTTAATTTATTTGTTAGCATGCCATGTTTTGCTAATCTTGTCAACCATATCAAGTAGTTAAACCTGACCTGTGCATCCCAATATTAACTGTCATGTTATGCTGATCACACCCATAAGAATTATGTCGTGTCTGTGTCCTGTTATCATGCCATGTTTAATTTTGACAGCTCTATATGAAATGCCACCAGATGTTGGTTCATTGTCTTACCTTGCCAGAGAAGGGCAAACATTCATATATTCAATGATTGATAAATTTTTGGGTTGCTGTCACATTCTCTTTATGTGTGAACTCCGTGTTATTTTTGTTAAGGGTATAGACTCTCCATATATAGGATTTCCTTATATAAGTTTTCTTTGTATAGGTATTACCTTATATAGGTTTTCCTTTTGTACCCGTTTGTAAATTTATATATTTTGGCCTACTGGCCTTATATTGAATACAACAAGTGCTATTTATAACATGGTATCGGAGCTAGGTTCTAGGGTTAGGGTTTACCAGTATTGCACTCATGCCACCCTAGTCATCACCTGTTCTTCCGCTGCCCCCGGGAGGAACAATCTCCACTCTAGGGGGTGGCCACCTCCGTGACATGGCTCCTCTGCCCGTTGTCGTTGGCCTCGTCACTAGCCGGCCGTGACACTACCCGCACCTCCGGTCGCCCATCACGGCCTCCATCATGCCACTCTAGGCTATCGCGGCTGGCTGGTGACGAGGCCGACGACAACGAGCGGAGGAGCTGTGTCGCGAAGGTGGCCGCACCCGGGAGTGGAGATTGTTCCTCCTGGGGGCAGCGGCAGCAGAAGAACAGGTGACGGCTAGGGTGGCACGAGTGCAGTGCTAGTAAACTCTAACCCTAGAACCTGGCTCTGATACCATATTGTGAATAGCATTTGTTGTGTTCAATATGAGGCCAGTAGGCTAGAATATATAGATGTACAAGTGGGTACAAAAGAAAATCCCATATAAGGCAATATCTATACAAGGAAAACTTATATTAAGTTAAACCCTAACCCTGGCGAGTTTATACCCTTAGTAATTTTAACAGCAACAGTGAAACGGAAGAAGTTGAATATGTGATTTATTTGGCAAACATATGGGTTGTTAGGTTTGATTAGTGCATGTTCTGTTATTGTGTACAATAACATGACTCCAAATGATGTTTCAAATATTAGCATGTGAATATCAGTGTCTTGCTGAGTCAGAAATTTAGTATTATACATTTGCTCCAATGCTGCACTTCTCAATCCATTGCATGAAATAGTTAATTTTGTTGGTGTGTTGCAGTCTGCAGATGGTGACTTCCTCTGGAACTCGTGGCCTTTGTTTGCCATGTTTGTCTTATTGCAAGATGGAGGCCCTTGCATTTGGTCGTGTGCTGGGTAAATTGAAACTTACAAGTAAGCTTCCATGCTCTGGGTACAAGTAAGCTTCCATGCTCTGGGTACCAGAGGTTACGAGGATTGTTAGTCAAACCTGAGATGGATGGTATGTTGACGTTTGTTTCACTTGAGCAGTCATCCATTACATGGTAGCGGCATTTTGTGGTACCAAGTTGCATTCTTGGACCGATATAGGCAGTGAAAATGGGGAGAGAAGAGAAGAACATGATTGCTCTTTTTTCTTCATAAGATGATGTGAGGTTGTTCTTTGCAGTACTAAGAGTCAAGATTGACTCTCTTTTGCATGACCCTTGTCGTGAAAGAATGTCTCGGGTTTAGAAGATTAACAATCTCTAGAAGTTTCATGGTTTCTTCAGCTCCCAAACAAGAAAGTAGGATAACTTGCATTTCCAAGATAAACCATATATGTTGTACGTTTTAACCACTTTATATCTTTTTATAATTTCCCTCCTAGTTTGCTGACTTAAGTTTGAGTGTCAGCTAGATATTCTAGTCGCCGTACCTTTTGGATGCTAGCTCAAACCACGCAATGTATTGTCCAGAAAAATCTAGGCTTACTTACATGCATTGAAATTTAATAAAAATAGTGGAAATGAAAGACAGAACTATCTCTTAATTCTTGAGTGCCTTCCATATATGGTAGGCCGCTCTGTTAGTTTCTGGTGGCCTGCACTCGCGGGTGATGCATAAGAATTCCTGCTTCCTGGTAAAAAAATGAGTTTTACATTTTTGACTGTTATTTCCTGGGTTTCCCCATTTGCTATAGTATTGTCATGGAGCATAAGAAAATTTCAAGGGGAACACAACGTCACAAATGCTCCCATTGCAACCCATCACAATGGGGTGAATTATCTAGAGAAAACTCATAAACTACTATTCAAAATGCATTAATCTGTTTTTAGCCAAAATTTTGTTTGATCCTTATAAACCCTCTGTTATCACATAAACATAACTGCAATTCATTGTCCTCCAACAAGTTGTTTTCTTGTTGTTTAGGATGTACTTTCATTGCTATCTGCATTAAATGTAGCAATTATCGAGGGCAAGACATGCATGGGAAACTCCCTTTTTCTCTGTCTGTATTATTAAGGCAAGAGATGTGACGACTGCACATTTTCTTATTGGCAATGTTGTTTTAAATGACCTGGACGCAAGGGAGTTTAGATGGTTATAATGAGTAAGGTGGCCCAAGTATGTTTTAGGCTTTTAGGTAACGATTAATGGTAGCAAGCTGTTAGCCTCACTTGCATTTTTTGTGGGTTGAGGCTCAGTGATTGATGTTTTCATCACTGTAGTTGATAGTACAAGTTTGCAACTTTACATGGTAGTATATATTAGTCAGGACATAAAACAATTTTTTTATATCTTAAACAAGTCAACAGGAAATTACTTTTGTCACTTTTGTCTCACCATAATTTAGCTCATGTTGCAGGCATTCTTGGATGAAGTTTTCCTCGGAACTGAACAAAACATAACCATAATTACATGGCCAGAGATAACATTGGTGTGAGCCTGCGATCAGTATTTGAGAAATCCATGATTGGTGTGAGCCTGCGATCAGTATTTGAGAAATACATGATGGCAAACCTTGTAAAGACGTATCATAGCAATGCCTATAAATAAATGATTCTTGCTTTTGCTTTGAGCTTGTTAAGTCTGATAACAGAATTCTTAGTATTCTGAAAGCTTCTTGCAGTTACCAGCCATGGTTTGGCTGTATGTCAGAATTTCAGGGGTGGAGTTCGAGTAGAGTCCATAAACAGCAATTTGGCGATGCTCCGAGCTGTGTTGAATGAGCCAAAGAACGGTGATCAAAGATGCGTTTCTCCACTTCTGTTTGCTGTACCAAATTTTTTTCTTCACGTTGAACAATAGGCATTAACAATTGCCTTCCATATATACATATAAGTTGCCCTATGCATGGATGAACGTAGATTGGACACTGAAATTGAGCATCAATGGCACTACAATTGTTCGTTTTATATATGTTTGCCTTTTTTCCCCTGTGAGATGCTACGAGTTTATTTCACCTTGAATTTTTTAATGTTAGCTTATGAAAGTTGGCATAAGGTGAACATCTGCAACGTGGATCGCACGTATCAATTCCCTCGGTCACTATTATAAACCACTAAATTTCTTTTTATATTTTTTATTCTTGATAATATTAGTCTTACGTTATGAGCTGACATATCTTGGTTGTAAGATCAGAGTGCTGCCAATAAAGTGGCACTGGCCAAAATTTGTGGGACTTGTTTTGCAATTTTCCTCCTTTTCTTTTCAGAAACCTCAAATAAAGTTTGCTGAAGCGCATCAACTTGCCTTCTTTAAGCAGACCAAGCTGGGAATCTCCTGAACCCGTAGCAATTCTACGCTTTTCGCAAGCTTCTGGAGGACAAATGCGAGAGATGTGAACTTGTGAAGCCGCTCATGGACCATCCAATTGTTACAGCCATAGCTAGTTGTCGTCGAAAAGATGTCAGAAAAGCGCGCATGGATTGCACGAATCGGGTCTCTTTGTGCCCAGAGCATAGATTCTCAGATCCATTTTGGCGTACCATTAGATTGCATCTGATACCCTGTATGTTTACGGAATACTAGCCAGCTGATTTTATATTCTCAAGCTAGAAGCAGAATGGCCAAAAAAATTTATTGCTGTGAAATTAGCACCCTTATTTGTTCTTGAATTTGGTCAATTGATTTTTTAGCTGATGACACGTAGAAACTTGAATGATATAATAAGAGCTATTTTACGGTATACTAAATTTAATATAGACTATTAGTATAATGCACCGTAAATTTTCTCTATAATAACCCTCCCCCACCCCCACCCCCAAAAGATTGTGAATAGCCCTATGCAATTGCATTCGTTTTTTTTTTCCTTTTTGAGATGTGTGTTTAGTTGAATTTGTTATACTCAAATCATTTTCCCTATGTAATTAAACAAAAGAGACTGATGCAGCCTTGCTGTTGCTTTCCAAAGATCATTTGCGAAGATCCAGGCTCTTGATGAAATCTAAGTTTTTTGTGTTTTTTTCCCCTAATGCAACAGAACACCGACATTGTTTGAGAGCGAGACTCTGATTATCCAGTTAATTTTTACGAAGTTCCTGCTTGTTTTTAATAATTTCGGCATATTTTAGACTTCATAGATTACCATGGTCCGTCTGGTTCATGCTGGCATCCAGGCGGCATTGCCACTGGAATATCTCAGAAAACGAGGGAAATTTCCGCGTAAAGATACAATGGAAAGTGATTAAATTGTTTCTGAGACAAAGAAGCCTAACAAACTTCAAGATAGTATTAAGCCTGTAAAACTAGGCTTTTCAGTATGTTCAGCTGAATGCATTGCGTGTCAAGCAAAAACTAAAAAATGACAAGTGACAAGGTGCACTGTACATTCCACACAAATGAGATTCAGAGACCAAATGCATCTGTTTGGCTTGAGGTTTAAGCCCCTACCGAAATCGAAGAAGTTCGTAGTCCAATGCATCTTGATATCTCAACCATCAACTTTCAGTCTCAGGTGCATGCCATTCAAGAAACTAAACAAGTCCTTTTGGCCTTTGACCTCTCTGGAGTTTTGTGATACATGATATTCATGATGTATCTTCTCTGAAGCCACCCTTCGTAGTTTTCCACATTCCTTTTTGCAAGTTGCAACGAGTGGAGACAACTAGCTGGTGAAACAAATGCCCCCTTTTTTTTGTTTACTCTTGTTTTCGGTAGTAATATTCCTTATTAGAGATTTTATTTTAGATACTCATCTATGCTGAAAGTGAATAGAATAAAGCCGTTCAGAATGAAGTTTTTCTTCAAGGGATTGACTAGGACATCTACTGAAATAATAAGCTGTTCTTACTTCTGAATTCCGACAAAATTTTCTTGGAGTGAACGTATAACCTTAAGATTAGAGCGACAAGTTAATGTGATTCAGATATTGAATTGATCGTGTAGCACAATTGAAAAATTACTGATGTTTCCTTCTTCTGCAGCTGTGAATTATGACCACTGAACTGATCAGATCTTTGTACCCCAGTACCCCACTTACTCTCTGCTTATCATGGTTTTGCAATTGCAATAAAACCATAAGCCCAACTAAAATAACTTTGCCTTAAACAATATGGTTCAGTATTGAAGATACGCTACTTTTCACTTAGTGGCAAGATTGATTGCCACACCAGTTGTACTTAACAATGTAGTTATCTTAACTGTACCGGTACCGGTTTGCCACTTCATTCCAAAGCAACACTCACTCACTCTCCTCCCCCACTAACACACCACAAACTAATCTTGTTTTCACCAATATGGCCTCTCCTTTTTGGTCAAAAACAAGTCAAACACCTTTCTCCAGCTTGTTAATCTTTATAATTGCACAAGCAACAATAAGAAGGCACTCACATGTAAAGCGGTTACACCTTGTGCCCACATAGAGGAAGGTCCTAAATTTGATTTAGACTCTCTTAATTTTCTTATGAAGAAGTCCATATAACACCCGAACTTTGATCGAAAGTCCATCTAGCACCATAAACTATAAAACCAGATATTTGACACCCCGAACTTTGCAATCTGTTTCAAATAATGCCTTGACCCAGTTTCGCATAGTTGTATTGCCTGTGTGGCGTAATGAGCTGGTGCTTTTGCCATGTAGGATGACACACTAGACAAGTTAGGTCAATGATAGGTGGGCCCACATGGTCTTCTTCTTGTGTTGGAAATATGCCCTAGTAGACAATCATAAAGATGATTGATAGATGTTTATGTTTTTATGCTCCTTAAATAAATATTATATTATAGATAATCAAATGTGACTTGATTATGAGACTCTGTAACATGTAATTCCTTGTCGTTTAATTGAGAACATCAATTGCTTATTTACATAGACAAGCATATGACTGTGTGATGATCATGTTTTGCGGATCATGGATATACGATATAAACATAATTATATGGATAACGTGTTGGTGAACTTGTTGTTGTATAGGCCCATTATGAAACACTGCATTGAGCCGCATTGAGCATTACGTGTGTGTCATCGGTTGGTTTCATACAATGTTTATGATTGATCCTCTGATCTGAGACATACATGGATCCCAACATGAGGATCATATACTTTTATGTTACTAACATTGTCCATAACAGGATAATTATATCGATACACTCACGTATGTGTTTACACATGTGGAGAGATGCATATGGTCAAGATGGAATTTTTTGTCCTCCTTGTTATACAAAGATAAATGTGTCTTAAAGCCACTCGAAGAAGATAGACTAAAGAATGCACATGACAATGCCCAAGTAGGTTGAGGTGTTAACTGCTTGATCTATTTAGTCCAGCTTTGGAGATTTGAGAAACAATAGATTAAACAATACAAGGATGACACATATCTTGCCTTTGGTTTAATCTTGATATTTGAAAGTGACAAAATGATCAAACATATATTCGTTGATAGCTTGACAGATAAATGATATCCATGTGGTTTGAAAGCTATAATGTTTTGCTAGGAGCCGCTTATGACTGTGCGTCGAATGGTGTTCCAAACACTGCCAAAATCAAAATGGGCCTATGGGGTCACACACAAGAATAGGAACCTACTGGTTTGTTAATAAATTCCATAATCTATGGGGTTGTTAATAAATTCCATATATTATTATATAGATAATTAATATATTAGAGTTATTAAATACGAAATAAGTCCTTGTTTGATTCGGATTATTTAAATCTGAGACAACAAGCCTATATGATTCGGATTAATGTAATACAAATTAAATAGGGAGTCAGTCCAGATAAGGATTTGAACTGATAAAGGTTATCTTGAATCCTATCTAGTTACAAAACAAAAACGTTTCGGGCTTATCTTATTCTGACTCCTTGGATATAAATAAAGTTGCACCTGGGCTGCGTGAGGATAACTGAAGCGAAGAGACCAATTACGAAGATAACTAAGAGAGATGTACTACAGAGGTTCTAGCAAACTGGTGCGTGTCTTCTTCTTTCCATTCATGTGGATACTCGTGGGACGAGGCTGCTACTGCCTCGACGTAGTAACACGATCCGACATGCTCTTCTTCCGTTGCGAGAAGTTGCACCTACGCATCAAGTGATAATGTTGAAATCCTAATTTTTAATCTTAGATCATATCCAGCGAGTTTTCTAGGTTCGGGTAGATGATTTTTTAAAAATTGCTTCCTCTTTTCCACCCTTATTTCCCAACATGCCAAGTTCCCAATCGTGCTTCCATGGATGTTGGCCTCTATAGCTCCCTCCCTGTATTTTGATTTAGAAGAGAAGCTCATGTGATCCTCACCTATCATTCACCTAAACCTACCCAGCGTGTCATCCTACATGTAAAACCACCCACTCATCACATTATACGAGCAAATATCACTATGTGAAACTGGGTCAAGGTGTTATTTGAACCGATTGCAAAGCTCGGAAGGTCAAATGTCTATTTTTATAGTTTAGGGTACTCTACAAACTTTTGAGCAACGTTTGGGTTGCTATATGGATGTTTTCTATTTTCTTATCTATGTCAAGTGAGGGCCTTGTGATGGTGCCTTTGCGATGTGTGTTGGGGTATTGTATTGCTAATAGAAAATACACTACTAGTTATCTCTAAAAAAGGAAGAAAAAAGGATGTATCTAGACAAAATTGAGTGTTTCTTTATTTAAAAGTACTCAAATTTTGATCTATTGAATCTAGATAAATTGGATTTCATATCTCTCCCTCGACCATACGAATTTCTCCCTCCCTCTCCCATCCCTTCAAACGCTAGTCACCATTACCACCCCGCCACTGTCACCACACCAAACGTGACCTCCAAACCACTCATTGGCACCATCTCTAACATCAGTGAGCCCCACCGACTTCCCTCTCTGCTGTCCCACCCTCACTGTTCCTCTCCTTCCCCATGGTGGCTGTGGCCTCCCATGCGTCGCCACCTATCGCTGCTCCCCCAACCATCTCTAACGGCACAACCCTCCCCCTCCTCCTCCACCTCTATTGCTGACACCCTTCTTCCTCTCTCTGCTACCCTAGCCCTTATTCCTCTCTTGTGGTGTACTTGTTGTCGCCTTCAGCCATGGGTGGTGGCTCCTCTAGTGCATCCCCTTAATATAGCAAAAATAAAGGGGGGCATTTGGTGGGGATGGTGGTCATTGACAGCACTAGAGCATGGTGCGAGCTACCGACGGCCACCGATTTGCCCAAGAGTAGCGCATGGCTTCATCTGCACTAGTGAAGATACTGCTTGAACCCCAAATCCTAACTCGCTGGAATCGTTACCAGAGACAAAACTGGAGTGCGAAACATGAGGAAAATCGGAAGGATGGAAATTCGCGTACCCCCAAGTGAGAAAACACTCGACTACTCCTTAGCAATTGTAACATTCCAATTTTTGCATCTTTGAAGTTGTTTTAAGTATTTTAGCCTTTTCAAAAAAATTTCAAAAGTTTTATTGATAATTCAAGTTTAATTTAGAATTTCCCTAATTCAAAAACTATTAAATAGGATTAATGTTCAATTGAACAATTATCAAATTTTAGGTTCTATATGCTATAAAGTATTTTATATAATTTTCTAGGATTTTTCCATGTCAATTTGCTATTTATTTGGAGTCTACTTGAATATTTTGTATTTTCTAAAATAGAAAATGAAATAAAAATTTTGGTTTTGCTTTTGGGCTAAAACCCAATCCGTTTGACTCAAGTCAGCTTAGTCCTGTCTAGCTAGCCTAGTGTCGCCAGCCCAACCTACGTTGTTAGCTCAGTCTACTAGCCTGTGCCCGTGTGAGACACTAATAGGTGAGCCCACCTGTAAGGCATGTCTTCTTCATACATGATGTGGACTTGGAGTCCAAGCTATGTCTACTGCAGACATCAACACTGATTCATGCTCTACATGGACGCCGAGGCACTTTAAAAGGGAGCACTAGGATCGCATCAAAGCACTCAACCAAAGCCCTAACCCTATCTGCCTCAGGACGCAGCTGTTTTGACAGAATTGGAGATCTACGAGAGTGCCACCGTAGGAGAGCAAGCTAGATTTCATCACTATCAGTGAGCTTTCGAGCATTTGATCTGCACCATTAGAATCGCCTTTCCACGTTCTACCTTGTGTGCATATTCTTTCGTTGGGAGCGTGCCTTTGGGTTGTCGTCGCTATAGAAGTCACACCACTACCTCTTTTCTTTTTCACTATCGACGCCGCTGGTTGTCATTGCCCATGACACCCACGTCACTAGTTTCACCACAACGAGATCTTGCTGGAGGTATGACTTGGAGTCACCGAGCTCGTTGCTGCTGACGTGGCGTTGATGTGCTGTGACGGACTTGCCACGTGGTGCCAGGTCAGAGCCACACAAGCCGTTATATCTAGGAATACTTAGTCTTTTGTAAGCTGTGTCTTTGATGTGTGAGGCCCACATGTAAGTGAGATGTGTTGTGAGCTAGGTTCACCGTGGACCAGGCTTGAGATTTCGTAGACTTGATCTATGGATGAGTGGCCCATATGTCAGTCTCTATTTTTTGGAAAATCTGAAAAATCAATTAAAAATAAAAATTAGTTAGGTCCGCTTGTCAGTCTCTCAGAGGGAATGTTCCAAGAATATTATCCTGTCACTTTCCAGGATTTAATTGTTCAGTAAATATTTTGAGAGTTTGTTCTACTTCATGCAAACTTTGATTGAGACTGTTCAAGTTTTAAATTAATCTAAATTATAGCTCTACACTTTGGTGTATTTTATTTTATTTTTGGAGTATGTTTTGTCTTTGCTTTTTATTTATTTTGGTTTCACTGTTTGTTTTCACTTAGACGTTGAAGCGCCGGGAGTGTTTGAATGTGAAGAGTTGATTCAATTTCACGGTCTAGATCAAGATCAGATGTTATTTTAAGGTAAGTTGCGCTTTAACCATATTTAACCCATTTTTCTAATACTATTTTTAATCTATTGCATGTTATTTTAAGTTATACTTGTTTGGAATGAATTTGGGAATTGGTTATTCAACCTGTTTAAATTATACCTACCATGTCATTTGCCATGCCATGATTATTTATCATCCTAGGATGAATAATTATTAGTTATTTGCTAATATGATGTCAACGTGGGTTGGTTAAAATATGCTTAGTATGCTTAGTTATGCCACGAATAACTGGTATATTTTAGAAGTGCAAATCCAATCCTGATTAATGGTTTATGGAACATATTTATGAAAAGTGTGTGTCATGTATTGTCACATAATGATGTTGAGTTGTTGATGTCATGTGTTACACGATAATCAACTAAGGTGATAAATGATTTAGATTGAGGCAAGTGGCAAGAGACTGTGCGCTAGAGTGGGTCTATGTGACACTAAGTTGGAGATTCTATATGAATCATTTGATTTGTTTACTGGGATTTAATTGGAAGTATTGCCTTGGTCAATTAAGGACTTAACCTTGTAAGCCATTGAACTGGGTTAATCATAAACTAAATATCTGTTATGGGCCAGATCTAGCTCAATAAGTTACTGAATTTTGACATATAATCTCAGGAGGATAACCAAGCTATGCGCGCAATTGGGGAATGTGTGTGTCGCAGTGACTCCACATATTGCAAAGTGATTGTTCCAAATCTAATGATGAGCGCCATTATTCTTTTGCTCTGTGTGAGGGAGGAATAGTGAGATCAGACTTATCGAAAGTATCTATCACATCGACGGGTACGTGTTATGGCCGACATTAAGAGATTAATCATACGTGTTATGACCGACATTAAGAGATTAATCATACTTTATGGGTAAAATATATAATCTCTACAGAGTGTACAACCTATTTGAATAGCGGTGTCCCCGGTTATGGACAATATTGCTTGGGAATTTCACACAAGGATTAGATTTTATAAAATTAAAACTTGGAAAGGGGGGCTATGCCAATGAAAGTAATGGAAATTGGTTTAAGCTATGTGATAGTTTATCTTGAGAAATATTTGACAAATTTATTATTATTTATTTATCGTATTCAAATGAAAATACTGCTTTACTGCAAAATAGCCATATCAGCCATTCTTTCAATAAACCTTGCATGTAATATAATACACTTGCATTCGATGCACAACTTGTTGAGTTCTTTATGTACTCACCTTTGCTACAATAAACCCATCAGTTGAAGATGAGTCTACACCTGCAATGGAGTAGGAGTTCCACGAAAAGCCGAGTTATTAGGAATCGAACCTTATTAGATGTCTGTGGCATGTAGATGAGTTATTCACTGATGTTTTCTGTTCCGCTACTGTTTTCTTAACTTAAAACCCTGTGAGATCTAATAAATGTAAAGTCGACCTTAAGTACCTTTAACTATCTTTTATTTAATAAATATGGACTTTTATTATGTTTCCGTTATGTACGATTTTGAGATTACATCTATGTTGCCACTATATACACTTGTGTGATCCTGAAATATATAGTATAATATACATAAAAGGTCTATATTTGCATATTCGGATCTGATAGCAATTTCGAAAAAAAAAGAGAGAGATTAGTAGGAAAGGTGAAACTATGTAACCACTAACCAGCTAACGAAAAGACGAGAATTAACAAAAACAAGGTATTGTTAGTTACTCACTAGGATATGTGCCCCCTCCATGGTGTGTTTATATGGATACGGATCTGGTGTAGTCCCATAGGGACTGTGACTTAAGCAGTTCTCGTGGGACCATTCGATCCAAAATGGACGGTTCGGAGTGACTGAAATCACCGTGCAAATTTTTTGTACTGTAGCAAACCACTGTTTATCATACTGTAGCAATACTGTTTATCTCGTTTTCAGCATACCTGAACTATCCGATGCTTCGATCGAATGGTTCATGCCTGTAGAGACTGCTTAAGTTGTAGTCCTCATAGAGACCGCTTCAGATCCCTGTCTGCATTTATATATAGGCATGATGCCTAATGCATGCCGCCATTGCACTTGCTAGCAAAAACACAAGGCCAAATATCTGTCCAAAATGGCATTTGACATAGGCCTAGTGCTTGTTGCATTGCTGCTCTTGTTCTTGCTGGCCAAGGCCATATGGATCACCGTGTCCTGCTACTACCTCACGCCGGCGAGGATCCGGAGAATCTTAGCCAGGCAAGGCGTCCACGGCCCCC
This sequence comes from Guadua angustifolia, assembly GCA_036346375.1. NCBI lineage: Eukaryota > Viridiplantae > Streptophyta > Magnoliopsida > Poales > Poaceae > Guadua > Guadua angustifolia. Next base: position 25,094,163 of record CM070514.1, on the reverse strand, counting down.
CGCCGCGCCTCCTCGTCGGGAACCTCCGCGACGTGTCCGCCCTCGTCGCCGAAGCCACTGCGCGCGACATGGGCTCCCTCAGCCACGACATCGTCGGCCGCCTCCTGCCGCACTACGTCCTCTGGTCGAAGTCGTATGGTGAGCAGTGTCCGTTGCATTGCCGGCCGGCGTGCGATGCGAGGCTGACTGGAGGATATTTGACTTGGCGTTTGCGTTTTGCAGGGAGGTTGTTCGTGTACTGGTACGGGAGCGAGCCGCGGCTGTGCGTAACGGACGCCCGTATGGTGCGTGAGCTGCTGTCGTCGAGGCACGCGCACGCCACCGGCAAGTCGTGGCTGCAGCGGCAGGGCGCCAAGCACTTCATCGGCCGCGGCCTGCTCATGGCTAATGGCGCCACCTGGTCCCACCAGCGCCACGTCGTCGCCCCGGCCTTCATGGCCAACAAGCTCAAGGTACGTACGTACAACCACGACGCCGCGTCGTCGTCACCGTCTCCGGTGGCGGCACCAACATAAGTGTCAGTTCTTGAGCTCTTCCCGGCTTGGCATGTTGATGTGACGGCAGGGCAGGGTGGGGCACATGGTGGAGTGCACGCGGCAGACGGTGCAGGAACTGCGGGAGGCGGTGGCGAGGGGCGGGAACGAGGTGGAGATCGGCGCTCACATGACGAGGCTCGCCGGCGACGTCATCGCGCGCACCGAGTTTGACACGAGCTACGAGACCGGCAAACGCATCTTCCACCTCATCGAGGAGCTGCAGCGGCTCACCGCCCTCTCCAGCCGCTACCTCTGGATCCCCGGCAGCCAGTGAGTCAGTCGTCACCGCAAATATTGCTCTGCTCCTCTCCCCGTACAAACGAGACATTCAAAAAAGTAGCAGTAGCACTACATGTTCCATTATTAGAACGTTGGCTGACAAGGAGAGTTCAGCTGCATGCTCAAAAAGTGCCACCGGATTCTCCTCCGTCAGCCAACATTTATTTATTTTTTCTATGGGAACATACCTAGTGCTAAAAGTGATTTCAGTGCTAATATACTAAAATCTAATCTGGATCTTTGGATTAAGCTTTGAAGGTTGAAATTTAACTAACCAGCTATATGTGAAAGCATTTATGACAATTGGCTGTTTCGAGGTGGCAAACAGTAAATGCTTTCACACATAGCTGATTAGTTAAATCTCAACGTTTAAAACTTGATCCAATAGTCCAGATTAGATTTTAGCATGTTAGCACTGAAATCACCTTTAGCACTAGATATGTTCCCTTTTTCTACTACTTCTAATTAGGAGTTAGTGGTGGTATGTCTGTTCTCCACCACCAATCTACGTCTAAACCATGAATAAAACCGCCGACGGAAAAAAACTGAACTGACCAACGGAGAAAAACCTAAGCCGTTTTTCGCTCTATTCCTCACGATATGCTTACCTCCCGACTTCTCCACGAACACGACAGCCGCTCTATCTGCGAGTCCAGATGCCTTCCCCGCTGTGTCTCCGCTTCTCCGTAATCGAAGGAAATAGATGTTTGATCTTGTAATACAATTTTCTTTTATTGCTTGACCTTTATGTTCCGTTATTAATTTTATTTTTCGTAGTAACGCACGGGTATTGACTAGTTTTCATACAAATTTTTGTGTGTAGGTGTGCTATATTATGTAATAATATTTTTATATTATTATTTATTGAAATTATTTTAACACATGATTAAAAATATAATATTTTTTCAGATATTTTCCTAGCAAGTATAGAAGGGACATAAAGCGGCTGAACGGGGAGCTGGAGCAAGTGCTGAAGGAGTCCATCCAGCGAAGCCGCGAGATCGCGGACGAGGGCCGGACGCCATCAGCGACAGCGTGCGGCCGCGGGCTCCTCGGGATGCTGCTGGCCGAGATGAAGAAGAAGAAGTCCGGCCACGGCGAGCTGGGGTACGACGCCCAGATGATGATCGACGAGTGCAAGACCTTCTTCTTCGCCGGACATGAGACGTCGGCGCTGCTCCTCACCTGGGCCATCATGCTGCTCGCCACGCACCCGGCGTGGCAGGACAAGGCCCGCGCTGAGGTCGCCCACGTCTGCGGCGACGCCCCGCCTAACGCCGATCACGTCCCCAAGCTCACCGTCGTAAGCCACTGATTCCGGCGAACCAAGCATTCCACACAATGTCCCATGTCACCTGCCCTGAAGTGTTTAACCGCGCGTTTCGTACGTGCATGCGCAGCTGCAGATGGTGATCAACGAGACGCTGCGTCTGTACCCGCCGGCGACACTGCTGCCGCGGATGGCGTTCGAGGACATCACCCTCGGCGGCGACCTGCGCGTTCCGAGGGGCGCGTCGGTGTGGATCCCCCTGCTGGCCATCCACCACGACGAGGCCGTGTGGGGTGCAGACGCGCACGAGTTCAGGCCGGACAGGTTCGCGCCCGGTCGAGCGCGGCCGGGGGCGGGGCGGTTCCTGCCGTTCGCGGCCGGGCCGCGCAACTGCGTCGGGCAGGCGTACGCCATGGTCGAGGCCAAGGTCGCGCTGGCCATGCTGCTCGCGAGCTTCCGCTTCGGCATCTCCGACGAGTACCGCCACGCGCCGGTGAACGTGCTCACGCTCCGGCCTCGCCACGGCGTGCCCGTGCGCCTGCTGCCGCTGCGCCCGTAGGCCGTCCTGGGTTTTGGTTGCCTCCTTGCATGGCGTTTTCTACTACTAGTGTCAACCTTGGTTCTTCACAATTTTGTTATCATTTTTTTTCTTCTGCTGTTCGCTTGACTAGAGAGAGAATTTTGAGCTTCAATTGGGGACGGATGGTCTGACATGTCGAGGTAACCTAATATTTGGAGGAGTTGACATTTTGCCGATAACGTTTTTGTCTCTAGCAAATAATGTTGGATACTAGTCAATGGCCATGTAAAATGTTGAGTACGGAGCACATGGCAAACCTCGTACTCACGGTTCAATTTGTTTGACTAAAACATGGTCAAATTTTAAAGGAACGAGTCTAGCTATTTGACCCCTCTAATTATTACGTTTGTCTAGAAATGAACCCTCAACTACGAAATTGGTTAACTAATCCCCCTCAACTGTCAAAACTAGGCAACATGCCCCTTAGAGCAAGTAAAATAAGGTTATCTAAGCGGGCTATAGGAGTCACCATGTTAGATTTGAGTTGAGTTGGAGGAGAGGAGGAGCGAGAAGAGAAGTAGGCTACAGACTAGTAGCTGGCTGTAACACGGACTCCAAAAAGGTTGGTGAGAGAATGAGAGGATGAAGGTGGGCTAAGTATTAATGCTCAGTGTGTATATATAGCCAACTATTATATGACTGGGCTATTAGATTGGCTATAGATGATATGTCAACAATATAAAATCCACAGTTGGCTTTATTATTAGCCTTGCCCTTAGGCTATTTCAACCCGGTTTTACGCCAACTTGGCATCCATGTGATCTGAACTGGCATTGTAATGTCCCTGGCCCACATTTCATACTCTCCGTCCTCTCTTCTCCATTCCTCCCAACCCTTCTCCACTCCTCCTGACCGTCACCTTGAGGCCGCTGAATGTGCACGATGAGGAATGATGTTGACGCTAGATATGAATACAAATTAATATTCACAAGCGCATGGATCGTCTGTAGCTTTCACTTGGAGTATACCATGGTATCAAAATTCACAGGGAATAGTCGAATAGATTCACTACTTCAAATAAATTACCACTAACTAAAGGGCCAATTATAGATGTTGAAAGTAACTAAAGCAAATCTACCAAAGCAAGAGTGAGAGAAACTAGGTTTAACCAAGATGTGAAAATTCCTCCCCTAGGCTAGTTCATCTACTGCAATGAAGGACTAGATCGATCTAATAGCAAATAGCACCGAGTAATACTATGTTGGCTCTCATCCTACAGATCAATACCAGCCTCTTTGAAAGACCATGTGGAGGTCTATACCTTTGTATGATGAGTAATTGACTAGATTAAAGGTTGATCTGATGAGTAATTGACTAGATTAAAGGTTGATCCGATGAGTAGTTGACTAGATTGAAAGGTTGATCGAGTCTGAATGGTCTTGAAGTATTTTGATAAATTCTCAACCAAGTCGTGTTTCTTTGCTGAAATTTTCTAGCTCTTCGACTGATTCTCTTTCTTGGCTGTTGAGAGTCGAGTGCTGCCAAGTCTTTGCTGAGTTCTTCTAGTTTTCTGACTGGTTTCTTTGCTAGGTTCTGTGTTCCGAGTGGTTCCTGTCTTTGCTAAGTGCGTCTAGCTTTTTGACTGGTTTTCTTTGATGAAGGCCGAGTGCCGAGTGCTCCAATCATTGCTGTGTGATTTTTTAGCTTCTCGACAGGTTTCCTTCGGAGTTGAGTACCTTGCTGTGATCAAGGGGTTGCTAAGAACTCACCAGGTGGTTAGCCGAGTGGTTCGCCAGGTGGTTAGCCGAGTGGTTAACTAGGTAGTTAGCTGGGTAAATTAAGCCTTGCAGCTAGCCAAGCGTTTTAGCCGAGTGGGCTTGAGTATATGGGTTTGCCGACTGGTTTTTGTTAAGTTGTGTTTGACTATTTTGAGATAGTCAGCAAATATAAATGTGGGCATTGCTATGTGAAAGGTTTCCTTGTCTTTGATGGTTGCAGGATGACGGTGCTAGGTCATGGTGAGGCGGAAGATGACCAGAACTAGGCGAGGTGCGTTGGAGGTCCAGAACGATTGGGAGATCGCCGGAAGATGACCGGAGATGGAGTTCGGGTAAGCCAAGAAGGCAAGGAAAAAAGCATATACTAGCTAGATGCTGCAAGGATCAATGAGGACTGTTGGAGTACAGTCTAGTTGATAGGAATAGCGGGTCTAGTAGTATGTTTTGAGAGCCGTGTAAGAAAAACCCTATGTTAGCGGGTTTAGGGTTTCCCCTTGCAGGCTGTGTGAGTGGGCGCTTCCTAGCCCTTAGATGAGTCTATAGGGTTGAGAGCTGCATCTAAGGGTGGTAGGTGACCCAAGAGTTGTATAAATATGGAGGGATGCCTCCCTCAACCGTGTAGTTGGTGGGGGATCCCAGAAGGGTTTTAGGGGTTTTGAGTACTCTGTTGAGCTTTGCCCACTTTTGTGTGTGTGGCTTTGTAACCTCCCTTCCAGGAATACAAGATTCATATCAAAGATTTCAACACTTGCATTTTACTTTCTATCATTTACTTTATGCAAGTTACTTTCTACAATTTAAGTTACGCAATTTACTTTACGCAAGTTGATTCTTCCGTCTACATTCTTTCTTGCGTCTTTTGCGTTCTTGAGTTGATTAATCTTGCATTTCATTTCCGTACTCCTATAACTTGCTGCTTGAACTTCCCAGATCTTTTCGTCAAAAGCAAGTTTTACACCAATTTCCCTGTTCTTTCTACTTTTCCTAAAAGTCTTTATCCTTAGACAGAAAGATCGATTCTCTGAGATCAATCTTGTTGATCCTTTCGAGAATCAATTTTCTTGATGAACCAAGATCACATCTACCAATTTTTTGCAAGTCTTACTGAGGAAATCAAAAGATCTTGTGATTCTTGTTCTGGTGGGGGCTTCTGATCATGAGAAACTTTCGGGTCTGATACTCTCACCTACTCCTGTAGGGTACTACCAGCTTTTTCTTCTCTAGAACATCTACCCTTTTTAGTGATCTTTTGTGTCAATCTTTTGGAATACTTTGTGTGGGAAAATTTGATTACGACCATTCACCCCCCTCTGTTCGCCATTCTGATCCTTCACTCTTCAATGTTCTCCCCCTGTCATGGGTCCATCAAACTAATAAACACCGGCATAACATGCACAACTTGATATAGATCTTCATGCTATATCTAAATACCGTGTCTACATCTAGGGCTAAGCAATCGATAATCATGTATGCCTAATTATCAATTGAGGAAGATGCATAATATCAAGAAGATACAACCATAGCATAGAAGTACTAAAATAATATATCAATCCATGTCTTAAGTTACATCAAGATCTCCACACCCGAGGAAGAAAAGATGATTACTCCATACGAGGATCGGAGTTACACATGGTCATCGATGAAGGAGAGTTGAAGAGCGAGATGTGAGGAAGGATTGAGATGGTAGTGTGAGGCAGTGCAAAGGTGGTGCTGGTCAGCGCTAGGGTTGCTCTGTTTTGTGCTTTCGGTAGCTCGATGACTTCTTAGATGGCTAACTCTATTATCATGATTCCGATGAATTTCAATAAATTTCTCGGATGGTCACAGTGTGGCGGAGCGTCCTTTTTATATAGGATCCCTGGAAAGAGTTCTGGTCAAAAACAACGAGGAGAGAGGGTAAGAGCCGAGTGGTGCAAGGGGTATGTGAGGCAGCATTGGACTCTCCACCGACTCAAAGTTGGCTCTTGAACCTTCCAGAACATGTGTCAATCAGTGTTGGGCTAGCACCTATTGCGCTTTGTCCTTGGGCTCCAATTTAGGCCAAAAATAGGGTCTCGAGACTCTGAGCGTTGGCTGATGCAGTCCTAACACCAAGCAGAGCAGGGGCCTACAGACCGGGTTCCCATGGCTTCTGGGCTTCATAACTCTTGCCACTGGTCTGCAATTTGGGGAAATAATATATAAATTTCGATCATTTTGACAAGGCGGACGCCATGGTGACCTCCAATTTGTTAGTTGATGAACTTCATTTTGGTATATTTTCTGAGGTGCACTTTGTCGGCTCTTTTAAACTAAATATGATGTGTTTTAGCATTTTCCTAGCACATCACTATAATATCCAACATCTTCGGGAATTGTTAGGGTTAGTTGCCAAATGGCACAATTAAGCACATAATATTGTATAAAATGATGATAAATGGGGCGAGAAAAGTATACAAACCAAACACTGACAACTCCCCCGTGCTTAGACTTTTGCTCATCCTTGAGCAAATCTTTCCTCAAAGATAGGTATTAGTGCTGAAATTAAAGATGATCAATAACTAAAATCTAACATCAAACTATACAAATCAAAGTTTTCAAGTTAAGTTAGTTGAATACCAATAAAACATATTCAAGAATCCTACATTTATAAATGGGGAACAAATGACCCAGATAATTTCAACCATTCCTCCACAAGCCAATTGTCAAACTAACCTCGCAAGTCATCCCTTTTAAAATTATTTACCAGAGTTTTGCATGCATATAAAATTACTGGCCATAAACAAGATTTACCACAACCCTTCAACAAAGAATCTCCCTCGTTTGCTCATATAATCCTCACCAAAGTTAAAGGCTCTCCCTACTTCTACAAATCAACATGAGGCATATATGTGTGGAGTTTGATAGGGTAAATGGTCATATGAAAACCTAGATATTACAAAGTCAAATAATAATTCACAGTGAATTTTAGGAAGTCTTATAAAAAAGGCATTAGAACACAATTATGATGAACAAGGAGGTGAGAGGAATTAACATATTCTTTAGAAGGTGGACTTGTGCAAGTGGCAAAGAGTGATCCCAGGACACAGATAAAGTTCCTGTTATCCGATTGCATAAGGGGGAAGACATAGTTTCAGCCATAGGGTGCGCACTTTGAAAGGAATACACTAGACAAATGCACAAAAGCTGCAGCACTGCTCTGTAGATGTCAAGCAGGTGCAGTATGAACGTAAATCTAGCTTCAATAGGCATATAGGGTGGATACAATGAGTTCATCACATACGTACTTTTTGTTCTATATTTTTTTCTTTATTTTTCATTTTTTTTCTGAAAGGCCATGTGGAGGTCTATCCATGTTGTGATGAGTTATTGACTTGGTTTGAGCATGTGGTGCTCGAGTTTTAGTTTGATTTGAATTCTATTTCAAATTTAAAGCAATTTGAGGTGCTGTTTATGTCAGTTGGCACTATTGGCCTTGTAGAAGCGGTAGTGCTAGTCAGGTGGCACTACTGGCCTGAGATGGGCGGTAGTGTTGGACCTGTGGTAGCACCGGTAGTAGGAGTGATAGCTTTTTCACAGAGAGGTGTTCCTCTGGGTTTAGCAAAGTGGTACTACCGGCGTGCTAGGAGTGGTAGTGTCTGGGGAGCGGTACTACTAGCCCAAAGGCACAGTAGTTATTTTCCAAAGTAGGTCTCCGTTGGGTTTCAGGGATATCAACACCATCGCCATGCTGGGGGGTAGTAGTAATGAAAGCAAAGACTACCAAATTCCATGTTGGTGTTAGTACTGGTTTTCCAGCAAGATGTGAATTAAATTTTATCGATTTAATTGCATATATTTATGAAAAGTGCTATGTGATGTGTTTCTTGTCTATGTGGTTGTAGGACTTCGGTGCTAAGTCATAGTGAGGTGAAGGCAAGATCGGGACTAGGCTAGGAGAGCTGAGGTTCAGAATGGTTGAGGGACGCCGGAAGATGATCGAGACAGAGAGGTGGTTGCAAGCTAGAAAGACAAGGAACCTAAGTATGATGCACTGGTGATGGACATGGCGGGTAATGGCATGGACTAGGACTAAGCTCAAGGAGGAGTCAAGGTCTAGAATGATCAAGGTGAAGCGGAAAAGGACACGTGGCGGTCAAGTTACTTGGGCCTGCTTGCAAACGAGGATAGTTTGGGGAGTCTGAATGTGTGAGAGACTTGGCGGCAAGTCATTATGGCCATGTGAAAAGTGCGAAGTATGGCAATGCTTCGAGGAGAAGGAAGACCGGTCATTGGGGTAAATTGATAATTTATCCAATACAAACGGTTGAGGCGGTTTAGAAAACCGTGGTGGTGACCTAAGTAGTTTAGGTCATACCAAAGTGGAGTTGGGACGCAAATTTGGGCTTGCGGAGCAAATTTGGCATCAATGAAATGACCACTTTAAGAAGCGTGCTTATGTGAGTGAAAAACCCGTTAAGAGTGTTGGGTTTCGGGTTAGTCCATATAAATGTGGATGGTATCCACTTGTAGTGTCCAAGTTTAGAGTTAGGGTTGCCCTCACTATATAAGGAGATGTAGCGGGAGGTGAGGATTTGAAGCCTTACACTAAGACATTAGAAGGTTTAGGGTTTCCACAAGATTTTGGTTTTCTTGTATGGTGTATGTGCTACTTAGGAGATTTTGCCCTCAGGTGAGAGGCTTTATAATCCATTCTCATTATCTAAAATAAAATTAAAATTCATCCTCAAGTTTTTGTCTCAAGTTTTGATCTTCTCCTTGCTTTATTCTTGATCTTTTCTTATGGTTTCTTTCTTACTTGATCTTGCTTTGCCAAGGATAAATGATTGATGGATGTATCCTATGTAGATTATCCCTTAATCATCTAGGCACGACTCTTCTTGATCATCCAAGTTTCTTCAAGAAACTGTTTTTTGCTTAATAAGGAAGGATTTGACTAGATCTTGATCTTGGTCGTTGGGAGCAATCTTTTTGGAGTTCTTGCTTGCTGTGACATATGAGAGGGTATCTAAGATCATCTTGATTATCAAAACCCCATGAGCAAGCTCAGGGTAAAGTTTTTGTTTTTGACCTGGTTTTGGTGCTACCTTTGGTAAATTCAAAAAAAGTCAGAACTTTGATGTCAATCCTTGTGATTAAAGGATGGAATAAGTTTTTGACACCCATAGGAAGGTGCATACAAAGTTTCACTGGTTTTCGATGAACCGATCAAAAAATACACCATTTTTGTTTTTGAAGTCGTGCTGATATCGGGGTTACTGTTCATCTCAGCACTACCAGTCTCTGTGGTGCGGTAATGCCACCCTAGAGCTGATTTTTGGGGAGATTTTCTTCTTCCCCTCTTCTGAGGTCTTGGGAGGTTTTGGTTGGATTCTTTGGGGAAAAAATTGTTGTGTGATCATTCACCCCCTCTGATCACCATTTTTGATCCTTCAATTTGTATTAGAGCCTGGTTTTGCTCTCTTTAGATCTTGATCTGTCTCGAGAGCCATGTCTTCAGACAAGTATTCCACCAAACCTCTAATCTTTTTTGGGGTGGATTATCCTTTTTGAAAATCTAGAATGGAGTTGTACATCACTATCCAGCATGATATGGTAGAAGGTGAAGCTCCCGTATATTGTTCCTGCCGATGAGAACATCAACGCCACGAATACGGCTGATGTTGAGGTGAATCTTATGGCAAGAAACATTCTCATAAAGGGGCTTAGTTGTAGTGAGTATGATCGAATTTCCCACTTATGATCTGCACACGAGATTTGGGTGGCCCTCGATGCTTACCATGAGGGCACCATTCAAATCAAGATAGTGAGGCAAGATCAGTACAAGCGTGACTACAACAAATTTGAGTAGCACACTAGGGATTCTTTGGATGAGTGTTTTTGTTGTTTTAGAAGATCCTAAGTGATCTCCAAGTAGTTGGTACCACATACCCTAACTCGGATAATGCTTGGTATTTTCTGATGGCACTCGATCTTTGAGTTTGGGAGAGAAGGTGACCTCCATCAAAGATACCATGGACTTGTCGACTTTCACTCTTGACGGGATTTATTCCTGACTCAAGACTCATGAGATTGACATCGTCTCTAACAAGACAAAGTCATAATCAATGGCCTTAGTCACCAATCCCGATTCTAAGAGTTCTTTTGGCTTTTCTTCTCCGTTTTTTGTGAGATGAGTGATGACCATCTGGAGAGATTTGTAGAAAATAAGCTCATCCACTTAGCCAAAAAAATTCTCCCACACATACAAAAGGCTGAGAGAAAGGAGGAGTGGTGGATCGATCACCTGATTCGAGTGCGGTGGCTCCAACCACATTCGAGACAACTGCCCCAAGTAGAAGAGGGGCGAGAACGATCACGACAGTTTTGGGAAGATCGATTACATAAATCGCAATAAGAAGACTCCAGTTCATGATCCCACAGGTGAGAAGAAGTACTGTAACTTCGCAAAGAACAAAAAACTCTTCCACCGTGTTCTCACCGCACTTGATGACATCAACCTCTCCAACACCGAGACATGGAGTGATGACAATAGAGAGGATGATCTGCAAGAGAAGAACAAGGGCGACGATGACTTCATCAGGATGTGCTTTATGACTGACAAGAACAGCATCAGTGACACTGAGCTCTAAACGAGTTAGATGAGGTACCTTCCTATGACGAGCTTAATGAGGCATTCTGTAAGCTAGGAAGATTCCATGCTAAAGTTAGGGTTAGGTGTTCAGAGCTAGAGAAGAAGGTACATGATATATTATGGGAGATAGCTTACTTAGATCTTCTTCCTCCTGTGAAGATGATTGTGTGCTCTGTGATGTCATGCTTGTGGAGCTTGAAAACCTAAGGACCCTGCATGTTAGTGTGCTTTCTAAAGTAGAGGTCCTTAGAGGGAAAAATGCTAGCTATAGTACTATTGATGCTATTCCTGCTGATGCTATCTTCCTTCATGTGTATACTAGTCCTTGTGACAATTGCCCTAACTGCTCGTTGAAATTGACAACATGAGCACTCACCTTAGTAAGCTTTTTGTTAGGAATGATGGACTTGAGAAATATGCTTCTAAAGTTCCTGTCAGCTCATGTGAGGGCTGTGGCAACTAAAACTTGATAATGATGCTTTGAATGTTAAATGTGCTAATTTGACCAAGGACCTACTAGCTAAATCATAAGAAAGTTGCTTGCTATGTGCTGAGATTGAGAGGACATTGGTAGAATCTATGATTGAGAGGCCCATACCACTAGGATTAGAAACACCAAGTGTGTATCTTGTGTGGCCCTCAAGATTGAGTAGCTATACTTAGGGAGAAAAATACATGTACCGGTTGTTCTTCCTTGTCTAGCTCTTCTTCATCTTTTCCCCCTATTCTTCATGTGCCTCTCTCTTCCAGAAGTGATGAGAACTCTTGAGAAGTTTGTATAAGGTAAGAAGAAGCTCAATCTCGTCTTAGACTAGTCTAAGATTAGTAGATTCAATCAAGGTCTAGGATTTGACTATTTGGAGTACGCTTGAGCACATCCTCCCACCATTGTGCGTGGCTCCAAGAGTGAAGAGATCGTGATAGCTCTTAGGGTAAGCACCATTATGTTTAGGTCTACTAGGGTTGTCCATGAGATCTCTGACTAGAAGGTTTCTCCTCCTACTGCTTTTACCTCTAGCAAGGCGAAGTATACATGCACCTTCTGTCAGAAGGATGGACATCTAGCAGATTTCTGCTTTAGGCATGCCAAGATTACACGGCATGAGTATAGTCATGCTCTTAGGGGTATTTAAAGTCATCCATAGACTCGGAGTGCTTCTAAGGTACCCATAGCTTTTAGACAGGATATAGTTTCTCTTGTTTTTGGGCAGCATTCAAAACTTAGATTTCAGGCTGTTCCTTCTAGTTTTCATCCTGTAGTTGCTCGTGGTCAGTCTTTCAGCTGTCCTTTTGATATTCCTCATTCTTTCTATTGAGGTAGATATTATTAGGGCATGAGGTATTTACTAGTAGGAGATTTGGGTAGCTCCACTAGGATGGTTTAGCCTTTGCATGATGGCAGGTCAACTCAGCTCCCGCTCCTAGATCTTCTACTAGTGCTACTTCTAGATTTGTAAGAGTTGAGCATCGGAAATATACTAGAGTCCAGTCTTTTGTTCCTACAACTAGCACTTTTACTCGTTGTGTGATTCAATATTGGGTTCCTAGATTTGCACTTGTTTATCCTAGTACTGAGTCATCGACCTCTCGCTTTCTATGATCCAGGTTCATCTATTTAGGAAGGGAGATGTTTGGCTTGCAGACTCAAGTTGCTCTTGCCAGATAACTAGAGACTCCCGTTGGTTCTCTTCCTTAGCCCGTGCCCTAGGTAATGAGGTAATCACCATAGCCTATGCCCTAGGTGATGAGCTAATCACCTTTGAGGATGCTTCTTTAGGCCGCATCATCGCTAAGGGCTTTGTGCGTATTAATGAAAATTTCTTTCTTAAGGATGTTGCCTTGGTTAGTAAGCTGTAGTATAATTTGCTTTCTATTTCTCAGCTTATCAATGACGATTTCGAGGTAAGCTTTAAGCGCAATACTTGTAGAATTCTTGATTCTTCTAGAGAGTTAGTTTGAGGGATTTCTATGTTTGGGAGAGTTTTTTTGGGCTATTTTTTGGATTCTTCTGGTGATTCTCTCCATTTTTTAGTTGCTTCAGAATCCCGTGATCTCTTCTTTTAGCATAGGAGATTTGGTCACAATGGATTTGATCATTTGACTTGAGTCAGTAGCCATGATCTCATTTGTAGTTTGTCCAAACTTAAAATGGTCAAAGATTTTGTTTGCTCTTCTTACCAACATGGCAAGATGGTGGTGGCTTCTCATCCCCTAGTCACTATTATGATGACCGATGCACCAGGAAAGCTCTTACATATGGACATTGTTTGTCCAGCTAGAGTGCAGTCAGTGGGTGAAAGTGGTATGTTCTTGTCATTGTTAATGATTTCTTGAGGTATTCTTGGGTATTTTTCATAGCCTCAAAGGATGAGTCGTTTACCCATTTCAAGGTTTTGGTCTGTAGGTTGCCTACTGAGTTCCATGGTGCCTTACGAGCTATACACAATGACAATGTCACGGAGTTCAAAAACTCCTACTTTGAGTTTTTGTGAGGAGTCAGGCTTAGAGAATCAGTTCTCCTCTCCATACGTTCCTCAGCAAAATAGTGTAGTGGAAAGGAAGAATATGACCTTGGTCAAGATGACCAGGACGATACTAAATGAGTACAATACTCCTAGGAAGTTTTGGGTTGAGGCTATAGCTACTACTTGTTATGTGTCTAATTGAGTATTCTTAAAAAGACATTTGCACTACACTTCTTATGAGTTGAGATATGGGCAAAAGCCTAGTGTTTCTCATTTTCGTGTGTTTGGTTGTAAGTGTTTCATTTTGAAGTCTGAAAACCTAGATAAGTTCGAGTCTTGCTCTTCTGATGGTATTTTTCTAGGTTACTTGACTTCTCGTAGCTATAGGATTTGGAGTTGTGAGGCGAATATGATCATAGAGATCTGTGAGGTGACCTTTGATGAGGTTAGTCCAAGAGCTAGACCTGACATATCAGGCTCTTCTTTCCTCACTGAGATCATCTTTGTAGAGGATGAGGATGATGGAGATAACGATGTTCTACCTAATCCAGTCCCCTCTACACCTGTGGTTCCTTCTGTTTCTATCTCTGCACTTCAAGGAGATCAGCCTTTACCTTCAGACTCTCCTACAGCTAGTGGCTCTGATCCTACCTCTTCTATTCATGAGGTAGAGGCCACTTCTGCTTCTGAACTTCCTCCCACATTCAGTGGTGTCAACCACGCGATTAGATGATCGGCAATTTGTTTGAGGGTGTCACGCGCTCAAAGTCAGGCCTATCTCTCTTCTATCTTTACTCTACCTTTGTTTTCACCTTTGAGCCGAATGATGTTTCTCATGCATCAACAAATGAATCTTGGATCAATGCTATGCATGAGGAACTTGAGAGTTTTGAGAGGAACAAAGTCTGGCAGCTTATTGAACCTCCATCTGGTCATAATATCATTAGGACCAAGTGGGTGTTCAAGAACAAAGAAAGTAAGGATGGGGTTGTCATTATGAATAAGGCTAGACTAGTTTTATAGGGTTTTACTTAGGTTGAAGGTCTTTATTTTGAGACCTTTACCCCTATAGCTAGATTAGAGGCTATTAGAATCCTGCTTGCATTTTTGAAATATAAGGGTTTCTAGTTTTATCAGATGAATGTCAAAAGTGCATTCCTTAATGCATATGTCGAGGAAGAGGTTTATGTCAGGAAGTCTCTAGGATTCAAGAACCTCAAGTAACCAAACCATGTCTTCAAGCTTTGTAAAGCTTTATATAAACAAAAGTAGGCCCTTAAAGCTTGATATGAGAGGCTTAGACCTTACCTTCTTAGTCATGGTTTTGAGATGGGTAAAGTAACCAAGACTCTGTTCATCAGACACCAGGATTCTTATTTTCTTCTCATCCAGATTTATGTGGATGATATCATCTTTGGTGGCTCTTCGCACTCTCTTATGTCTTAGTTTTCAGATGTGATGAGCACAGTGTTCGAGATGAGCATGATGGGTGAGTTAAGCTACTTTCTCGACTTCTAGATCAAGTAGACTCGCAAAGGTATTTTCTTGCATCAAGGTAAGAACACTCGAGACCTCTTAAGACACTTTGACATGACTGATAGGAAGTCGGTGGTGATTCCTATGGCCACCACTGCTGTCCTCAAGCCTGATGAGGATGTTGAGCCAGTTGATCAGAAGAAGTTTAGGAGCATAATCGGCTCCCTCTTATACCTCACTACCTCAAGACCGGACATACACTTTGCTGTGTATCTGTGCACTCGATTTCAGGCTTCTCCTTGTGCTTCTCACTACCAGGCAATGAAGCACATCTTCAGGTACCTTTGAGCTTCCATTGACTATAGTATTTGGCACTCTTCCTCTTCTTGTCTGTCCCTTAGAGCCTTTTTAGATGTAGATTTTGCTGGCTGTAGGATAGATAGGAGTGCACTTTTGGCACTTGCTAATTCATTGGTATTTCTCTTATTTCTTGGTCATCTAGAAAGTAGTTTAGAGTTGCGCAGTCCACCATTGAGGCCAAGTACATTGCAGCCGCTAGTTGATGAGGTCGAGTACGTTGCTGTCGCTAGTTGATGTAGTCAGATGCTTTGGATGAGATCGACCTTGCGGAACTTTTGGTTAGACATAGATAGTGTTCCACTTTTTTGTAACAAGACTTCTGCCATTTGTATATGTTGGCGAATTTCACCTGACAAGTTTCCGCTAACGGGGTGTCTACTCCCCAGACGGAAAATTTGGTTCGGTAGAAGGCATCTTCGTGGCTGAAAACCCTAATGTCTCTCGACGATGGATTCTGAAAGTTAGCAAGCTGGTGGACACGACGGTTTACCCAGGTTCAGGCCCCCGGTGTGGGTAACAGCCCTACGTCTTGTTGGTTCTTTGTTGAGAAAACGAGGAAGTGTTTACAAGGGTGTTCTTCAGTGTCTGCTTCTCTATGCTTTCTGCTCTAGCCGACCGGCCCCCTCCCTCATACACCAAAGCGCCCTTATATAGACGGGCCACCCCAGGCAGGAGAGAAGAGGGCGCTATACTTATCTACAACACATTAATTACACCCATCATTCAGGCTTCCGCGTCGACCCATGACTCACTTATTAAACACGCCTCCGTGGCCTTGTCCTTCGGACCTCATTTAATGTCTGCGAGAGGCTTCGCCCGGTCCGCCTCGGGACAGGACGCCCCTGCGATGGGTTGGTGAGAGGCGTCAGAGGGATGAGCCGTCGTCGTGTCGAAGCTGAATCCTTTACAATTAATGACCCTGACACGAGATGCCAGGAGAGGGAAACTTCGAGGCGAAGCCTCCCCCTTATTCTTTTGGTTGCCTCCGTGGCCTGACAAGGAGGGCCCAGACGCCCGCCCACTCGCTAGGCTGCCTCAGCTTCTCGCTCGGCGGGCAGGGCGTGGTCGCCGACGCCCGGTGCCACGTGGCCGCCGCCTGCCCGGCAGCGGCGTGACCGCCATGCTACTCGCCAGGGGGCCACGTGGGCTTCTCGCTCGGCGGGCAGGGCATGGTCGCCAGTCGCCGCCAGGTGCCACGTGGGCCATCTGACGAAAGCGGCGTGATTGGCGATCGCCGCCAGGGGCCACGGGCTCCAAATTGGGCCAGGCCACCTCTTGGGCCTGTTACTTCTACGGTGGGGAGGGTACCCCAGTGCAAAGTACACCGACAGTAGCCCCCGGGGCCGTCCCAGAGCGCACGTCAGTTGCTTTTCAGACCTTATTAAATGCTAGGGCGCTCCTGGATGGGCCCACCACCTTCGCGCACGCAACCGCTTCGGTTTTCTCCACCTCCGCTGATTTTTCTTGGGACCCGAAACGCCGTGCTTTTGACCTGGTCACGAACCGTCCTCATGGGGGGTCTATATATGCATACACACCCCCACACAACAGTTCACGCCCTCTGCTTTCTTCACATTTTGCTCTTTGCCCTTTTGCCTTCTTTGCTTGAAGAACTCTGCTCCTACTATAATGGCGGAATCCCTTAACAGACACGGGAGTGCCTCGGCCCCCCATGCCCACATTTATTCGAGGATTGCTCGGCTTCTGCGCTGTAAGCATATAAGAGTGGTACGGATACCGGAACTAGAGGGACCATTCGCCTCACAAACCTCCCACTACTCCACAGCATTTAGTCTCCTTTTCTTTCAAACTCTTGATGGCTTCTTTCCGCTCCTCTTCTTCTGATGACGAGGCTCCGCCGTTGTCCTTCTCCGTGGAAGAACTAGCATTCGGCTCCGGGGGAGGTGGACCACCGGCGCCTACGGACGAGGAGGTCCTCCTCGCAGAACTTTGGGCCGACTTCGAGCTCGCCATGGCCGAATGGGCCGAGCAAGACGCCGCTGCCCGTGATATCGCCGCTGTCAACGCGTTGATTGACGCCATCCCGAAGCTTGCAGAGGCGAGGGATGCCCTTATCGAAGCGGTTCGACGCGCACGCGGTGCTTAAACCTCAACGCCATTCCGGGCCTTCCCAGCGAGCTTGCATGCTCGATTGTGTTGCGCCATCTTGATTTCTTCGGGTTGGGTAACACCTTAGCTTTTCTTAACTGTCATGACGCAAATAACAATCATGTCGACGATCGGGATCATCAACCGTGGAAATTGAAGCGGGGGTTAGTGAGACTTGGGACCTGAGCAGAGCTTAGCTCAACGAAGGAAAGAACGCGACGTGCCGAAGGTCGGAACTAGGCGATAACGAGCATGACACGAGGGTTTATACTGGTTCGAGCCCCTGCAAAGGTAATAGCTCTACTCCAGTTGCCTTGTGGCGATGGACTTAGTTACTCTCGAGTACAGAGGTGTGTTATAGCTCAAGCTCAACAATGGCAGTGTCTAGCGCTCGAGCTCTGATGTCCTCTTCCTCAGGCTGCGCATCCTTAGCCTTATACCCTCCCTGCTTGTAACGGACGGGAGATATTCCCGGGCAGTGGTCTTCATGCACATTGAGGGCTAGCAGTAATCGCTCCGGACTTGTTGCATGTGCCTGCTTCACTCCCCACGATCTCACGTCTTGATAACCGCCGAGTAAATGCACATTCTGGAATCCAAGGGGACTCCGGCATGAACGAGAACCGACCCGAGCTCAAGGTCGTGCGAAGCCGTGCTCGGGATCATACGCGCTCTAGGTCGAGCGCCTCGGCATACGCCCAGATCATGGTCGGGGCCTTTCCGAGCTAGGGAGCCCGTTGACCGTATGCTGGCCGGTCAAGGGACGCTCAGCCCTCGTCAGCTAGCCCCCGAGGCTTAAGGTCGTGGCTGGGACACAGGCCGACCTTGAGCCTCCAAAGACGGGGCTGATTTCCAGAACCTTCATGCTTGAGGTCGAGGTCAGGCGGAAACATGACGCCAGGCCGTGACGAAACGACACTGGCGCCTCTTGATCTCCGAAACTCCGTGACGGCCGGACAATGAACCGTCATAACGCCGATTCTCGCCACAGTAGCCTTAAATTGCTCTGTCAGATCACCGACCGCACGCCCAAGATGTCCTTATCACCGCCCGAGCACCTCGATCTTATAAAGCTTGCGACCGCCGCCACTTCCCCGAACTCTCTGCTTCTTCATAGTCTTTTGACCCCTTGCTTGAACTCTCACTTTGCGCCATTCTTTCTATCATGAAGGCGATTGGCAACATCTCCCAAGGGCTGAAAGGCCTTCAGGAGCACACCGTCGTACTGAGGGGCCTCATGGATGTGGTGGAGGCGCGGGAAGCCGAGCGCTCCAAGTTCATCATGACCATCGAGGTCGAGCAGGAGGAGCTCGAGCAGAAGGCCAAAGAGCTCGACGACCTGCGCTAGACGATGAGGGTGCTGGAGGTGGCCCACGCTGCTGAGCTCGAGCAGGCCAGGACTTCCAAGCGTGAGTTCGGCTACCAGGCCGTGGAGCAAGAGCGCGCGCGGTCGGCCAAGGCGCTCGAGACCAAGTGGGCCAAGGTCGAAGCGCTGGAGAAGGCCACTGCAGAGCGAGCGCCTTCCTTGCCGGAGGCATCTCCCGAGCTTGAGGCCAAGATCCTGGGGCTCGAGGAGAAGCTTGGACGCACCAGCGAGGCGCTCGAGACCGAGCGGGCCAAGGTCGAAGCGCTGGAGAAGGCCGCTGCGGAGCGGGCGTCCTCCACGCGGCGTCCCCGAGCTCGAGACCAAAATCTTGGAGCTTGAAGAGAAGCTTGGGCGTGCCAGCAAAGCGGCGAAGAGCGCCTTGGCCCAACTCAAAGATGAACGGCGCCAAGCTGTGGATGCCTCCAAGGAAGCTTTCCAATACCAGAGCGAACTATTGACCTTGAAAGCCAAGGTAGCCAAGCTCGAGCAGGAGAAGCTCACCCGCAAGATGGCCGATCTATAGATGAACTCGCCGGTCGACCTGTAAAAAACACTTAAAACAAAATGTTCTAACAGAGCTAGATTCCTTTTGGAGAACAAAGAAATCTTGTCTTGATTTAAATTCATAGTAAAGGATATTTGGAGCTCGCCCTTTTCGCTTTTAGTTATGCTCCTTAGGTCGTGCGCCGATAGGATATCCGCACCCAGCCCCCGTTGGGTCCAAGGTCGAGCAACGCCAGTCTTGGGCTCAAGAGTTAGACGCAGGCAAACGGCCACGACCTGTAGAGTTGAGGAAAGGTGCGCAGGGAAAGAACGTGACAAAAGCGAGCTCGATAAGGAGATGGTCACACCCAGACTAACGTTCGAATCATGACCACGACCGCGCGCACTGCTCAATGGTCAAAACTGCGAGGCTTCGGCTCGAGCTCGAGCACGGGGAAGAACCGGATTGCGAAGAGATTCGGCTTACGCTTAGCTCTACCACTGGGGGTGAACGTTAAGCTCGCGACGCTCAGACCAAGAGCGAGTGCGTAGGGCACGAAGGTCGCACTCGAAAAAGTCTCGGACAACAATTACAGTGCATAGTCAACAAAGGAAACAAGTAAAGATCGAGAAATTAAAAGAACAGCTTTATTGAGAAGTATGGTATAGAAATTACACATAAAACTTCCGAAGCTGATCTATGTTCCACGAGCTAGAAAGTTCTCTGCCATCAGGCATCGCCAAATAGGTAAGCCCCGCATGATCTGCTGAAACGACTCTATAGGGGCCCTCCCACCGTGGGGATAGCTTGTTGGTGTTGGACGAGCCCTGAATCCGTCTCAGGGCTAGGTCCCCAACAAGAAGCTTCCTAGGTCATACCGACCGAGACGCATGTCTGCGAAGAGCTTGCAGGTAATGCGCTGATCGTGGCGAAAGGCACGACATCTTACTTCTTCTGCGAGGGTAAGGTCGAGAGACCGTTCAGGCTCGAAGTCGACTTGGTCGACTGTGACTCGGCAGAGCCCAACAGAACCTCGGGAGGCGGGGCGGTTTGAGACCAAACACGAGCCGGAAGGAGTGGACCTCGTGGTTCTACCGATCGTGGTACGAATAGACCATAAGACAAGTGGGAAGTTCTTCCACCTGTGTCTTGCCGTAGCGCTCGAGCTCATCTGCAACTCATTTCTTGATGCCCCGGACGATTTGTCTCATGCTGCTCCGCCTCCGTTGCTCGAGGGTGAGCCACCGGGCTTAAGCATACCTTGATGCCGAGGTCCTCACAAAACTCCCCGAATAACTCACCGTAAACCGAGTACCATTGTCGCGATAATTTTGCATGGAACCCGTGCTTGGTGACCACGAACAAGCGGAAAAAACGGACGGCTATCCGAGCAGTGATGGTCGAGACCGGCTCAGCTTCAATCCACTTGGTAAAAGTGTCAACAACAACGAACAGGAACTTCTTGCCCCCGACCGCCTGAGGAAAAGGGCCGAGGATGTCCAAATTTCCACATCGAGAAGGGCGTGCAAGCGGATAGTCCGGCGCGTATGCGGGTTGATGCGACTTCCGGGCGTGAAACTGGTATGCTCGACATGTGCGAACAATATCACGGGCATCCTGAAGCGCCGAAGGCCAATAATACCCCATACGGAATGCCTTGCCGACCATAGTCCTGTACGAAGAATGTGCTCCACAGAGGCCTCGAATGGATGTCATTTAACAGTACTTACCTCCTCCGAGAGATGCACCGCGTCGTAATGCCGAAACATTCCGCCAGAGCGCCCTCGACGAAGCGTATAAACTTCGCCGGGCGCTTGATCTCGCTCCTCGGCAGGTCGGGCAGAGGTCGCCTTGCAAGGAAATTATAAATGGATTCAGCCCAGGAGGGGATACCTTCCACCACGGCGAGCAAGACCTCTTGGTCGGAGATCGAGGGAGTCGCCAACGTCTCCAGGATGACATCGGGCGAGATCCTATCGTCGGAAGAGCCGAGCTTGGAGAGGAAGTCGGCACTGGAGTTGTCCTTCCTGGGTATGTGCTTGAGCTCCAGGTTCTGGAACCATTTCTCCATCTTGCGCACTTCGGCTAGGTACTTTGACATCGAATCTCCTGAGCACTGGTACTCCTTGTTGTACTAATTGACGACGAGCTGGGAGTCGCCGTTGACGACCAACCGACGCACGCCCAACGCCTTGCAAGCTCGAAGGCCCGCCAAGAGAGCTTCATACTCGGCCACGTTGTTGGTCGCCGGAAACCCAAAACGGACCACGTACCTTAGGTGGTCGCTGTGTGGGGTGAGAATAAGGATTCTAGCCCCCGAGCGCTTGAAGGACCTCGAGCCATCGAAGAACATGGTCCAAGGCTTTTCCTCCTCGACCTTGGGCTCGGGCGCGGGCTGCAACGTCTGCTCGACCACGAAGTCGGCAAGTACTTGCGATTTGATGGCCGTTCGAGCTACGACTTGGACATCGAATGCCGCCAGCTCCATAGCCCACTTGGCGATGCGCCCGCTGCCCTCCGGGTTCCGCAAGATGTCCCCGAGTGGAAAATTGCTTGGGACAACCACGGAGTGCGCTCGAAATAATGTCGAAGCTTGCTGCTGGCCATGAGGAGAGCGTCAAGAACTTTTGTACCTGCGGGTAGCGCTCCTTCGGGCCGTGCAAGACTTCACTGACATAATAGATCGGTGTTCTTTGATCCTCGCCACCACCAGACAAAGATCGACCGCTGGCGGTGGCATAAAGTATGGTAGAGCAAAGAACCTCTCGCCGGGTTGTGGAGTCGTAAGCAGGGGTGGGGTTGACAGGTATACCTTCAGCTCGTCGAAGGACCGCTGCGCCTCTGAGGTCCACTCGAAGCTCCCTTGCTTGCGTAGAGCCCTGAAGAATGGAAGCCCACGCTCGCCGAGCCTCGAGATGAATCTGCCGAGGGCGCCATGCGCCGCGAGGCTCAGACCGCTTGATCGAGGTCGGGCGCCATCTTCTCGATCGCCTCGATCTTTTCGGGTTCGGGCCGACCCAGAGCCCCGATCATGTAGCCGAGCACCTTCCCGATCGCGCACCAACACGCACTTCTCGGATTGAGCTTGATCTTGTGCCTGCTCGTTGTTGAAGGTTTCTTCGAGGTCTCGAACGTGGTCGCCGGAGGGGCTTTTGACGATGATGTCGCCCACGAGACCTCAAGGTTGCGACCGATCCGAGGGTCAAACGCCTTGGTCATCGATGTCGAACGTGGCCCCGTGATTGCGCAGACCAAACGACATAGTCGTGTAGCAGTAGGTGCCGAACGGGGTGATGAACGACGTCTTGCTCTCGTCGTCAACCGCCAGCTTGATCTGGTGATACCCTGAATAGGCATCCAAGAAGCTCAGCATCTTGGCGTTCGCGGTGAAGTCGACGATCTGGTCGATGCGCGGGAGCGGGAAGTTGTCCTTTGGGTAAGCCGAGTTCAGCCCCGTATGGTCCACGCACATTCTCCACTTTCCGCCCTTCTTCTAGACAATGACCGGGTTGGCCAGCCACTCGGAGTAGTCGATCTCACGAATGAAACCGGCTTTCAAGAGCTTGTCGAGATTCTCCTTGATGACCGCGACTTTCTCGGGGGAGAAACGACGCAGCTTCTGGCGTACAGGTCGAGAGTCAGGTCTCACCTGCAATTTGTGCTCTATCACTTCCCTTGGGACGCCAAGCATGTCCGCGGGCTCCCAAGCGAATATGCCCTTGTTGGCGCAGAGGAAAGTGACGAGCTCGAGTTCCTATTTGGAACTCATCTCAGCCGAAACATGGATGCATCTGGCCGGGTCGCTCTCCTCGAGCGGCACAGCCTTTGTCGCCCCGCTGGGCTGGATCGCCGCCTTCTGACGAGCACTTTTCATTGTCGTCGGCAAGGGCCAAGGCCTTGGTCTCGCATCCGTGCGCCACCTGTAGGTCACCCCGCACGGTTATGACGCCGTTCGGGCCAGGCAGCTTCATATACCGATGGCCGTAGTGGTTGGCTGCCATGAACTTGACCAAGGCAGGACGCCCAAGGATGGCGTTGTACGGGAGGTCCCCCTCGACCACCTCGAAGGTGATCAGCTCGGTGCGGAAGTTGGTCGAGTCGCCGAAGGTGACGGGCAAGACCACCTGCCCCAAAGGGATGGACGAGCTTCGTGACGATCCCAAGAAGGGACAATGATGTTCTTGACCTTCGACTGGGGAATCTACATCCGATCAAGTGCTCCAGCCTGTAGCAAGTTAAGGGAACTACCGCCATCGACCATGACACGACCGATCGCGGTGTTGCTGATGGTCGGGGTCACGACCAAGGCGGTCTTCAGATCTCGGGCCATACCTTGGAGTGTGTCCTCCGAGAGAAGGTGATGGTGGCCCCACCACTTGCAATGTCGCCGACGGCTTCCCAAGATGACTGTAGATGGCCCGCGAGGTGGCCTTGAGCTCGCGGCAAGATCGTGTCGACGAACCGTCGAAGATAACATCGATCTGGCGCCGCCCTCATCGAACTCAAGTCGAGGTTGTCGGGTCCGCCTGCGTTCACCCTATCCGGCGGGCGTCTTCTTTTCGTGAGCACGGCATTTCCCCTCGACCATCGTAAAAGGCTTCTAGCTTGCTTTGCCAAGCCCTGCAAGTTCGCAGGTCGTGGCGCACGCCCTATGAAACAAGCAATTCGATTCATCGAGCTCGGGCGCCTCGCCCCCCTACGGTAGGAGTATCGACCACGGGCCAGTGCCACCAGCCTCCCATCTGGGTCGGCTCAAGGCTGACGAGGTCAAGGTCGCCTCGACGAGGTCGGGACCCTTCCCGAGCCTGATCCCGGACCTCAAGGACCTCGCGTGTAGCATCCCAATTTTTAACTTCTTAATTATTAAATATTATTTTATTGCAATTTATGATTTTTGTGAATTTTCTAGATTTAATTGGATTTTTTCAGATTTATTTGAATTATTTTGAATTATTATATATTGCCTTTTGTTAAAGAAATAATTATAAAAAGAAATATTTAAAATAAAGTTTTACCAAAAATATTTTATTAAGGTCCAGAATGTCTCAAAGTATTTTTTAGATTTTTCTTGGAATTTTTCTGATATTTTTACTACCCTTAATAAATTAATTTATTTTCTCGAATTGTTTTAATTGGAAAACCCCGGAAATTTCCCGTGAACAGTATTGGACCCGGCCCAACTACTGTGCAGACCGCGTGGGAATTGGAAGGGTTAATGCCGACTGTTGGATCAAGATCCAACGGCCATTTTCACGCCGTATCGATTAAGGAAACCCTAAGCATTAGGTGCCGTTGGATTCACATCGGACGATCCT
The DNA here is from genome assembly GCA_036346375.1 of Guadua angustifolia. Classification (NCBI taxonomy): domain Eukaryota; kingdom Viridiplantae; phylum Streptophyta; class Magnoliopsida; order Poales; family Poaceae; genus Guadua; species Guadua angustifolia. The sequence continues at coordinate 25,069,592 of CM070514.1, read as the reverse complement.
TATTAAAGCTTACCGATTCGGAAACCCTAAGCCATCCGACCGTCGGATTAAGATCGGACGGTCGATAGTCATCGTCTCCAAGAAGGACTCCTCGCCACCGTCTCTGAGTACAACTCCGCCGCCGCCGCTTTTCTTTCCAGATTTGCACGCACGTCGAGGGTATTTAAGGGGCGGGGTACTCACCCGAGGTTCATCAGACGTCGTCGCGTCTTTTTGCCTTTGCGCCGTCACCCGTAGCGTGTCGAGGAGCTTGCGCGAGATCACCGGAGTACCGAGAGACTTCGCCGCGCCATTGCCGCCGTTGGAGACCCTCTGCCGTCGCTTGGGTTTCGGATTCGAGCCCACCTCGTCGCCCCGCATCCGAGCCGCCATTTCTTCGTCGCCAGAGTGCACAGAATTGCCGCCGCCAAGGTCTTCGTCCCCAGCTCCAGTGGACTCAGGCCACCGGGTGTTCATTGCCGACCGGGAGCTTCGTCAACCATCGGATCGTCATCGAACGCTCCAGGATCGCCCACGTCATTTCGGAACCGGTAAGCGTCCCGATTAAAACGTAGCCGTAGGATCTTAGATGGAGGGTCTAGATCGTGCCACGTCATTTATGTGCACAGTGAAGTACACGGGTAAGCCTTAGCCATTGGATTGAGATCGTAGGGTCACAAAGGGGTCCACGTCATTTAAATGAACAGTAAAGGCCTCGGTCAAATATTAGCCATCGGATTTAGATCGAGTGGCTGACAGTTAGCCACGTCGTAGATTAAATAAAGAGTGTTAGATCGGTATTCAATGGTCCAGATGATGCCACGTGGCGTCCGTACGAGCCGGGCGGAAAAAATCATATTTTTCTTTATAAAAATAATTCGACTAATTCGGATTTTATGATTTTAGGGATTTTTCAGGAATTTAAAACTTCAAAGTGCTATAACTTTTGCATACGAACTCCGATTGAGGTGATTCAAATTCCTAAAAATTTGTAAAATTGAGATCCTTCTAATGGTGGCTTTTATTTGAATTTTTGAGTTCATTTGATCTTTAGTTTTGGTGTTTATTTGCTATTTCTTCTCGATTCGCGTAGACGTTAAATTGTGCGAGGCTTCGGAGGAGGAATTTGCAACTCAAGAATTATATTCAGATCAAGACCAGGAGCTTAAGTAAGGCAAGTTGTGCTTTGATCATGTTGCACCCATGTTTGCAAAATTGCTATTTTGATTTACTTTATTGCATGATATTTTATGAGTACAAATGATTTTAACCTAACTTTGGGATTAGTTAATGTACCCTTTGAATTACACCCTACCTTGTTATTTGTATGCCATAATCCACTTGTCACCTTAGGTTGGTTCACTATAGTTGGTTAATACTGAAATCAACATGTATGGTTAGAACGGAATAGAATTGCTTAGCCATGCCACGTCATCACATGTACATGAGATGTTGAGTATTAAGTTTGACTAATGGAATATGGAACAATGATGATAACTTGTGTGTCATGTGTGGTCACACAAAGAGATTGAGTTGTCGTGGCGGGGAGGTCACACAACGATGTTGATTTGTGAGTAGCACGTGGTGCTTGGTAACCAACCGGGGGTTAATCATTTTAAGATTGAAGCAAGTGGAAGGGCAAGTGTGCGGGGTGAGCTCAAGGAGCCGAGGGTATGTGTATGTCTTGCTTTAATCAATCCTAAGGACTTAACCTTGCGAGCCTTTGACCTGAGTCGATCATGCAACCACATGTCTGTTATGGGGCAGCCTAGCTGACTAATTTGCAAATGCTTAACCTAAGTGCTATCGTGGTGGTGTGAGTCCGGGTGTACGGAGAAACTTACATGGCGCAAGAGGGGGGCCCTGTTGTGGTGGTGTAACCTTTTAGTGTTGAAACCTTAGCGGGTAGCACTGGGTTAAGAGGATGCATTGTAAAGGCTTTGTTATAATCGTTCACCTATGTGGTGCATGGTTGTATCATGTGGGTAAAGTGCATAACCTCTGTAGAGTGTACAAACTATTCGGATAGCCGTGTTTCACTGTGATCGAGCAATGCTCGGGAATTACAGTCAAGGGGTAGTTAATTAAAATGGACAACTGGATGGGATGGCAGGATGCCATGTGGATAATGGAACTTGATTTAGGATGGAAAACTTGGGTTTATTTGAGAATCACTGAATCTATTTACTTGTTATTATTTGTTTTACTGTCTTTTCAATCTATGTATCGTATGTGTTCTTAAATGCTGCTTTATTGCAAATGAACCCTTAGCCTTTCCTTTGGAAAAAGCCTGCATATAGCTATGATAGAATTGCATTTTGTGCACAACTTGTTGAGTACGTGTTGGTGTACTCACCCTTGCTTAACAACCAACAACAGTGGAGGAATCATCATCGTTATTGGAGAAGGACTTTCAGGTGGACGCGTGTCACTAGGCCAATCCTTGTCAGTCGCCTGTGGTGTGCTGATGGGACATCTACGTCTTTTGCTACTTTCCGCTGTATTTGTTCAAGTTATCTTTCAGTCTAGCCCATGTGGCTGAATAATTGTAAGTGATCATAAGATCATACACTAGTTATATTCAATAAATAAAGTCTTATTATCCTTATCGTTGTGTATGATATGATGCTTACCGATGTTAAGCTGTGTGCACTAGCGATTGATCCTGGGACTAGTGCGGTAAAACACAGTGGATTCGAATTGGTGAATTCGGGTCCTTACAGAGGTGGTATCAGAGCATACTGACTGTATGACTTGGCCCTAGTTGGTAGAGTGTCCAAAACTATTTTCTAAAAGAAAAAACACAATTTGATTAATAATACAACACTCTCAACTCATCTCATTCTCTACTCCTTATCTTTGCTGAAGTCTACCTTAAATTTTTCGGAGTGGTCGTTTGAAGATGGAAGACTTATCTATTTGTTCTTTTAAATAGATGAGGAGGACACAGTCATACGTAGAGTGCGAGGGTGGCTACGCGACAGAGCTTTGGAGGGTGCTCCAAGTTTTGGGAGGTTTCACTAAACCGACGTATCAAGGTCGAGATTGGATCGTCAACGGAGCCACAAGAGGAATGGTGTGCAAGCTGTTGATTTACGCCAGAAATGGTGAGAGAGCAAGCCAACCTATCAGCATCACGGTGAGAAGAGCCACTTGGGAGATCGGTATCCAGGAGGCATCACGACTCGCTCTACGGAGGATCTGCTACGACTACTACCATGAGCTGGAAGACACGGTGTTCAGACTCCACCCCATGGTTCGAGATTCATGGCGTTCATACGTCACACGATGGGAGGATGCTACTATAGTGCACTTAGCACAATTTACAGCTGTTCAAGAAGCTCATGCCCATGACACCGACACGGAATTAAGGACGGTCTACGAAGCACTCAGAGTTGCGGAGAAGGAACTACACGAGACCCGAGTAGCTTACGAGGAGAGAATCATGGAGCTCGAAGAGGCTTTACAAGAGGGATGCCGTGCCACACCATCATCATCAGAGGAGATGAAGTCTGAATTCGAGGAGTCGGAAGCGCCACCGCCAGGGACATCGAGATCGATTCAGCGCCAAAGACTCACCACCCGCCAAAGATACCCACCAGGAAGTTCTCGTGGAGGATGGCTCGAGGAGTGAGAGTCTTAGTTTAAGTTGAGATTCAAACATTGAGTCGCGTCAAATAGAATAGTCTTACCCAAATGTAATAGACGTTAAGGTTGAATGTTTAGTTTGGATTTTAATGATTGCTGAGTGTGCAGTATGTATTGCAAGCTTTTAGGCTTTTGTAAGCAACCATACCAAGTTAATTAATAAAGATATAAAGCTTTGGGTTTAACCTATCTCCCCCGCATTAGGAATTCTTAACATCTTATCTATGCTAATTCTATCTTTCCTAACCTAAAAACAAATCAAACAGATGGTGAACACTCGCGGTAACAATGGAGCTTCAGGAAGTGGCCTTCGTCGGAATGATGAGTTCAATGATGGAACGCCACTACAGCCATCACCACCAGTAGATGTGCAGAATTTGGGAGCTTTTATAGCCGCGCAAACTCAACTAATGCAAACCATGATGCAACAAATGCAGAACATGACGAATCAAGCCGTAGGCAACACAAACATATACCAAGGCAACAATGGGCCGCGTTCTCATTCTAAATTGTCAGATTTCATGAGAACCCGTCCTCCAACATTCTCAGGCAATGCTAATCCTTTGGAGGCCGACGATTGGTTAAGAACCATCGAGAGGAAATTGCATATCACGCAGTGTGAGGGCAACGAGAAGGTGTTGTATGCTTCGCACTAGTTAGAAGGGATTGCCGCGGAATGGTGGGAGAACTATTGCGCAGCACATGAAGCCCCACAGGAGATTACTTGAGAAGAGTTTTCAGCTGCTTTCCGTCAGTATCATGTACCTGAAGGAATGATGGACCTTAAGAAGGAGGAGTTTAGGGCTCTGAAACAAGGAGGCCAGTCAGTGGCAGAATACTTAAATAAGTTTACTCAGTTAGCACGTTATGCGCCAGAAGACGTGGCCACTGATAAGGCTAGATACCTCGTTTCTTGAAGGGTTTAACTGGATTACAGTGGACCGACACCCACAATTTCCCAGATTTTCAGAGTTAGTTAATAAAGCTTTAATCCTTGAGGATAAGCGTAAAGAATTGGGTGAAGATCGTGGCGTGGGATGGCTAGTCGAGCAGGCACCTAATCAACTTAGGCTAAGGATGACACCGCAACAGTTTGTCAGAATTCAACCCCAGTGGACCAACAAAACATCAGCCCCGTCATACAAACCTTGAAGATAAGAAATGGATGAGATGCTAGCTAGGAGTTGCTCAGATCAAAGAGGGCCGTTGGATCACGGTCCAGATGATAGAGTAGCGGGTCTAGTTAGTATGCTTTGAAAAGCGTGCAAAAACCCGTTATGTGTGTGGGTTTTGGGTTAGCCCATGTATGAGTAAGTGAGTCAATACTAACCCTTAATGGTGATCCTTAGGGTAGGAGGAACTCATCTAGGGGTGGAGGGTGACTTAAGAGTAATATAAATAGATGGGTAGGGGTAGCCTTCCCCCATCTTGAAGGTTTTGAGGTTTTTGTACTTCTTTGAGCTTTGCCTACCTTGTTGTGAGGCTTTGTAAATCTTCATTCTAAAAATCCAAAACACTTTTCCTTATACTTGAATATACTTTACGCATTTAAATTATGTCTTAAATTCAACATTTAAATTTTGCACTTACATTCTTGTAATTTACATTTACGCAATTTGGATTTGCCTCTTCTCCTTCTACATGCTTTTGGTTCTTGTGCCAAAGATGTATAATGGATGGATGAATCTTCTTTAGATCATATCCCAATCATATAGACAATCCATGTATTTTTCTTGCAAGAAACCGGTCTTGTGTTCTTGAGTGAATGATTCATGTAGATCACGTTTGAGGGATTTTGGACTTGTGTTCTTGCATGTTGTGATGTGTGGGAGGTTATCCAATATCATCTTGATCATCAAAACCCATGATCAAACCTTAGATCGAATTCTTGAGTGTTGCTCAAATTTGGTGTGTTCTTTCTTCAAAGTGAAAAAGGTCAGAATTTTGATGTCAATCCTTGCGATTGAAGGTTGGAATAAGTTTTTGACATCCTTAGGAAGACATCTACTAAGTTTTGTGAGTTTTTGTCCAGCCGATCAAAAGATTCCTCAAATTGGCTTTTCAGTTCGTGTTGTTTTCTACTCCATTATTCTTGGTGTTCCTGAACCCGGTGCTACCGGGCTCACCCTGGTCATACCGGACCCTAGCGTTACCGGGCTCACCCTCGATCATACCAGACTCCGGTGCTACCGGCATAACCCCAGTCATACCAGCTTTGCAGGGAACTACTTCCATTTCATTTGCTTCTTTTGAGCGTTTTGGTTGAGGGCTTGGGTGGACTATTTTGAGTCGGAAAAAAATTATTTGGGATCATCCACCCCCCTCTGATCACCATTTCGGTCCTTCACAGGTCACACGCACTCGCGGAAGGAAGGGGAGAGTGAGTCAGAGCTAGACCGGTGGCGGCAGGCTAGAATGCGGAGATCGACGGTGGAGTTAGGCTTACAGGAAGTGGCTGACGAGCTAGGTAGGTGGTTGGCGGAGGTGAGCCAACCAGTCGGATCAAATGAGGAAGAGAGGAGAAGGGGAGCAGAGAATGGGGAAGGAGAAGAAGTGGATAAGGCCAACCAGTAAGAAAAAATAAAAAAATAGAGAAAAAAGAGAAAAAAATGGGAAAAATAAAAGAAATGGCAAATTTGGAGAGGAAATGAGGTCAGGTTGAAGTTTTGCGTATATATGCTTGCACACATTTAGACATAACAATTAAAATAATGGTAACAATAACAATAATATATTGTGTTATATTACAAGAAAAGGGAAATAAAAGGGAAGGGGTAAATTTGGTAGCGCATAAAAATGTATAAGCAGTCATGGAAAATAATAATAACTTAATTCCAATGCTAATAATCGTGTAAAAATGGTTGCAAGTAAATGAACTAAAATAAAATAAAAAAGAAAAGAGAAAACAAGAAAAATATTTTTTAATTAAATTAATATATTTATGAATCAAATTGTTCCTGCAAAGGATCCAAGTTAAATTTAATCAATTAAAATCTGTTAAATCAATAACTTCACTCGGTCGAATTTTCAACTAATACGCGACAAAACAAAATTATATAAAGATTTATTTTTTTTGAAATTGGTCAGGAGCTCTGGCATTCAGTATAGAAGAAGAAACAACAGGTGGGCTACGCGCGCACACACTCCACACACACACGCACTCCACACGCACGCACTCACGCGACACGCACCATGCCTCACGCACACACGTCCGAAGCGACGCCGAATCTTGGTGGGCAGTCAGCCAACGAGCGAGCTCGCTAATCGCGCTTATACGCCCAAATTTAATTATATAAAGATTTAAATTCTAGATAATAATTTTAAACAAATGAATTAGACACATTAAGAAATTTGACTTGGAAATTGATTTAAACCCGTCTCAGTGAACTTCTATAAAAAATCCTTCATAAGTAAGTTATTCATTTATTAACATCTAAATAAATCTGACCCAAATTCAAACTACAAATTATTCTACTCAAATGACCAAATCAACAATTAAAATCTATTATTAAAAAGATAAACTTAAAAAAAGACCTCTTCCTCAAATAAAATCGTATGTAGGCATAAATCAATAATTAAAGGTATTCTCTTATCAATAATCCACATACACATAATTAACAGAACATAAAGACAGGGAAAAGTATTTATGTATGGATTTATAAATAATTGAGCGATAACTCTGATGATAAATTCATGTAAGAACTACAAAGGGACCAACGGAACTATTATCCATTTTACGCTCTGATTAAATCCACATTTTATTAAGTCAAATGATGGGAATGAGATGCAATTAATCTGACAAAATTATGAATCCCAAATTGTAACTCTTTAAAGAAAAATAAAGTACTCCACATAAGCGCATAAAAGCCTAACATAATTTAAAGGAAAGTTTGAAATATAATACCTCTACTGGAAGGGATTTATGATCCAATATTGTAATAAGCAATACTGACTAAAATGCACCAATTTACGGTACCACAAATTAAAATGTTCTGAATTAAAATACACCAAGTAAAAAGACAATAAAATTAATGTATCACAAATCTAAATAAACAGCCTACAGATATCAAGTTAAATTAAGTCAGAATAAGGGAAGTAAATAAAGGCCAGCGGATAAAATACTTTTAGAAACAGGTAATACCACTCAACATAATAATAATTAAAATGGGGACATAATGCCCCTATAGGGATGAAATCATAACCTAAAATTTTAATAAACAATGTAGATCAAAATACACCAAGGTAAAATACGATATTTCAAATTAAAATGTGCTAATTGAATTTGATTAATTAAAATACCCAAACTGAAATATGCAGTGTACATGCAGCAATTGAATAAAACTTGTAAGAAAAAGGGCTTGGACACTGTAAAATACATAAAAATTCTATTAGCCACTACAGATGGCATCTTTATAATTTCAAAAATTAAATCTAATCTAACCATTGATCTTCAGCTGCGACAGTGTGTGAGGACGATTTCTTTTATCAAAACCCAGGCAAGCATTCCATAGCCACGTTTAATTAAATATTAGTAATTTTTTAGAATATATGTTGTATCACTGATGCATGGTAAAATGTTGTTTAAAGAAAAATCTAAATTGGGTTGTTTGGAATGTTGGAAAAACTATCAACGGAGTTGTAAATTTTAGAAATGTTGATTTGGCTCACCCGACAGGTGAAGTTGGGGTGAGGTAAGTATGTGGTGGGTAGAGGGTGCCATGTTTGAGCATTGCTGAAGGGGCCTTCTATATAGGTTATGATATAAGGAATACACCACTACACTCAGGCAATGAGCTGTATTAAATCGTATCAACCATAGTGTATGGAAATGACCAGAAAAAGTTATCCTATAAAGGTGTTTGATCTCCACATTGAGTAAGTAAAAGGTGTGAAGCTGGGATACGCCGAAGGCCTAGTGAGGGACATGGATAATAAGCAATGTTGGTTATTTGGCGTTATATTTAAAGCCATGAGATGAGTATATCCGATTTTGAGGAGTTCAATTGGCCACCCCATGTCTTAGTACCACCGAATTCGTGTTGTAGTACAACTAGTAGGTGATCAGGATATGTGAGTACCACTGATTTTGAGAAGGGGTACCACTAGCCATCCCATGTAATAGTACCATCAAATTCGGTATAGAGTACAACTGGTAGGTGGTTAGGGTTTGAGATCTAAATACCAGAGCAGTGATAAACATTCTGGATTCCTAACTAGGTTGGGTTCGCTATGGGTAAAGTGATACAAAACCTGCGCAGGGTAAAAATCATGAATTTATGCCTATCTTCTAGATTAGAGGCTATGAAAGTTAAATCTGCCTCATATACGAGTACTAGTAACAATTTCATAATTAAAAATCGAAACACAAGATTTTCTTAATAAAACCTATTTTCGGTAAATGTCTTGAGGAAAGGGTTGTGGAAAGGAACCAGTGATGGTTCTAGAAAGTAAAACTCATATATTTTATTTTTTTATTAACACTTGCTGAGTACATCTTTGTACTCATTCTTGTATAATTCTCTCTTTTCATAGACTTTGAGTGCTATAGATACATCAAGTAGGAGTGGTTGGCTAGTCACCCGTAGGACCAGGGTGACGAGGAGGTGGAGGACTACTCAGAGGACTAGGTGGAGTAGCGGCCCTTATAGTAGAGGCTACCGAAATCTCTAGGGTATAATATAGTGTAGATGTTATATTTAAGCTTTTGTTATAAATATTATGATGAGACACGTGAACTATAAGATGGTACACTGCGTGGTGTATTGGAAATGTAATAAATTTTCTTAAGTCTATAGTTACTGTTCTGTTGCAACACTCTGAATTGAGAGATTTTGAAATTTGACACCCTTTAAAAACGGATTTTTCAATATTTGACACCATGGCCCACTGTCATTGACTCAGATGGACCCACATGTCATACACAGAGCCCGAAAGGCATGCGAATTGGGTGTCAAATATCGAAATACCCCCTCTGAATTTGTTGTATTAACTGATGAAGCGTTGGGTCCACTCGATGTTTTGTTAGCTAATACACCCAGATCAGTGTAATTAACTCAAGATTAATGGCAAGGTTACTATCGTTATTCTGGATTAATTATGCATGTCGCCACACCAAATTAATATATAACTATGTTGAGGTTTCAGATACCTGATATCCACTTCCTGGCTGTGGTAGGATGAAAAACAATGCAAAGGTTCTTCATCATAAGGTACTGTAACAAGAAACCAAGGTGGTTTTCATCATATATATAATTACCCTTAAAATATCTAGTTTCTATCTTTACTAAGGAACAACCCACAAATAAAGCTAGAAAATTGTATTTAATCAAACAATGATTGGATTAGGGCATCCATCCCAAAGTGCTACACCAGCACTAATAAAAGAGACTTACAACTAGAATACCAAGATGACATCATCAACTTTGAATTTGATAGTGAATAGCTTAAATGAAAGAAATTTAGCACTAATCAAAATAAACTCAACTCTAATCATTTCCTAGGCAATGATAGCTTAATTAAGTAGACAATCAAGTAAACTACTCCCTCCCCCACCAACACCCCCACACTCAAATTTTGCGTTGTCCTCGATGTAAAAAGAAAGGAAGAAATGTGCTTTATTTGATTGACGCGCTGACGTTCAATTCTTTAGGTCATGAGTGTTGTGGCCGCTTTGCGGGTTGCTCAGTTTAACATCGAGAGCTAGATCAGTGAGTTTACTTCTAACCTATAGCCATTTCAAAGATATCGAATTCTTCCATCTATGGTTTGTCAGGTTCTAGGTATACCTTGAGTCGGTGGCCATTGACTATGATGAAATTGTTATTTGAATTCTTGATGACAATTGCACCCGATTGGAGAAGTTTGTATGCTATGCATAGACCATCCCACTTTTTCGCTTTCCTCCGCCGAACAGCTTGAATCGCGAATTGAAGAGAATAACTTTGTCTCCAACAGTGAATTCCTTTTTGATTAGCCGCTTATCATGTCACCTCTTCGTTCTTTCCTTGTAAAATTGCAAGTTCTTTCCTTGTAAATGCTTGCATTATGGTAGGCATGGAGTCGAAGTTCGGATAGTTAACTGATCTGAATTTTCCTCTTTATTCTAGTAGCGTCGTGGCTGAAATTCATCTCCTTGATTACCCAGTAAGCACTGCGTTCCAGTTCAAAAGGAAGATTACAGGATTTACCGTACACCATTTGATAGGGCGTCATTTAAATGGGTGTCTTGTGAGCTTTTCGATATGCCGAGAACGCATCATTTAAGGACCAATTCTTTCTTAAATGATTGACAGTCTTCTTGAGAATATCCCTGACCTACTTGTTTGATGTTTGTGCTTGTACGTCCATTTGTCTGTGGATAATTTGCGGTAGTCATGCGATGATCCACTCCTTATTTCTGCAAGGAATTTCTGAATTTCTTCTCTATGAATTGAGGACCACTACCATAGTTTATCACCACTCATGGAACACCAAACTTTGGAAATATTATGTCAGAAAAATCCTCTAGCGGTAGCTGCATTCGTTACTTTGCACCTGTTTAGAGACGTAGTCAACCGCAACAAGGATATGTTCATAGCCATCTGATGATGGGAAAGGGCCCAAGTATTCTATCCCCCAAACATAAAAAATATCTACATGAAGGTTGTGGTTCAAGGGCATAGCTGCTCTGGTATTTTCTGTTCTCTGACATTAAGGATATCTCCTCATGAATCGAGGGCATCCCTATGCACCACTACTACAGAACCGGCCTTCACAACCGGTCTATCACAAGCGGTTAGGTGCGCACCGCTTGTGCTCTACGTGCCACAAGCGGTTCGTGGGCAACGGACGGGAGGGGGTCTCTAGAAGCGGTTCTTGACACGAACCCCTTCTGGAGTCCCATCTTTAGAAGCGGTTCGTGTCTAGAACCGCTTCTAGAGATCTAGAAGCGGTTCAAGACACGAACCGCTTCTATAGGTGGGGATCCAGAAGCGGTTCGTGTGTAGAACCGCTTGTAGAGACCCCCTTCCCGCCCAGCGCATTTAAACCCCATCTTCCTCCCCGAGCTCGCACAGGACAGCAGAGTGGTGGGCCGATAGCAGTTCATGGGGGGAGGTGCTGCCAAAATTTTCAATTGAGGCTATTAGCTTGGAATTAATTGTTTCTAAGGTGAGTAATATGTTGCTGACATCCTTCTCACCTATATATATATATTTTTGTGCATTGGATGTTGAGAAATCATGTTTTGTTCTTGTGGGAATTATTAGTACTGTTTCTGTTGTTGGCTTATTTGTTTGTTCTTAAGGTGATATATTGTTTGGTGTATGGAATGAAATGCAATAAATGTGAAACGATGAAAAATTACAAAGGTGGGGAAAAGGTAAAAAATAATTTTTATTTAGTAAAATTAAAATGCGGAATGATAGAAAAGGTTTGCATGAACATGTAACAATTAGTTAGTTTTATTTTAAAAAATACAGCAGGATTAGAAATAATTAGTTGGCTTTAGTTAAAAGAATACATAATGATTAAAAAAATACAAAACTATTAGACATAGTTAGGTTTAATTAAATATTGTGATAGATGTTGTTATTATTTTTATTGGCGAGATGAACCGCAATGGATGTACAATGCGGACCGTCGGTCAAGAGAGTTCAGAGATGGCATGAAGGAGTTTCTCGACGCCGCTGCATTCTTGCCTCCAGGAAGCTTCATACGTTGTCCGTGCGTAGACTGCAAGAATGAGAAGGAGCACTCCGAACGATGGATGGTTATGAGGCATGTGATCACGAGAGGTTTCATGGCAAACTATACCTGCTGGACCCACCATGGCGAAACAGAGGCGATTCGACAGGAAGACGATGAAGAAGACGAAGAAGAGGAAGATAGAGCCAACAGTATGCCGGACACCACTCAATACGGGTCCATGGAAGATACAGTCAACGAGTTTGGCGATGATGAGCTAGATCAGATGCTCCGTGACGGAGAGGGAGAGTTCACAGAGGAAAGACAATACAAGAAGTTTCAGAGCATGGTAGAGGACCACAGAACTGCTTTGTACCCAAACTGTGGACAGGGCCACAAAAAGCTGCGTACTACACTAGAGCTCATGCAATGGAAGGCCACAAACGGTGTGTCAGACAAGGCATTCAATGGTTTGTTATCACTCGTAAAGAAGTTGCTTCCTGAAGGTAACACTCTACCCGAATCCACGATGAAGCGAAGCGAGTCCTCCGCCCTTTAGGATTGCAAGTACGGAAGATACACGCTGTCCTAACGATTGTATCCTCAGACGCAATGAGTATGCCGATTTGGAGGTTTGTCCAGTGTGCGAAGAATCCCGGTATAAGGTGCAGCGTGACGTTAGATGGGAATCGTACGAAGAAGAGAACCGCAGCCAAAGTATTGTGGTATTTCCCTGTGATCCCCCGGTTGAAGCGTCTGTTTGCTAACGAAGGTCATGCTAAGATGATGCGCTGGCATGAAGAAGAGCGTAAGGAAGACGGGATGCTTAGACACCCTGCAGATGGCTCGCAGTGGAGGAAAGTCGATCGGGCTTACCCGAACTTTGCAAATAAGGTCAGAAATGTAAGGTTTGGGTTGAGCACCGATGGGATGAATCCTTTCAGTCAGTTGAGCAGCATCCATAGCACCTGGCCTGTGACGCTTTGCATCTATAACATTCCTCTATGGCTGTGCATGAAGCGGAAGTACATCATGATGCCATTGTTGATCGAAGGCCCGAAGCAACCTGGAAACGACATCGATGTCTACCTGAAACCATTGGTTGAAGACCTTGTGAAGTTGTGGGAGGATGGTGTATGGGTTTGGGATGAGTACAAAAGAGAGTATTTCAACCTGCGTGCATTGTTGTTTGTAACAATCAACGATTGGCCTCGCTCTCAGAATCTGTCCTACCAAACTGTCAAAGGGTTTAAAGCTCGCACCAAAGGCATAGATGAAACGGACTGCATGTACCTGAAAAACTCTCGGAAGTGTGTGTACATGGGCCACCGCAGTTTCTTCCTAGCAGTCATGCTTTGAGGTGGAAAGGCAAGAATTTAATCTGGGAACAGAATTGTGTTAAGCCTCAAAGATCGTAATGGGCGACATGTGTTTGCTATGGTAAAGGATCTGAAAGTAGTATTTGGGAAGGGTCTTGGAAGCATACCTGCGTTTAACGAGGATGGTCATGCACCCACATGGAAGAAGAAATCAATATTTTGGGACTCGCCAGATTGGGAAGTTTTGGAGGTTCACACTCGCTTGACTTCATGCACATCACGAAGAATGTTTGCTTGAACTCGCTAGGCTACATAGATATGTATGGCAAATCGAAGATACACCGCAAGCTCGGAAGGACCTTGAAGACATGGAGGTGAGGAGTGACCTACATCCAAAAAACAAAGAAGGGACAAAACAACTTTTTCTACATCCTGCGAGCTACACTCCAAGCAAAGAAGAGAAAAAAGCATGATTGAGTGTCCGAGCAGTGTGAAGGTCCTTCCGGATACTCCCCAAATGTAAAGAGACTCAGAACACGAAGAGAACAAACTTCAAGGCCTAAAATCCCATGATCGCCTTGTGTTGATGACACAGCTTGTTCTGGTAGTCTGTCGAGGTATATCGCCTGAGTGGGTGCGGGGACAATCACAAAGCTATGTTCCTTCCTGAACGCTATTTCGCGAAGGTTGTCGAACCAAACTAAACCGCCTAAGTTGGAGGTCGATGTGGTACAAAGTTTGGTTAGCCTCGAGATGATCTTTCCTCCTGCATTCTTTGATATCATGGTTCATCTCACCGCTCACCTTGTCAAGGAGATAGGTATCCTCGACCGCAGTATCTCGCACAACATATTCCCTTCGAGAGGTACATGAGTGTCTCAAGAAGTACGTCCGTAACCGTCAAGGTCCGGAAGGTCAGATTGCCGAGGGCTACGTGACGGAGGAGGTGATAGAGTTTTGTGTTGATTACATGAATGATCTAAATCCTATCGGCGTCCCCATATCACGACACGAGGAGGCTACGGGCAAAGGGACAATAGGAAGGCAATCGGCTTGCATGCAATGATCTTGTTGCATTCAAGCAAGCACATTTCACTGTTCTGAAGCAATCAACTATAGTCGCCCCCTATGTAGATCAGCACAAGAGTGTCCTACGTCGCGAGTTCACAGGGAAGACAGAGAGTTGGATAACCCTGAAGCACATGGATTCTTTCAGCTGCTGGCTACAGAAGTACATCCTTGAGGAAGGGTCAAACGATGAACTATTGCAACGCTTGGCTCGGGACCATCACAAGAAATCGTGACATTCAAGGGTATGAGATCAATGGTTACACATTCTACACCGATCCCAGATAACAGAGCACCAACTGTAATAATGGTGTCAGATAGACGCCAAGACAACAAATGCGAGTTGGACACATATTATGGTTTCATAGAAGAAATATGGGAGCTCGACTATGGACCTCTGAAGGTCCCTCTATTTAAGTGCCAATGGGTCAAGCTGACTCCAAACGGTGTGAAGGTCGACAAATACGGTGTGACAACCGTGGATCTCACAGAAGTCGCTATAGGCGCGAACTGCTTGTTCTCGCGAACGATGTGATCCGTGTCTTCTATGTAATGGACATGTCAAGCAAACCTAAAAAGCGTATGACAAACAAAAGGTAATGCCAAAGCGACTTGTGGTTCTCCAAGGCAAACGAAGGATTGTAGGAGTTGAGAACGCCACCGACGAGGAAGAGTATGGTCGGCCTCGACGAGCTCCCTCCTTTTACAGCTTGATGTCGACATAAACGCCCCAAGTGATAGTGATGTCGATGCTCCTTACATACGCCACGATCATAACGAAGGAACAATTGTAAAGATGAAGACTTAAGATGTACTACTTGTATACAAATTATTCCATATGATCATGTTGATATGTTGATGTTTAACATTGCTTGTACATAATTTCTACAAAATTATTTCTACAGATTTTAAAATGAAAACAAAGCCTGAAAACCAGTTGTACAAATTTTAAAATGAGAACAAAGCCTGAAAATTCCCATACAAAAACCCCAAAAGCGAAGGTGAAATTTACAACATTACAATGATAACTATATTAACTAAAAGGAGCAACATTACAATGATAGCTATATTAACTAATTTCTTTAGCATGTCCTCTACTCTTTCCATGCGTTTTCTAGCTTTTTAATACTCTTGTTGTCATCGGAAGCGATGGATGTGCATCTCTCCGCTTGCAACAGATTAAATGTTTCTAGCTTTTAATACTCTTGTTGTCATCGAAGCGATCGGATGTGCATCTCTCGCTTGCAACAGATTAAATGTTACTGACCCGTCGGCCATCATCACTTGGCAAGAAATCTTCTTGTAATGCAGCAATTTGCATTGCAAGATTTTCAAGACCATGGTCGGCTTTATCAACCCAACGCTAATACTGGACATGTTGTGCCCTTCAAACAGAAAAGAATGGAACGGAAGGTGAAAGTCAAGGAATATGAACAAATGAATAACTTCAAAACTTACCGACATATTCAACACTTCATGAACACTCGGGATTGATTCTTGGATGTACGGGAGGTGAACACATTTACAAGATCTCCGCATCGAGGACACGATAGCTTCATCCGCAATGCATCTAGTTGTCTCTTCGTCTCGCCATTTGATGAAGCCGTCGACATGAATTAATAGCTTCAAAGAGTGAAACAACTTAGCATCAACAATATTTTTTCATTACTCCAACATCAACATATGAACAAAACTCCTTGTGGGCATTTCACCGAACACCTTGTGGGCATGAAAACAGAGAGCAGGAGGGAGCGCGCGATAGAGAGGAGGCGCTCAGGGACTTAGAAAATTTGAAGGTGTGGGAGAGTGCATGTGGGGACTTAGAGAATTTAAAGTTTACCCACTTCTACAAGCGGTTCAGACATTAACCGCTTAGAGATTTTTCTACAAGCGGTTTGTAAAACCAACCGCTTGTAGATGGTACATCTACAAGCGGTTCTTAGTAATAACCGCTTGAAGATGCATGAAAGAAAAAAAGAATGGCAAGGGGCGCGAGCGGGTTCGAACCGAGGTGGACGAGCTCAAGACACTCAAACGCCACGCTAGCCGGGGAGGAAGAGATCTTATCGAACGATATGCACACCATATACTTTTGAATATTACCCTTAGCATTTTTACAAGCGGTTGGTATTACCAACCGCTTATAAAAGCCCTTCCACAAGCGGTTTTTAATACCAACCGCTTGTAGAGGTGACTTCCCGGTATAAGAACGTCCACAGACCAAATTTTCTAAGTCCCCGCGCCCAGACCACAAATTTTCTTAGTCCCATGGCGCTCTCGGACCTCCTGTGTCTCACCGCCGCCTCCGCCCAGATCCGCGCGCCGTCCTCATCGACGCCGTCGGCCTCGTCTGGCCACACCACCATCCCAACCACTCCACCCCCGTGCCACTCCACCATCCGGCGCCACTCGACCTCGCAGGCGTGACCTCGTCGCCGCCTCCTCACCCACCTCGCCGACGCCTCGCCACGGCCGCCGCCAGTCCTCACCAAGCCGCCGCCACGCCACCATTCCACCCGAGGACAAGGTATAGCCCTGCGCTCTCCTCCTCCCTCTTTATTCTGCGCCCACGAGGTGTTCACTAAATGCCCACAAGGTTTTTGTGTGTCTTTGAAGGTCACGATTTGTATTGAAACTTAAAACATTGCTTTACATATATTCTTTAGAAAATGTTTAGCAAGAAATTTTCAGAGTAGCTTCAATCTCTCATGATAAGAAATGTACTAAACGAGTAGTACATAAATGACCAGAGGAGAGGCCGAGAGGAGGGTAGCTTAACGAAAGATTGGATAACATGAGGGCTCTGTGGACCAATAAGTTCGTGATAACATGATATTGGATAGCATTTGCAAATTGTAATTAAATTGTAACCTTTTTCCCATTTTCTTTGCAAGCAAGCTAGTAGAAGCTAGATTTCTCATTAGCTACACATAAGTTTGCTTTTCTGTACATGAACCGTATAATTTAATTTAACAATTTATTATCCTTTTTCTTTTTGATTTCAGGATGCTCTTTTAATTGGTCATATATTTAGTAGTAGAATGTTGTTTCATAGATATCAATAGATGCTTTTTTTTGTTTTTACCATTCACCTTACATGAACAAAACTTGAGTTATAATCCTCCTCTTTAAACAACTTGAAGTGAATCATACCTAACCCCTTTATCTGCTTCTGAAGCAGTGTAGTTTTCTTCTTCTATGTGAGCAAGATAGAACCACTTTTATTGTAATGTTTTTGACAAGGTGTTTTTCCCCTCAAGGAAGATGCTTGGCTCTCGCTTTTTGTGCCGGATTACACATCTGGACAGATTCCTTTCAATTGCACTACAAATGAAACATATATGTTCCACTAGCAAGAACTCGATGCAAAAGGGCCTAAGCAAGTGCCTAATGTTTAGCAATGTTTGTATTGAAACTTAAAACTTAAAACTATGCAAGGAGGATGGTAGGTAAAAGCGAGCTTGAGTTTGCTTATTTGCCCAAGATACAGGGCCCAACTCATATATTCTTTAGAATATTATTTTATTTGCTCAATAAAACAAAATAATGAATCACACGGTTTCACATTGCATGTCATCATTTCCAAAAATGAAATAAAGTTACAAATCCACAACTATAATGGATTTATAACGTTATTTCATTTTTGTAAATGATGGCATGCAAGTGGTACCGTGTCATTCATTATTTTTTATTGAGCAAATAAGCAATAATATATGAATTGTCAATTGTATATGTATCATGTGAAATGTGTAAGTATATGTGAATTGTCAATTGTATCTCAGATCATGTGAAATGTGTAAGTATATGTGAAATGTCAATTTGTATATATATCATGTGAAATGTGTAAGTATATGTGAAATGTATAAGTATGTATCATTCTTATTCCACACTAATATGATTTTCAAAAAAAATAAGATGCAAGTTCAAGAAGCATGGATGTCATTGAGGCGTCGAGTACTTACCTCTCACCGATAGCTTTGAGATAAGTACACTAGATCAATGAATAAGAGGAGCGGAGGAAGCCTATGGACTTGGGTACGCTTGAAGACAAAGAACCTCCATCCTCTGCTTCATTGATCAAGTACTTCCTCATGGCTTAGCTTTGAGATAAGTACGCTAGGATCGTGACATCCAAACTTCTTGAACTTGCAAGGGCTTATTTTTAAAAAAATCATTTTAGTTTGAGAAGCCTGGCTGCAGGAGAGCATCCGATATGTGTGAATTGTCAATTGTATATGTATGTGTGAATTGTCAATTCTATTTTTTTATTAAGCAAATAAGTATGTGTGAATTGTCAATTGTATATGTATCATGTGAAATGTGTAAGTTTATGTGAAATGTATAAGTATATGTGAATTGTCAATTGTATATGTATCATGTGAAATGTGTAAGTTCCCGCGCTCCCTCACACCTCAAAGAGTTAAAATTCTCAACAATCTTGTCTTCATATATAATCTAAGCCTCGAGATTTGCTCTACTCTAGATGGCGACACCAAGACGTGGTGACCCACTTTTCGATGAGGAGGAAAATCGATGTTCGAGACCATTATACTTGGGTAGCATCTTAGCCAATGAGGCCGTTAACAACGACGCGAAAATCGCGATGGTCTTCGCCGACGCCGATGAGGCCGTTAACACGATCACGGAAAATCGCGATGGTGCTGCTGACGCTGTCGATGAGGCCGTTAACACTGGTACCGAGGTATACTCTTACCCATTATAAAATCACCGTAAACATGTTAATTATTATAAAATCATTCATATTATATGTGTTTGTGTATCCAGCCCGGTACCTCATCGCCACCCATCCGGAATGCACCGAGGACCTAACAAGAAGCCTTCGACAAAGTACGTGATAACCGAAGTGGGCAACGATGGGAGTGTGCTAGCCCCGGAATCAGCAATTGGCCCTTTCAACAATGCTTGCGGCTACCACGTGAGGGATCACGTCCCAATCAGCATCCAGAAATGGGCCGAAGTCCCTGCAGCTACCAAGGAACTGCTCTGGAATGATATGAAGGAAAATTTCACTTTTCCAGAAGGATACGAACAGAAGGCCAAGGGATGGGCATTGAAGAAGATGGCAACTTCCTTTCAGCAGTGGAAGTCGTCCCTCACCCGCAAGTACATCGACAAAGGAGAAAGGCCAGACTTCAATCAATTTCTTAAGCTGGCCGATCATTGGGATGCTTTCGAGGAATACAAGCGGTCGGATGCAGGACAGGCCGCGAGAGACAAAAACAGGGTGAATGCCCGAAGAAGAAATACCACCACCATCTCGAGACCGTGGTTACATCAAGGTCAAAAGAAATGGGACAAGCGGGAAGAGGAACTTGGCAAAGATGATGTTCTACCCGAACCGAGATTGGAAGCCCCGCTCACAAGAATTGGTTCTTGGCTCACGGGGCAAACATGCCGATGACGGTAGCTTGGTGATGGCACCGATACCCAAGAAGTTGGTGAAAGGATTGTAGAAGCCATCGAGCAGACTCGGTCAGGATCCTTGGTGACGGACAGGGAGAATGACGAGCTAACATATGCCCTTCAAAAACCTGAGCACCCAGGACGGACACAAGGTTTTGGGAAGGTGCCATGGAGGCACGGCTTTGCCAAAGACTCAAGCACTTACAGGAGCCGGGACAGAAGCAAGAGGAGAGATCAGGGTAGAGTGGGCCGATTGGAGGAAGAGCTTAGAGCTACGAAGGCTTCCATCGATATCCTGGTCACGCAAAAAGTGTTCGAAGCAATCAGCCAGCTTCAGGGAGCACTACGTTCGACCAATGTTCAGGCGGCGTCGGAATCCGTGATCAGTCCGAACGGTCAAAGAGCGATTCTTGCGTCGCCGTGGCCCTCAGAAGTGACGACCCGCAGTTCGTCATCCCGTGGACATCATCAAGGTTCGCCGCCAGTGCGAGCTATACATTGATATGCGTAACCTCACCTTCAAGGTGGCTTACGGCATGGCTTATCCGGTGGAGGCGGGCCAGACATTCCACTGCAACCAGATACCCTCCGGATACTTGAAGGTCACGGTGGAAGAGGTGGTGGGGGGCTTCGAAGATCTCGTGCTCGAGATTGTTGGGGGCGACGACGTGACAAAGCTTGGACAGGCCCTCCATGGCACATTCATCCTCTGGCGCAAAAAGCACATCATATTTCCAGATGGTGTGGAGGTTATATCTCCAAAGAAGAGAGGCCCCGCACTTGAGCCAGCTCCAGGAGCAAGCACGCCTCCACATCGACAACCCACGACTCCTCCAGCGTCGCCTGCACGCAATGCTTCCCCGGTGGTCCAGGCCACGCCTCCTCCACCTCCCACTCCACAAAGAAGCCCGACTCTGCCGCCACCGCCTGAAAGTAAGAAGCACCCAACATCTGCAATACCACGCCCAAAGATCTCCCGAGGAAGAAGCTCGATGTCAGAAGGAGAGATCCCGCACTAGCACCTCCTCCCACGAAGTCGGCATCCGGCAGCCAAAGAATGTCAAAGCAACCGCCAAAGAGGCCATATGATCTCGATCATGAGGAGCTAGTCAGATCCGTAAAGACGAATGTGGCGGCAACTTATGCGCCAAAGAAGCCAGAGCCCAAGCTTAAAATAGATAAAAAAGCGTGAAGCACTTTCAATCATGCGGAACGCGCCGCCTTTGTGATGAGCGACTACAAAAGGACAATAAGAAAGGCTACGATTAAAAATACACGGCTCCTTCAAGGAAAGAAGAAGAAAGTGGAAGATCGCAGAGGCCGAGGAGTTGAGGAAAATGGCATTCTGAAGGAGGCGGACTCAAGTCAATAGACGAGGATCTTCCAAAGGCACCAACCAGATGGAAGTATGAGTTGGGCAAACCGCTAATTGATCCAAAGGATATAAAAGATCTCCCAACCAAGATGCGCCAAATGCATGAATGGTACATGGAAAGGGCATCTAAAGGACAAAGACATGTTCCTCCTCCGCTTCCAAGATGAGTATTTCTTCCACGGAACAACACGTAACTATGGTCGAATTCGATGACTTGTACCATGTGTACCAAGGAGACAAGGTCAACGTGTCTTTCATGTCCTGCTGGTGTCTGTAAGTGTCGATCTACTAAGTTTACCGTTTGCTTCCTCTCGCACCACAAAATTGAATATCTAATTAACTTAGTTATCCCTTCTTATGTAGAATGGAGATACAACGATGTACAAGACTGGGCAAACAGAACGTTGGCTTCATCGACCCAGAGATTGTCAACGAGAAAGTCTGGTCATACGACAAGCAAAAATCGTCCGTTGAGGCATACCTTTTGCATGCACTGTTGAAACAGCACCACAAACCGTACATACTTCTGCCCTTCAACTTCAAGTACGTATTCTCACAAACCTCTTGTTTTTGTATTTCTTAAGCCATTGATAGTACGAGTAGCTACTTACGCATATGTTGCAATATACGAATAGGTTTCACTGGATCCTTCTAGTCATCGAGCTTGACAACAAGCAGGATTACGCTTATGACTCAAGAAGGAATCCAGTCCAAAAATACCAATGGTTCATTGACATCCTTAACAAGACATTTGCAAAGTTCAAGAAGAAGCAACAAGGAGAATTCAACAAAGAATTCGAAGTCATAGTAAGCACTCAGGTACGTACTACAAAAACTATTATTAATATACATGCGCCATATCAGTTTTTCATCTGATATTCTGAAATTTCTCCCCGTGAAGGTTAAATGCCAGACGGCTGGAAACAACTTATGTGGCTACTATGTGTTCCACTATATTCAAAGTTTTATCCATAGCGATGAGCTGGAACATTATGCCGAGGTTCGTATATGCATGTCAATTTGTTAGCTACAACTTACATTTTAATTAATTGCATGTGATCGGATATTTATATACTTCCCGCTTAATTAATTGTCAGCCCAACATCGATGAGCACGTTAACGTGCTCTCGCCACCGGTCGCGCGACTCCAAGAACAACTCATCGGCTTCATTGTCGACGAGGTTGTATCTCGAAATGGCGAGTTCCACGTAAGGTTTCCAGAGTTGAACACCGCTGAACTGCTGACGACATCCACGTCGACCAAGGACAAAAAGAGTGACGCATGCAAGAAATGAGTTCGATAATCATTTTTTTTCATCATTCAAAATTGTAAACGTTGGTTGCGTCTATGTACTTGTCCATTTTTACACTATTAAGTTCGTTTTTTAGTGTGAGCTAGCTAGCTTGTGAACATGTGTATGAGTATGCATATGCAATATATATTTAATTAGCAAAAAACTCTTCCCTCATATTTAATTTTATGGTCAAAAACGATATACAAAAACACTGTAAGAACATATTCTAAAATACATATAATCAAAAACTCTCTTCACAAGAGGTTGGAGCCGCTTCTGGAGTGCTGCTCTCCACAAGCGGTTGGTAAGACTAACCGCTTCTGGATATCCTTCTCCAAGCGGTTTGTAAACGAACCGCCAGGAGTTCCCCACGGCGGCTCCATCGCCCTCCCGAACACCTTCCCAACCGCTTCTGGTGCCACAGCACAAGCGGTTCGAGCAACCGCTTGTGATACCCGACGGGTAAAACCGCTTCTAAAGGGGGTTACGAACCGCTAGTAGTAGCCGGTTCTGTAGTAGTGCACCGTTGACCAATAGAATCCACAACTCCAAACTTTTGCTGACATAGCTTAGCTGCGCAGGATTGTTCACGATGTTCAACTTTTCTTGAAACCAACAGAATGTCACACTCGACAGGCTGCGCTATTTGGCACTAGGTGGCCGGCCATGCTGTGATAATCTTTCACTTTTCGGCTGGCAACAAGGATACGTTCATAGCCATCTGATGATGGGAAAGGGCCCAATTATTCCATTCCCCAAACAAAAAAAATATCTGAGCAATGCTTTAATACCTTTTCTTTTAATACAAGTTGTATAAATCTTAAAGCAAACGAAAGGTAAGTAATCACTATCTACCTTTTATTTATACGTTGATATTTGTATAACTGTTAATATCTACCTTTTATTTATACTTTGATATTTGTATAACTGGTAAAGAAAAAAGTATGCAAATATCTCTCTGGGTGGCCGGTCATGCCGTGATATTCTTTCACTTTTCGGCTGGCGATTGGAAGCCTCTATTTTTTTTGTCAGAACAGAAGCCTCTGGCAAGTGCCTATGCGCACGCGGCATGTAGAATCCATCAACGGATTGCATGTCTGCACATGTGAATCCGATCTTGAGTACTGTGGTCATTCCGGTTGAAGGATATCGACGACTTGGTGGGCACAGGAACCTCCAGCCCCGTGCATGTCGTAAGACGGATCCTCTGCGGCGCAAGTAAATAATGCGTCGAAAGCCTGGGAAAAATGCGCCGAGAGAATGTGTTGCTCCTTCTCGGCTCTAGACGTCCTCACAGTTGAATAATCTTGCTTCAAGATTTATGCTATGTATTGAGAGGAAATGTTTTAAAGCACTGCTCTTGGCTCATTCTGATCTAGATTGCCGTAGCCTAGATACTTAAATCTACAATTTCTCTTATGAACACGTGTGAAACGAGAAATTGCCGTGGGTTAAACACAATTCCAAAAGCATGTCTACGTTTCTCTCAGCCGCATGATCAAGAAATGAACATATTTAGCATGGTTGCATACGGAGAGCCTAAGGGCTTGACAGTTCGATTTTTTTTAAAGGAATGAATAATTTATTCACAAGAATACATTGCAAATTTGGTCTTTGGGTGTTCATTTTGAACTGGATCGGGAGGAGATATATATTTTTTTGAGTTGAAATGCAGAGGATCCGTTTCCTCCGGACATGAAGTGACGCCCTTGATTAGACTTGGAGAATAAAGCCGTGTCTTTTGTTTTACAAATTAAGACAAATCCTTCCAAGATTGAGCTGGTTATAGTGTTGTCGTCCATAAAGCTTTTGTCGTCTTTCATCTCTTGAAAATATTGCATCTGAATATAACACACGTACGTACTCTGCAAAGGTAGGCTAGCTAGCCAAGATTTCTTTGAACACATGAGGAACAAAATAGATTCCCTACAGTTTCTGAGAAATAAGTTATTTGAGGTCCAAATAAAAAGAGACACGATCTAGTTCGCTTAAAGGATACAATATAATAAAGGAAAAGAGGGGTTTTAGCTTGAAGTGTACATATATAAAGGAAAAAGTTGCTGAAAAATTGGGGAGCTAGCTAGCGCCACTTGTTATAGGCTATGCAGTGAAATTGCATCGTCCTAGGTTTCATGTAAGTTCCAATCATGAAAATATGAAATTCTAAAGTCGCATGGGATCATGCTAGAGAACGTAGCATTGTCCACTATTTTTGCCAAAGGGAACATCTAATAGGTCAAGGTTCAAGCCCACATTTTGCCCGAGATTGATATGGTGAATCATGAACAAGTGGAAATTGGAATTCTTTAATACTCCCCTCCAGTCACAAAAACATCGTTACTGGATACATGCAATAAAACTGTCAAATTTTGCTACTGATATCTTTTTAAATATTTAGATTAAATATATGAAAATTATACATGTAAATTTATCTTGAAAAGCATTTTTTATATTATTATAATTTTATTTAGTTTTATAAATATATTACAATAAAAATTAGTGGTTAAACTTGTATTTTAGGGACTATGCCGATGTCCAAAATAATATGTTTTTGTGACTAGAGAGAGTATAAAGGAAGAGCTAGCTAGATTGTATCCTACGTCCATAATTCTTGCCAATGGGAAGAGGCAATGGGTCAAGGTATCCACATTTTACCCAAGATTAATGCGCATGGTTAACATAAGAAAAGTAGAATATGTGCTCTAACTGGCCGTTTCTCTACTAATGTAAAATAGAGCTTGTCCGTTGTCCTTCCCTCCTTCATACACGCTTCTAGAGCTAGGCGTTGGGCCGGGCCGGGCCAGCACGGCCCAGGCACGGTGGGCTCCGGGCCATGGCGAGCCGGGCCTACTGCCCAGAAGGCTAATGGCGGCCGCCCGCCCAAAAGCATGGCGGCGGGGATCGGGCCGGGCCGACCTGCCCGCCCCCACTCATTCACTCTCTGTATTGCCATGTTTATATCAATATTTTTCACACATTGTATATATCACGATTAGCCATCTGTGCCACACTTCTCTCATCACCCACTCTAACTAGTGTAATGGACAAGAAAATGACAATGGGTATTTAGGAGAATGAAAAATTTTATTGATATTTACATATACAAAGTTATCGCCTCATTAAAACCTTACGCCCGAAGATGGGGTTCCTCAGAAGGAAAAGAGTACAGTAACTTTAAACATGCATGCATATCGCCTACTCTATATTTAGATCAGCTAATGCTTGGGCGATTATTTCGAGATCCTCCAATTGATGTTGTTGTCGTTCATCTGCGCGTTGCCAATCCTTGAGGCAGGTGATGGCCTCTACTATTTCGGGCGTGAGCGACGATCTTCTTTCTTCAATTATTCTCCCGACCATGCTGAACGTCGCCTCGGAAGAAACAGACGACATGAGAACGACCAAGACATCCCGTGCGAAATGGCACAACACGGGAAATATCCGATGGTTGTCCCTCCACCATTCAAGCAATTGGACCTTCTCACCTTTGAGGGTAGGATCGGTGGCTGCAAAGTTGTGGGCGAGGTAATGATTGAGCTCTGCATTAGGGTTCCACCTTGTGCCGGGTGGGCGGCCGAGATGATGAATCGGATTCTTTGCCCTTCACCTCTTCCATAAGTGAGCCATCACGCCGCTTTCGATAGTTGCACCTCTTGTCGCGACGCATTTGACTCCATCTCGCTTATACTGCATTTCATCAGTAGTACAATTGGAATACTTGAAATAGTTCATCTTTTACATGGCCAAAAGCGGTAGAGAAATCCAAATCGAGAGCCTCTCCTATTCCTTCCATTGCCACTTGCAGTCCATCCAACTTTTTTTGGGGATAAAAAATGGTAGCAAAACAATATAGATATGATATAGAACTAAAATATTTTAGAAATTTTACCTCCATCGGCGCAACAATAGGGCCTAAAAGTGCATCATGCCTGTATTTTGCAAATGTCTCCGCAATTAACCAAATATAATCAATTACCAAGCATGAGGTAGGGTAGTAAACCCATGAGAGTTCTTTAGTTTCTTCGTAGAAACAGAATAAAAATTCTCGAAAATATGTAACAACGGTCCAATCTGATTCAGTAAGTACAATATTATCTTGTGCATTAGCATTAGCATTGACAAAGACGATTAAAATCTATTCATACCCTTATAAATATTTTAGCAAGATATATGTTGAATTCCATCGAACCTTTATGTCAAGACCAAATTTCTTTGGCTCCTTATTATTTGCCCTACAGTACTCTTTAAACCTAGCGAACATTTGGGGGCTATTTGAGACAAATCGAATAGCAAAGCAGATGTTGTTTAGATATACACCTATTACCTCCATACCATCCTGGACAACGAGATTGACTATATGGCACACACATCTTTGGTGCAGAACATACCCTTGTATGTAAGACTGTAGATGGGGACTGAGATACTACATTGCAGTCGTGTTCGCGGAAGCATTATCAAGAGTAATGGATAAAATCTTGTTGTCTATCTTAAAATCTTGAATTACTTCAAATATACAGTTCGCAATAGCAAGTCCCGTATGTGCGTCATCCATTGGCCTAAACCCTAGGACTCTTTTATTTAGGTTGTATTGTTCATCTAAATAGTGAGCAACAACACTGAGGTAACAACTTCTCTGGTGAGAGAAAGTCCAAATATCTGATGTTAAATGAATTTTTCCTTCAATGCAGCTAGCTCTTTATTATAAATTGCTAGAATATCAGATTTAGTTGTTCTTCTACTCACATGTTGGTATTGTGGGTAGAACCCGTGTTGGATCATTTTTTCAAAATTACGGCTCTCGCCCATCATAATAGGTAAATCTTCCGAAACTATAAATCTAGCAATTTCATCGTGTAGTTTGGGGGTTATACATCCAAGTACTTACAGTGCCGTCAGCTGAAAAATTGAGCTGTGTCTTCACACCTCCTCCTTGCGTTTGCCCTAGCTTATGCAGACATGCTTTGTAGTGCTGGTTTAGATGCCCCGTCCCTGTCGTCGAACCTGCAGTTAATTCATGTCCACAATAATTGCATTTCGCGAATACCTTCCGTTGGCCGTCGATGATTTCAATCCTTTTCGTCATGTGCTTCCAGCACTCTGCTTTGCCGGTGATGGGTTTTTGGGTACTTGATGAGCCACCCTGCGATTCGACGACTGGAGGAGAGATGTTGGTGACGACATCCTCGAAGCCTTGCGAGCCGTCCATATGACGGTCCTCCATGTCGTAGTCCCCTATACTTAGGGACAGTTGCCGAGCGTCGATAGTGTCATCATCAATAGGACTTCTATGTGGGCGCCCTGCCCTCCCTGCTAGTTGCTTCCTATTTCTACCAGACATGTTGAGAATGAGTGCTATAGAGTGGCAGAGGAAATGTTGCTTTGGTTTTCTGATGAAACAATGAAAGTGGAAAGGTGAATTTATAAGCTAAAAAATGTATCCGTTGGCATGTTTGAAAATTTTGAAATTTTCCAAAATCTCCCGGACTCCCGCCAGCTGGCTGCCACTCGCTGTCTCTCTCGGTGCCTCGGTAACCCGCTCCCCGCCATCGCTACCCGCCACACGCACACACACGCGCCCATGCCTTGCCTCCCTGGCCCACGCACGGACGCGCCCACGTGGGCACGCGACACGCCCGACACCGAGACGCTGCGTGCCTCTTGCTTAGCCCCTCGCCTCATCGCGTCGACGAAATGCCTCACCCGTCACCCCGACCCCATCGCCCTGTACGCTACGCGCAGCCAATTGTCGCCGGACCACGACCCCATCGCCCACACACCGACGCCCGATGCCATCGCCGGACCGGACCCCATGTGCCATGCGCTCAAGACCGCGATGACCCGATCACCAGTCGCCCACGTGTCCTGCCCACGGGCCTCTGGGCCCTCACGGGCTTCCGTGCTAGGCCGGCTCGAACTCGGCCCATGTCGTCGGGCCGGGCCTTGCCGCCCGACAGGCCCCATTCCTAGGGCCGACCCGGCCCTATAGCTCGGGCCAAGCCGGCCCAGCCCGAATCCACTCGTGCCATGCCCGTGCTTCGGCCGGGCTGCATCGACCGGGCCTTGGGCCACCTGTGAAAAGCCCGGCCCAACTCCCAGGTCTACACGCTTCCCCTTCTTTGCATGACGGTTATGCACGCTTCCTCCTCAAAGACCGTCCCAGCCCTCTCCCAGGTATGCTTTGACGGTTATACACGCTTACCCCTCAAAAATCGCCACTCTCCTCCCCAGCACTTTCCTCACCTTATGCGCCGTTGCCACCCCGAAGGCAAGGAAGATAGCCAAATCAGACCTCCCCTACCGGCTACCATGGTTTGATACAAGTGTACTTTCTATTTCTAATATTTTTCATTTAATACGACGTGAATTTTCTCGTGGCGCTGGAATCGTTCCACTGCTCGTCAGTGAAGAAGAGAGAGAGAGAGAGGGAGGGAGGGATGGAGACTGGTGGAGAGAGTTAGGAGAGAAAGAGGGGATCATGATATTTTATAGACTATGGTATTCCAGTGGCTGCGTCATAACATATATGCATTCGGCTACAAAGATGTTCTTATATCCTAGTTGTATTATGTAACTAGGATATTTTCTTTGTGTTTATGTTGATCAAGGAACAACGTGAACCACTAAATTGTACTTTACTTGATATGTGTGTAGAAAAATTTTATGTTCATTATTTAATATCACGTTAAATGATACGTATCGCACTCTTTTGGAGCATGTTACAACGCATGAGCGTCTTGCTAGTCCCTCCTAGAGAATAAAAAGGGGCTATATCCTGTGCAATCACCCATAAATGTACAAACGTGTAATCAAGTAATCTGGAGCACCCAATCTATATCCAACGCTGGCTGCTAGCAGGGGGTGTTCAGTAAATTTCAGGGACAGGGAGAGAAGAGATGGAGGGTGAGGTGGGAGGGTTTAAACGTAAAAACAGCAGCCAGCGTTGGATGTAAATTGGATGCTCCAGATTGTTTGATTGCACGCTTGCACATATATGGATAATTGCATAAGATATTTCTTTGAATAATAAAGGAGTGGTACAAGGCCATCAGTTGAAAACTTGTAACGCAGCTTCAAATCGATAGAGTAGGACGTACGTACGTGCACGCATGACAGCTTACTTAGTGATGAGTGATTGGTGGAGTCAAAATTAATGGTGCTACTCATTATTTAATCAGTCCCAATCATTCATCTATCTTCGTGTATCGATTTCCCCATTTAACCCCGATCATTCGTCTATCTAGAGATCATTACATTTCTAGCTCTATATGTAATTATTTTACAAATTTTTATGGATTTTGTAAAAGCCTTTTCGGATTTTAAGTTTTACTAAAAAGAATTTCTACAGAAATTTTATAAGCTTAAAATTTCCGGAAATAATTTTTTTGGTTAGAAATATTCTAAAGTATTTTTGACAATTTTTTCAGAGATTTTATTCTATTTTTACCAAAGCTATTTTTCTCTCAGCTCAAAATATTTCAAAAAACTGACAGTGAGACCGGACCCATTCAAGCTTAGCCCAAGCAAGAGAGCAGCCGGTCCTCTCTCCTCCATGAAAACTGACTAAGGAAGCTTCAAATCCCTACAATTTTTGCGCCAAAAATTTTCAAAACTTTTCCAATCAATTCTCCCACATCTCCTCTTGCCATTCATGGCCTTAAATCCCCCAAAAAATAAATGCAAAAATTTCATTCTTCCCTTTTTCGGCTGCCATGATTTTCGCACTGATTGCCGCCTTCCCGGTCCACCTTCTGCCCTATAAAAGGATGCAATGGGTGCCTCTCATGGTGTGTAACCCATTTTGCCACTTCTCCCAAGTTATTTCATCCCCGTTTCATCACTTTTCGCAAGGTAATAAACTCCGGCCGAGCCCCCATTTTTCCGATCATGCACTGCTGTCCGGCCTCCGCCAGCACCGCTGCTGCACCTTCGGTGCTCGCCGCTGACCATCCCACCCGGTCGTCCCCAACCCTTTTTCCCTTGTGCCATTTTCATTACAGACATCAAGGCTCTCTGTTGCTCTTTTTGTGTTTTTATTAATTCTGAAAATTAACAAAATAACGACTAAACTGAACAAATCAATTTAGAATAATTAATCTAATACTATGGAAGAGAAACTAGGCTAACCATGCATGCTAGAAAGAAATTATACGCAAATAATAATTAGTAAATCGGAAACTATACTCAGTGATTATTATCAAAGAACATTCGTGAGAATCTCTTCAGATACTAAGACAACCAACTCATCTCATCAACGAGATTTCTCTCTGATCATGAATCTCTTCTACGTTTTCCTGTTTGTCTTCTTGCGCCAGACACCAGAGACGCCTTCCTTGCTGCACGTCACGACTTCCCGACGCTGGTGTCGTAACCGTCCGAATCGGCGTCCAGCTTCTACTCACAGAACTTCAAGCCACAGGACGTCAAGTGAATGAGCCACCGCCGCCAGGAACTTCACGCATGCAGCCACCTTTCCTCGTTGCATGCAGCCGCTAGGAACTTCATCACATCTAGTCGAAAGATACAACCAAAACTTCCAGCCGCCGGACCGTACGACAGTCTTGCACAACTTTTCTTTTCTCACGCCCGCGCGCGCCGCCGGAGCCCTTGCTCTTATTTTCTGTTTGTGCGCGCGGCTACAGTGGGATTCTCCTCCCCCTTCCATTTATACTCCTCTAAACCCTAATCAACTCTACACATATATACACGTCTGGCCCACTTACACATAGCCCAATATATGTATAGATAACCCAAAACTCATACATGCACAAGTACGGCCCACCTGCCACACTTGCATGACTTGTTCCCCTGCACGACCTGCTGGCCGTCACACTGCGTCGTCCGTCTGCGTAGACCTCTACGCATCCCATCTCACTGCACCACCTGCGTCTTTCGCGTGCTGTGCCTCCTGCACCTGCGATTTCGTGTGCCACCTGCACCTCTGTGACCTCGCGTGCTGCGCTTGCACCTCTGCGACTTTCACGTATGCTTCTCTCGGGCTACGCGCCACCTGCGCGGATTCTGCTCGACCTGCAATGTACAGCTGCCTGCGCTGCAACATGCATCTCGCGTCCCTACATTGCACTTCCTGTTGCCTGCGATGTATTCCTGTCACAAATAAAACAAACCTTCGCAGTACCTTATTTCATAACAAATATTGTTGTCACATAAATCATCACACATATATTAAATTGTTGTCAAATTAATCATCACAATATAAATTTCGCAAATAGACTTAACATTGTGTCGCGCATGAACAGTCATCGATGCTATAGTAAAAACTACAGTGCCATTTTCTTTTCCATGTGATTTAAATCTTTCAGAACCCGTTTTCGTCCGTTTGAACTTCATTTGGCTTTGTTTTTTTTCTAAATTCATCTAAAATTCTATTTTATGCTATTTTGTATTTTATTTGAATTTTAGTTGAATTCGAATTTTTTCGCGTACAGATTATGTAGAGCTGGAGGAATTTGCAGCCAACAATCCCGAACTTCAAGTCTACGACTAAGGCAAGTTACACATCCTTGAACATATTGATCCTAGTTTTTAAATTATATTTTGAATTTAAATTATTGCATGCATAAATTTAGCAACATAATTTCGGTCCCATTTTTAACTAAAGTAGCTAATCTCCAAATTGATTTAGACTACCTTGGAAATTTGAATACCTTATTCTGTTGTAACACTAAGACATATATATAATATTAAAATGATTAGGAATATGCTTAGAAATGCTTAGAACTAAGATTAGAGCCTTTTGGGGATTTAGGCTAAATAAAATTTTGTTTAATGGCTTCATCATTTTATGTAATCCTATGGCATCAACTTAAAAATTAAAAATATGGTTTGGACCAGATAAGAATGGTTGTCTAGCGGGTGCATGAGACACGAGGGTTGTGAAAAGCTCATCTAGTCAATTAAGAACCGGCCTGTGTTATACCGAATATAAAATCTTACCGTACTACCACAAGTATAAAATGGGACAGATCTGGCTATCCGTATTGAGACATATCATGGACAGTCGTGCTATTAAGTTGAAAGTGGTAGTGAGTGTAAAGGTTACCACTCAATGCAAGAGGGGGCTTCTAGACTAAGTGGTTTAGCCCTATCAGTAGTGAACCTTTAGGAGGCATGACTACGTGGATGGAGTTTTATAGGGGCTTTGTCATGATTTTCTCTGTCAACACACCAAAGGAAGTGTGTTTTTGGGTAAAAGGAGATAATCATGTCTTGTGGATAAAGTTGTACAACCTCTGTAGAGTATAAAACTAATCGATTAGCCGCGTCCGCAATCATGGGCATGCCGAGCAAACCTTTCACGGCTTAGATTTTAATGTTTTCAAAGATGACTTTTAAAAGGTGTTTTTGGATGGAGTGATTCCATTGTTGGAGTGATTCTATTGATTAGGAAAAGGTGGATTAACTTCAAGAGTGATTTCTGTGCTGAAATTTTGATAAAAATATCTTTCTTAAAATTATGCTTTCAAAAAATACCACAATATTGAAACAACTTGCTGCTTTATGCTAAACTCAACCATATAATCTTCCTTTATATCCATTACATTATTCCTGCATTTACTGTGTGACGTGCTGAGTACTGTTGTACTCACCATTGCTTACTCTGTTCAGAGGAGGAGCTCTATAACAGTGAGGTTCAGAAGGATTAGGCCGCTTCCCAGTCAATTGCCTATGACAAATCTATTAGACTTTACTATTATTTCCTTTATTTTCGTTGTTTTATTATTTGGCCTGCATGCCACCTTTTATGTAAACTCCGATTATTAATAAAATGTATTGGATATGTTGTGATAACATTTCTGCTATGTATACTAATTTTTCTTGGACTAGTACAGAATATACAGAGCATTTCGAAAGTATTTTTCTGGGGTCTGACAACGTGTCACCTTTCACCGCCGCCTCTCACTCCCAAGGCATGGCAAACCACATAAGCTATGGTCGGGTAGTACAGAGATGTGACTATTTTTGTAATTGTGTTTAAAATTAAGGAGCTAGATTTGTAAAACAAATTTACCATCGGATCAGAAAAGTGATGATTTCATCTCACTCGCCCACAAACATAAGCATGGCAATTAAACCGGTACGGTTGATAGTCCAACCGGCATAAAAGAAACCTGATATCTCTACTAATATAAATTCTTCCTAGCTCCCCCCATATCTCCAATAATGGCCGGTCATTATAGCTAATTATTCTTTCCTGATTTACAGCCAGCCATATCTCTCTAAATATGGCTAATTATTATAGCAAAATCCCTGATTATTACTGGTAATTAATAACCGGCCAATCATTCCTTTTGTACTCTATATATGTTGTACATGTTTTCACAGAATCAATTAAGGGAATCCATTCAAGATCTCCCATACCGTGCCGCCACGGCGAATGAATATAGGGTCGAGGATGCGCCTAGAGGGGGGGTGAATAGGCGTTTTACAAAATTTGATCGCTCACTAAATAATTCGCTCTAATCAACCCCTATGTCAAAACCTACACAATTATAATGCGGAAGCGATAAACTCGGTTTTGACAATTAAGGCCTAAATCAACTAGGCTCACTATGTGCACTATCTAAATTATGTCTCTACACAAGAATTGCTAAATTGATCAACTAAATAATACTAGCAATTCTAATTCAAGCAATTGATAAATATTCAATAATGTAAAGTGCTTGAATATAAATGAGACAAGAGACAACCGATATTTTTTCGTGGTGTTCGGAGACTTGCGGTCTCCCTAGTCCACGTTGAGGCTAGCCCACACTTGGACCGGCTCCCGCCGAGCACCCGCCTCTTTCCACTAGTCGTGGTTTTTCACGCTATGCCGTAGGCTCAACCCGAACCTTCACAAACTTGCGGGGCTTCTCACACCTCGAGAGCTCCCGCAAGACGACCCTCGCGCTGCCTAGGAGTCGGCAACCTCCAAGAGCAACAAGCCGCTCCTCCGCTTGAACCTCACCGAGCACAACAAATGCGCAACTGGTGATCACCAAGTGCAACACATGCACAAGGCCTCCCTCAAGTGCAACACATGCACAAGAGGTACCCAAACCACTTCCTAATTGCAACAAAAGCAATTAGTCTCACTCTTAAGCTCAAGAATCAATTGGGAGTGTGCAACACATGCAACACCTCACCCAAAACCTCAAACACAGCAACAACACAAAGCCCCAACCCCTCAAGGGGGTATTTATAGCCCCCCACAAGAAAACTAGCCGTTTGGGGGCAAAATGGGAAAAACTCAGCATTTTCCGGTCCGACCGGTCTCGATCGGTCCGACCGGCCCTCACATGCCAACGGTCGGAAAACCGACCGTTACACGGATCGGCCGCAGACCCCGAGCCCTTGCAGCACTGCTCGGCGGCCCGCCCGCGGCCGGTCGCACTGCTTCGGCCGGTCCGACCGCCCACCGGCCGATCGCACCGCCATGCAAACACCAAAGATCGCCTCTGGAAAAATCAAGACGCCGGCCGGCGGTCCGACCGCATGCCCGGTCCGACGGACCCCGGCCGATCGCCAAGGCCCGGTCGCACCGCCCCAAGCAGATCCAACTCCGGATTTTCGCAAACTCTTTTCCGACAAATCCAAAAACCATTCCTTGAGCCCACAAGTGATCAACACATGATCAAACACCCTTACAAAACACATTTGCACCAATTCAAACCATGCTCAAGGAATTCAACCCAAATTGCGAAAACACATTTCGAATCGACTCAAGAACTATTCGCAAATCGTATTAAGCGAATCAAACTCGAGTTTATGAGATTAATCCCCTAGCCATGTGAAGGTCAACACAAGACCGGTCAACTTGCCAACACCGTTGCAAGCCCCACTCACATGCTCTCGAATTCGGACTCATAAACCTCGGTTTATTCAAGACAACTAACTTGCAAATAACGCAATAAACACATCAAACATAATTTCATGCTTGAGCACTACTCTTTGCAACACATGCAAAAGTCTAGCTCCAAGCAACATCAAATCAAGGTGCATGAACTATCTAATTGCAACACATGCAATTCTCTAGTTCCGCAACCATACCAAATCGACTTCACACCAAAACCAACCATCAACTAAACCAAATCACACGTATGAGCTCTTTACTGCAACACATGCAAGCCTCTAGCTCCATACAAACACACAAACACAAATTCGTGCTTGAGCTCTCTCCTTTTGCAACACATGCAAAACTTAGCTCCAAGCAACCACACGGTTTTAAGAAAGATTGTTTTATGAAACCAAAACATGAAGCTTCAACTAATGCAACACATGCAAAAGTGAACTTCACACAAAAGCCAACGCACTAGCTTATCACTTCTTGCAACACATGCAAATCAAAGCATTATGCGAAAACCAAATGCAACCAAGCATAAGTTTAACCCATTCGCAACACATGCCAAATGGTTAACCCATATGCAAAAACCAAATCAAATGAGATTTGAGCTTGAGTGAACGCGGAATGAGATCACCAACACATGATGAAGCTCAAGCAAAGGGAACGACCCCTCTTAATAGCACGGCGATAAAACCTTAGACTCAAAGACTACAAAGTCCTTAGCCTATCTAGTTATACCTTCGCCGCCGCGCATAAGCAATCCCCTTTGGGGTTTTATGATCATCACTTTGATACTCCCCCGGGATCATTACTCGACTCCTCTTTATCTTCGGGATCCTCTCTTGACGCCCATCAACTTATGATGCCGTCCTTGTCCCGTTCTCATCATCTCATCCATCTTTGGACCTAACTCAATCACAACTCATAAAATAGTTAGTCCAAGATGCATGGTTGTCTCAATTATCTTTTGCACTCCATTAACACATAATGGATGCCTCTAGATCAATTGAGCACAACCTAAATCAATTGAAATGATTTAATTGTGTCTTAAGTACAATAATGCAACTCATGCTTTATTATACTTAAGAACTATTCATTTGTCCTCAATTAATCACAAAACACCATCAATACATGATGAAATGTTCTTTAATGATTAACAAGACAAATGAACTCAATTTAAATTATCATTTGAATTGATATGAGTATATATTAACTACACAAGTTTTCATATACTCATGTTGATGGAAAGTAATGATCCATTATATGTAAATTATATGGAAATGATCATTACTCTAAATCATCAACTATAGAATACACCCCACATGTATATGTGCATAGATATTATTGACTTGGACATAATATGCACATATCCAATTTGATCGTATTGGAGTATATCCTATATTATCATGAGTATACTTATAACTAGGCAATTCAAACATATACTCAAGGATTTAGTTTCTTTGTCTTGATCCTTATATGTGTCATTAAGGAATAGATCAATACAAAGAGACTTTCAAGTTAAACTACAAACTCCCCCTAAGTGTGTGCATCCATGAAATATATGGATTGGGAAACATGATGCACATTTGTGGTTAATATAATAGGGACATTCATACTTTAACTTGAATCCAAAGTATGCAACTAATATTAAAATGAATATGCAAACATACCTTGGGTTTTCCATTTTTCAATGCGATGAGACTAAACAAAGATATTCTGAACAAACATGTTAGTCTCGATATAAGATTGTCATTCATAACACTATCGCATTAGGGGATAAACTCAATATTGGGTTTGTCATTAACACAAGATTAGATTTGTCATTAACACCAAAACCATAACTAATGAAGGTTGAACTTACAATGAACTTGATGAACTGATCAATAAGGGACGGACCGACGTATATGGCTGCGAGGCGCAGAAGGCCGAATGCCGCGGTTAGTAGTAACTGCGGCCAGAAGGACAACCAGAGCGCGATACCCACCGAGTGCCATGACCCCAGCGTCGGCCAGTTGGACGTGAACAAAGCGTATGACGCTTCGGCGCGGTTGCCCGGCGACACCGGTGGGACGTCGTCGGTGGTGGGAGAGTCATTGGCATACCTATTGGAGATAAACGGGGTGATCCAGCTGAACGTCGCGAGAGAGAGGAATGACACGGTGGCGCTCGGCGTGGCGGGCGCCCACACCGTGTGCCTCGGCGCTAGTGTTTTCTGGTTCACCTTCATGAGCTCCGGCATCATGGCTGGTAAAGACAGTGATGGCTAGGTACGCCAGAGGTATGAAGACGAGTAGGCCGGTAAAAGCAAGAGGGTCATCTGGGAAGAGCAACGAACCATCGGCGCAGCGGACCACCGCCGAAGTGGAGAAGAGCGCGGCGCCGAGGGCGGTGGCGATCTAAAAGACGCGGAGGTGCAAAGGCTAGGTGGTGGCGGTGGCCGGTTTCTCCGAGGTGATTGACCACGCGGCCATGGTATGCGTGACGAAGTGGGCGGCGAGGAAGGCGGACTCCACATCGTGCGCCGCGAGCATGGCGAGAGGAAGAGGAACGCGAGCTGGTAATATAAATTGCAAAAAGGGATAAAAATGATTGATTGATTTTTGAGATTGGTAATATATATTGCTACGTATAATATATTTGGTTTTAATTCATATCGGAGAAGAAACCATAAAAACTTTTGTAATCGGGAGAAATAGATGTTTGATCTTGTAGCACAATTTTCTTTTATTGCTTAACCTTTATATTTCGTTACCAATTTTATTTTTCATAGCAACGCGCGGGCATTGATCTAGTTCTTTGAGGAATTCGAGGTTGGGTTCAAATGGTTTCATTAGAAAACCGAAGGCCCCCCTTTGATTAAAAAAATTGCATAGTAACCCATGACAGCTATATACTCTGCCGTGCAGCTTAAACAACTTTTACTGCTCCGGACTTATATTGCGACGGGTGCACAATTTCACTGTGAAAAAAGGTTTAAATCTAAATCCACATTTATCTTTGCCAACTGGTTTTCAATCATATCCATATATTTACTTCTATAATTAAACCCACTTTTCAGAAGACGGAAAAAACCACCAACACCAGCTGTCCAGAAAGCCCAAAAAAATGATGTTATCTTTGCCAACTGATTTCAATCAGATTTTTATATCTTCCTCTTCTAATTAATAACACGAACTTTTTCTAGCAGTGCCTGCTTAACCCTGAACATATGCAAGCGATTAACTACAAGCTGCTATATATTCCAATTTCTTGTCAGTTTTTTGCTTGACACGCGCGATGCTGCTAAGTGCACGAGCAGGCAGGCGACAGATAACGAACCTGTCAAGATGCCTCGAGCACCACGCATGGTTTTGATGTTGTCCAGCACAGACAGGGCCGGCCCGGAGATGCTGCCTGCTACTGGGCAAGGCGTACCGTCATCGTACTGCCGGTCTAGCTGATCCGTTACGTTTCTACTCGACGCCGATCCCGACCGATACGATCGATCGACGGAGAACGACAACACCTAGGAGGCACAATGCA
The DNA here is from genome assembly GCA_036346375.1 of Guadua angustifolia. Taxonomy (NCBI): domain Eukaryota; kingdom Viridiplantae; phylum Streptophyta; class Magnoliopsida; order Poales; family Poaceae; genus Guadua; species Guadua angustifolia. The sequence continues at coordinate 25,030,454 of CM070514.1, read as the reverse complement.
TACTCTGCTGCAAGGATTAACTTTTCGTTTCCTGAAAAAATTCAGAACCCTCCGAAATCCGAATTTTCGGGCGAAATTTCGGACTTTCGGTCGGAGGACATTCAAAATTCAAATCCGGTTTGTTTGATACCGAAATTTTCGAAATTTCACCGAAATTACCCGAAATTTCGCCCAAATTGCACTGACTGAAAATTGGTTCAAACGATGTCGAAAAATTTTTGAAATCTTTTTTGTAGGTTCCTGACACATTAGAGATGTTCTCATAAACATTTCAGGTGATTATCAGGTCTGTGGAATTTTTAAAAATTCAAACATTGATACTATGTAGATGAAACGTTGATCGGCAAGTTTGAACCGGATGAAAAATAGTACAAACGATGTTAGAAAATTTTTAAATTTTTTGTGGAGATTTCTGACATATTTATTATATTTCTTTTAAACTTTCAGATGATGATCACATGTGAGGAATTTTTAAAAATTCAAAAATTGGTACTGTCTTGGTAAAGCGCTGAGCGGCAAGTTTAATCCAAATGAAAATTAGAACAAACGAGGTTATAAAATTTTGAAAATTTTTCTGTATGGTCCGGACACATCCATAATATTTTCATAAAATTTTCATATGATGATCAGGTGTCATGAATTTTTAAAAATTCAAACAGTGGTACTATCCTGTTAAAAGGCCGATGATCAATAATAGATTTACTTTAGCAATAAGAAAGGTTTAAATTTTTTAAAAATTTTACATAAGGGTGAAAAGGAAATTTTTAATATCTCATAAAAATTTTGAATCATTATCACACTCCAGCAAATTTATAAAATTCGTAGAAGGTACAGTGCTATTTATGTTCTGAAGGATCGAGATGGCGAACAGAGGGGGGCGAATGGTCGCAAATAAATTTCCCCCCAAAATACTCCAACTAAAACTGAGAAAAGATCGCGCAGGAAATCGTGAAAAACCATAAAAACGAAACGACTAGACAACTATGTGCATCCCTAGCTTACATGAATATTATCCATAAAATATGTGAGGATTTTTCAATCACAATCCTGGTTGTCAAGTGTCCAAAAGAAAGAGGAATCAATTCAAATACTTCTTTTCTAAAAGAGATCAAGCCAAAACACAAAAGTCTCTTTTAGAAAAGCAAAAGCAGATATTTCCAGAATCTGTCTTTAATTTGAACAGGAGGTTGATGGGTTTCTGCTGCTCACAAAATTATGAGAAATTTTCTCCCTATGAGCAGATGAGTCGTGAAGCTCTCCACCAAAATTCAGATCAAAAAGCCAAGTAGAAAAATCATCATAAATCTATGAACACAGACAGTCATAAACTTCGGGCAGAAAATTTGGGGCTCGGTTTTCACTTCATAGCACCCAAACGGTGAAACCAGTGGACTCCAAACTTTTTCTACAGATGGGTATAGGAGTCCCGCACAATCTCCAATAAGAATCACTCAAGAAGGATTTTTCTAAAAATCAAAGACTAACTGCAGCGCGAAAAATAAGTTCTGGACAAAACTGGAACTTGAAAGAAGAGATGATCTCTACTCAATCAAAGAGTGCAAAAGAGATGTAAAACCATATGAACACACTCAAAACATCCAAGATCAGCATTTAGAAGGAGGGGAGGCAAATCCAAATTGCATGAATGTAGATTGCGGAAAGTAAATGCGTAATGTAAATGCTGAATTTAAATTGCGTAAAGTAAAGACATAATGTAAATGCAGAATTTAAATTCACAATGATACAAAGAAATTTCTTTGTATTTCTGGTGGGAAGGTTTACAAAGCCTCACTTCATGTGGGCAAAGCTCAAAGGAGCAACTCAAACCTTCAAGGGAGGAGGCCACCCTCCACCCCTATTTATACAACTCTTGGGCCACCTACCACCCTTGGATGAGTCCCTCAACCCTAGGACACTCATCTAAGGGCTAGGATTGACCCACTCATACAGCCATGCAAGGGCTAACCCAAAACCCACACACATACCGGGTTTTCTTGCACGGTTTTCAAAGCATACTACCTAGACCCGCTAACCTATCAACTAGACCGCAATCCGACGGCCCTCATTGATCCATGCGGCATCTAGCTAGCATCATCTCCTTTCCTTATCTTCTTGGCTTGCCCGGACTCCGTCTCCGATCATCTTCCGCGATCTCCCGACCGTCTGACCTCCGACGCTCTCGCCTAGTCCGGTCATCCTCCGCCTCACCATGACCTAGCAAGTCGCCTCAACCCATCAAAGACAAGGAAAAACCTTTCACATAGCAATGCCCACAAATATTTTCAATGATTATCCCACAATCATTAATCAATCATAATTAAGCCCAATGGTCCGGTGCTCGCCCTGTGCCGGTAGCACTAGGAAAAGCAACCAACACTCAAATTGCTTCAATTTGAAGATCCAATTCAAATCAAACTCAATTTCAATCAAACCAAGCTCAACACTTGTCAATTATTCATCACACACAAGGATAGACCTCCACATGGTCTTTCAATCTCCCCTTGATGAGTATATTGACAAACACATGAAAAGGCATAAGTTTGAGTTTGAAGGAGAAGAAGAAAGCAATTTGAATGCAAAGCGAAACTCGGTCGAGAGAGAAGGAAATAATATCATGACCAAGTTGGCTAGAAAGATTTTTAGAGCAATATAAAAGAAAGAGCAAGTTTTCCACAAAAGCTCTAAAATATCCAATAAAACTCACAATGAACACTCGAATATGCTTATGATCATAAAAATTTGCAATAGTCACAAAGATCATAAGAATCAAGGTGGATTAGAATTTTTCCTTTGAAGATGCCTTTTCTACATTTTCTCCCCCTTTTGGCAATATAGGCATCAATAAGTCAAAAAAAATTTTTATCTTTTATCCCCCTTTGAATATGTATGCATGAGATGCAACCTAAGGAGCTTTGAAGATTATCCAACTGATCATAATGACAAGATATGACACCAAGCTAATCAATTTAGAAAATGACTAAACTTGGATGCCTCCAAGAACAAATTCATTTTGCTCACAAGCTTTGTTTACAAGATTTTATTTTAACAAGATTGGAACAAGTGCAAAACTTAGCAAAAGTTTCAAAGCTAGAAGCAAACACCACTCATAAGATCAAATGGAAAACCTAGAGTTCAACCTACTCAACACTTTGGGAAATCTAGAAGTGCATACAAGGTCCTTGAGCTCATTTTCCATATAATGCACTTTTGCCTTAGTATTTGAAAAGACATAGCGGGGTGCAAATGTTTGATATAATTTGCATTCTTTACCCACATATGTTTTTTTTGTTTATTTGCATTTTTCAAAAGTAATTGACTCATGCCATCTTCGACCATCTCAAGAAGAACTCTTAAGAGGATGGTCTTGGTCATACACGATGCATTCCAAATTCATCCCAAGTGCAATGGGAGGCAGTCTCGTGAATGCAAAGTGTTGAGATCAATTTTGCACAAAAGAGTCAATTTTTTTTTCATTTTAGCACATATGAGCAATTGGAAGGACTCAAGTATGGATCAAGCTAGTTTCACCCAAGTTGCTATAGGGACTCTAGAGAACTCCAAAATTTCACAAATCATGGTAAATACCTCTAGAGACGAAACTTAGCAAGAAAAAGCAACATGTTTCATCAAGTTTTTCAGTTAAAACTTTCAATTTTCAAATTTTAACAAGCTTAGCATGATGGATGAACTTGGACAACTCGAAGCTAGTGATTTTCTTTAAAAGATGTAGCAAGGTGCATTACATGAAGATTGAGTCAATTGCATAATAGACAAAGCTCATAAAACAAAAGAAAATGCAGTCTATATGCAATGCATACACAGATTCCCAAACTCCCCCTCAACATGTGAATCAATTTTAAGCACAAATTTGGTTCAAATTGAGTTATTAGCAGAATTAGGCAAATGAGAAACTCAAGAACTCAATCAAAGCCAAAAATACAGAAATGAGGAGAGAAAGATTGAGAAACTGCAAACTGGGTGACTATAGAGTATAGAAAAGATAGCAGAGAACACTAGGCTCAAACTCGCTCTCATCTTCCCCAATGACTGACAAAGGAAAGCTAGCTCTCAAACTCCAGCCCAGGAGCAAACACAGACCCTGTCTACCCAGGGGGCCCAACACCTGCTAGACTTACAAGACTGTGAGTGAGCTCAGCAGAAGAAGAAGGAATAGCATCCTAAAGCATAAGATGAGAGGTCCATGCCGAGGCATGCCGAAGTCTAGGTGAAGTGAACTCGAACTCTAGAAAATAAAACCCATAGCACCCGAACAAGACAAAAGAAAAAAAAAGCTGGAAGAAAGTATATACATATAATACATAAAGTACAAACCAGCCCCCTCACAATAAGCCGTAAGGACACACGACACCAAGCTCACTCCTCGTGGCAACAAACCTAGAGCTATCCAAAGGCTTGGTAAAGATATCGCCAACCGGTGGTCACTCTCCTGGCCAAGCACTATGTCTCCTTTCTCCACATGGTCTCTAAGGAAGTGATATCTAATATCAATGTGCTTGGTCCGGAGTCTTTGCTTGGGTTCTTAGCAATGCAAATAGCGAAGTGTTATCACGTAAAAGTGGAACACTCTCTATCTCTAACCCAAAGTCCCGCAAGGTCGATCTCATCGAGCACACTGCTCAACAATCGGCTGCTGACAACATACTCGGCCTCGGCGGTGGATCAGTGCGACTCGGATTGCTTCTTAGATGACCAAGAAACAAGAGAAGTGCCAATGAATTGGCAAGTGCGAAGTGCTCTTCCTATCTATCCTCTGACCAACAAAGTCAAGATCGGAAAAGGCTCTAAGGGATAGACAAGAGGAAGAAGAGTACCAGATACCATAATCAATGGTAGCTCGAAGGTACTGAAGATCGCTTCACCGCTGGCGATGAGAGACGCGAGGAGAAGCTCGAAGCGGCGCACATACACACAGCAAAGTGTATGTCCGGCCGCGAGGCAGTAAGATACAAGAGGGAGCCAATTATGCTCCGGAACTCCTTTTGATCAATAGGCTCACCATCCTCATCGGGCTCGAGGACAGCAGTGGTGGCCATAGGAGTCATCACGGGCTTTCCATCAGACATATCAAACCGTCTCAGAAGGTCCCGAGTGTACTTACCTTGGTGCAGGAAAGTACCCTCCCGAGTCTGCTTGATTTGGAAGCCGAGAAATTAGCTCAACTCACCCATCATACTCATCTCAAATTCATGCTCATCACCTCGGAAAAATGAGACACAAGAGACTGAGATGAACCACCAAAGATAATATCGTCCACATAAATCTGGACGAGAAGAAAATGAGAATCCTGGTGTCTGATGAATAGAGTTTTGTCTACAATACCCATTTTGAAACCATGACTGAGAAGATAGGACTTAAACCTCTCATACCAAGCTCTAGGGGCCTGCTTAAGTCCATATAAGGCTTTGGAAAGCTTGTAGACATGGTTCGGGTATTTAGGGTTCTCAAATCCTGGAGGTTGCTTGACATACACCTCTTCCTCAATGAAGCCATTGAGAAATGCACTCTTGACATCCATTTGATAGAGCTTGAAGCCCTGGGATGCAGAGAATGCAAGTAGGATTCTAATTGCCTCTAGTCTAGCTACAGGGGCAAAGGTCTCTTCAAAGTCAAGACCCTCAACCTGAGTGAAGCCCTGTGCAACTAGCTTAGCCTTGTTGCGAACGACAACCCCATCCTCACTCTGCTTGTTTTTGAACACCCACTTGGTCCCAATGACATTATGACCAGATGGGGGCTCTACAAGCTGCCAAACGTTGTTCCTCTCAAAGTTTTCCAGTTCCTCATGCATAGCATTAATCCATGATTCATCGGATAATGCATGAGTAACATCCTTTGGCTCAAAAGAGGCAACAAAGGCGAGTGAAGGCAGAAGAAGATAAGCCTGATTTTGAGCGTGTCACCCTCAAACAGATCACCAATGATCTGCTTTCGGTGGATGAGAACGTTGAATGTGGCGAGGAGGACCGTAAGTAAGTGGCCTCTACCTCTTGAGGAGAAGAGGTAGGAACAGAGCCACTCACCAAGGAGAGTCTCAAGGCAAAGGCCGATCTTCTGAGGTGCGAAATGGAAGCAGGAGGCACCTCGGTGAAGAGGAGATCGGATCGGTGGAACACCATCATCTCCATCATCCTCATCCTCTACAAAGATGGTCTCGGAGGGATAAGAAGAGCTCGAAATATCGGGTCTAGCACTGGCTAGCCTCATCAAAGGTCACGTCACGGTCTCTATGATCCTATTCGCATCACAACTCCAAACCCTATAGCTAAGAGAGGAAGTCGAGTAACCCGTAAAGATACCATCGAAAGAACGAGACTCAAACTTATCTAGGTTACAGGACTTCAAGATAAAACACTTGCAACCAAAAGCGCGAAATGAGAAACACCGGCCTTCGCCCATACCTCAACTCATAAGAAGTGCGATGCAAATGTGCTCTCAAAACACGCGATTAGAAACATGACAAGCAAGAGCTATAGCCTCATTAAAACTTCCTAGGAGTCTTGTACTCATCTAGCATCGTCTGCCATCTCAACCAGAGTCCTGTTCTTCCTTTCCACTACGCCATTCTGCCGAGGGGCGAGGGGAAGAGAATTGATGCTCTAAACCGGACTCCACACGAAACTCTCAAAGTAGGAATTCTTGAACTCTTTGCCATTGTCATCAGCAGATAGCTCGTAATGCACAGGGAGCTCAATAGACAACCTACTAACAAGTCCCTCAAGTGAGAAAAAGTCTCATCCTTCGAGGCCATGAAAATACCCAAGAATATCTCGAAAAATCATCAACAATGACAAGGACATACCACTTCCTCCCTTGATGCACTCTAGCCGGACCAACAAAGGTCCATGTGTAAAAGCTCTGGTGCATCACCATCACTACGGGATCGGAGGATGAGAAGCGATAACCTTCTTGCCATGTCGGCGGGGAGAGCAAACTAAGTCTTTGACCATCTTGAGTTTGGGCAAACCACGAATAAGATCACGGTACCGCTAACTCGGTCGATGATCAAAACCAATGTGACCAAGTCTCCTATGCGGAAGGAGAGATCACGGACTCGAAGCAATCAAACACGAAGAGAGTCTCCGGAAGAAAGCAGAAAAATCAGCACGAAAGACTCTCCCAAATCTAGAAATCCATAAACTAATCCTCCCGATGAATCGAGGATTCTACAAGCATTGCTCTTAAAGCTTACCTCGAAAGAGTCATCGATAAGCCGAGAAACGAAAGTAAATTATATTGCAGCTTACTCACTAAAGCAACGCCCTTAAGAATAAAATTTTCATTAATGCAGATTTGTACCTTTAGCAATGACTCTACGAAGAAGCATCCCCAAAAGTGATCAACTCATCACCGGGGCTCGGACTAGGAAGAGAACCAACGAGAATCTCCGGTCATATGGCGAGAACAACCGAGTCAACAATCCAAACATCTCCTTCCCCATCCGAAACCCGATCAAGTCGAAGAGAAGACTCATCTTGGGATAAAGTGAAGACTTGGGAACCCAATCTTGAATTATCTGACGCCTCAAAGTACCAGTCACAAAAGAAGAAGATCGACTCTAGTGTCTCTCTGACGCCAACTCTAACAAGATCGAAGACGCAACAGAGTGGAAGATCTAGGAGTCCATTGGTTTGGCTCGCTGTGGTGCAAAGGCCGGACCATCCCAACGAGGCTACCTAAATCTCCTACCCGAAACCACCTCACGCCGATATCTACCTCGATGGGAAAAACGAGGAATATCAAGAGGACGGCGAAAGATCGACCACGAGCAACTCCGTAACTAAAACTCGATGAAACAAAGATGAAAACCGAGTCCCGGATGCTGCCCAAAACAAAGCGACTCTCTAACTCGTCTAGAAGCGGTCGTGCCTTAGAGCACTCGAGTTTGGGGATGACCTGAATACCCTAAGTGCAGCAACACGCCACGCCGGTGATCTTGGCGCGTCTAACAGAAATCTACTAGGTGACCTTCCTTCTTCTGAGAAGGTGCATGTGTACTTTGCCTTGTTAGAGGCGTATAACAGAGAAGCATCCTTCTAGTCAAGTCCCATGGACCACACCGCAGACCTAAACACGGTGGTGCTCACCGTGGGAGCAACCACAATCTCACCACTCTTGGAAGCACGCACAACTGAAGGCGGATCGCCTGCGTGCTCCAAGTAATCAAATCCTAGACCTTGATTGAATCTGCTAACCTTGGACTGGTCTAGAATGAGATTGAGCTTCTTCTTGCCTCCAACAAATTTCTCAAGAGTGCTCATGAGATACTCACACTCCCTAAGAGAGAGGCACAAGAAGAGCAAGGGAAGGAGTAGAAGAAGAGCCGAAGAAGAGGATTGAACAACGCGTGCATATTGTTCCCTATACACTACTGCCTCAAATTTGAGAGACTCACAGAAGCACAAGAAGCATTTCTAATTCTACCAACCTGGCCTTTATCTTCTTCCTAAGCTCTGCGTGGACCTTATCCACGTCATCCTTAACCCCAATACACGAAAGCAATCATTATCCGACTTAACTAGTAAGTCCTTAGCAAGTTCTTTACACTTGGCATTCAAAGCTTCATTATCAATTTTAGTTGCTTACAGCCTCACATGAGTATTTGGGTCCTTAGAAGCATGCAATTCAAGTTCATCATTTCTAGCGAAAGCTTCCTAAGGTGACAACCCATGGCATCAATTTCAGCAAGTAGCTTAGGGCAATTTTCACAAGATGCGCTTGTGTGATTATGAAGAAAACTAGCATCAATAGGAATAGGATCAATAGAACATGTGCTAGCATCCTTCGACCTAAGAGCCTCAAGATCGAAACCACACTATCATGCAGGTCCTTAGGTTCTCCAACTCCTCAAGCAAAGCATCACAGAGAGTACAACTATCGAGTCTCGGGAGGAACATGATTTAAGTGAAGCTAACTCCCGAGACAATCTATCTACCTCCTTCTCTAACTCGTAACACCTCGACCTAGCCTTAGCATGAAACTTGCCTAATTCTGAAGGCATCATTTAACTCGTCGTGAGGTGGGTACCTCATCCGTGTCGCCAGACAAATGGAGTCGCTCACTTCAATGGCGCTGCCATGAAGCACATGCTTGAGAAGTCGTCGCCGCCTTTCTTCTCTTGCGGATCATCCTCGCCGTTGCTCCATGTCTCCGTGTCGGAGAGGTTGATGTCGTCGAGGCGGCGAGGACGCGGTGGAAGAGCTTCTTGTTTTTGGAGAAGTTGCGGTACTTCTTCTCGCGCCGGTTCACTGGCCGGAGGCTTCTTGTTGCGGTTCTTGTCGGTGTAGTCGTTCTTGCCCAAACCGCCGCGTCGTTCTTGCCCTTCTCGGCTTTTAGGCGGTTAAGCTCGAATGTGGTTGGGGCCACCACACTCGAAGCGGTGATCATGCCACCTCTCTTCCTCTCTCTCACTCTCTTGTAAATATTGGAAAATTTTGAGCGACAAGAGCAAGCTCATTTTCTCGAAATTGTTCGAAATTTCATCGCTACGCCGCAAAGAGCGGAGAGAAAAACCGTAGCAACGTCAAGAGAAAATCGAAAGAGGACCCAATGGGATCGGTGACCAAAGCCATCGACCGAGATTTCGTCTTCCGAGAGACGACATCAATCTCATGAGTCTTGAGGCGGAATAAAGCCCGTCAAGAGTCGAGTCGACAGATCGATGGTGTCCTTGATGGTGGTCACCTTCATCTCCCAAACCCGAAGGTCGAGTCTTGGTCAAGAAATGCGAGCATTGTCCGAGTCGAGTATATACAACCGATTGCTCGGAGGTCGCTCAAAATCTTGGTAAACCGACCAAAGCACTCATCGAGACTCTCACCGGTAGCGTTGTTCAAATTTGTTGTACTCGCTTGAATGAATCTCGCTCACGGTCTTGATTTGAGTAGTGCCCTCATGGTAAGCATCGAGGGTTACCCAAATCTAGTGGGCGGAGCGAAGGTGAAAATCCGATCATACTCACTCAAGGCTTTGAGTCCTCAGATGAGAATGTTCCTCGCTTTAGCATTTGCCTCAACGTCGACCATATTGCCGCCGTGACGTTCTCATCAGCAGAACCTCATATGGGAGCTTCACCTTCGCCATATCAGAAGCCACAGGCGTGATGTATGACTCCATCCGGGATTTCAAAAGGAAAATCAACACCAGAAAAAATTGGAGGCTTGGTGGAATATTTGTCCGTCGCCATGGCTCTTGAGACCGGTCAAGATCTATGGAAGAGCAAAACCGGCTTTGATACCAATTGAAGGATCGAGATGGCGAACAGAGGGGAGGTGAATGGTCGCAAATAAATTTTCCCCCAAAATACTCCAACTAAAACCGAGAAAAGATCGCGCAAGGGAAATCGTGAAAAACCATAAAAACCGAACGACTAGACAACTATGTGCATCCCTCTAGCTTACATGAATATTATCCATAAAATATGTGAGGGATTTTTCAATCACAATCCTGGTTGTCAAGTGTCCAAAAGAAAGAGGAATCAATTCAAATACTTCTTTTCTAAAAGAGATCAAGCCAAAGCACAAAAGTCTCTTTTAGAAAAGCAAAAGCAGATATTTCCAGAATCTGTCTTTAATTTGAACAGGAGGTTGGTGGGTTTCTGCTACTCACAAAATTATGAAAAATTTTCTCCCTATGAGAAGATGAGTCGTGAAGCTCTCCACCAAAATTCAGATCAAAAAGCCAAGTAGAAAAATCATCATAAATCTATGAACACAGACAGTCAGAAACTTCGGGCAGAAAATTTGGGGCTCAGTTTTCACTTCATAGCACCCAAACGGTGAAACCAGTGGACTCCAAACTTTTTCTACAGATGGGTATAGGAGTCCCGCACAATCTCCAACAAGAATCACTCAAGAATTATTTTTCTAGATTTCTATAAAAATCAAAGACTAACTACAGCGCGAAAAACAAGTTCTGGACAGAACTGGAACTTGAAAGAAGAGATGATCTCTACTCAATCAAAGAGTGCAAAAGAGATGTAAAACCATATGAACACACTCAAAACATCCAAGATCAGCATTTAGAAGGAGGGGAGGTAAATCCAAATTGCATGAATGTAGATTGCGGAAAGTAAATGCGTAATGTAAATGCTGAATTTAAATTGCGTAAAGTAAAGACATAATGTAAATGCAGAATTTAAATTCACAATGATACAAAGAAATTTCTTTGTATTTCTGGTGGGAAGGTTTACAAAGCCTCACTTCATATGGGCAAAGCTTAAAGGAGCAACTCAAAGCTTCAAGGGGAGGAGGCCACCCCTCCACCCCTATTTATACAACTCTTGGGCCACCTACCACCCTTGGATGAGTCCCTCAACCCTAGGACACTCATCTAAGGGCTAGGATTGACCCACTCATACAGCCATGCAAGGGCTAACCCAAAACCCACACACATACCGGTTTTCTTGCAGTTTTCAAAGCATACTACCTAGATCCGCTAACCTATCAACTAGACCGCAATCCGACGGCCCTCATTGATCCATGCGGCATCTAGCTAGCATCATCTCCTTTCCTTATCTTCTTGGCTTGCCCGACTCTGCCTCCGATCATCTTCCGCGATCTCCGACCGTCTGGACCTCCGCGCTCTCGCCTAGTCCGGTCATTCTCCGCCTCACCATGACCTAGCACCGTCGCCCTGCAACCATCAAAGACAAGGAAAAACCTTTCACATAGCAATACCCACAAATATTTTCAATGATTATCCCACAATCATTAATCAATCATAATTACGCCCAATGGTCCGGTGCTACTGCCCCCAGGCCGGTAGCACTAGGAAAAGCAACCAACACTCAAATTGCTTCAATTTGAAGATCCAATTCAAATCAAACTCAATTTCAAATCAAACCAAGCTCAACACTTGTCAATTATTCATCACACACAAGAATAGACCTCCACATGGTCTTTCATGTTCTTTCTCTGTTTGATTTTTGAAATATAATACAATAAATTAAGTTCAGTGCTTACTGCATTCATAGATTTTATTGAGCAAACAAAGAAAGTTTAAATTTTTTGAAAATTTTATAGCATGGTACTGAGGAAATTCTTAATCTTTAATAAAATTTTTAGATGATTATCACACTCGAGAAAATTTATAAAAATCTAACAACTTTACTGTCCCAATTATGTCCATTCTGTTTTTGATTTTTTAAAGGAAACAAATGATGTTAAATTATTTTTAATTTTTTTGTATGATCCCAAACTACTAATTATGGTACCATAAATTTTTCATATCATTATCAAGCTTTTAAAATTTTTTAAAAATCTGACAGTGTTTCTGCCCAAATTTTAAGAAATCTCAAAAAATTAATTTTTCATCAAATTTTCATGGAAGATCACTTTCTAGTAGGTTATTGGACCAAATCCGGTGCTCAAATTTCAAAATTCGGACTCCAAACCCAAAATTTCGATGAAATTACTGTAGCATTTTCAATTTTTTTTTTGAATTTTTTAATTTGCCCGGCTTCTACAATCTCTGGGGGGGTCCGAAATCTGAATTTTCGCTGAAAATTCGCCGAATTTTTTACCCTTGCTCTGCTGGTCCACAAAAATTTATCAGTTTAGAATACGTACAGTCAAACTTTTAAAACTTTAATTATATATATATATATATAGAGAGAGAGAGAGAGAGATTGATATATGAAAATCATATATATATATTTGTCTCGAAATGTACTTTCATAATATTATAATTTACTAGATTTTTAGATATATCACAATATAAATTAGTGATCAAAGTTAAGTTTTAGGGATCGTGCTAATGCCCAAAATGACAACTATTTTTGACTAGAGGAAGTATATCTCACGGTACCTTTCCCCATATAATTTGGCATCATCACTTATCTAGCCTCTTATATTGTCGACGATCGGGATCACCTGACCGCAAAAGTGAGGAGGGGGTTAGTGTGATTGTAGGACCCAAGAAGCGCTTCGCTCGACGATGGATCTTGCGAAGGTCGGGCGTGGCGACAATGAGCAAGAGACAGCTGATTATACTGGTTCGAGCCCCCGTGAGGGTAATGACTCTATGTCCAGTCTTCTCCTGAAGTGGAGGAACTTACTAATGGCGATTACAAAGTGTATTCACATCTCGAGCTTGAGCGTTCTGTGTGTGGATGTCTACCAAGCTATTGCCAGTGAGTTCGTGCCTGTACATACACCCTGCGTGGCCTTATATCCTCTCGAATGCTGCCTGCAATGGACGGGAGAGATTCCCGGGGAAGTGGCCTTCGTGCGCATTGAAAGTGGGTCGTAACTGCTCCGGAAATGCCGCCCACTTCTGCCTTTTGCGCCATTACTCAGGTCTTGGTAACCGTCGAGTAAACGCACGCCCGAGCCAAAGTCGAGGTCGAGCGGAGATGGGACTTCTCACCGCTCAACCTCGAGGTCGCGCGGGGTCCAACGACGCCTAGGTCGTGGTCGAAGGCCTTTGCTGGATTGCCCCGAGCCGGGTACCCTGTTGACCGTGTGTTGACTTGTCAGAAATCTTCCAGTCCTCGTCAGCTAGCCCCCCAAGCTCAAGGTCGTGGAAGGGACCTGGATCGGCCTCGAGCCTGAAGCCGCTGAAGCCAGACTTCCAGATTTCATACCTTTGGTCAAGGTCGAGCGGAGATTACCAGGACAAGACTTCAGCTTCGAGAGACCTGGCGTCCTTTGGACTTTACGATGCTGGTACGAATTCGATCGATCGGAGCGCACGCCTGCAACGCCTCGAAATCGCTGCCCAAACCTTAATTGCGCCTGTCAAATCGTCGTCAGCACACTTTTTGAGGGGCTTCAACCGTCGTCGACCCAGGCCTATAAACCCAAACCTTCTGCGACCTTCGAAGAACTTCCCGACTTCCTTGCGCTCCTCCCCTCCCAGCCTCCTATTCACGCAACTCTCCGCTCCTTGACCAAGCCTGAGAGCGTCCGCCATGGCCAAACTTAGGAGAAGCACCATGTCGTTGGCGAGGATGAAGGAGCTTGAGGAATTGGGCCTCCTCGACCCAGCGATGTGGAGATTACCAGGCGGGGAGACCGAGCCGCACCCTAGGGACGACGAGCTCGTGTGCACCGAACATTATGCGCTCTTCGGCCTGCGGACACCGGAGAGCGACTTCGTGGCGGCAGTCCTTGCCCACTGTGAGATAGAGCTCATCAACCTGGTGCCCAACTCCATCCTCCTCCTCTCTATTTTCTCTCATTTGTGCGAGGGGTTCCTTGGAATCCTTCCCACCCCCTCGCTTTTCTTCCGTTTCTTCACCCTGTTCCGCTCCGGGAAGGACCCCGTGGTCGGATGTCTTTACTTCCGGCTCCGAACAGGGGTTCAATGGGCCTTCCCCAAGATCCAATCTCGGGACTCCCTCGGTCCGTGGACCGAGTGGTGGTTCTATCTGAAGAAGGGCCGAACCAGGGCGCTGTCATTCGATGGAACTCTGATCACCGGGAAGAAGGAGATCCCGGAGTCAGACGATCTGGAGGTCGACGAAGAGGCCATCGCCGCCATACACATCTGCGCCATGCGCGGCCTCACCAGGCAGGCGATCTCCTACGACTTCCTGCGGAACCGGGTTTCCCCCTTCGGAAGAGGGAACACCCGTTCTACGAGATCATGGGGCGCGACGATATGACCCGCGAGGGTACGTCTGGTGCGTCTTCTTGCCTTTGAGACTTGTTTGCTTTCGACCTTCGGGTCTCCTTGACAGTTTGTTTGCTTGCAGCGCCGAAGGAGTCCTGGGTCGCCGCCAGGATGAATGAGATGTTCGGGAAGGTAGCGCATGAATATACCCTTGATCCCCCGGTCCCGAAAAACGTACTGCGCCGGAAAGCCGAGGTGGGCACTCCCAAGCCGTTCTTCAGTTTATACTTCATCGGCGCTTTTCCCTGATCGTTCGCTGTGCTCGCAGGACCACCCAGAGTTGCTTGACACGGCCAAGAAGTTGCTCCCGCTGCCCGGCGGGGGCAAGAGCAAGAAGGGGAATAAGAAACCACCTCCGGGCAAGGTGGACGACCGTGAGGCTAAGAAGCCCCACTCCGAATGGGCCGACCGCGCAACGGTAAGGATTCCCATGGTCGAAGCCCCCGAGCTTGCTTTTCTTCTCTTTCTGACATGTCCTCCTTACAGCAGCTGAGTGCGACAGCAGCTGCCAGGTCTTTGGGCCCTCAAGCGGCCCCAAGGACCCAAGAGGGAGGCCCAGGGAGCTCTGCCGCGGGGGCCTTAGAGCCACCACGAGTTTTAAGGTCCCAGACTGGGGGGACCCGAAAGAGGAGCGCTCCCCCGACCTCGGGAGGCCAGGGGCTTCGCCAGCCTCCTGCAAAACAGAGACTCTCAACCCAGGTAGGTCTCGTGCCCTTCATTTGCTCATCTCTCCTTGTCACTTTTTAGCTTAGTAGTGACTCTTAATCGCAGACCTTGAGCGCTCGAGCTCAACACCTGTCCATATTGACAATGACTATCGTCCGAAAGTCCGGTCTCAAGAAGAAGAGGAGGAGGCGGATGCGTCTTGGCCCCCACAAACCCTCGGCCCGGATACGCAGGCCTTCGAGCCCCTAGGACCAAGCCCTGGTCCGCGAGTTCGACCAAGGGATCGACGGTCCAAACGAGGAAGAGCCCTTCCCCGCAACCAGCGAGGACTATGGCACTGGCGAGGTTGATGTCGACGAGGACGCCGATCCACCCGAGGCCACCGAAGAAGATGGTGCCGGAGGAGATCTTGTCACGACCGTCGAGGTCGTCCCGACCATAACGGTGGTGACCTCCCAAGCTATCGATCCTGAAGACGCTCCAGTCGCGGCAAACACCGAGGTCCTAGCCGTGGATCCGGCAGGCCACTCACGGCGAAGCGAGACCCTCTGTTGCGGGAGGTGGGGCCTGTTGAGACGAGCGTGGGGGTGAGTCGAGCCCCCTCGAGGAGGAAGCTCGAGACTCGGCGCCAATGGCCGGAAGGTCACACTCAGAAGATCGGCAGCGGTGTGGCGGCACCGCCGGGATCATCTGGCGCTGCCTGTCGCGTACTCCGTCTGCGACCTTTGAGGGCCGCCTTATCCAGGTACAAGAGCCTTCCTCGAACCTCTAGCTCGAGTTTTGTCGTTTTCCTTTGCCTCCATCGCTCCTCTGGCGTATACCACGCTGACCCTTTGAGCCCCGCAGGCCATTACCTTTGTCTCCCAAGGGCTGCAGGGCCTGCAAACACACTCCGACGCGCTGAAGGCTTTGCTCGACGTGTGGGAAGACGCCTTGGCAGCGCGCTCTAAGCTTGTGGAGGACCTGCAAGCTGAGCGGGAGGAGGCCGCGCAAAAGGCGGTAGAAGATGCCCAAGAGATTACCAGCCTTCGCAGGGTGGTGAAGGCACTCGAGGCCAACCATAAGGCCGAGCTGGAGCGGGCCATCAACTCGGAGCAGGACCATGCGTATAAAGCCGTCGAGGACGAGCGCACGAGGTCGGCCCAGGCGCTTGAAGCTGAGCGAGCAAAAGCCGAGGAACGGAACAAGACCGCCGCGGACCAGGCAGCCGCCTCGTCGAGGACCTCTCCCGAGTCCGAGGTTAAGATGAAAGAACTCGAGGAGAAGCTGGGTCGGGCAAGTAAGGCGGCCAAGAGCGCCTTGGCCCAGCTTCAAGAGGAGCGCCGCCGAGGCCTCTACCGAAGCCATCCGTCTTCAAGGCAAACTGTCCACCCTAAGGGCTAAGGTCGCCGAGCTCGAGCAGGAGAAACTTGCTAGTGAGATGGCTGACCTGTAAATAGGGCTAGACTTCTTGTAAGTAAGACTTTTGTAAAACCAAAAGGGTTTATTGTAAGAATAGCTCGATGTCCTGTCTTGGCTGGTTGAAATTTTTTCCCTAATCGTGCACTTAGCCTTTTCTGGTTGTGGTATATCTCGTCCAGCCCCCGTTGGGCTCAAGGTCGAGCAACGCCGGCCTTGGGCGCAAGTTAGAAATCCTGCGAAGACCAAGACCTGCAAGATCCAAAAAGGCCCAGAGGGAGCATAGCATGATCGCATGAGGAAAGACTTAGAATCCCGAGTAGGACTCGAGTCGTGACAACGACTTGCGCGTTGCTTATTGGCCCGGTCGAGGGCTTAGTCCAAACCCCGGCGCAGGGGGAATATTGATGCGAAGAGATTCGGCTTACACGTAACTCGACCACTGGGGGTGAAGGATAAGCCCCCGACACCGAGCCCAAGAGTAAGCACGCCCATCCACAGGTCGGGCTCACAGAGAGTCGAGCTCGGGCCAACACAAGACAGAGAAAAAAAAGGGTGCGCAAAGACAAATAATGACAATTGAACAAAAGCTTTATTAAAATTTGAGGTAAAAAGGTTACACATAAAATTTGCGAAGCTGGTCGATATTCCATGAGCTAGAGAGCTCTCGCTGCTCGGGCATCGCTAGCGATAAGCCCGTCGCGATCTGTTGAAACAACTCTATAGGGGCCCTCCCACCGTGGGGATAATTTGTTAGTGTTGGACGGTGCCTGAATCCGTCTCAGGGCTAAGTCCCCAACAAGGAGCTCCCTAGGTCGTACCGATCTAGACGCATGTTTGCGAAGAGCTTGCAGTCTTCGCCGATCGTGCGATTACGCGACATCTTACTTCTTCCACCAGGGTAAGGTCAAGAGACCGCTCTTACTTGAAGTCGATCCGATCGACCAAAGTGACCTCGGCGAGCCAGCGTGACCTCGGGGAGGTAGGGCGGCTTCGCATGCGAACCTGGCCGGAAGGGTGTGGACCCTGTTGCTCGGCTGACTGTGGTACGAATAGACCATAAGACAGTGGGAAGTTCATCCACCCAGGTTGAGCCGTGTCGTTCGAGCTCATCTGACACTCGCTTTTTAACGCCTTGAACGATTTATCCGTTGACGTGCTCCACTGCTCCATTACTCTGCGGGTGGGCCACCGAGGCATAGTATACCTTGGTGCCGATGTCTTCGCAGTACTCCTGGAACAGTTCACTGGTAAATTGAGTTTCATTGTTAGTAATGATTCTGCATGGAACCCCATACCTGGTGACCACGAACAAGCGGAAGAATTTGACCGCCGTGCGAGCCGTGATGGTCGAGACGGGTTCAGCTTCAATCCACTTGGTGAAGGTATCGATGGTCACGAACAAAAACTTCTTCCCCCGGTCACCTGCGGAAAGGGGCCGAGGATGTCCAGCCCTCAGGTCGAGAAGGGCCACGCGAGTGGGATGGTCTGGAGCACGTAGGCGGGCTGATGTGTTTTCCGAGCATGAAAATGGCAAGTTCGGCAGGTGCGGACAATGTTGCGCACGTCCTGAAGTGTCGTGGGCCAGTAGAACCCCATGCGGAAAGCCTTCTCGACCATGGTCCTAAAAGAAGAGTGTGCCCCGCATAGACCTAAATGAATGTCATGTAGCAGGTACTTACCCTCCTCTGCGGTGACACACTTCGTCAGGACGCTAGAAAGATTCCAACGATAAAGCTTGCCGTCCATGAGTTTATACGAGCTCGCTCGACGTTTGATCCTGCTTCTTTCCGCTGGCTCGGCCGGGAGCTCACCTATCGCCAGGAAATAATGGATCGGCTTGGCCTAGGAGGGAGTGCCTTCGATGAAGGCGACCGAGGGCCCTTGGTCGGAGATGGAAGGAGACGCCTGGGTTTCCAGTATCATGTCAGGAGGGACTTCATTGTCGGGCGACCCGAGCTTGGAGAGGAAGTCTGCGTCAGAGTTGTCCTTCCGAGCCACATGTGTGATCTCCAGGTTCTGGAACCACTTCTCCATCTTGCGGGCCTCGGCGAGATACTTGGCCATTGAGTCCTCCGAGCACTGGTACTCTTTGTTGAACTGGTTGACGACGAGCTGAGAGTCGCCCCGTACAATCAACCGGCACACACCCAGGGCCTTGCAAGCCCGCAGGCCCGCCAAGAGAGCCTCGTACTCTGCAACGTTGTTGGTCACTGGAAACCCAAAACGAATCACATACCTCAGCCGGTCGCCGCGCGGAGTAAGGATGAGAATTCCAGCCCCCGAGCGCTTGAAAGACCTCGAGCCGTCGAAGTACATGATCCAGGGCCTTTCCTCCTCGACCTCGGGCTCGGGAGCGAGAGGCGCCGTTTGCTCGACCACAAAGTCGGCGAGCACTCGCGACTTGATAGCCGTCGCACAAAACCGAGCGTCGAACGCCGCCCGGCTCCATGGCCCACTTGGCGTCGACCTTGACCTCCAGTTCCTCGATATATCCTCGAGCGAAAAGCTGCCGGGCGACCACCGAGTGTGCCTGGAAGTAGTGCCGGAGTTTGCGCGAAGCCATGAGAAGGGCATACAAGAGCTTCTGGACCTGTGGGTAGCGCTCCTTTGGGCCGTGCAGAACCTCACTAACGTAGTAAATCGAGTCTTTGCAGCATCCCGCCGACCACCAAGACAACAGCAGCGGCTGGGCGGTGGCTGCTAGGTAGAGCAGCAGCTGCTCGCCCGGTTGAGGAGTGGTAAGCAAAGGCGGGCTCGAGAGGTACGCCTTCAAGTCGTTGAACGACCGCTGTGCCTCGGAAGTCCATTCGAAGCTTCCTTGTTTGCGCAGGGCCTTGAAGAATGGTAACCCACGCTCACCGAGCCTCAAAATGAACCAGCTAAGAGCGGCCATACGGCCGGTGAGGCATTGTACTTGTTTCACAGAGGTCGGGGGCACCATCTTCTCGATTGCCTCGATCTTCTCCGGGTTTGGGCCGACCCCTGAGCCCCCGATCATGTAGCCGAGCACCTTCCCTGAAGCAGCACCGAACACACACTTCTCCGGATTGAGCTTGATATTATGCTTGTTCAGGTTGGCGAAGGTTTCCTCAAGGTCTTGAACGTGGTCGCCCTCAGAAGAGCTCTTGACGACGATGTCGTCCACATAGACCACGAGGTTGTGGCCGATCTGAGGTTCGTACATCTTGGTCATCAGGTGCTAGAAGGTTGTGCCAGCGTTGCGGAGACCAAATGACATGGTCGTGTAGCAGTAGGTCCCGAACGGCGTGATGAACGATGTCTTTCTCTCATCTTCGATCGTCAGCTTGATCTGGTGGTAACCCGAGTAAGCGTCCAGGAAGCTTAACATCCAGGCGTTTGCGATGGAGTCGACGATCTGGTCGATGCGTGGGAGTGGGAAGTTGTCCTTCGGGCATGCCGAATTCAACCCAGTATGGTCCACACACATTCTCCACTTTCTGCCCTTCTTCTGGACGATGACCGGGTTGGCCAACCACTCGGAGTAGTCGATCTCCCGGATGAACCCGACCTTCAGGAGCTTGTCAAGGTTCTCTCTAATGATGGCGACCTTCTCAGGCGAGAAGCACTGCAGCTTCTGGCGCACGGGCCGGCAGTCGGGCCGCACTTGCAGTTTGTGCTCGACCACCTCCCTCGAGACATTTGGCATATCCGCCGGCTCCCAAGCAAATATACCTTTATTGGTGCGGAGGAAGGTGACGAGCTCGAGTTCCTATTTGGAACTCAGCCCGGCCGAGATGTGGACGCACCTGGTCGGGTCGCCCTCCTTGAGCGGCACGGCCTTCGCGGCCCCGCTAGGCTGGATCGCCGCCTTCTAGCGAGCATTCTTCACCACCTTCTCGGGCCTCGGCGAGTAGCATGCAGGCGAGGGCGTGGCTTGAGTCTCACAAATTGCAGTGCCGCCTGAGGTCACCACGCACGGTGATGACGCCACTAGGCCCCGGGAGCTTCATGCATCGGTGACCGTAGTGGTTGGCCGCCATGAACTTGACCAGGGCGGGACGCCCTAGGATGGCGTTGTAGGGGAGGTCACCTTCGACCACCTCGAAGGTGATCGACTTGTCGCGAAGTTATCCGCGCCCGAGCGTGGCAGTGAACCACGCCTAGGGGGTGGTCGAGCTCCCAGGAATGATCCCGAAGAACGGGATCGTGATGCTCTTGACCTTCGACCGGGGAATTTGCATCCAGTCGAGCGCAATAGCTAACAGCAGATTAAGGGAGCTGCCACCATCGACCACGACCCTCCCGACCATAGTGCTGCTGATGGTCGGGGTCACGACCAAGGCTGTCTTTAGGTCCTTCGACATACTTTGGGGGGCATCCTCCGATGTGAAGGTGATCGTCGCCCCGGCCCACTTGCAGGGCTGGTTTGCGGACCTCCTAGTGGCGGCTTGGTAAACCACGCGCGCGGCATCCTTGATCTCGCGCCGGGATTGATACGCCGAAGAACCGCCAAAGATAACGTCGATCTGGTGGTCGCCTTGTTGAAAGTCCAGGTCGAGATCGGCCTAGTCTTCTCCAGCGTTTACCCATTTGGGCTCATCTCCCTCCTTCGGGAGCGTAGGCATCTCCCCGCGCCCATCGTAGAAGGCCTCGAGCTTGGCCTGCCAGGCCCTGCAGCCCCGCAGGTCGTGGCCCAGAGTCCTATGAAACAAGCAAAACTTACCTTCATCAAATCGAGACCGCCCCTCAGTGCCTTGCGGGCGGCCATCGACTGTCGCGACCTGCATCGGCGGTCATCTGCCGAGGCAGCGGCGCACACCGCTAGGGTCGTTGTCGATTTCTTTGGGGCGAGGCCTCTCCTGGGCCGAGTCCCGCACTTCCATAACCTCGCGGCGACCGTCTACCGAAACGGTAACTTGAGGTCGACCACCATCGCGCTTGCGATCTCTCTTCCGCTTCTTGGCGGCCGTAGCCTGGTCGACATTCTTGGCATTAGAGGGACCAGCCTCGCCTGCATTGACGCCAAGCTTGCCTTGGTCGTAGTCGCGCTTCCAGCGGACCACGTCGTCCGCGTAGCGCTCCGCCATGCGAAAGAGCTTGCCGACTGTGAGCCTCGCCGTAATCTCCAAATCTTCGGTGAGGCGTCGGTCGCGCATGCCAAACTTGAAGGCCTTGATCACGGCCTCGTCAGACACACTAGGGATCAGATTCCTAGTGCGGATGAACCGCCACACGAAGTCGCGGAGGGGCTCATTCTTTCCCTGGATCACTCGGTCTAGGTCCTTCTCCCTCGCCAGACGCTTTCGCGCTCTGGAAATTGGCGAGGCGCTCTGGATTTGGCGCCACGGCGGAAAGTACGACTTCGGTTGAAGAGCCAGTCTTGCGAGCGGCGCGTCGGGGCGGTCGGAAGGTAGTTTGCCATCACGTATTCATCGCCTCCCGCGGCTAGGATGGCGGTGGTGTAGATCGAGAGGAATTCATCAGGGTTCTTCGTCCCGTCGAATCCTCGATCAACGTGGGCTTGAAGCGAGCCGGCCACCGCACCTGTCGGAGGTCGTCGGAGAACGCCGCGCAGCCGTACGCCGGGACAGGGGCGCGCCTTGGAGGGTTCTGGCTGCTGCTGGAGCTAGACTCCCGGTCGCTTTGACGTCCTGCCCTGCGACCTCGACGGCCGCGACGATGGGCCCGAGCATCACCCGGAAGGTACTGCAGGCACTCGTGGACCCGCCGACACCTCAGGGGGATGTCGGGGGAGAGGCCGTTGCTAGAGTGGGAGTCGCTGTACGCTGGTCGTCGCCGCACCCCGTCCGGAGTCATGCTCGGGGAACGACGAGGAGGAGGCGTACGAGACAGACCTCGAGACTGCCGACGCGCAGGAGACCGGTGGGGGTGTTGATGCCTGCGCGAGGAATTGTCGTCACTCCTTAATGACCGGGACCCAGCAGGAAGGCCCTGGTGTTGTGACGGCACAGCTTCGGTAGCTCCTTTGTTGAGCTCGTCTGCGAGAGCTCGACCGAAGAAACCTGACGTCGGACGCGCGGGATCGGTCATGACTCGTGCGATTGCTCGGTGGCGCTCGCTCGAATGAGGGAGTCTGGAGCGTCCTAAGGACGTCCCAATCTTCTCAAGCTCCTCTCGCCGGAGAGCGGTTATGGCAGTTGATGGCAACTGGGCCATCAAGCGAGCATCTTCGGGGTCTTGAGACTCGTTCCCCTCCTCCATGTTCTCGTCATGGCTAGCGGCCATGAGAACGAAACGGCTCTGTAGTGGCAGAGAGGGGGAGAACAGGGATGTGGAACTTTCACGCTCGGGGGCCGTGTTCGACCCCGAGCTCGCGGAATATGTTGCTGCAAAGGACGCCATACCTTGAAAACCTGTGAATTCTTCCGGTTGAACGAAGATCTCAGGCCCCACGGTGGGCGCCAGCTGTCAACGATCGGGACCGCCTGACCGCAAAAGTGAGGAGGGGGTTAGTGTGAGTGTAGGACCCAAGAAGCGCTTCGCTCGACGATGGATCTTGCAAAGGTCGGGCGTGGCGTCAACGAGCAAGAGACAGCTGATTATACTGGTTCGAGCCCCCGTGACGGTAATGACTCTACGTCCAGTCTTCTCCTGAAGTGGAGGAACTTACTAATGGCGATTACAAAGTGTATTCACAGCTCGAGCTTGAGCGCTCTGTGTGTGGATGTCTACCAAGCTATTGCCAGTGAGTTCATGCCTGTACATACACCCTGCGTGGCCTTATATCCTCTCGAATCTTTTCAGAAGCGGACGGGAGATTCCTGAGAAGTGGCCTTTGTGCGCATTGAAAGTGGGCAGAATCGCTCGAAAATGCCGCCCACTTCTGCCTTGACGCCATTACTCAGGTCTTGGTAACCGTCGAGTAAACGCACGCCCGAGCCAAGGTCGAGGTCGAGCGGAGATGGGACTTCTCACCGCTCAACCTCGAGGTCGCGCGGGGTCCAACGACGCCTAGGTCGTGGTCGAAGGCCTTTGCTGGATTGCCCCGAGCCGGGTACCTTGTTGACTTATCAGAAATCTTCCAGTCCTCGTCATATATCTTTTTTTTTCAAATATAGCCTATCATACGCATTTATAAATTTGGACCCTTCTCCCATCTCAAAAGGCACGACATGCGACATTTGTCCCTTGACACACTCGGAGAGCGTAGAAGCTTACCGACGCCCTGGTAACGTGCACAATTATGGGAGCATGCGGCCTACGTGGGAGAGCGGGGGTGAGGGCGTAGGTGTACGAGGGCAGGTGGGCGAGCGAGCATGCACGACACCGACGAGCCTCGATGCCATGGCTAGGTGGTGCGGAAGCTCTCCTGCTATGATGGGCCATGCTGCTCCCGAGCATGCACGCACAGCCACAGTGCCGGTAAGCTTTTGTGCTCGCTGGGCGAGGCAGGTTGCTTCCACGCTCTTCAGGCACTATAGGAGACACATGTCGCCTCCCTTGCCTTCTGTGATGGCGAAGGGTCAAAGTTGCAAATACGTGCACGGAGGGCTAGTTTTGCAAATAATAAGGTCCAAGGGGCTAGATAAGCGATGAGTCTATAATTTCATGCACGTAGAAACCTAGTGAATGTGACTGTCGACACGGATTCACAAGCTTTGGTCATTACATGGGATAAATGAGTCATATACCGATGCCGACTACCAAGGAGAGGTAGCTTTTATCATAGAACAAATGTCGAGACCCGAATATGCAAATCTGGATCCTCTGTGTCTATCACTCTAATTTAGGATCATACTAGTGTACACATGCTCAATATAGATGAATATCACAATCATACATAGAGAAAAACATAATAAATGATTTCATATACTAATCATTGACCTATTGACTAACCTTATGATCAACTTTACATGACTCTACCATATGGGCTAAACTATGATTAACAAATTAAACTGCAGCGAAATAAAAACATAGATAAACCGCTCAGTATATCATAGGCAATTGACAAGGCTCGCACCCTAAACATTCGTCCCTTCATAGCACTACACATCCAAAGCTGGTGCAGACTCTTCATTAGCTCGTGATTTTATTATTGGCAAGGGTGACTACATAAAGCACTCAACAAGTTGTGCACAAAATGCAAGTTTATCATAACTATATACTAGGTCTATTCCAAATGAACGGCCGATATAGCTATTTTGCAATAAAGCGGCATTTATAAAAGAATATAGTAACTAGATTGAAATAACAGTAAAAACAAATAATAGTAAATAGTAACTTTCAGCATTTCCCAAGTAAATCTGGCACCCAGCCCTAATGTATTGCAAACTTTCACTTGCACCAAGATTTTCCATCCAAATTTACATTTTGCAAATTCTATTCCTTGACTATAATTTTCGAGCATTGCTCAATAGCGTGAGCATGACTATCCGAACAGATTTTACACTCTGCAGAGGTTGTGTGCTTTACCCACACGACATGATCATCCCTTTTGCATCCAAATTAACACACTTCCTTTGGTGTGTTGATAGAGAAATCATGATAAAGCCTTTACAATGTTCTAACTTAACCCAATACTACCCACTAAGATTTCAACACTAAAGGGACTAGATACCATAGTCAGGGTCCCCCTTTTGCGCCATGTGATCACACCACCACTGGTAATACCAAACTAAGACATTGCAAATTAATTAGTTAGGTCTGTCCCATTCCAGATATATGGTTGCATGTTTGACTTAGGTCAAATACTTGCAAGGATAATTCCTTAGGTTTGATCGAGGCAAAACTTTCACAACCCATTCCACCACATAGACCCGCTTTGGCATACTGCTCCTTGCCACTTGCTCCACTCTAAATCATTACCACCCTAGTTAATTACTATGTAACACATGCCATCAACAATTCAACTTCATTGCAAAACAACATGTGTTACCACAACTCAACATCACCGTATGGCAACACATAACACACCAATTCCATAAACATGTTCCATATTCCATTAGTTAAGATCAACTTTGATATTTCAAAGACATGAGTTATACATAGCATGGCTAAGTAAAACTATATACGATCTAACTATCCCATGTTAATTTGTAATAGCAACCAACTAGTAAGAAACCATCCTAGAGTGATGTCGGTGTTTCGTACAACCGGCAAGTAAATTTGTAAGTATAGGGGCCGCACGTTCCCTCTCCTTGAATGGTTAGACTACAGAGTCCAAGATATATCTTTGGTTGGGCCGAATATCCCTCGTCCATTCGTGGTGGTGGTTTTGTATTGCTCGAGGTGCGTGATTTGCACTGGTTACAGCGAGGGCTCAAGACGAATACTGGCGCTTCGTTCAGTGAGAGGAGAGCTCGCTCAGAGCTAGGAATGTTAAATCAGTATATTTGACGGGTCGAATTGAGTCGAATTGAATCGAATACCCTTCCCTGAGGGTCCTGCCTCCCTTTATATAGGCAGAGGGGCAGGTTACACGGGAGTTTGGAGAAAAAAGGTAGGGGTATGCTACGCCCGGGAGTCCCGGTCTTCGGTCTTGATGATTGATAGGTTCCTGGTGACTGACAGGTTCCTGCTCATCCCATGCCTAGGTTGGTAGACACAGCAAGCGACGTTCCGTTGGGAAGGAGCGCACCTGCCCTCTGCGCGGTTGTCAGATACTGACGCCGTTTACGCTGTGCTCTGGCGTTGCCTCGGGAGGGAACGCGTCTCTACACTGTGCATGACGGGGCGAAGGGACAGGCGCTTGACTTAGGCGGCCTCCCTTAGGAAGGAGCCACCTGCTCCAGCATGGCCGTCGTGTCCACGGGGCAGGTGACCTGCTTGAAGTCGACTGGTGGCGTGGCGGAGGTCGCTGAGTCGGAGCTCGTTAGGGATCCGACACGAGGCCAGTCGAGCTGCGGGGCGTCGGACCTGCGCCAGTCGGAGCTCGGAGCGTCCGACACTGTGGCTGGTCGGATCTCGCGGAGCGCCTCGAGCCTAAGGCGGTGGACCACCTGGTGGGCCTAAACGAGGCCAAGGATCCTTCGTGGCCCCGCGAGGCCTAGAGCTGGGCCCAAGACGGATTATCTGGTGTTCCAGCCAATATTCAGTGATAATCCCATCTATGATGGACGGAGACTTTGGTAATACCCTCTCCAGCATTCTGCATGGCTGCCGATCTTGTTGCCTTGTCCGTACGACTGAGAGAGAGAGACGATCTTGAAATAGATGTATACTTTGCTGTGGGGTACCCCTGGTATGAGTATTCGTCAAGTAACAATAATCATAGCATATAAATGACAAGGTAGATATATTACAATTGGTTTGAATAACTAAATCCCAAACTATTTTCAAAGTAGTTCTACACATAAAAATATCATGCATAATTTAAATCGACATGATCAAAGTACAACTTGCATTAAAAAAGGTATTGTTCTTACTCTTGACCTTGGTCTTGAGTCAATGATAGTCCCTCGGATGCTCTGAGCACTTCGACGTATACACATAACAAGAAAAAGCACCAAATAAATACCAAAACAAAGAGAAAATAATCTCTAAAAATCAAATAAAATTTAATATTAAATATATATTAATTTTATAAATTTTAAAAAAATTGAATCGCCTCAATCCGTGCTTGTATAAGGGAGAACGGGCTCTTAAAAGATTTGATTAAATAAGAAAATCAGAAAATATTAAATACCAAATTAATTGAATTATTTTTATATTGAAAAAATATGATTTATTGCGTCAACACAAAACCCAGCTAATCAAGGCACAACATGTGTCACTGGCGCATGGACCCGGTCCACAGAATAGATTGGTCTATCGTGGACTCGGCCCATGGATGCTTTGACCAGTGACACTGACTAGGATCACATGTGAACGCTGACCGACGTCCAGGCAGGTGAACACGTCAGTATAGAACACGATTTGGTAGCCATGTGTCTGCCACGAATCATGCCACGTAAGGCGACGGTGCACATAACCCTATGGTCATCGCCGGTTAGCAAAGAAGGGACCTGCAGCAAGCTCATGACACCGCCTACCTACCAACATAGTTATTTTTCTTGATTGGTGCATGGAAAAATGGCGACAAGCTTTTCTTCTCGAATGGCGGCGGTCTCCTTAGTGCAATGGTGTTACGGTGATGCTCCGACTGATCCAAGGCACACATGTGATAGATCTGGTGACTACTAATCCGAAGAGCCCGGTCTTGAATCCTGCGACGTCTTGATGGTGACGAATCAATGAGATTAAGCTTATAGTGCCATGAAAACCTTTGCAAAATTAGGGCAAACCACCCCGATGATATCTGAATTGCTTGAGAGCTTTGATTGCTTGTACCAGAACGCAGCTGGTGCTTGCCTTATATTGCGTCGGGAGTCCACAATGTAGCCAATGTGGCCATAGAGTCCATGGCGGCCATGGACAGCGAGCTCCGAGTCTCGCTTGGAGAAGACAACCCGGTAGCCACCACATAGCATAATGAATAGTCCAAATGCTCAGCAACGCGGAGCAATCCAGAATGCACACGGTGATCAACAGCCAAGAACAGATCCAATCCCAAACCGACACGGTTCAATCTCCCATGTCCGATCAGAATCAAACAGCTAGGGTATAAAAGGGTTGCGGTGCAGGCTAAGCTGGGCCGACACGGAGTGAAACTAGGCTGGCTATTGGGCTTTCGGCCCACTACTGTCACTAACAATTTTCTAGAGATTTTCTAATTAAAATAATTCCAATAAATAGAATAATTTGAATAAGGTTGTAAAAATATCAGAAAAATTCCAGAAAATACTTTGAGACATTTGGAACACAAATAAAATATTTGATAAAACTTTATGAAAATTTTCCCATTATTTACATAATTTTCAAAATATGCCACATTCAATAATAATAAATAAATCCAAATAAATTCTGAAAAAATCTAAAAAATTCAGAAAATCCATAAAAACCATATTAAATCCAAATAATCAAAAAATTATGATGTTACAATAGATCCAAAAGCTTTGTAAGAATTTTAGTTTTTTTAAGTTAGTTCATGTCAAGCATGACCTGAATTTGGCCACTCATGTGCGTGCTAAACAAACATCCGCTGATAATCTTTGGCGCACTTGGTTTAATGAGGTTCCCCTGTTTTTGCAGCAATGTACGGAACAAGATTGGTAATCCTGCTTAACCAATGAATTGTCTGCTGTAACATCCCAAAATTTTGGTTATTTTGAATTTTATAGTTTATTTTGAATTTTTGAGAATTTTTGGAATTTATTTGGATTTAATTGGAATTTCTGGAATTTAACTTTTCTTCAGAAATTAATTAAATAATGAATAAGTTTTTGTGAAATAAAAATGAAATTATTTTATTTGAGTTCAAAATGCTCTAAAATATTTTGTAGAATTTTTCTAGAATTTTTCTGATATTTTAAATACCTCAAATGATTTAAATGAATTTCGGGAAATATTTTTATTCGCAAAAGGATTTGAAAATCCCTAAACAGTGTTGGGCCGGCCCGTTACTATGCCGCCGCTCAGCCCACGCTGTGAGTAACCCTAAAGTCACCGAACGTCAACCATGCGATCTTGATCGCACGGCTTAGAGTCGTCCGTGTCGTTTCGCCGCGCTATGCTGTCAGATCGTCGCCGCGTGTACGCACGAGATGAGCCCACGTCGTCTCGTCTCGTCTTCGTCTTCTGGTAACGCCGCCACCGCCGTGCGTTACGGTCGGTAACCGCAAGCCATTAACGCCGGCGAGCGACTTCTCCACTTCATTAACTGGCGCACGGTATAAAGCACACCCTTCCGCACACTTCGAGACCTTTCACGCCTCCCGAGACCCACCGCAGTGCTCGCATTTGCTCGCCGTAGTTCCGAAGTCTTCCGCTGCTATTTGCGCCGTCGTCGTTCCCTCTCCGCCGTCGTTGAAGCCACCGGAGTGACCCTTGCGCCAAGCCGCGTCGAGTTGTTCACTTCATGCCGCCGGAGGGAGCTCGGAACGCCTTCGCCAACGTCGTCTTTCTCAACTCCGGCCACTTCTTCTCGTCGCGCCAACGCCGGAACTCTCGAGATTCAACAGCCGTCCGATCATCGCCGAACGAACCAGATCTCGCCACGTCGTCGCACCTCAGTGAGTCTCATCTCTATTACTCAGCCGTTAGATCTTTGATGTACGGTTAAGATTCAACCACGTAGTCACAGTAACAGTAAACTTCATCTTCAATTATCAGCCGTTAGATCTTGATCGTATGATTCTTGTGTAGCCACGTAGTCTAGATAACCATAGCCGTTAGATCTGTGTTGTTAGCGTAGGATTGATTCGATCTAGACCGTCAGATTTTGGATGTGCGGTGCGGATGCGTCCACACGTCGCGCACCGGAGTAGCCGCGTAGCCAATCGTAACACGTGTGTTAGATTTCATCCGAGCCGTTGGTTTTTGAATCTGTGGTCTGGATTACGCCGCGCACCGGGCTAATCCCGTGTTGACGCGTGTTGCACGGGAACCGAAGAGCTCGCGCAGCCGCCGTTGCTGTCGATGTCGCCGATTTACTTATAGCCGTTTGATTTAGATCTAAGGGCTACGGTGATGCCACGTGTCAGCACCGCAGTAATCCGAACCGAACCGTCGTATACATCTTGACCGTCCATTTTAAATCGGACGATTGAGATTTGATCGAGCCTTCGGTTGATACTTCATCGCCACGTGTCACGGCCAGATCATGCTACGTGTCATGCTGACGTCATCAGTGGAGCCCACATGTCAGTCATGGCACAATGATGATGACGTCAGCAGTGACGTCATGCTGACGCAATAATTCGATTTTTCTTTAAGAAAATAATTCGGTAGAAAATAGTTTCGGTGCTGACGTCATTATTGGTCATGCTGATGTCATATTTCCGAATTTCCCGCATAAAAATAAATAAAGAAATTCGGTTTATTCTTTTTGATTTATTTTCAAACTTCAAATGGCTATAACTTTTGCGTTTTAACTCCGATTTGAGTGATTCCAATTTCTAAAAATTTGTAAAATCAAGATCTATTTATTGGTGAATTTTATGGAATTTTTAGAGTTGATCTAGCTCTCTAAAAAGTATATTTATTGTGTGTATATTGATTTGATTAGACGTTGATCTGCCGGAGAGTTTCGAGGAAGGATTTTCAGAGCAAGACCTAGCTTTGGATCAGAACCAGTAACTTTTTGAAGGTAAGTTGTGCTTGACCATGTTGCTCCTAAGTTTTGAAAATGTATTTTATTTCAAACTATGCATGCTAATTCAACTTAAAAAATGGATTTAAATAGTTTGGGTGAATTAGCTAATCAACCTAATTGTTATTTCCACCTTATTATTAGTATTTGTATGCCATGATTCTTTTGATAACCTAAGTGGACAATACTAGTTGGTTGTAATGACATGCCAACACGGGAGGTTAGACTGTGAATAGTTGCTTAGCTTTGCAAAGATCGTGAATAGTCTTTTTGAATACAAAAGTAATATTGACTAAGAGATAGTGAATGCATTTTAATAAAAGGTGGAATGTTGTTGGTACTGATGTTGGAATGTAGAGACCTGTGTGGTTCTATATGAAGGATGATTACGGGCATGTGTTGCACTGTTAAACCACTTGGGATGAAAATTGATTTAGACCGGGGCAAGTGGACCGAAGCTTCGTGCCAGGTGGGCCTGTGTGGCATTTGGGGGGTTTTGAGTGTTGTGAGGGCTGTGTGCCAAATTTGAGAGAAGGATGTCTTGCCTTGGTCAGTTAAGGACTTCACCTTGCGAGTCTTTGACCTGAGTCTCTTGTACAACCACATGTCTGAATGGGAAGACCTAGTTTAGTAAGATTCTGATATCTCACCTTTGATACCTCGGGGTGGCAGTTACACGGGGGTAACTATACGGGGGAGCGTGCCTGTGCTACGGCTTGGTACCCTATCCAACGGTGTTCATCGGTCCTATACTTCGGCTCTATGTGAGGGAAGTGATAGTGAAGGCAACACGGAGAGGTTCTTGGGCTGAGATAGAAGTCTCTGAAAAGCTTTGTTACGGTCAATCACCTGTGTGGTGAGCAACAGTATCTTGTGGGTAAAGTGTACAACCTCTGCAAAGTGTTAAAACTGTTCGAATAGCCGAGTCCACGGTAATGGACAATGCTCGGGGATTGCAGTCAAGGGGTAGAGTTTTGAAAATAAAATGGGGTGGAAGGCTGTGTGCCAGGGTTAATGAAGAATGTTGATTAGGGACTGTGTATTTCAATTATGTGGAAACAATTTGAGAAGTATAATATATTTATAGGATTTTGATGCTTTCAATCTAAATTAATAATAGTTCAAAATATTGACGCAATGCAAATCAACCAATTGAACCATTCATTTGTAACAAGCCATGCATGTAGTATTAGAATTGCATTCTGAGCATGACTTGTTGAGTACGGTGTGTACTCACCCTTGCAGACAAAATTTACCAGAGGAGGAGACTACGCCTGCGTATGAGGAGGAGTTCGTCGAAGAGCCAGAGAACTAGGGAGCAAGCCTCTGTCAAGGCACCTGTGGCGAAGATGGATCACCATGACGTTTACTTTCCGCTGTTGTTTAATGTTATTCTGAATAATGTAAGCCCTGCGTGGCAAACTATTGTAAGGTGACCTTAAGGTCGTACAACTCGTTTATATACATGATTGATGTACTTTATTAATATTCCGCTGTGTATGATTGTGGTACTATACCCTGTTTAGCCTGTGTGCACTAGCGTGATTCTGGACTAGTGCAGAATACATAGAGGGTCCGGATTTACAGATTTGGGTCACGACATCTGCTCTTGGTTTCAAAAGAAAAATCCAAATATGTTACGATTTGTGCGTCTTTTTAACCACATCACCTGATCGATGCATCTCCATCCTTTTTATGTATTGGATTTTTTTAATCGTACACCACCTTTCATGAGAACCGTTGATTTAGTTTGATCTAACGGCTTTATCCACTTCATCAGCCCTCTTTGAGATAAATTATGGAAATGTAGATTCTGAATTATGTGAGAATCGGACGAATAATAACTTGTAATTTGTGTACAAATTCTGTTTTTGATTATAGGAGAAGCTTCTCAGAATCCACTCTCACAATCAGTAACAGAATTTATACACAAAATCAGAAACTATCATTCACCTAATTCTCTCAGAATCCAGAATATGCATTTCTATAATCTGTCCCAAAGAAAACCTTTGAGTGATTTCTGGATAAATGAAGGCCAGAGATATAACGGCTAGCTATCAGACGAGCGATTTTTTAAGAAAAGGAATTCGAGTGATGCAACCCACTTTCCATGGTGGGGAAGATCGATTTCCCCCTGGAAATGATTGTGGAGACGAAGAATTTGGTGACGGGTAGGTTTGATAGACATTTTTGCACTAGTCGTGAGCAAATTTCAGGCTAGTTTTTCCAAGCTAGGATATGTCCTATGTGCCATACATATGAACCTATCTAGGCTTGGTTTCACTAGGATAACAAGCTCGATCGAAATCGCAAGCGTATCCAAGTAGTGAACATAGTCTTGTGTTAGGTCAATTTTTGAGGCTAGAAATCAATACCCGGGCAACACGAGGAGAACAAAATAAGCAGGTGCCACGCGGGCAGCTAGGAGTGATTACCAGAGAAAGAAATTACGATGGAACCAAAAATGGGTTAGAGATATTTTACATATGGTAGTATATATGCTGAGTTTCTCAACCATCTACCTAGAATCCAAAGTAAACTTTTCTTCATTTTTTTATTCAGAACAAGCACAAGCTTTTTCCATCCCAAAAAAGGCAGATTTTCTATAGCATTTATCACTTCCTGTTTCTTTCCCCTTTTCCTTAAGTAGTATGAAAATTAAAGGCCGTTGGTCAGCTAGCTCTAAGAGGATATGCATCTCTGACTGGCCTGGATAAACATGTTCCACGTGTTGCAAGCACATGAATGAATTCCTAACTACTCTCTCCTGTCATAACATTTTGGAAATTTTGGTTGTCAAGATCTTTTTAATATTTAAATCGAGATACATGAAAATCATATGTTTAGATTTGTCTTAAAAAGTGCTTTCATAATATTATAATTTTATTGAGTTTTGTAAAATATTATAAAAAAAATTAATGATCAAAGCTGTATTTTGAAGACCACATCAATATCCTAAATTACAACTATTTATGATATGAGGGAGAAGCATGTCATATAGTCCAAAATTACGACGATATCAATAGCCAATGTGTATCTACATATCTAGTTTGCAGAGCAGATCGATCGGTTTTATGTTTCGGCACCAGCCAAACTTATAAGGACAAAAAAAATGAGACAATTGGATCAGCATGACCGGCCACTGAAACCCCATATATATGATCTTGAATAATTCTGGACAGGTCATTTTCTTCAGAAAGGCAAAGTTTGATAGCTGCTGGCCAGCTCGAAGATAAACATGCCAATCTTTTCTGTAATAAAGATCGACAAGGCCGTACGTGATTCATCTACACGATTTATTGTTAATCGGCACATCAATTAGCCTACGTACAGGTCACTGTATGTTGGATTGGCTTCCACATATAAATCCACAACAAAACCACACGTTTTTTTTATTGTTTAGATCAACCGCCGATCATCATTCTAGTACAAGGAATTGAAATTCAGAAAGTTTGCAATGTCATCCTTGTTCAAGTGGGACAAGAGTGATAGGAATTCCTCCTTAGTATAACCCGTGTTTGAACCAGGTTCCACAGTATATACACACCGGAGTGTAGCGAACGGAGGGTTTTGTTGGACTCGAGCATTTTTTTTAGATAATGGATTAACATCCGGCCTCTGCAATCGCACACAGCCAAGTCCATACAAATATCATGTCCAAAAACAAAATATGAAAAGCGACAAAGAGAATGGAAAATTAAAAGCAAATCCTATAATTGCTTCGCCAGCCGTTCTTGGCAAAGAATTCTAACGCCACTACCTCCAATGCATGGCATATCCTTCGAATGTACTCCCGATTAACATCAGACTGCAATAGGGCCCAAAACCGCAACCAGTATGTCCCTCTGAACGTAGCCTGCATGAAAGAAGAATATATTTTCCTCTCGAATATTAGATCATTGCGTGTACACCAAATAGCCCATAAAAGGGCAGCACTCCCGGCAAAAATCATTCTCTTTGCACCTTTCTCAAGGTCAAATAACCAATGACTAAACAGATGAATCATAGATTTAGGTATTGGTAAACCAAGAGTAATATGAACTATTCGCCAAATAGTTTTTGAATGTTGGCAACCAAAAATAAATGTGTTATTGTTTCATTACAATTACAGAAACAACATCGTTGATTTCCATTCCACCCTCTCTTAGCTAGATTGTCCTTTGTTAAAAGAACTCCATGTTGTAAGTACCAGAGGAAAATTTTAATCTTTAAAGGAAGTTTCAATTTCCAAATGAATTTATTTCGGAAAGGAATACCCTGGTTTATCAGATATTGATACATGGAACGAACTGAGAATAGCCCATGTCTATGAAGATCCCAATTAAAAATGTCCTTCCATCTCGTAGTCGACAATTAGCTAATTTGGCAATTAGGTTATACCATGCCATCAATTTATCCCCTGATAAAGCTCGTCGAAAATTTATATTGGGTGGCATTTGCATCATAACCTTGTCGACAGTATGATGTGGGTAGTGAGCAATTTGATATAAACTCGGAAATTGAGCCTTTAGTAGTGCAGAATCAACCCAAATGTCTTCCCAAAACCTAGTTTGTGAACCATCCCTAATACGGAAGGAGCCACATTTCAAAAAATCCTCTTTGACTCTCAAAAGCCCTTTCCAAAAATGCGAGTCCCCAGGTTTAATATGCACTTGAGACAAGCATTTGGAACTTAAATATTTATTGCGAATCAAAGTCTGCCATATCCCATCCTCATTCAATAATTTAAATAACCACTTGCTTAGAAGACATTTATTTTGAATCTGTAGATCAATAATCCCTAACCCACCTTGATCTTTAGGTCGACACAGAATGTTCCATTTAGCAAGACGATATTTTCGTTTTTCATTATTGCCTTGCCAAAAAAACCTAGAACGATAAAAATCCAGCTTTTGTAGCACCCCTTTGGGAATTTCAAATATGGACATCATAAACATAGGAAGACAACTTAGCACAGAATTTAGAAGAACAAGTCTCCCTCCATACGAGAGTTGCTTAGCCTTCCACAAACTTAGTTTTCTTTGAAATCTATCTTCAATAACACCCCAGTCCGCTGTTGGACTCGAGCATGCCCTACATGGGTGTGTTGATAACCCTGCACAAGGTATCTTCATTATTTTTTTTGCTTTGTTTCTCTTATATTTATGTATGCATTTGGATTGCATGTGACTACATTATATTTGACTCAATTTGGCTTAATCTTCTCCATTTTTTTAAATAGTTTATTCCTCCGGGCGAGCGGTCCTTAAATTTCGTGCTGGCTTCGCCACTACCAGAAAACGGAAATTTCGTGAGGGTTAAAAAACCGTCACGAAATGGCCAAAACCATCATGAAAATAATTCGTGACTTATAACCGTCACGCAATAGCTCTCACGAATCTGATGCCAAGGAAATTCAATTTTGTGTGGTGCTGAACCGTCACGAACATATTTCGTGGCGGTGGCGACCTTCAGGAAAACAATGGTCCGGCCAGATTGCATAAGAAATTTCGTAACAGGGGTTGACTCACAGGAAAATAATTCGTGATGGTGCTTAACCGCCACGAAATTTTTTCATGAGGGTTCATTTCCCAGGAGGTCACCCATTCTATTACTACTCTCCTTCAAGGACGCTTAATTTCAGAGCTCTTATGAGATCCATTACTCTAGTGGTGGTATGATAACATCTGATATATAATGTGTCCTTCCTCTTTTTAATCCTATGAAAAACCCAAACATTGATTTTCAATTATTACTCACGAAAACTATAACCCACATGAAAATAAGTAATTTTCGTGGCGGGATAGCTACTTTCATGACAGTTTATGAATACCTTCACGAAAATAACTAAATTCATGAGGAGTTTAGTATTGGCGAATGCATGCACGCGTCACCCAGTCCTACTTAAAATCAGTTACGAAAAAACTGATCAAATTGCCTGGATCCTTAATTGGAGAGATCAATGAGGCATCACGTACGCCGGCCATGCCATCGTCACTCAACACGCGCGAGCTAGCTGCAGATCAATGTACGTAGTCCTCCTGTAACTATACTCAAAAGGAGCGTATTGGCAGCCAAGCTCGCTAGCTAGTGCCATACTAGTTAGCATCCATGCATGCATGCAAGCTCATTTGGCTAGGCACGCAGCCTATCCGGCCGAGAGATGGAACTCGCCGACGTACGTACGTACGTTAATATAATGAAACCTGCGACCAATTAAAGTAAATCAAGCAGAAAGCACTGGAGAGAAGATGGAACCAAAAGGATATATATACGCGGGAATTAAAGGTGAAAGCGAGAGATGGGTGCGGGCGTGGGCTTTATCCCCGTGGGCGTGGGCGTGGGCGCGGGCTTTGGCCGGCGGCGGCCGCCGGTCGAGCCAACCGCGCGGCTCGGTTCTGCGCCTTCGACGTGCCTGCATTATGTGCGTACGTGCTGGTTAATTGCAGATGCGCTCGCGCGTGCGCGCATGCAATTGGGCATTGGTCTCGTGCGCGCATGCTAGCTTTCTTTTGCTTTTGTTTGTCGATCAACGGGGAGGAACAGATCTACAATTAATATGCATGCAGTTGCACTTGTTAATTCAGTCATTCGGTGCATGACCGTACAAGTATCAGCGTGGCTAGAAAATTTTAGAAACCTGAATAAGTCTAATTATAATTAAGAGTATGCTTGAGAAGATGCAACTTTCATAGAATCTAACACTGCCTGAACTGTATTATAGTTCTGTTGGTCATTGTCGATAAGCTTAGTCAGTTGCCCACCCTGTCCAAGAGGTGTCTCTAGGGATGGCAATAGGGAAAATCCCCACGGAGAGCGCACTATCATCCCCGATAAGAAAAACTTCCCTGTCCTCGTACACGGGGCTTAATTTCTCCCGTCCCCGATCCCGACGGGTTTGCAGGGCCTCGACGGGGACTAATCCCTGAAAATACTATATAAAAGATCATATGCTACATGAATGAATCGCTAGAGTAATAGTGCATGTGTGATTGAAATATGAGTGAATCACTAAAGTAATTCATATTTAGCATGTTTATTAATAATGGCCTCGCATATATTCTTTTTTCTTTTGAGAGTGATCATTTACTCCCACCTATTAGTGATAATATGAGGACAGGGAACGGTGGAACATCTCCGTCCTCGCGATCCCCGACGGAGGCAACATTTTCCCCGATAAACCCCCGTGAGGAGAAATTTCCTCCATCCCCATCCCCTAATAAAGGATTCCTCCGAGAAAACATGGTTCGGGACCCATTGCCATCACTAAGTGCCTCTGCCCATATAAGGCGTCCCCGCACAATCGTCGTGCGTTGCTGATATTTCTCTTGCCTTTATATATCCTTGTTTGTTCGGGTGTGTCTACCATATTGCAAGCTGGCCTGGCAGGCTTTGAATATCAATTCGTGTTCATTTTATTCTCGTTTATGAGCACTCACCCCCCCTACTCAGAA
Source organism: Guadua angustifolia (assembly GCA_036346375.1). NCBI lineage: Eukaryota > Viridiplantae > Streptophyta > Magnoliopsida > Poales > Poaceae > Guadua > Guadua angustifolia. Next base: position 24,992,210 of record CM070514.1, on the reverse strand, counting down.
CTTTGATCCAGAGCTACTCTTTTTGTTCCCTTAAAACGAAACACTAGCACGCGAATCGTGTATCGATTGATCGTTCTACGTTACACTAGCACGCGAATCGTGTATTGGCTCTAGACGTTGCACGCTTTGTTAATTTGACGAGCAAATACTACCTTTCCTAAATGTCGAAAGAATCACGGCCTCCCGTCTCAGCTCAAAAAAAAATTTACGTTTTAGTCTTTTTATAAATTACGAATAGGTCCTTCGTGATTTTTTGTGAGGGAAAGATATTTTTCCCGAAAATCGCGTTTGGGTCCCTCGTGCGCCATTTTACAGAAAAAAACTCTCATTAAATTCAAATCGCGAACAAACCCTTTTCTATTTTTTCAGGATAGCGAACAGGTCCAAAAACGTAACAATCAGATCCTTACTCCTTACGTTTATGTCCTTTCTCTGTTTTTCCCGGGAAAAAATGTTTTCATCACCACAAATATGTGTGCAACTCTATCTCTAGACTTTTTTCTCAGCTCGATTTCCCATCTCGATCTCTGATATTTTTTTAAACATGTATTATTACTCGACGAACGCGTAGAGTGTTAGACTCGACAAAAGAAGGTTGTCGTCTCTAATAATTTTTCGCCCTTTTCTCTCTAGACTTTTTCCCCGCCGCGATTTTTCAGCTCGGTCTCCAATATTTTCCAAATAATTCGTTGAAAGAGATATTTCTACAACTCTATCTCGATTTCCCATCTCAATCTCTGATATTTTTTTAAATTTGTATTATTACTCGGCGAACGCGTAGAGTGTTAGACTCGACAAAAGAAGGTTATCGTCTCTAATAATTTTTCACCTTTTTCCCTCTAGACTTTTTCCCCACCGCGATTTTCCAGCTCGGTCTCCAATATTTTCCAAATAATTCGTCGAAAGAGATATTTATACAACTCTATCTCTCTATTTTCCCCCCATTTCGCTCATTATTTTTGATGATTTAAAAAATTGAACGCCGCCGAAAAAAAAAGAAATTTTCCCTTCGAAAAAACGACACGCGTGGCATGTTACGCCGTAAAAAAATTTGTGTCCTTTCAGCTGTTTCGCTCATTATTTCGACAATTTAAAGAATAAAACACCGTCGAAAAAAAAATATTTTTCTTACGAAAAACGGCACATGCGGTATGTTACGCCGCGAAAAATTTCTAGTAAGTTACATAACATGGCAGCGGCGAGGGGCAACAAAGACCACCGCCGACCGAGTCGAGCTGGACTACTCTCGGCCGAAAATTCGTGTGGTTGGTCTGATCCAAGGAAACGGAGCGGCCCAAAACAAGCAACACTCACAGGCCTCGGCCCAGTAAGTCCCCCGCCGATGCGTGCGGCTCACGTACGCACGCACCCGGCGGACGTGATCGAGTGAGGTTTCGTGTTGGACGGACTGCGGCTGCGGGAGCGGTCCACGCACGGGCTTTGACGGCTAGTACAGAAGAAAAGCTCCGCGCGGCCCAGCTAGATGGAGGGCGGCAACCACCCGCGCCCGTGATTTTCCGCGCACTCCTCATCTAGTGGGGTGAAAACAGTGTGCAGAATTTTTTTTGGAAGACGGCAGCCGCCGTGATTTAATTAGAAGATATGAAAAAGTGCGAATACAAAGAGAAAATTACAAGGTACGAAGGCCGCATCCTTAAACCGGGAATTAAGGCAAAAGAGAGAGGAAAGGAGGAGGGTAGCCTTCACGAGAGGCCCCTCAGAAGACACTGAAGCTTCGATGCTCCTGCACTAGCTCAGGAGATAGTGTCATCCTTGATTAATTGTAGAATTTGATTATGAGTCGCCCACTCCTGACGGAAAACTCTATTGTTTCGCTCCTTCCACCACTACCAGCAAGTTAGGATAATGATTGATTTGAGACCTTTCCTGTGGCCCGTACAGGAAAGTATGCGTTGCAGGCACTAGTGATGAAGATCCACCCTGTGGTCCCATCGGTCTGGGTGGATGGACGGCACTCGAATCCAAGCCGCAACGGAGGCCCACATGCGACGGGCTTCCTTGCAGTGTAGGAAAAGATGGGAGACCGTCTCCGTGTTTCAAGAAGACATGTATGTAATCTTGATTTGGCCAACCTCTAAATTGAAGTCGTTGTGCCGTCCAAATACGGTTTTGCTAGGCAAGCCAGAAGAAAATTTTGATGCGTTGTGGTGCCCAAGCCGTCCAAATTGTTTCCTGAAAATTGCTTGAGATGCTTCCACTGAATTGTAGACGGTACACAGATCTAGCTGAGTAGGCCCCTCCAGAAGCGAGCACCCATGTGATCACGTCCTTCAAGTGTGGTTGGAGAGGCACTGACTAGATGATGGACCACAGGCGAACGTATTCCATTAGTAGAGTCGGTGTGAGCTGGTGTCGGATGTCGCGGATCCAGTTGTTGTTTCGCAAGGCGTTCGCCACCGATCTTGTTTTCCGCCTAGCATGAGCAAAAAGCAGTGGTGCTACTTGGCAAGGCGCTCTTTCGTGTAGCCATCTAGATGTCCAGAAGGAAGCGAGTCGGCCGTTTCCGATGGCGATTTTGGTGGCCGACATGAAGAGCTGCTTGTCCGTTCGATCGCAGGGCAGCGCGAGGCGGGTCCATGGCCTTTGCAGATTGGAATACTTAAGCCACAGCCATCGCAGCCTTAGCGCCCGCGCGAATCTGTCTAGGTCAAGCACCCCTAGACCACCGAAGCTAAATGGCCGGCAAACCTTTGTCCACTGCACCTTGCAGTTTCCGCCGTGCGTTGGCGCATGACCAGCCCATAGGAACCTTCGTCTCATCTTGTCGATGTCAACAATGAATTTCTTTGGTGTCTTTAGTGCCGTGAGCACATAAATTGTGATGGAAGTGAGCACCGATTTGACTAGAGTGAGCCGCCCGCCTATGGATAGGTGCTTTGTCTGCCGTCCCGCAAGACGTCGTGTGATCTTGTCCATGATGGGCTGCAGGTGGACTGGGCGTAGCCGTCCAAGAGTCAGAGGCATACACAGGTATTTTGTCGGGAAATGAGTGATCGTGCCCGAGAAAGGTTGAAGAATGACCTGCAGGTCAAGATTTTGACATTGGATGGCGGTGATGGAGCTCTTTTGCATGTTGACGCGAAGGCCTGAGGCTTCTTCGAAGCTTTGCAAGATCGAGATGATGACTTGAAGTTCCTCCCTTACTGGGTTGAGGAAAATAACCGCGTCATCAGCGTAAAGAGATAGACGATGCGATGGCGCGCAGCCTTTCAAAGGCGACAGGATGCCATCATCAGTTGCCTTGCTGAGGAGGTAGTGGAGCGTATCAATAGCTAGGTCAAAAAGATATGGCGATAGCGGGTCGCCCTGCCGGAGGCCACGTTGATGTAGGATCGAAGGCCCAGGAATCCCATTGAGAAGCACAGATGACGAGGAAGTCGCAAGAAGGCTGGAAATCCATCGGCGCCATTGGACGCCGAAGCCTCGGGCTTGTAGCAGGCATAGCAGGTATTCCCAAGATACCAAGTCGAAAGCTTTGGTAATGTCGAGCTTCAACATGAGGACCGGCGTCCGCGTCTGGTTGTAATGTCGCGCACGACTGCGGACGGCTAAGAAGTTTTCCTGAATGCTTCGTCCTTTGATGAAACCAGTTTGAGATGCTGATATCAGAGAGTCTATGTGGGAGGACAGGCGAGCACCTTGGACAAGATCACACACACACACACACACACACACACACACACATATATATATATATATATATATATATAGGAAGCCTCTTTTCTACTCCCGGGAGTAATTACTCCCTATGTCGTATCTCACAACGTATGGGGTATCTCGTGTGACGAAGGGTATGTATGCGTAGTATACGAGTATATAAGATCATCTAGGTGGTATGTACATTTTTTCAGAGGTGGTATGTATATTTTTTGGACATACTCCTTTTTATGTGCGTATATGAAGGTATTTGCAAAATACGCTAAAAATCATGAACTCCCTTGCAATTTTTTTATGTGGCTCACATTGGAGTATCTTATAATTGGTGTATGAGTATACCCAAAGTGATAAAGGAGTATTTCAAGTTTGTTTAGGTAGTATTTCAGAGATGGGAGTAACTACACCCGGGAGTAAAAGATAATTTTCCTATATATATATATATATATATATATATATATATATATATATATATATATATATATGGAAAATGATTCCATACTCCTGGTGTATGTACTCCCATCTCTAATATACCGTTTAGATGATGTTGTTATACCTCTTTATCCTTTTGAGTATACTCTATCTGATTATAAGATACTACAAAGTGAGTTCCATGAAAAATTTCAAAAAATCTACCCTTTATAGCATAATTTGTTTACATATTCCTTATACATATGGAAAAGGGTATGTAGCAAAAAATAAAGGGTCGATGAAATTTTTTAATCATGTTGTATTGGAGTATCTTAGAATTATTATTGAGTATACCGAAAGTGATAAAAAGTATAAAGCATTTATTTAAGTGGTATATTAGAGGTGGGAGTATGTACTAGAGAAATGTAAAAAAGGCTTCCATATATATATATATATTATATATATATATATATATATATATATATATATATATATATATATATATATATATATATATATATATATATATATATATATAGCCTCTTTTCTACTCCTGTGAGTAATTACTCCCTATCTTAGTATCTCACAACGTATAGGGTATCTCGTGCGACGGAGGGTATGTACACGTAGTATACGAGTATATAAGATTATCTAGGTGGTATGTACATTTTTTCAGAGGTGGTATGTATATTTTTTGGACATACTCCTTTTTATGTGCGGATATGAAGGTATTTGCAAAATACGCTAAAAATCATAAACTTCCTTACAATTTTTTCATGTGGCTCACATTGGAGTATCTTATAATTAGTATATGAGTGTACCCAAAGTGATAAAGGAGTATTTCAAAGTCGTTTAGGTAGTATTTTAAAGTTGGGAGTAACTACACCCAAGAGTAAAAGATATTTTTCCTATATATATATATGGAAAATGATTCCATACTCCTGGGTGTACGTACTCCCACCTCCAGTATACCATTTAAATGATATTGTTATACCTCTTTATCCTTTTGAGTATACTCTAATACTAATTATAAGATACTCCAAAGTGAGTTCCACGAAAAATTTCATTAAAATCCACCCTTTATAGCAATATTTGTTTATATATTACTTTTATATATGAAAAAGGGTATGTAGTAAAAAATAAAAGGGTTACGATGAAATTTTTTAACCATGTTGCATTGGAGTATCTTAGAATTATTATTAGAGTATACCAAAAGTAATAAAGGAGTATAAAGTGTTTATTTAAGTGGTATATTAGAGGTGGGAGTATGTACTCTGAGATCTGAAAAGGCTTTATATATATATATATATATATATATATATATATATATATATATATATATATATATATGAAGCTTCTTTTTCTATTTTCGGGAGTAATTACTCCCTATATCATATCTCGTAACGTATGGTGTATCTCGTGTGCCAGAGGTATGTACGCGCAGTATACGAGTATATAAGATTATCTAGATGTTATGTACATTTTTTTAGAAGCGGTATGCATATTTTTTTAAAAACATACTCCTTTTATGTGTATATATGGAGGTATTTGCAAAATACTCTAAAAATCATGAACTCCCTTGCAATTTTTTCATGTAGCTCACATTAGAGTATCTTATAATTAATGTATGAGTGTACCCAAAATGATAAAGGAGTATTTCAAGTTCATTTAAGTGATATTTCAGATCGAGATATGGGAGTAACTACTCCTAAGAGTAAAATATATATATATATATATATATATATATATATATATATATATATATATATATATATATATATAGGAAAATGAATGTGTACTATCGGGTGTATATACTCTCACCAACAAATCGTGATTTATCAAAACAGTTAGAGTATGCAGCTTGGTTCAAGGGAATTGTTATGCATGCATGCATACAATCTTGACAAAATCAATGGACAGGAGTTATAGGAATACGTATTTCTGAGAGTACAAAATGGGCTTCACACACACACGGCCCACGGGAGATAATGGACAATACGGTTAAACATTTGGTGCCGACAGTATGTTCCAGCCGGCGGGGCTGGGGCGGAGCGCGCGGGGTGGGTGGGTAGGCCCGTCCGTGTTGGCGGTGCGCTAGGGATCGGCTCCATGCCTCCATGGGACGATCGACAGTTCGACACTGATCTCCAGCCGAATTAGTCACCGAGCCAGGACAGGAGACCGACGATCAGAACGGGCCGCCGCGCATGGCCATCCGGAATGCTATAGCGAGCGGCAAATAGCGCAGTCCCGGGGCGTCGGCCTAACGAGCGGTGTCTCCCTCCACTAAATGACGAATTCGTGATCCGTTTGAGTGATGGTGCCTTTTATTTGGAGATCTGCAAAACAAAAACACACTTGACTATAGTTTGGCGTCAGTTTTTTTGGAGATTATACCGAATATTCAACCGATAGTACCGGTTTGTTCCATTGATAGTTTTGAATTGTTCCACAAATACATTTGATTTGTTTCACTAAATGTCTTGAATTGTTTCACGAGCACGTTTGGCTTTCGTATGAACTATTAGAAGATTAGAAATTAATGTGTGGATCATTTTTTTTCTAACTATTAGAACATCCAACCCTAAACCTGATCTATTTCTCTAATTAATTCAAAAAATATTCACTGAAATATAGTCCATAAACAAAACTTAATGCTGAAACGTTTCATTTTACCTACTTGAACATCTAAAGTTAAAGAATCTGATAGACGTTCCGGTGTCACTTTTGATTTGTTGCACTATTTTTTTATTGTTTGATCCGTAATTTGAAAGATCAAGTGGAGATCTAACTCTGTTGTTGATAAGTATTTGACTGTATTTAAATTAGGAATATGATTTATTCTTAACAATTAGATAATTATTGTATATCATTTGAACATTGCTATGCGATGGGTTTCCTTGTTTTTAATGGTTGTAGGATGACAGTGCTAGGTCTTGATAAGACGGAGGATGATCGGGACTAGGTGAGGTGCGCTGGAGGTCCAAACAGTCGGGGATCACCGGAGAATGACTAGAGATAGAGTCACTACGAACCTAGAAGACAAAAGAATAGGTGAGATGCTAGCTTAGAACTGCTCCGATCAAGGAGAGCCGTTGGATTGCGGTTTAGAGGATAGAGTAGCGGCCAAATTAGCTCGAATTAATCTCAACCCTTGATGAAGTTTCTTGAGGGCTAAGTAGAATTCATCCAAGGGTGGAGGATGACTCAATCTCAGGCCTTGATGTGGTTAATTGAGGGCCAATTAGAACTCATCCAAGAGTGGAGGATGACTCAAGAATAGTATAAATAGAGTAGGAGGGGTAGCTCTCCACTCTTGAAGGTTTTATATGCTCCTTTGAGTTTTGCTCACTTTATTGTAATGCTTTGTAAACCTTCTTTTAAAGAAATAAAATTTTACTTCCTTACTTTTCTGAATTTAATTTCAGCATTTACATTATGTCTTAAATTCAGCATTTAAATTTCGCAATTTAATTTCTTGCAATTTACATCCTCATAAGTTGGATTTGCCTCCTCCTTCTACTTGCTTATGCCTCTTGTGCCGAGGATGTATGATTGATAATGAATCTTCTTCATACCATATTCTTATTATCTAGGCAATTCTTTATAAGTACTAGATCTTTTTGCTTAATCTTTGAAAAAAAATTTAGATTGCACTTGAGATTTTTTATTTATTGTGTTCTTACTTGCTGTGACAAGTGAGAGAATATCTAAGATCATCTTGATCATCACAACCCCACAATACAAGCACCACCCAGATCAAGATGGTAAGACAGGATTAATACAAGCATGACTACAACAAATTTGAACAACATGCTGGTGAGACTTTTGATGAGTGTTTTGTTTGTTTTACAAGGATTTTAAGCGATCTCCGTACAGTTAGTTGCACATATCCTGACTCGGAGAACACTCGACACTTCTTGACCGCACTTGATCTTTGGGTTTGAAAAATGAAGGTGACCACCATCAAGAACACCACAGACTTATCAACTTTGACTCTTGACGGGTTCTATTCCCAACTCAAGACTCATGATATTAACGTTGGCTCTCGTAAGACAAAGTCGTAGTCAATGGCCTTGGTCACCAATCCTATTGGATCCTCTTCTGAGACTTCAGTTGGTTTCTCTCTTTTCGTATTTTGCAATCTAAGCGATGAACAACTGAAAAAATTTCTAAAAAGTGAGCTTACCCTGTTAGCCCGTAAATTTTCTCATGCCTATAAGAGGGTGAGAGAGAGAAAGAGTGGTGGCATCATCACCTGCTTCGAGTGTGGTGGCCTCAACCACATTTAGGTGAACTACCTCAAGCTGGAGAAGGGCAAGAACGACACTGGCGGTGTAGAAAGGAACGGTGACACCAACAAGAACCGCAACAATAAACCTCTAGTTCACAACCCGGCACGTGAGAAGAAGTACCGTAACTTCTCGAAGAACAAGAAGCTCTTTCACCGTGCCCTTATAGTACTCGACAATATCAACCACTCCGACATGGAGACGTGGAGCGATGAGGGTAAAGATGATCCTCAAGAGAAGAACAAAGGCGACGATGATTTCACCGGGATGTGTTTTACGGTGGACACCAACATCATTAGTGACTCGGACGAGATACCCACCTATGACCAGCTCAATGAGGCTTTTTATAAATTAGAAAAATTTCATGCTAGAGCTAGGTGTATAGAGTTAAAGAAAGAAATAGGTACCTTGACTCAGGAGTCAGCTTATCTTAGATCTTGTTCCTCCCGAGGGTCTATTGATTATACTCTTTGCGATGCTTTGCTTGTGGAGCTTGAGAACCTAAAGATTATTCATGGTAGTGTGGTTTTTGAGTTTGAGGGTTTTAGGTCGAAGAATGCTAGTACTGGTTCAATTAATGTTATTTCTGTAGATGCTAGTTTTCTTCATGCTCATACTAGCGCATCGTATGAAAATTGCTCTAAATTGCTTGCTGAAATTGATGACATGAGTACTCACCTTAGAAAGCTATCTACTAGAAACAATGAACTTGAATTGTGTGCTTCTAAAGACTCAGTCAGCTCATGTGAGGGCTATAGGCAACTAAAACTTGATAATAAATCCTTAAATATCAAGTGTGATGAACTTGCTAAGAACTTACTAGTTAAGTAAAAAGAAAGTTGCTTGCGATGTGCTGAGATTAAGGAGGACTTGGATAAAATCCAAATCGATCTTAAGAAGAAGTTAGAGGCCCAGACCCTTAGAATTAGAAATGCCCTATGCGTATCTTGTGAGGCCCTCAAGATTGAGGCAGCTATCCTTAGAGAGAAAAATACACGTGCTGGTTGTTCTTCCTTGTCTAGTTCTTTATCTTCTTCCCCATGTTCTTACTGTGCCTCTCTCTTCCAGAGTGTGAGTACCTCATAAGCACTTTTGAGAAGTTTGTAGAAGGTAAGAAGAAACTCAATCTCATCTTAGAACAGTCTAAGATTAGCTGATTTAATTAAGATCTAGGATTTGACTACTTGGAGCACACTAGAGCTTATCCTCCCACTATTGTGCGTAGCTCCAAGAGTTGAGAGATCATAGTAGCTCTCAGAAAGAGTACCACTGTGTTTAGGTCTACTGGAATTGTCCATGGGATCTCTGACCAGAAGGTTACTTCTCCTGTTTTTTCTGCCCCTAGCAAGGCGAAATATACATGCACCTTCTATCAAAAAGATAGGCATCTAGTAGACTTATGTTTTAGGCATGCCGAGATCACGTGGTGCATGCGTATTCATGCACTTAGGCATATTCAGGGTCATCCTCAAACTTTGAGTGCTCTTAAGACATACACTACTGCTAGATAGGATAGAATGTCGCCTATTTTTAGGCAGTGTTCAGGACATAGATTTCATGCTGTTCATACAAGTTTTCATCCTAGATCTGCTCTTGGTCAATCTCTCTACCATCATTTTAATATTCCTCGTGTTCTCCTCGAGGCGAATATCTGCGGCGTGAGGTGTTTCCTGGTAGGAGATTTGGGCAGCCTCATTGGAATGGTCTGGCCTTTGCACGATGGTAGGCCAACCCAATTCCAACTCCTGAATCTTCTGCTAGTATTGCTACTGGTCTTGTGAGAGTGGAACGTCTTAAAGATGCTAGGGTCTAGTCTTTTGTCCTATGGATGGTACTTCAAGATGTCACGTAGTTCAATATTGGGTTCCAAGATCTTCTCTTTGTCCCATTAATGAGTTATCTCTCTTTCTTGTGTGTTGATGAAAGACCATTTGGAGGTCAACCCATGTTTGTGACGAGTATTTGACTGAATATGAGCTTAGTTTGTTTTGATTTGAGTTTGATTTGATTTGAATTGAATTTTCAATTTGAAGCAATTTGAGACTTGGTTGCCTTTTTTGGTGCTACCGGCCATGGTAGCATGGTGCTATCGGCTCGGCGGTAGGATCGGACTCCAGTGCAGTGTGGAAAAACCCAAGAGGGTGTTTTTAGAGGTCAGGCAATCCGGTGCTACCGGCCATGTCAGCCCGGTGCTACCGGTGGAGCGGTAGCACCGGCCCTCTTGGCCTGTGTGAAAATTCCAGAGAGGGTGTTTCTCACGTGTTGCAATAGAGCGGTGCTACCGGCCTGGGGCGGTAGCACCGGCCTACCATGGGAGATGCTACTGGCCTAGGGACGGTAGCACTGGACCTTATGAGCGAAATTGATTTAATTAATATTTTTAAGATGATTATTGTATATCTTTTTGGACATTTCTATATGATGGGTTTTCCTTGTTTTTGATGGTTGTAGAACGATGATGCTCGATCATGGTGAGGCGGAGGTTGATCGGGACTAGGTGAGGTGCGTCGGAGGTCCAGACAGTCGAGGAACGCTGGAAGATGATCGAAAATGGAGTTCGTGAAAGCCAAGAAGACAAGGAATGAAGATGATGCTAGCTACACTACTACAGAACCGACCTTTAATACCAGCCCATCAGTGCCGGTTGGGCACAACTCGGGACTGATAGTTACAACAGTCTCAGTTCAACGGCAATAGGGCTACGGGGGGTGCTCAGTACCAGTTCAAAGCACCGACCGGTATTGATGATCTAACATCAGTACCGGTTCGTGACACGAACCGGTACTATTTAGCGGGGGCTCAATAGTACCGGTTCGTGACACGAACCGGTACTAATGTTAGATCATCAGTACCAGTCGGTGCTTCCAACCGCTACTATGTCTACTAGGTTCCAATTTAAACTCTTTCGTCCTCCCGCTCTCTGCCCGACCAAGAACAGTTCAATGCGCAACAAGAACAGTGGAGCTTCGGCCAAGAGCTTCAAGGGAGGGAGGTGCTGCCCAAATTTCCAAATTTTGGTCATTTTATTCGAAACCAAGGTAACTAAGGTTAGTAACATCATTCCTCACTACATTTGGTGTTAAATGGAGCCTCTTCTTTGCTTGAAATATGAAGAAAATTTGATCTTTTCCCATGATCGATGAAAGATTATGAATGTAGAGATCTAGCTCGATCTTTTCAAGTAGTTTGCAAAAACTTGTTGTCTAAGCTTGGAATTTGCTTGGATTATAATGTAGCTCGCATTGAAGGTGTGGATCTAGCTCAAATTTATGTTTTGGTTCCATCGATCAATGAAGAATTTTGAATCTAGACTCTGATTGATCAATTCTTTTTGTAGGTTGCAAAAACTTATTGTGTAAGTTTAGATTTTGCTTAGATTATGATGTAGCTCGAATTGAATGTGTGGATCTAGCTAATATTTAGGTTTTGGTTCCATCGATCGATGAAGAATTTTGAATCTAGATTTTGATTAACCAATTCTTTTAGTAGGTTACAAAAACTTGTCGAGTATGAATATTGGAGCAAATAATCATTTTATAGAAAAATATGTAATGAAATATAGTCCTTTCAAAAACATGTAATGAAATAAAGTCGTTTTAAAATATAGTCATTTTAAAAATAACAATTTCTATAGAAAAAATATGTGATGAAATATTGTCATTTTAAAAATATTACCTTTTTAAAGAAATTTCACCTAAAATTAAATTTATCAACCTAAAATTTTAAACAATTTTTAAATAAAGAAAATATTAGTTTAATTTGGATTTTGGGAAATGTCCAACAATTCATTATCGGAAAATGAGCTACCAGTTACCTTGATGTAACATAATGTAGATGGACCGGTGATGGATGTACATGGACTGATGCTCGCCGGAGTTCTTGCAGGGTTTGCAAGATTTTCTTCGTGCGGCCGATACATACACGACGTCAGGCTACATATGCTGTCCATGCATAGACTGCAAGAATGAGAAGGAGTGGCCAAAATCCAGCCACCTTCACTTCCATTTGCTCACAAGAGATTTCATATCAAACTATACCTGTTGGACCAAGCACGGTGAAGAAGAGATTATACAGGAAGACAGCGAAGAAGAAGGGGCGGACAACAATATCCCGGACGCTGGCCAACACGGTTCTTTCGAAGATACATTGGGGGAGTTTGGTGATGATAACCTAGACCAGATACTGCTTGAAGAAGAAGTAGAATACATCGATGAAAGGCATTATGAAAAGTTCCAGCGGCTATGGGAGGACCACAGAACACTGTTGTACCCAAACTGCCGACAGGGCCATAAAAAGTTGCGTACCACACTAGAACTGATGCAATGGAAGGCGACCAATGGATTGTCTGATAAGGGATTCGATGAGTTGTTATGCCTCATAAATAAGTTACTTCCAGAGGGGAACACGCTGCCCGAAACTACGTACGATGCCAAACAAGTTGTCTGCCCTTTGGGGTTGGAGGTACAGAAGATACATGCATGTCGTAATGATTGTATCCTTTATCGCAATGAGTACGAGGATTTGGAAGCTTGTTCGGTGTGCAAAACTGCGTATAAGACCAAAGCGTGATGACCAGTGAGGTAGTGTCGGGACCCGAATATGCAAATCCGCATCTCCGTATTCTACACTAGTCTAGGATCACGCTAGTGCACACAGGCTAAACAGGGTTAAAATACCACAATCATACACAGCGGAATAATAATAAAGTACTTCAAACATGTATATAAATTGGTTGCACGACCTTATGGTCACCTTACAATAGTTTGCCACGTAGGGCTTACATTAGTCATAGTATCAGGAAAATAACAGCGGAAAATAAATGCTTGATGAACTAATCACTTTGCCACAGGCAACTGACGAGGCTCGCGTCCTAGTTCTCTGGCTCCTCGACAAACTCCTCTTTCCAAGCAGGCGTAGACTCCTCCTCTGGAATATTGTTGTTTGTAAGGGTGAGTACACACCGTACTCAACAAGTCATGCATGTAATGCGCCTATTACTACATGCATGGCTTCTACAAAGGAATAGTTCAATTGGTTATTTTGCATTGAATCAACAATTTAACTTATTATTTATGTAGATAGAAAGCAGTAAAACCATATAAATATAATAAGTTTCTCAAATTGTTTTCCACATATTTTTTACACACAATCCTGAATCAAACTTCACAATTATCCCTGGCACACAGCCACTTATCCCCATTTTATTTTCGAAGATCTAACCCTTGACTGTAATCCCCAAGCTCATTCCAATTCATGACACGGTTATTCAATAGTTTTGACACACTCTGCAGAGGTTGTACACTTTACCCCCAAGATACAGTCGCCACCACACGTGTGATTGATCATAACAAAGTTTTTCAGAAACTTCCATCTAAACCTATGAACCTCTCTAGTATTGCCTTCCCTAACACTTCCCTCACACAGAACCGAAGTATAGGACAGGCGAACACCGTTGAATGGGTACCAAGCCATAGCACAGGTACGCTCCCCCACACAGTTACACCCTTGTATAACTGCCGCCCTGAGGTATCAAAGGAAAGATATTAGAACCTTACTAAACTAGGTATGTCCCATACCAGACATGTGGTTGTACGATTAACTCAGTTCAAAAGCTTGCAAGGTAAAGTCCTTAACTGATCAAGGCAAGACTTCCTTCTCCCAAAAGTTTGGCACATAGCCATCTCATTTGCCACACAGGCCCCCCTTCTGGCACAAAGCCTCGGTCCACTTACCTCAGTCTAAATCATTTCCCTCCCAAATTGTTTTACGGTGCAACACATGCCAGTAATTCAACCTCCATGTAGAACCACACAGGTCTCCACATTTCAACGTCATTACCAACAACATCCCACCATTTACCAAAATTCATTCATTATTCTTTTAGTCAATATTGCTTTTGTTTTTCAAAGGATTATTTACGGTATATGCAAGGCTAAGCAACTATCCATGGTCTAGCCTCCCGTGTTGGCATATCATTACATCCAACTAATATTATTACTTAGGGCAACAAATGAATCATGGAATACAAATATTAAAGTTAAGGTGGCAATAACAAATAGGTTGATTAATTAATCTACCCAAATTAATTAAATCCATTTTTAATTAATTTAGCATGCATAATTTGAATCAAAATACATTTTTAAAACTTAGGAGCAAAATGATCAACACATAACTTGCCTTCAAACAGCTGTTGATCCTGATCTGGAGCTTGGTCTTGCACTGAGAATTCCCCCTCGAAGCTTTCCGGCAATTCAACGTCTACTCGTAACAAATGAATATATAATAAATATAAATAATAGAGAGCAAGATAAACTCTAAAAATTCCATAAAATTCACCAATAAATAGATCTTGATTTTACAAATTTTTTGAAATTGAAATCACCTCAATCGGAGTTAAAACGCAAAAGTTATAGCCTTTCAAAGTTTTAAAATAAAATAAAAAGATTAAACCGAATTATACAAATTATTTTTATACGGAAAATTGGGATTTATGACGTCAGCATGACCTAATGATGACGTCAGCACTGAAATGAATTTTGGCAGAAATATTTTTATATTAAAAATTATTTATGACGTCAGCATGACACGTGGTAGCCTCTCTACCGACACGTGATGAGGCGATACACCGTCCACTTTTAATGCGGGTCTATGGTGGACTGGCGGTACTGTGCACATGCACCTACCGATGCACGATCGGTGTCACCGTGCGCCCGCCAATCACCGATTGACACGCGTCGCAACACGGTTATCCGAATCTCAAATCACTCTCGTTTGTCCGATTCAAAACGAACAGCTGAGATTGATGCGGCGATTCGACTCAGGTCTAATCCGAAGACAACACGTGGCTTCTTTGCTACCATTGGATTCTGATTGAACGGCTGAGATTAATCGGGCGACGTCGACAGAGACCAACGGTTGGACTCCTCGGTTTTTGCGTGACACGCGGCAGCACGAAACTGGTCCGGCACGCGGCGCGATATCGATCGTTCGGTTTGAAACCGACGGTCTGGATCTAACCACCCGACCGGCACACGGTGACACATGGTGCAATCAGACGTGATCAGCACGAATCCTACGGCTACGGTTAGAGATGCTACGCGGCGGGATCAGAACCATCTGATCGAAATCTAACGGCCAAGGTTTGAAGATGGAACTCACTGTGGTGGCGACGACGTGGCGAAATCTCGTGCGTTGAATGACGATCGGACGGCTGATGGAGTTCGAAGTAGCGGTGATGGCACGGCAGCACAAATCCACTGGAAGTGAGGAAGACGACACGACGACGGCGTTCTGAGGTAGCTTCGGCGACACGGGTTGAAGCAACGGGTGCGTCTCGCTGCGGGCAACTCGACGGCGACTTCGAATGCGGCAGAGATGGACCGGTGATGGCGCAAGAGTAGTGGGAAACGCCTTGGAACTACGGCGAGCTCGTGCGATGGCTACGGTGAGTCTCGGGAGATGAGAAATGGCGCAAATGATGCGGAAGGGAGTTCTCTACACGGTGCGCCAGGTAATGAAGACGGGGAGTAAGCACAGCGGCGTTAATGGCACGCGGAATCTCTGGCCGTAATGCGCGGCGGTGGCATTTCCAGAAACAGTCGGCGAGGTGACGTGGCCCACTCTCAGCCATCCACGCGGCAATGAATCGATGAACCGAAAACGTGCGAGACATGGTCACCTCTGGACCATCCGATCCTGATCGAACGATCACCCGCAGCGATGATTAGGGTTCTCCTCGGGCTGGGCCAACAGCGCGCACAGTTTTGGGCTTGGCCCAGTACTGTTCATTAACTTTTCTGATTTTCCAATAAAAATAATTCCAAATTTTCATTTAAATCATTTGAGGCATTAAATCCAAATTCCAAATAAATTCAAAAAATTCTCAAAAATTCAAAATAACTTATTAAATTCAAAATATACCAAATTTTGGGATGTTACAGGTAGAGGGGTAACGTAAGAAGAAGAGACCCCCTGCTAAGGTGGTGTGGTATTTCCCTGTAGTCCCTAGGTTGAAGCATTTATTTGCGAACAAAGCGTATGCCCATATAATGCGCTGGCACAAAGAAGACCATAAGGACGATGGAAGGCTAAGGCATCCTGCTGATGGCTCCCAGTAGAGGAAAGTCGATAGAACATACCCGGACTTTGCTGAGGATGCAAGGAACATAAGGTTTGGGTTGAGTACGGATGGGATGAACCCGTTCGGCAAGATGAGCTGCAGTCACAACACTTGGCCCGTGACTCTATGTATCTACAACCTTCCTCCTTGGCTGTGTATGAAGTGGAAGTACATTATGATGCCATTGCTTATCCAAGTCCCAAAGCAACCTGGAAATGACATCGATGTGTACCTCAAACCGTTGGTTGAAGATCTGCTAACACTGTGGAATGATGGTGTACGTGTATGGGATGAGTACAAAAGAGAGTGCTTCACTCTACGTGCATTGCTATTCATAACCATCAACGACTAGCCTGCACTTGGTAACCTGTCGGGCCTATCTATTAAAGGATATAAATCCTGCATCCATTGCTTAGAGGATACAAATAGCAAGTACCTAAAAAACTCTCGAAAGGTTGTGTACATGGGCCACCGTAGGTTCCTCCATATGAAGGACCCGTTACGGAGGAAGGGTGAGAATTTTGATGGGACAGAAGAGAAAGCGTAAGAAGCCCCTCGCATCGCAAAGGATGCTTGTATTTTCTTTAGTAAAGGATCTGAAAGTAGTATTTGAAAAAGGTCCTAGTAGCAAACCCGTCCGATCGAACAAGGTCACACGAAGCCCATTTGGAAGAAGAAGTCAATATTTTGGGACTTACCTTCTCGAAAGACTTAGAGGTCCGCCACTCATGGACTTCATGCATATCACGAAGAATGTCTCGTGAATCGCTAGGCTTCCTAGATATGTACGGCAAATCAAAAGATACACTTCTGCTAACGAAAGGACCTACAGACTTTTGGGACTCGTGAACGACCTACATCCATAAAAGAGAGAGAAAGGACAATTACCTTTCCACCCCTGCGAGCTACACTCTGAGGAAGAAAGAGAAAAAATATAATTAAGTTCTTGAACAGTGTGAAAGTCCCTTCTGGATACTCTTCGAACATGAGGAGACTCATAAACACAAAAGAGAATAAAATCATACACATAAAATCCCATGATTGTCACGTGTTGATGACACAGTTGCTCCCAGTGGTGGTGCGAGGTATTCTGCCGGACTGGGTACGAGGGACAATCATAAAGTTGTATTCGTTCTTCAATGCGGTGTCGCAGAAGGTCATAGAGCCGAATAAGGTATCTAATCTACAGATTAGCCTTGAGCCGAATAAGGTATCTAATCATAAAGTTGTGTTCGTTCTTCAACGTGGTCGATAGTCTGGTTAGCCTTGAGATGATCTTCCCTCCGTCCTTCTTTGATATTATGGTCCATCTCATGGTCCACATTGTTAAAGAGATAGAAATTCTCGGACCCGTGTTCCTCCACAATATGTTCTCTTTCGAGAGGTACATGGATGTCCTAAAGAAGTATGTTCGTAACCGGTCTCGCCCAAAAGGCTGCATTGTGTAGGGTGTTGGCACAGAGGATGTGATTGAGTTTTGTGTTAATTACATTGATGATCTAAATCTGATTGGAGTCCCTGTATCACGCGATGAGGGGAGGCTACAGGGAAAAGGGACTCTAGGGAGAAAAGAATCCTATAGCAATGATCTACTTTCATTTAAACAAGCACATTTCACGGTATTGAAACAAGCAACTGTAGTGACTCCATATATCTATGATCACGAGATGAATCTATGGGACCAATACCCACAGAAGTCAGATAAGTGGATCGCAATCGAGCAAATGGATCATTTTGGCGGTTGGTTACAAAAGTAACTATTGGGCAACCAGACAGACGATGAACAGTTAAAACTCTTGGCTCGGGGACCATCCACGACAATTGTATCATCCCAAGGGTATGAGATAAATGGGTACACATTTTACACGACAGCCTAGGATAGCAAGAGCACCAACCAAAACAACGGCGTCCGTATAGATGCCTTGGACAATAATGGAAAGATAGACACCTACTATCGTTTCATGGAGGAGATCTGGGAGCTCGAGTATGGACCTTTAAAAGTCCCTCTGTTTTGGTGCCAATGGGTTAAACTGACAGCCGTGGAGATCGACGAGTATGGTATGACAACCGTGGACCTCAAGCAAGTGGCCTATAGGGACGAACCGTTCGTGCTCGCTAATGATGTGACATAGGTATTCTATGTGATGGACATGGATAGCAAACCGAAAAAGTAGAAGGACAAAAAGCGAAGAGAAGACTAACAGTAGCGATCAGCCAAGGCGCCACGTTGTTCTTTCAAGTAAAAAAAGGATTGTCGGAGTTGAGGGCATCACGGATGAAGAAGAGTATAATCAATTCGACGAGCTGCCTCCTTTCACGGTGGATGTAGACATTAGTGTCCTGAATGATACAGAGGAATCTCCCTACATACGCCGCGATCATAATGAAGGATCACTTGTAAAAACAAAGTATGTTAGCAAATAAGGATCCAAACGTGTAGGTTTTCTTTTTCCCTTCATTCGTCTCACGTAGAGGGAGTAGTTCTTCTTTATGCATCACCCCTGATTGAACCATTGGTGCTGGGGTACGTGATCCAGGGATCGATGAAGATAAGGAGTGCAAACAAGTCCATAGATAGCTGCACGCTGAATAAGACGGCGGATACGCCTAAGAAAGCAACCATAGACAGTAGCCACGGCCTTCTTCATCGAACCTGACACACTGGAGTGTGTGATTTGCTTCATGCCATACGAAGCTCAAGTGTTCATGGCAAGTATCTAGCTCAAGATTTCTTCATCATACGCTGTAGTGTCTTGATTGCTCCAACATACAACCATAGAGATGCTTACACTTTGTTCATACACCAGCACAATTAATCACTCTGCTAATTAGCATTATCTCTTGTCTTAATGATCAATGTAGGAACCAGACATGCTTCAGCTGTAGCGAGCCCATCGGCGACATCAAAGCCTACCGTTGGAGAAGGTCCTGGCTGGCTTGACCAACCCCTGCAAGTTCAAGAAGCATGGCTGCCAGGAGAGCCGTCTAAATTGATGCCTTGTGTCTGTGGATGGATTGCTTTGCTTTCTTTTGGTGTAATAGACTACTAACATACTAGTTTCTCATCCCTCTAGTGGTTCTCCTTGTTCAGATTTTCTCAAATTCTCAAATGACAACAACAATTCATTGTTGAGTATTACCTGTACAATTTGCATGCATCATATATGTGTGTGTGTGTGTGCGCGCCAATTTATGGGTAGCTAGCTCATGATCAACAATCAATTCTTTGTATTTATATAAGGCATCACCAAGCGAGTTGGTGTCTGGTTGACATGGAAGATCTAAATTGATGCCCTGTGTCTGTGGATGGATCGCTTTGCTTTCTTTTGGTGTAATAGACTACTAACATACTAGTTGTGGATTAATAACCTTATTTTATTTTTTGAAAATCATTTTAATGTAGAATAAGAATATAATGATTTATTATTTTTATTAAGCAAAGAAGCAATAATATTTGGCACATGTATTATAGGACTGACGGTCAAAATATAAACTATTTGGCACACGTATTATAGGACTATTTACATTTGGAATTGGAGTCGAGTCAAGTAAAAACACAACAATTATACTTCTCATTTCGTCTATGCCCCTGTTCGTCATGGGGATGGCTTCAGAACCATGGCATGCGCACCGTAGCCAACCACACGGCATGACGAAGAGGAGACAGTAGCCACGGCCTTCTTCATTCAATTTATATAACAAGATGAAAATTTTCAATGGAATTATAAGAGTGAAAAAATTACTTTATTTCTTATAATTTTTATAATTTTAATTTATATTAGATGTTTAGAAAATAATATTCTAAAGAATATATAAATTTTTAATATTATTGTTGTATTGTAGAAACTATAAAAGGAATTTATAAATGACTAGTAATCTTATTTTATTTTTTAAAATCATTTTAGTATGGAATAAGTATGATTTTTAATTATTTGTTATTAAGCAAAGAAGCAATAATTGAATTTATATAACAAGGTGAAAATTTTCAATGGAATTATAAGAGTGCAAAAATTAGTTTATTTCTTATAATTTTCTATAATTTTAATTTATATTAGATGGTTGGAAAATAATATTGTAAAGACTATATGAATTTTAATTTATATTAGATTGCTAGAAAATAATTTTAATCAATACCTTGGTGTATTCAACCGATCGATTCTTCACATCAAGACGGTTGGATACACCAACCAAGATCGATGGTGCCTAGGGCTTCCAGATAAGTCAAGCATTCACCGGTTGGTGTATCCAATGGTTCGATAGAGTCATCATCCTGCTGGTATATCCAACCGAATCGATGGTGCACATATAAATCTCTCCGCCGCCTCTTCCCAATTTCGCTTCCTCCCGCCTGTTCCCCAATTTCTCCTCCTCCCGTTCGCTTGCAAAGGCCTCCGACGACCACCTCGCCTCCGACGACCACGCCGCTGTCTCCTCGCCGGACGATGACCCCGTGCACGCTAACCGCCGTCCTCGCCTCCAACGACCTCACCGCCGCCATCCTCCTCGCCTCCGATGACCCTGCTGCCGTCTTCCTCGCCTCTGACTTAGTACAATGTAAGTTCAATGCTTATTGATTTGTTTTTCCCTGCTCTCGACGTGCTTCTCCATTAGCGCCTCGCTGGTGGTGACTGCCCCGTTCTCCTCGTTCGGCGGTAGGAGAACGGTCAAGGTGGTGCGCAAGCGAAAAAACTAAGGCGCATTGGTGCAGTCGAACATTGGCACCCTGCGGTTGAATACAAACTTGTTTGATCTATGATGGAGGCTTGCGGTTGAATACAAACAATGTAGTTTTGTTCTGTATAATGTATAGCAATGGATGATGGACCGCTAGATGTTTTGCAAAATGTTTGCCCTTCTATATTATTGCTAAATGTTTTATCCAAAAATAGTCTTTTGGTCAGATGTCGCATCGTGAAAGATATGGTTGCTTCTTTATTTGTCTTCAGCATTTGGATCTCAGGGTTGGCTAAACTCATCTATAAATGGTTGGTGAAAGTGAGGTTGATGCTTATGAGTTGTTTTCTTCTTAATTTGGTAAATATATATGATATATAGTTATGGATCAATATGAATGCATGCTTGATCTAACCTGCGTTTAATTGAATTTTTTTGTCTTATGTGATGTGTATCTCTTTAATTTAGAAATACAATGTCTTTAGTATTGATGGAGGAGTTCCTTTTTACAAAATATTGTTGAAGGAGTTCACAACTAATATCAACATGTGAACAACATATGTAAACATTTTAGACAAACATATATTTGTCTTGTTAACCATTAGCAAAACATGATTGGTTTGTATGCAGAGCCTATTATTAAACCATAAAAACCATGCACATTTCGATTTTGACCGAAAAGTTTCTAGAGTATATATCGATATCTAGTTTGCTATTTAATCATGTGTTATGTTATAAAACTAGAATATCAAGCAGCGTTTTTGTGAGCAATCCCCATTTTAAAAAGTGTTTTCCAAATGCACAATGATTTAAAGCTACTGGCAACCGTTGTTGTAATTTCTTAGTATTCCATACAAGTTAGAGTAGTTGGTTGATGTTAGAATGTGGATCACGCAGTACTACTAATGTATATCTCATTGCAGTTATACAATGTTGTATGTTTCATTTGTTATTTGTTGGTCATAAAGTAATACAGACGTAGTACTAACATATATCTCATAGCAACTACACAATTATAATATTGTATGTCTCAGTGTGCTTGTGGTTGTAAATTAAGTAAAACAAATTGCTTCCTGTAAATTCTGTGTTCGGCCACTTAATTTATTCGCAAGCTTGTATTTTTCTTCTGTAAACTGAAACTTATGCCAAGTAATAAACCGAAACTTTTGCCAAGTCATTTCTAATAGTAGATTCTTTCTACACCATTGTGATATATGTGCATTATATTTTCTTATATGTGCGTGACTGCACTAGATCTTTATTCATATATTATGTTCATTGGAGGAAAGTACCATATTCTTTTGAAGATAGTGTACACATAAATGTTTGAGGCTGCAAGATGTATCATGTAGGGGTGCAAACGGATCGGATAGGACGGATTTCGCTCATTCCGTATCCTATTCCAAATTTTTTCTAATATAGAATCGATACGACAAAGGCCGGATTCAATACTAATACGGATTACTTTGTCATGAATACTGAGCTTAATACAGATCGCTTTTGGATACGGTTAGTCTCGATACTTAATAGTTAGTTGGATTATGCGTGAAAGCAAAACCATATATGTCGCGATATTAAATACACAAAACTTTACTAGAACCTTGGAGACATATAAGTGTTTCAAATTCAATAATAGTAGCCTTCCCTATATAAGAATAATATGCACCAAATATAATTCCAATCAATATATGAACTTATATGATGTAGAATGTTTATGTTTATCGATCAAGTATCGGATATCTATTGCACTCATTTACACCGATATTTTTCCGATATCTCGATATACGGTATGGATCGGATACTTCTCTTCCCATATCTTACCCCATATTTTTTCGGATAGGCAGATTCGAATCCGGATCGAATCCGGATATAACCGGATATAACCGATATCATTTTTCTGATTCAATTGATTTTAAATGAATTTGGTCTTCTTTGGCCTACGAATTATCCGCTCCGTTTGCACCCCTAGTATCATGTCAAATGTATATTTATCATGTGAATTTTTCTAATTCTTGGTGAATTTTGAAATTTCTATGTATATGGCTATTTGGCATGGCTAGAGTTTGGATCTAAATTAGCCATCAAAAGTTTAAAATAATAATTAAAAAAACATTGCGGATCATAAGCTTGAAAATATGCATTGTCATCACAATTCATGTTCATGCATCGTACGTGCCCTTTTCTTGTGCCATTTCTTATATATCCTAGTTGTAGTTTGTATGGAAATTAACAGATGCAGCTGTGACTTGTAAGTGCTTGTGTGTTGATACATTGAAGGGAACTTCTGCAAAAAAAATTTATGTAGTATCATGTATTGATACGTTTAAGGGAACTTAGGCAGTGAGTGGATGAATAAATGATGCAAATGTATATAGCAAATTTGAATTTTGAAATGTATATGTATCATGTCAAATGTATATGTACCATGTGAATTTTTCTAATTTTTGGTGAATTTTGAAATTTCTATGTATATGTGAATTTTGAAGTAATTTCTATGCATAAGTATATGTGAAATGTGTAAGTATATGTGAAATGTATAATTATATGTGAAATGTCAAATGTATACTTGTTGATAATATTTGGCCGACTTAAGTTAAGAACATCTTCGGTGTCGCCACCCGTCCTCTCTACCTTCTCTTCCCCACCATCCTCCTCACCGTTTTAGAGTAGTACCATCAGCTTTACATGAAACGTGATCTTTACTTGTCGATAGGATTTAGCCTTTTGTTGTTCTATTTTTGTTAATTTTCAGTGCCTTCTTCTAGCCTAAGAAACAACGATGGCAGGCGAAGGATTTGATCAAGAAGAATTTATGAGAAATTTGATTGTGGGAGATGATGGTCATGAGGCGGGAGAGCCTGAACCCGCCCTCGTGGATCAACCCGTGGCCGCCGAGGCCACCGAGGCCGACGAGGCCGCAGAGCACGATGAGGCATGCGAGGTAACCATCAGTCCCGTTCATGATTGTCGGTTCCACTATCATGCTAAGTCAACATTCTGACCCGTTCATGATTGTACCGTGCTTTCAGATCGGTCAACCAAGCAGGCAATCACGTCAGCGAGGTCCAAGCAAGAAGTCGAAGGCAAGACATGTTATCACCGAAGTCGCCAAGAACGGCCAACCTCTTGCACCCTTGGGGGCGCTTGGGCCGTTCAATTTGGCATGCGGTGTCCACATTAGGGACCACGTGCCCATTAGTATAACGAAATGGGATTAGGTCCCTGAAGATACGAAGAACATGCTTTGGAACGATATGAAGGAGACATTCACCTTCCCCTAAGGGATCGAAGAGAAGGTGAAGAGTTACACTCTGAAGAAGATGGCCATCGCATTCCAGACTTATAAAAAGAAATTGAACACGGAGTATATCAAGAAGAATCGAACGCCCAATTTTAACAAGCACCCAAAGTTGCAGGATCATTGGGATGCGTTTGTGAACTACAAGACTTCGGACGAAGGTCAAAGTTTGAGTGAGAAGAACAAGCTGAATGCACAGAAGAAGAATTACCACCACCGACTCGGCCCTGGTGATTACCGCCAAGCAATACCCAAATGGGAGAAGAGGGAACAGGACCTGCTAGTGAAGGGTGTCGCACCTGCAACAATGGAATGGCCCGACAGAGCAAGACATTGGTTCTATGCTCACGGCGGCGCCCTTGACGATGAAGGCAATGCGGTGTTTGGGGAGGTGCTGCGAGATGTAGCCAGAAGGCTTGTACAGTCGATCGAGGAGTTTTCCCAGGGCACCTTCATGCCAAACAGAGAGAATGACGAGCTAACAAGGGCCCTACAAAATCCAGAGCACCCTGGATGTACACGAGACGTTGGCGTCGTCCCGTGGAAGGTTGGTTTCTCTCAGGATGTCGAGACCTATAGGAGTCGGGTGAGAAGCAAGGCTCAACAAATACAACAGCTCAGTGCACTTGAAGAACACCTAAATCAAACATAGGATAGAATGCAAGAAGAGATCCGAAGAGAGGTGCAGTTAGCCTTGAGCCAACAGCGGGAGACGGGCCAGGAACCTCCAAGTAATCCTAACATCATCAGCCCCTCTGTGCAGCGGAGCAGCTGTGCTTCCGGTGGGCTGCCCAAAGCGAACTTGGACCACTATCTTGTAGACAACATCAGGTAACGGACACCTCGTGAGCTGCACATCCAAGCGTGAAAACTCTCCTTCAAGGCAGCCCACGGCATGGCTCACCCAGTGGAGCCGGGGCAGCTCATCCATGACCAACAAATACCGTCAGGCTACTTCAAGGTCTCAATGGAGGAGGTTTGCCCAGGGTACGAGGACCTTGACCTCGAAATTCCTGGAGGTGACGGACTACAAAGCTAGGAGAGGCGATACATAATTTCATCCTGTGGCGCAAACGATACATAATTTTTCGAGATAACATGGATGTGTACTCTCCGCGAAGAAGCCTAACTCCTACACCATCTCCCGCACACATAAGCCCGAGAAGAAGTCCGTCTCCTCCCAAGAAGGCGCCGACTCTTACACCACCTCCCTCACACATAAGCCCCAGAAGAAGCCCGTCTCCTCCCAAGAAGGCGTCAACTCCTACACCACCTCCCTCACACACAAACCCCAGAAGAAGCCCGTTTCCTCCCAAGAAGGCGCCGACCAAGACAAACAAGCCAGCTCAGCCAGCAGCTCCCAAGAAGACGGGGTTCTCCACCCAATCCAAGAAGCTGGCTCCAGTTCTGAAGTGGGCGTATGATATAACCAATGAGATGACCAAGAAGATAGTACAAGACGAGGTAACTAAATTTTTTAAACCCAAGTCACCAGAGAAGAAGGTTCAACCTAGCACGGAAGAATTTCACAAAGGCTTGAGGACTGTTAAAAATTTGAAGGATCAAAAGAAATGCCTAGCTTATCAAACTACGAGTGCACATTGACTAAGGAATGCCACAAGAAGAAGACGTCAGCTGAGGAGAAGGCCAAGGAGATGCTAAAATTCTTCGATGAAACTGGACTTGACGCAGATCAAGTATTAGGCATGGCGAAAATTGAGTATGCCCAAGTAAGATGGCCATTTACACAGGGCGCATCATTGGTCAGGCGTGAGGAGCTGCTCCAGCTACCAACAAAGATGCGGTAATTCCATGAATGGTACTTGGACGCTACCACTGGTCTAGATTTGTTCGCTGTCAAGTACAAAGAACAAGATTTTTTCGATGGGGATGATGAATTTTATGTCGAATGGAACGTCATGTATGATCTATACCAGACAGATGCCCTCACCGCGGCCATGCTGGGTTGCTGGATTATGTAAGTGTCTTATTTACAAAAAACCATCGTACGCGCCCTTGTACTATACTAACTTGCAAGTCTAACTAATTTCTTCTTATGTAGAATGGAAATACAAAGATGCCGAAGGGATCGTATTTTTGACATAGGCTTCATGGACCCAAGAATTATCAACGAGACAAGCTGTTCTGACTACCCAAGCGAAACAGAGACTAACATATACAATGCGCTAATGGGACAAAAATATAAGTCAAAGATATATCTACCCCACGATTTGAGTATGTGTTTCGCATCACCTCGTTCTACTCCTTTTTCATAACACAATGTTAGAACTAATTAGTTATCTATGTTGACATATATATGTACAGTTTTCACTGGATTCTTCTTATGATCGAGCTAGATCGTAGCCTGATCACAGTTATGGACTCGCAAAGGAAACCAGTTAAAAAGTTTCAAAACTTTATCGACATGCTCAACCGGTATTAATTCTTGTTCCTTTCATTATTGTACTAGTTCTATTTCCTTCCATTTGAAACAAATTCTAATCATGTACAATTTGTAATCACATGTGTAGTGCATTCGCACGGTTTCGTGCTAAAAACAGGGGCGTATTCAAGGAGAAATTCGATATTACATTTGCTTCTCAAGTACGTATATCATAATGCTAGCTTTTTAGTTAGTTAACTTAATTTCTTTGCATCCATTTCACGCTTTCAACTTTTTTCACCGCAGATCTTGAGACAATCGCCGGGCAACAATTTATGCGGCTACTATGTATGTGAGTTTGTGCACACTCAAACCGAAGCCGCTGACCGCATGCTAAAAGGCGACAAGGGGGTGAGTAAATATAATTACTAGCTTTAATGATGTCTAGGTACTCCTTATATCTTGTACAAATTCAAGGATTGATTAGTTAATGACTTAATGACAGGTGTCTCAATATTTGGCAGAACAAGGACTAGAACTCTCGCTGGCGCGAGTGAGAGCAATCCAAAAATAACTCGTCGGCTTCATTTACGATGAGGTCATAAATCCGAACAGCGAAGTTTCACTTAACCAAATGTAAATAGGTTGGGCCCTTTGATAAGGACCGTGAACTGCTCGGGTCGACACTAGCAATAGCGATGCACGTAAAAGATCCCGATGAACAGAAGGAAAAGAAAGACTAAAGTTGTAATTAAAGTTGTTAATGAATATTCTGTGATCCTGATCAATGGACAGAAGAATTAATATGTGTACATATTGTAATACATTAGTTGTAATTAAATTTGTTAATGAATGTTCAGTGATTTAATTATCAGTCAGATATGCATGATTGATTATATGTGCTTTAATTAGTTGTGATTTAACACACACACACATATATAATAACTAGTGGACACGCACACACACACATATATATATTAATTATATATACACAACACATCGATGCGGCTGGAGAAACCAGCAGTGATCGATGAGGCCATCATCGATGCAGGTTAGAGACACCAACCGGCATCGATAAGGGTCTCGAGGCTCACGATGCGCCGCCACGCAGATATCCAACCCAGATCGATACTCTATCAAGATCAGTGAGGGAACCGGATCGATGTCCTTGAGCATCAGTCCCGGATGGCTTGGACCAGTTCAAAAACCGGTACTAAAGGACGTTTTCAACCGATACCGAATGCCAGTTCTATAGTAGTGCTAGATACCACGTGGATCAAGGAAGGTCGTCGAATCGCGGTCTAGTTGATAGGTTAGCGGGTCTAGGTAGTGTGCTTTGAAAACCGTGCAAGAAAACCCATTATGTGTGTGGGTTTGGGTTAACCCTTGCATGGCTGTGTGAGTGGGTTAATCCTAGCTCTTGATGAGTGCTTTAGGGTTAAGGGACTCATCCAAGGGTGGTAGGTGGCTCAAGAGTAGTATAAATAGGGGTGAAGGGATAGCCTTCTCCCCTTGAAGGTTTAGAGGTTTTTGTGCTCCTTTGAGTTTTGTCCACTTTATTGTGAGGCTTTGCAAACCTCTCCTTCCTGAAATGCAAATCATTTTCATCTATGCTTGAATTTACATTATGCATTTACATTATGTCTTAAATTCCACATTTACTTTCCCGCAATTTACATTCCAGCAATTTGGATTTGCCTCCCCTCCTTCTACATGCTTTCGTTTCTTATGCTAAGGATGATGATTAATGGTTGAATCTTTCTCAGATCATATCCTAATCATCTAGGTAAATCTTTGTGTTTTTGTTGAGAAAAGTTGATTTTTGTGTTCTTGAGTGAGTGATTCTTGTGAACTGCATTTTTGTGAGTTTTGACATGAGTTGTTTCTTGCTATGACATGTGGGTAGTCATCCAAGATCATCTTGATCATCCAAAACCCACGAGCAAGTCTTAGATCAAGTTCTTAAACTTTTCGTAAACTTGGGGTGTTCTTCCTTCTAATGGAAAAAGCTCAGAACTTTGATGTCAATCCTTGTAATTGAAGGTTGCAACAAGTTCCTGATATCCTTAGGATCACATCTACCAAGTTTTGTGAAGTTTTGTCTAGCCGATCAAAGGATTTCTCAAAATTTGCTTTTGACTCGGGCTGTTTTCATAACTGTTCTTCACCGTTTTGAGCTCGGTGCTACGGACTTCAAATGAGAGATCGGCCCGCGTAATAACTGCCTCATTTGATTTGCTTCCTTTTGCTGATTTTCATTGTGGGCTTCTTTGGAGTATTTTAAGTGGGAAAAATTTTATTTTGCAACCATTCACCTCCCCTCTGTTCGCCATCTCGATCCTTCAGTTGACCAGGTTTGTAGGATGGGAAAGGGAGAGGCATGGATCGTTGACTCCGATTTTTCTTGTCATATGATCGGATACTCTTGTTGGTTCTCTTTCCTAGTTCGAGCCCTAGGTGATGAGTTGATTACTTTTGGGGATGCTTCATCAGATAGAATCATTGAAAAAGGTTCCGTCTGCATTAATGACGATTTCATTCTTAAGGACTTTGCATTAGTAAGTAAGCTGCAATACAATTTGCTTTCTTTCTCTCAACTTATCGGTGACTTTTTTGAGGTAAGCTTTAAGAGTAGTGCTTGTAGAATCCTTGATTCATCACGAGGGTTAGTTTGTGAGATTTCTAGATTTGGGAGAGTTCTCTGTGCTAATTTTTTTGCTTTTCTGGAGACTCTCTTTATTGTTTGATTGCTTTAGAGTCCTGTGATCCCTTCTTCTAGCATAGGAGATTAGGTCACATCGGCTTCAACCATTTGACCTAGGTTAGCAACCATGATATCATTCATAGTTTGCCTAAACTCAAGATGGTCAAAAACTTAGTTTATTCTCCTTGCTGACATGATAAGATGGTTGCCATTTCTTATTCTCAATCACTATTATGATGACTGATGCACTATGGCAACTTTTACATATGGACACCGTTGGTCCAGCTAGAGTGCAGTCAGTAGGTGGGAAGTGGTATGTTCTTGTCATTGTCGATGATTTTTTGAGGTATTCTTGGGTGTTATTCATGGTCTCGAAGGATGAGTCTTTTTACCAATTTCAGGGATTTGATCCATAAGTTGTCTGTTGAGCTCCCTTGTGCCTTACGAGCTATATGCAGTGATAATGGCATGGAGTTCAAGAACTCCTACTTTGAGAGTTTCTATGAGGAGTTAGACCTAGAGCAACAGTTTTCCTCTCCATATGTCGCTCAGCAAAATGGCATAGTGGAAAGGAAAAACAAAACCGTGGTCGAGATGGCTAGAACGATACTAGAAGAGTACAATACACCTAAGAAATTTTGGGCTAAGGGTATAGCTATTGCTTGCCATGTGTCTAATCGAGTATTCTTGAGTAGGGTTAGGGCTCCGAATTTTGCACATCGCCGAGGCTATTTAAGGGAGAGGGTAGCACCCCGAGGTTCGTCAGACCGCGCCGCATCATTGCCCTGAGGCGCCGTCGCCCAAGGAGCTCCGTAGCGCCTGCAATACCTTGTTGTAGTGCTGAAGCTCTGCCACGTGATTTTTCTCTGTTGCTCACCGATGACAAGCTAGGAACCGCTACTTGGGCTCTGGATCTGGACTTGCCGTGTCACGCCACATCGAATCAATAAAGTTTGGTTGTCGTTCCGCCGCTGGATCGTCATCACAGTGGTCGTCTTCCTCAACTCTGGCAGAGTTCCACCGCCGCGCTGCCATTGGAAAGATTGCGAGTTTCTGACCATCGGATTAGAGGTAAGCGGCAGAGATCGTGCCACGTCACCGCATCAACAGGAAACCCCATTAGTAAAAGGTAGACGTTGAATTAAGATCATCCGGTCGACGTTCTGCCATGTGGCCCAAGATTCGCAACCGATCGATCTGATTTGGATGGGGTAGATCTCACCACGTGGCGTAGCCAGTTGCATCGCGATGCGTGGCAATGCGAGGACCGAGGCGACGTGCACCGGGTTCACAGTGAACTAGAGGAGGGTTCGTGGACCGAGTCCATAGACCATGGCCACGTGTCGGTGCTTGATTGGTCTGCCTCAGTGCTGACATCACAATGATGCAATAAATCACATTTCTTTTATAAAAATAATTCAGATATTATTTGATTTTCTAATTTTTATGATTTTTGAATCTTCCAAGAGCTCGTTCTGCCTCATACAAACTCCGATTGAGGTGATTCAAATTTCTAAAAAATTATAAAATTGAGATATATTTAATGGTGGATTTTATGTGATTTTTTGAGTTTATTTACTCTCTATTTTAGCATTTATTTGGCTTTCTCTCCTGATTCGCGTAGCCGTTGAGTTGTGCGACGCATCGGAGGAGGATCCGTCGACTCAAGATCAAATTCCAGAGCATGACTAGAACCATTGCCAAGGCAAGTTGTGCTTTAATCATGTTGAACCCATATTTATAAACTTGCTATATTGTTTTACCATATTGCATAGTATTTCATGTGTACAAATGTTTTCAATCTAAATTGGGATATAGCTATCATACCTTTTGATCTATACCCTATCTTGTCATTTGTATGCCATGATCTATTTGTCACCCTAGATTGGTTCACTGTAGTTGATTGATATTGAAGTCAATATGGGATGGTTAGATCGTATTAGTTTGCTTAGTCATGCCACATCATCACATGTACTTGAATTATTGACAATTAATCTTGACTAATGAAATATTGAACAATGATATGAACTTGTGTGTTATGTGTGGTTACACGATGAGATTGAGTTATTGTGGCGAGAGATATCATGCAACGATGTTGAATTGTGGATAGCACGTGGTGCTTGGTAATTAACTAGGATGGTTATCACCTAGATTGAAGCAAGTGGCAATAGGCAAGAGTGCCAAGGTGGGCCCGAGGGTAGAGAGTATATGGAAGTTTTGCTTTGATCACCCTAAGGACTTAACCTTGCAAGCCTTTGACCTGAGTCATTCATGCAACCACATGTCTGTTATGGGGCATCCTAGCTGACTAATTTACAATGTTTTAGCTTTAGTACTGCTTGTGGTAGTGTGAGTTCGGGTTCATGGATAAACTCACATAGCGCAAGAGGGGGGTCCTGTTGTAGTGGTTTAGCCCTTCAGTGTTGAAACCTCAGCGGGTAGTACTAGGTTAAGGCAGGGCATTGTAAAGGCTTTGTTATAATCACTCGCCTGTGTGGTGTATGGTTGTATCATGTGGGTAAAGTGCATAACCTCTGCAGAGTGTAAATCTATTCGGATAACCGTACTCGCAGTATTGAGCATAGCTCGGGAATTACAGTTAAGGGTTAGTTAATAAAATGTAAACTAAATGGGATGGCAGGTTGTTATGTGGAAGGATGAAACTTGACTTAGAATTGGAAACTTGGTTTACTTGGAAAAGTGTTGAATCTATCTATTACTGTTATTTATTTTACTGTCTTTTCAATCTATATGTCGTACTTGTTATTAAATGCTGTCTTATTGTAAAATAAGCCATTGTTAGCCATTCCTTTGGAATAAGCCTTGCATATAGCTATGTTAGATTGCATTTTGTGCACAACTTGTTGAGTGCTTTTGTACTTATCCTTGCCATCACCAACCAATCAATAATTGAGGAGTCATTGCCCTTGTTGAAGGAGTTCTAGGAAAATGCGAATCACTAGGCCCAAGTCTTGTCAGTCGCCTGTGGTGAACTGATGAGTCACCATTGTCTTCTACTTTATCCATTGCATTTGTCTTAGTCTTTATTTTCAGTCTAACCTTTCGTGGCTCAATAATGTAAGTTGGTCATAAGATCATGCACTTAGTTATATCAATAAGCAGAGTCTTATTATTCTTATCACTGTGTATAATGTGATACTTGCCAATGTTGAGCTGTGTACACTAGCGTTGATCCAGGGACTAGTGTAGTAAACACAGTGGGTTCGAATCGGTGAATTTGCACTACAAGAAACAATGAAAAATTCGTCGGTTTTTTTAAATTCGTGGGCAAAAAAAACCCACGAATTTACGTATTTAAATTCGTCGGTTTCTAAAACACCCACGAATTTAATTAAATTCGTGGGCCAGAAAAATACCGACGAATTTATTTATTTAAATTCGTGGGCTTGTAAATATACCCACGAAATTAATTAAACCCCGAATTTATGCAGTAATTAGGGCCTCGGCGTGTCTCTCTCTTCATTGAGTTCGCTCTCTCTCGCTCTCTCTCACGACCCGCCCCCTCCGCTTCTTGCTCGCCGCCCTTACTTCGCTTGCGCCACTGCCGCCTTGCGTCGTCGCCATGATGCCCGCCCGCCCCTCCTTTCCCCCAGCGCGCCGCCCCCATCCCGGACCCCGATGCCCTCGCCCCACGCCGCCGCCCCATCCCGGACCCCGAGCGCCCTCGCTCGCTCCGGCGCCAGCGCCTCTGCCATCCGTCGAGCCGCCTTTCGGTCCGGCGTCTGCTGCGGCGAGTCGCTTTGTCGTCGAACTCCGGCGTCTGTCGGAAGTCTGGCGGATCCACACGGCGTCTAACCCGCTTTGCTACCGCTAAATTCGTCCCTCTCGAGTTGCGAGCTCGTCGGGAAGATGGTGAACGCCAAGAAGCCGCCGCAGCCGCACGGGTGAAGGCGGAATTGAAGAAGGCGGCGGCTCGCTTGGGAGGAAGGTTGCCGGAAGCGGGAGGACGTGCACCAACAAGCGGCGCTGGACAAGCTGCTACGCCCAAGACAGAGTTCTTGAACTCCCGGCGAAGGCGATGGCCAAGGCCAAGACTGCTGCAAAGACAGTGATGGTTTGTCTCTTGAGTGACTTGTCTCGTTGTCTTTGATTACGGAACTCGCCATAGCCAATTAGGATGCCGATGATGTCGTTTTGTTTTGTTCGATGTGAAGAAATCCCTCTTGACTAGCAGAGAGGATCGCTGGTCAAGGGAATCGGTCGCCAAGAAGAGGATGGAGCCGAAAAGGATTAAGAGGGAGCGAGATTGTGCTCCGTAGTTGGTGCTCGTAAGGGAAAATTGGCGCCTTTTGCTTTCGTAAAATTTTGAATTTTTGTGGTGTGTATGGCTTCATAATTGGTTCTAAGGAAAATGTGTGACTATTGAATTTCAGCTAAAAAATGCTTGAATGGGGTATGTCACATGAATGAATTTATTTTCTCACGCACGTGAGAGGGAGCGATGGGGTTTCCATAGGGATGATGGGTGATGTCACTCAAACACGGGACCTTCATCGATGTTTTCATCTCAATGGTCTTATCAGAGAATCGAATGAACTTTGTAATTGGATGGATATGTTGGCTATTATCAACTGAATTTTGAAGCTAAAATTATGTTCAATACCTGTGGATGTCACATGTGCACTAGCATTTTGCTAACTTGGCGTTCTACTCTTTTTTGTTGTTTTCCCTACATATATCAGTCTTCAATTGAACATCCATTAACAATTAATTAGTAATGAATTCAGGATGGTTTATGTGAATAGGTGGTTAAAATTCAAAAACTTAAGTGCAGGTTAATTTTATTTATTTATTTGTCAAACTATCGTGCCATATTTGGATCAATGGAGTGATATTGAGATGGATCATTGAAGGCTATTTTATCTGGGCAACAACAACAAGATAATGCCTCGCTACTACCGCCAATCATTGGGAATGTTATGGTAAGATTCCAATTTAAATTCAATTTCGAGCATAAACTGTATCAATTGTGTGAGTGATGCAGATGAAATATTATGTTATTATTATGCTATAAGAATATTTATTTTAACAATGTTTGCAGCAAAGCGTGGTGAAATCACTAAGTTCTTAACTGTGCGTCCAACTCTGGAACCACTTGTCTCCTTGTGTCGAAAATTTCCAACCGAAGGTTAGAAAGCATAGAATGATATTGCAATGCATATCTGTCGAGTGTTGTCATGCCTAGCTTACTAGCTATCGGAAGATGCTTTTGGATTCCGCCAAGAAATGTCATCTTTTAAAAGAGATTCGTAAAATTATCTGATCTAATATTGGGAAATAAAAATGTCAAGTGTGGACCCATCTTCTTAGTGAGAACATGTCAACCCTTTCAAATAATCTATTAAATAATTTGTAAGAAATTCTCAAACTAATTAGAGGATGAGGGTGTTGAAGTTTACTACCACTTAGAAGTTCAAGTCTAACTCCAAACACAAGAGAGAGAAAAGAAATGACAAATAACAAATTTAATCGAATAGCAAATAAACTTTTGTCTGTCCTTTCTAATATAAAATGCTATGATCTATGTCTCGCAAGACAAGAGATTGGTTTAACTTGGAATTTTGCATGCTTGTTTGATTTGTCAATTGGAGAAGTTCGCATGTTCTTGCAGGAAGGTGGTTTACACTAGATACATCCCTAGTTGGATAAGCATTAGAGTCAAATTATTATCACATTCATGACCACCTCGTGTATGTATATGTACTTGTAGGAAGATCCAATTGTTTATTGCTATCATCAAAACTCGTCTCGATCTGTTTGATTCTTGGATTGACACAAGTTTTTAGTAGTCGAGGTGTTGTCTACAAATTTGACTAAACCAAGGAAGTAGTTATCGAGGGTTTGAGGAAGCATAAAACTTGAGAGTACTATCCAGGTTTGAGGAAGCATAAAAACTTGAGAAATACAGTGAGAAATGTAAGAAAATAGGTTGGCTGAAATAAAAAGAAACTAACCCGATAGTAGGATTTCTCAATTAGGTGCACGGACTCACACAAGAACCGGCTTTTGATAAGCTTGGTCCTTCTGAGAATGGAAATAGTTACTTATGTCTAGAAAGTTCACTGATATATAGAACAAGACTATGTTTTCCTTCTTGGTTGTTATATTGATGCAATGGATTTGATCTTGTCATGTAGGTTGAAGAAATTGATGGTGTGGCCTCTGACCTCGCCCAAGTTATTGGTAGTGAAAGAGCTTTGATAGAAGAGTGTGGGAATCTCCTATATCAAGGACACAATCCATTCTAGAAGAGTTGCTATAAGAAAACAAAATGCCTGGTTTTGAAAGGATACGATGGAGTTAATTGGTACACTTAGTCGTAGCAAGCCAGCTCGTGCATATATGGTGAAGAAGTTTACTGAGTTTAATTTTGAATTCTGAGCAATTAGGTGCTGGTTTCTAATTTATAAGCGCACACCTTTTGCTCAATTGCTTTATATCTTGTATTGCCTTCATTACCTATATAAACAGCATATGGAAGAACCCTATTTGGACTTTTCTGGTCTTTTAGTTCATAGAGAAAATTGTCGATTTCAAGACTTATAATATCTTTGGTATAGTTATACTCGCCAATCGATCAAGTAGTCTTAAATGTTCATAGGACACGAAATTGGTGCTTCTTAATTATTGAACTATGGAAGGTACAAACCATCACAATTAATCTCATCGGCCCATTTAGTAATAGTTAATGTCTCGCCTGTAGGCTCATAGATCAGTTTCATTTAGTAATAGTTAATGTCCGCTCTAAATTCTTAGTATAACATATCAGGTCAAATACAAGAGTTCGATGACACCGAACGTGAGAAACAATGTCATGGATACCTTTTGTGACTTTCTTGTGAAGAGCGACCTAGTATCTCGCTCTTAAAACACTCCTTGGATCTGAAAGTATAAATGCGAGTCGGCTTTGTGCAATATGCGTTTGGGCAACTAAGTTCTTTCACTTAACACATATGCTTCGTCTTATATGAAGGAATCAAATGAATATTTCGAGTGCTTTTAGCAACGTGCCATTTACTAATTTGATGTTCTCATTGTTAAGATTCGGTAGCAATTATGGGTTAAATTGTTTGACACAATGTTGTTTTGGTATGAATATATTTGTTGAAATTGATTTTGTATGGCTACATGTGTAGTATGTCTTGACATGTGAATCAGTCCAGATCAAGTAATATAGTTACCTAAAAAATAAAGAAATGAAATGTGCAATTGCATCTAGGTTACTTATTTTGATACTTTGCAAGTCCTAAGTTCATTGCATGCCAAAGTATATCATACTTTAACGGTTTATCTTTCTACCCTCCCAACAGATCAATATTGAAGGTGATCTGATGATAAAACAATATCCGCACTTCATGGATTGGAAAGCATATTCTTCCTACCATTCGACATCCATATTGGGCAGAATATATGATGAAGCAGATAAAGTAATATTGCTACAATCTGAGAATGTTCGGCCAATTTGTAAGTTCTTTCTAGTTAGCTAGCTCTTGTTGCCTTTTCAGTTTGGTATTTTCATTTAGTTTATCTGCACTATGAAGATTTTGCATATTATTAATTCTACTAATTGTTGTCTTTGCTTGCTCATATGAATATTTGGGTTCACTGTAAACAACTTGTAGAAAGAGGCTATAATTTGCAAGAGCTCACAATAGTTAAGGTATTGATACAAATGATGAATGCGACTCATTACAAGCATGTTGGGAGCAGTTGGGACCTGAGCTTGCTTTCTTTTGGTATTGATATTTGTTCACTGTTTTCCTTTTCTTGTTTCCCTGTACTTTGTTATAACTGCAAATGTTTTTTTGTCTGCTGAGTGGATGTCCTATTTACTAGAGAGGTCATGCCGAAATTTTGTATATTTCTGTGACTTAGAGAGGAATAGAGGAGTTTATATTGATGTCTTTGATGCTTGGCTGCTGGCTGCTTGCTACAGTTTGGTCGCCTAACTATTGCCTAGGCATTGAAGGATTTTGGGTTGGTAATTGGACATTACCATCCATCAAAGAAAATATAAGAGTTGGTATAGCTGATTTGTATTATGTTGTCATATGAGTTAATTTCTAGTGAGCTTTAGTCTTTCCGAACAAATAGTATTAGATTATGCAACGAAACATGTTAGTCCAACAGAGGAAACTACATCAAGCGATTTCTTCTAGTTCTGAACTCTAAAGAAGATGAAAATATGAATCTGCAGCTTAGGTTAGTTATGTTGGAACTTCTTTGTGGCATATATTATGCTAATGCTAGTCTTTAAATGCAGAGGCTATGACTTTTGGTGAGGATGGGAATGAGGAGGTACGAACCTTTCTTTTGTTTCTAGGTCTAGATGCTTAGGTATGTGACCATTCTGTGAAACCGAGAGAATCAGTGACTTTGCATCGATTTCTTGTGGATCCATTGATGTGAAGGTGCGAAAGCTCGGAGTGCCCATGTCTAGATCGATTGAAAAAAGGCCCATGTGGTAGCCAATTTGTTGATGCATTTTCTTGCTATCTCAAGAGCACAAAAGAAGAGAAGGTTGGATTTAGCAATTGCCGAGTACCTTCCAAATTTAGGTTTATATTGTTTGTATAGTATAGATTTTCAGTGACTACGTTTCATGGTAAATTTAGCACAAGTTGAAACACATAGATGTACTTTCTAGTAAAATTATCATTCTTAGTGAACTTTTATTGAATCCATGATTTATCCCATGGTACAGCATTACTTGTATTTTCAAATTTTGTTTTCAGATATGTCATTTGTTTTAGGGTCTTCGTGCATATCTGTCGGTTCTAACAACCGATTCAATGCAATCCTCATTCTATCTGAAGTTGAGATGAAAAATTTCTCGTTTAATTACCAAAATGTCCTGAATTACTCGATGATTTGAGAAAAAAACTTTGATCTGAAGATAGAAAGTTTCAACCACTTCGAGTTCATCGTCGATTATTTGCAAGGAATAGTGGTTCTGAAATTAGATGCACAATTGTTCATGAACATGCACTTTGCCAATTGAACCTGAACAAAGTTTTCCCAGAAAGGTGGAGCTTGTATATTTTCCTTCTGTTGTATGATGCTGTTCTATGTATTTAACATTATGTGCTCTCCTAGCGTCAAAGAAACTAGCGTCAGTTTTTTTTTTGTATGATGCATGTTAAATTCGTGAGCCCACTTAAACCCACGAAATTATCACTTAAATTCGTGAGCCCACTTAAACCCACGAAATTATCACTTAAATTCGTGGGTTTTTCAACACAATTTATGATTAAATTCGTGGGTTTTTCAAATTACAATTTATGATTAAATTCGTGGGTTTTTCAGAACCCACGAATTTAATTTAAATTGTGGGTACCCACGAATTTAATTGATTAATTTCGTCGAGTTAAATTCGTGAACTAAATTCGACGGTTTGCCCACGAATTTAACTTAAATTCGTGGGTTTTGGCCTAAATTCGTGGGTTTTTGGCCCACGAATTTTTCCCTGTTTCTTGTAGTGTTGGGTCTGGACAATAACTTAAGTAAGAATGAGTTCTAATGGATGTTGCTGGGTTGAAACATGATTTAGATGAGTTTCTTAACCTTTTCACATCCTAGATCTAAAAGAACTACAACAAGTAGAAGGAGAAGAAGCAAAACTCAAGCTGCAAGAAAGAACCAAGCAAAATTTCTTGTAAGAATTGAGACAAAGTTTGGCTAGATGATCGAAATATGATCTAAAAAGATTCATCCATCAATCATTTAACCTTGGCATAAAATCCATAAGAATTTAGAAAGAGGGGAGGCAAATCCAAATGTGTGGAAAGTAAATTGCAAGAATTTAAAGCGCAGAATGTAAATTATAGGAATTTAAAGTACAGATTGTAAGTTGCAGAATATAAGATAAAATTAAATTTTCATTACTTTGAGAGAAAGGTTTACAAAACCTCACAACCAAGTGGGCAAAACTCAAAGGAGCACAAAGAAACCAAAATCTTTCTCAAAATCTTGAGGTAGAGGCATACCCCTACCCTTCTATTTATAGCACAATCTAGTCAATCTCCACTCTTAGATGACTTCCTTCTCTCGTAAAGAACTTCATCAAGGGTTGAGATTAACTCACTCACTCATATATGGGCAAACCCGAAACCCAACAATATAACGGGTTTTAACCATTTGATACTAACCTAACTACTACTCCACCCGCGAACCCTTGATCCAATGATTCTCTTTCGCTTGAGTATGCTTAAGTTAGCATCTCATCTATTGACTTGTCATCCCAGCTTGCAGTAACTCCCTAATCTTAGTCATCTTCCAGCATCACTTTGATTGTCTAGACCTTAGCTCTCCTTGTCAAGTTCCGGTCTCCTCCGCCTCACTATGATCTAGCTCCGAAGTCTTGCAACCATCACAAATAAACAAAACATCACATAGCATTGTACAACACAACATGTAATATTTAATTAATAGCAATATGAATTCCCAATTAAATGCATCTCTCAAGCTCACTGGGAAGGCTGATAGCAACTCAAAATTGCAAATTCAATTTTTCAACCAAAACAAACTCATACAAATCGACACAGATCTAACAAATATCAAATACTCGTTACATATTCATGGGTTGACCTCCATATGGTCTCACAAATATTTTTACTTCTAAAACATTTATACAAAGTTTTGTCACTAATTGAAATGGCAATAGAATCTCTCAATTGAAATGATGACAAGAGTTCTACTCCCATATCAAAGGATGACAGATGTTATGTTGATCTTTTATTGGATGACAATGTACCTATCGTCAATCCAAACACCGCAGAGCTTCGCTGGACACTGCATTAGCATCTCACTGT
Organism: Guadua angustifolia; assembly: GCA_036346375.1. NCBI lineage: Eukaryota > Viridiplantae > Streptophyta > Magnoliopsida > Poales > Poaceae > Guadua > Guadua angustifolia. The sequence continues at coordinate 24,951,822 of CM070514.1, read as the reverse complement.
TAGATTGGTGACAAAGACTCTGACACCAATCAAAATGGTGACAAAGATCTATATTTGTATTTTTTGGGTTATTTAAAAAAATCGACAACAGAGTGCGCCATCTCAACACCCATCGTATATGGCAAACCACACCACCCAGCAAGGTTAAAAATTTTGATGAAATTTTGTGAAATCTAGGGGAGATCCAGGATTTCGACCGGGGATGAGATTCAAAATCTCGGCCAGATAAATTTTTTAAAAAAATCAATTTCCTACAGTATTTTTGATAAATTTCACCTAAATCTTGGGTATTTTGACTTTTGAGGACCGGATTTGGGTCAATAACCCTTAAAAATATCATCTTCAATGAAAATTTGTTGAAAAACTAAAATTTTGAAACATTTTATAAAAATAGCAGAAACACTATCAAATTTTTATAAAATTTTACGTGCTTTAACATGCTCTCAAAAATTTATGGTACAATATTTAGTAATCTAAGATTATATATAAAAATTTTAAAAACAATTTAACTTCATTTGTTATAATTAAAAATTCAAAATAAACATAATTGAGATAGTAACAGTGTCAGAATTTTATAAATTCACTAGAGTATGATCGTGATCCAAAATTTTTAGAAGTGTGTAAGCATTGCTTCAGAACCATTTTTTAAAAATTTCAAAAATTTTAAACTTATTTTGGTTGCTCAATCAAATCTATAGAAGCAATAGATGTAGCACCATAAGACTTTTATGAGGACAGTATTACTTTCATAATTTTTAAAAATTTCTCAAGCTTGAATATTACATAAAAATTTTGTGAGAATATTAGTGATGTGTCAGGACCATCCACAAAAATTTTCAAAATTTTCTAACATGATTTGTACTATTTTTCATTTAGTTGAAATTTGCTGGTCAACCTTTAGTAGCATTGTCCAAAATTTTTAAAATTTCTCAGGCTTGATCATCATCTGAAAATTTTATGAGAACATTATTGGTGCGTCAGAACCACTCAAAACAATTGTAAAAATTTTCTAACGTGGTCTATACTATTTTTCATTCGGTTGAGATTTGCCGGTGAGCCTTTTATTAGGATAGTAGCACTATCAGAATTTTTGAAACTTCCTCATATTTGATCATCATCTGAAATTTATATGGAAACATTAGTGGTGTGTTAAAACTATCCACAAAAATGTTCAAAAAATTTTAACATCGTTTCGACTAGTTTTCAATCGATTGAATTTCGCCGAGATTTTGACAATTTTGGCAATTTCGATTCAAAAATTTCAGATTTGAAATTTATTTTTAAAATTTTGACCGAATTTCATCTAAAATTTTATCAAAATTTTATATTTCACCTACCTCTAAGATGTGAACGAAAATGAAATTTCAAACCCACCGCCCAGCAAGATCAGGATCTTTGGAGATAGTAGCAGATCCCATCGAAGCAATGCCCTGTTTGCTGCCGTGGCATGCACTGTTAGGCAGAAGGCAGGCAGAGGCCCAGAGCTAGCCATACACGAAGCAACCTGACAGGACTTAATTCGACACTGTTTCCAGCATGACGACCTCAAGCCTCCAAGGCGCTGTGTTAGCTAGACACGCCTCTCGCTTAGCTCATCTACTAATTAACATGCTAAATGTCGGTACTACTACTACCTGCTAGTGGACAAATTAGTGACAAGAACCAGAGAGAGGCTGCGTGGCACTATCTTCCTCGTCCTCTTCCCGGCAATCACCCGTGTGCGCTCCGTGACTCGCGGCCTCTGTCTTCGTCTGCGACGCATCCGACGCGGCGACGCCCCATCTGCCTCGTCGTTGGACAAAGCGCTGGTCTGAGCCTGAACAGGACAATGGTTATTGCCCGATGGTTATGTCAGCATTATGTACGCATGGACAAAGCAAACTGCTGGACGCGAATTTTTCGGTGTCCTACCCCTCAAATTTTCTTTTTTCTTTTTTCAGAAGTAGTCTTTGTGTATTTTTCTTTTCACAAAATAGCCCACTGATCCTTGCGGCGTACGGAGAGCGCAGAAAACCCCATGGTGTGCTGCGTGACACGTTTATGTGGAATGGAGGTGTGGGAATCCGACTTTCTATGGACTGGGAGCGCGGGAATCCAGTGATGGCGCGTCATCCAGGAAAGGCCATCAGATAGAAGTTTCAGCTTTTCTAGCCTCGGCGACTCTTTTTTAATTAGGCTTTGCACGAACTGAATTAAAAAATAGCATCTTTTCTAATCGTGAAAATACTGACAAATAATACATATCACCATCCAAGCGTCAACCCAGCAGATCCCGGCAAGCATGCTGCCGCGCTCCCCCAACTGGACAGTAAGGTGTCAAACTTCCTAGGTGTGACACTGGCTCGGCAGCCAGCACCTGCCACACTCGCCCCCATCCTATCGCGGTGGGCTGAGTTGCTATGGTATTCAGGCGCGACGGGTGACACATGTCACATACTGAGATTTTTGTGGTGAAAAAGGGGCTATTTTATAATTTTATTCACAATGGGCTATAGATTTGCAAAATAAACATGTCAACAGAGCTAAAAAAGCTTCCATCAGATATTGAGCAAGCTATGGAGCCTACCTAGTTAATTAATGGATTGATTCTAAAATCCTTGAATGTGTCACCGATTATACATGGGGTCCGTCAAGATTCAGTGAGACAATAAATGATATATAAACGATGAGTTAAACTTTTTAGTGATATATACGAATTACCCCTTAATTAATCGCGTACCTGGATGAATGTCTAGCAGGAATCGGTAGGCCCGGCCCAGTGCCCCAGTGGTTATGTTCAGGCATACTACTCAAAACTGCTGCTCAGCTACCCAAATACCCCGCTTCAAACAGCCGACAATGTAAACAAGAGAAAATTTCAGTTATACTGTTGCAAAAGGTGATATATCGATCGATCAGCACTTGTCCAGACAAGCAGCTATAGAATGAGAGAACAAGATAACAGAACGATCGATGAATCGATGACATATATCACCGTGTAAATGCGCAGATGCCGACTCAGATCAATCCATCTCCATGGGGCGGGGCCAGGAATTGAACGTAGGAGAAGCCGAGCCTACAGACACATAGAAACCACAGATAGATTTAATGTAATACTAATATCTTTAGTCTCTAACATAGCACGAGAAAAAAAAAACACATGTAGTATTTCAGTACCTCACCACAGTGGGCATGGTGCATGCTTTCTACCTTCTAGTCGCCGAGTAGTTCAGTTCATGTTGCTGTGATTTCGTGAAAAAGATTAGAAAAAGGAAGTACGTGTTTACAGGGACATGAGTAGTCCAAATGCAGTGCTTGTCTTTTATTCCGTAATGCTAGCTTTCTCTAGCTTCAAAAAAGATCTGAAAATATTTATCTTAAATAATTAGCACTGCATGGACTTGAAACATTATCAGGCTTGGAACTTGGAAGCTAACATATTTCAACTTTAAAACCATTAACTAGCATAATCAAAGTAATTTTGATTCAAACTTAACGAGCTTTTTTATTCGTCCTAATGGCCAGTACTTTATAACAGATCGATCGGATTTGGGTCAACTTTTCTCTCTCGTACACACGAGGAGCTCAAATCACTTTCATTACATGTTTATTTTTCGAATCTTCAGTTACATGCTTTGATCATCGGTGATTGGTACGTCGACCGGTGGGACTCGATGCAACAACATACTCATAAGGTTCGGTGAGTGTAACGTTCTAGTCCATAATTCACTTAAGGCCTAATTTACTCGTGAGACAATTCACACACGTATTTCATTCTATTTATATTTTCGTCTTTATTTTGTATAAAAAGGTTAACTTAAGAGTTCTTTTACGGTATACTAAATTTAATATAAATTATTCATTTTTTTATTCAACGGATCAGATTAGCTATAATTTATTTATACTTTATCTGGTAGCAGAGTAGCAGAAATAGACTTAACAAATCAATGGATAAATCTGATTTCTACTACACATTATATACTACCTGTATAATATATCGTAAAATTTCTCTAACCTGAATTAATTAAGATGCCACATTTGGAACCAGCAATCATTTTATATTACTACAACTCATCTTAGACAAGTAATATGCGACTAATCTTAGACACCATTCCACTCACTACTACGGAAAGGGCATTTAGTCCCGGTCCAAAATCGCTTTTAATACCGTTTTTGAACCGGTACAGAGCATCCGGGATCGATGCTCAAGGGCATCGATCCCCGTTCCTCACCCGATCGATGGAGTATCGATCGGTTCGAATTCACACGTGGCGGCGATTGGGAACCCTCGAGCCCCTCATCGAAGACGGTTGGTGTCTCCAACCGTCTCGATGAGTTTTCATCAAGATGCAGGTTAGTTTCTCCAACCGGTACTAATGTTTTGTATATATATAGGTCTATTTCTCCGGTAGCTATTATATATATGTGTGTGTTAAATCACAACTAATTAAAAGCACGATAATCAATCATGCACTTTGCACGATAATTAAATCATGAACATTCATTAATAAATTTAATTACATCTAATGTATTAAAATATGTACACATATTTGTTCTTCTAATGTATTACAATATATATGTACACAACTTTATATATATACACAACTTTAATTACAACTTTAGTATTTCTTTTCCTTCTATTCATCGGGATCTTTTACGCCAAGACGCTCTTGCTAATTTGTAGATGTCGACCACGACGATTCATTGGTCCTTATCGAAGGGTGCCACTGTTAAAGTTTGGTTCGTGAAACTCGCTTTTGGATTTACAACCTCATCGTAAATAAAGCCGACGAGTTGTTCTTGGATTGCTCTCACTGCGTGCGGCGAGAGTTCAACCTTGTTCCACCAAATATTGAGGCACCTATCGTTAAGTCATTAACTAATCAATACTTGAATTTGTACAAGATATAAGGAGTACCTATACACAATTAAAGCTAGTAATTATATTTACTCACCCCCTTGTTACCTTTTAGCATGCGGTCGCCGGTTCCGGTTTGGGTGTGCATAAACTCGCATACATAGTAGCCGCATAAATTGTTACCCTACCATGAGTCAAGATCTCATGTGGAAAAAGTTGAAAGCGTGAAATGGATGCAAAGAAATTAAGTTAACTAACTAAAAAGCTAGCATTATGATATACGTACATGCAGTGGCGGAGCCAGAAAGTTCCAAAGAGAGCGGCTTAAAAAAGAGACATCCAAAATCAACTACTATGACTATCGACATATTGTAAAATAGTTAAAATTTAAATTGTATACAATATAAGTATGTAGTCTCTGCCCTCTGTGTTACGTGCCTACGCAAGACGCAGAAATCTTTTACTAATTACTGAGCTAGTGGGCTAGCGGGGGCGAGGTGGGCTTCATTTCACCCAAATTTCACAGTGGCTACGCCTCTGCGTACATGAGAGGCAATTGCAATGTCAAATTTCTCTTTGAATACGCCCACGTTTTTAGCACGGAACCGTGTGAATGCACTACACATGTGATTACTTAATTGTACATGATTAGAATTTGTTTCAAATTGAAGGAAATAGAGCTAGTACGATAATGAAAGGAACAAGAATTAATACCGGTCGAGCATGTCGATAAAGTTTTGATACTTTTCAACCGGTCTCCTTTATGAGTCCATAATTGTGATCGAGCTACGATCTAGCTCGATCATAAGAAGAATCCATGAAAACTATACATAGATGTGTCAACGTAGATAACTAATTAGTTCTAACATCGTGTTATGAAAAGGAGTAGAATGAGGTGGTACGAAAACACGACTCAAATGAGTAGGCTAGATATATCTTTGACTTATATCTTTGACCCATTAGCGCATTGAATATGTTAGTCTCTGTTTCGCTTGGGTGGTCTCTAACGGTTGTCTTGTTGATAACTCATCGGGTCCATGAAGCCTATGTCGAAAATACGATCTCTTCTGATCTTTGTATCTCCATGCTACATAAGAAATTAGTTAGGCTTGCAAGTTAGTATAGTACAAGGAAGTGCACGATAGTTTTTGCAAATAATTAAGACACTTACAGAGTCCAAAGAACCCATCAAGCTCACATCGAGGGCGCCTCATGCGGTATAGATCATATATGTAGTCCCATCGACAACAAATTCACCTTCACCGCGAAAAAAATCTTCTTGCTTAAACTTCACAAATAACATTTGTAGACCATGCTTGGTCGCTCCCAAGTACCATTCATGAAATTGCGCATCTTTGTCGTTAGTAGGCAGCCTCATGCTCCGACCAATGACCAGCCCATTTTAAATGACCATCTTACTTGGGCAACCTCAATCTTTTCCGTGCCTAATATTTGATTTGCGGTAAGGCCAGTTTCATCAAAGAATTTTTGCATCTCCTTACTTTTCCCCTCAGCTGACATCTTCTTCTTGGGGCATTCCTTACTCAATGAGCGCTCGTAGTTTGATTGGCGAGGCATTTCTTTTTTATCCTTCAAATTTTTAATAGTCATTAAGCCTTTATAAAATTCTTCTGTGCCAGGTTGAACCTTCTTCTCTGGTGACTTGGGTTTAAGAAATTTAGTTACCTCTCCTTTTACCACCCTCTTGGTCTCCTCATCGTTCATATCATACTACCGCTTGAAGTTCACCAACTTCTTGGATTGGGTGGAGGACCCCGCCTTCTTGGGAGCTCTTGGCGAGCTGGCTTCTTTCCTTGATCGGCGCCTCGGGAGGAGATTGGCTTGTTGTGGCGCTTATGTGCGCGGGAGGTGGTGTAGGAGTCGGCGCCTTCTTGGGAGGAGACGGGCTTCTCAGGGCTTATATGCGCAGGAGATGGTGTAGGAGACGGGCTTTGTCGGGCTTATATGCGCAGGAGGTGGTGTAGGAGTCGGCGCCTTCTTGGGAGGAGACGGGTTTCTTCTTGGGCTTTTTCAGAGAGGACATGTCCATGTTATCTCGAAAAATTATGTACCGCTTATGCCCACAGATGAAAGTGTGTACGCCTCTCCTAGCCGTAGTCCCGTCACCTCCGGAGTTTCGAGGTCAAGGTCCTCGTGCAAGTGCACCTCCTCCACCGAGACCTTGGAGTATCCTAACGGTATCTCTTGGCCATGGATAAGCTGCCTGCTCTAATGGGTAAGCCATACCATCGGCGCCTTGAAGGTAAGGTTCCGCTTGGATATGCAGCTCACAAGGTGTCCGCCGTGATGTCGCTCACGGATACTTGTCCAAGTCCGCTTCGCGCAAATTTCACCGAAGCGTAGTCGCCACGCCCGGAGGGGCCGATGATGTCTGGATTACTTGGAGGTTCTTGGCCTGCCTCACGCTGTTGGCTCAAGGCTAGCTGCACCTCTCTTCGGATATCTTCTTGCATTCTCTCATTTGTTTGATTCAAGCGTTCTTCAAGCGCACTAAGGCAGCTAGTGTCTGCCGAGCCTTGCTCCTCACCCGACTCCTATAGGTCTCGGCGTCCCAAATAAAACCAACCTTCCACGGGACAACGCCGATGCCTCGTACGCCCAGGTGCTCTGGATTTTGCAAGGCCCTTGTTAGCTCGTCGTTCTCCTGCTTGGCACAAAGCTACCCCGGAAGTCTCCTCGATGGATCTGCATAAGCCTTCCGCCACATCTCTTAGCACCTCCCCAAACACAAACATTGCCGTTATCATCAAGGGCGCGCCGTGAGCATAGAACCAATGTTTTGCTCTGTCGGGCCAATCCGTTGTTCTGGTGCGATACCCTTTGCTAGCAGTGTCCTGTTCCCTCTTCTCCCATTTTGGTATTGCATGGCGGTAACCACCAGGGCGAGTCGGTGGTGATAATTCTTCTTCATGCATTCACTTTATTCTTCTCACTCAAACTTTGACCTTCGTCCAAGTCTTGTATCTCACAAACGCATCCTGTGATCTTGCAACTTTGGGTGCTTGTTGAAGCCGAGCGTTCGATTCTTCTTGATATACTCCGTGCTCAGCTTCTTTTTATAAGTCTGGAATGCGACCGCCATCTTCTTGAGAGTGTAACTCTTCACCTTCTCTTCGGTCCCTTGGGGGAAGGTGAATGTCTCCTTCACATCGTTCCAAAGCATGTTCTTCGATATCTTGACCTGATCCCATTTTGCTATGCTAATTGCCACGTGGTCCCTAACGCACGCCGCATGCGAATTGAACGCCCAAGCGCCCGAGGGTGCAAGAGGTCGGCCGTCCTCGCCGACTTCGGTGATAACATGTCTTGCCTTCTTCTTCTTGCTTGGACCTCGGACGTGATTGCTGCTGGTTGACCGATCTGAAAGCATGGTACAATCATGAGCGGGTCGGGATGTTGGCTTAGCATGGTAGTGGAACCGACAATCATGAATGTGATCGATTGTTACCTCGCCGCCTCATCATGCTCTGCAGACCTCATTGGCCTCGGTGGCGGGTGCAGCTCATTGGCCTCGATTGGCGGTGCAAAGCTCGTTGGCCTCGGGCGGGTGCAGTTCCGCTGCCTCATGATCATCACTTCCGCAATCAAACTTCTCATAAATTCTTCTTCACAATCGTCATTTCTTAGGCTAGAAGAAGCACTGAAAATTAACGAAAATAGATCACATTTCATGTAAAGTCGATGGTACTACTCTAAAATGACTTGGAAGACGGTAGGGAAGAGATGGTAGAGAGGATGGGTGGGCGCCAAGATGTTCCTAATGTAAATCAGCACAAGTATACTTATACGATGGTAATTTTGCTAGAGTTGAGAGGAAATCAAGTGATCGATGTTGTGACCTCATGCTACAAACATGTGCACATGTAACTTTAAAATGATACTTATACATTAGAAAAAATTCATACGATACATATACATCTCGAAATGAAAAAATAATATGAAAAAATTTATATATACTCAAGAATATATTTGCTTAATAAAAAATAATGAATCATTCTTATTCCACACTAAAATGATTTAAAAAAAAAGCCCCTGCAAGTTCAAGAAGCATGGATGTGACGAGAGCGTCCGGTACACCGAGAGGCGAAGCCATGAGGAGGCAGGCTCGCTTATCATGGACTTGGTTGTCGCTTCTTCACACCACTATCGCCCATAGGCTTCTCCGCCGCCTGCATCGAGCTATTTGTCAGGTAAGTACTCCAGATCAATGAAGAAGAGGAGCGGAGGAAGCCTATGGACAAGGGTACGCTGAAGAAGACAAGAACTAAGTCCATGATAAGCGAGCCTCGCCTCCTCATGGCTTCGCCTTGCAATTTGACGCTTTGCCACATCCATGCTTCTTGAACTTGCAGGGCTTTTTTAAATCATTTTAGTGTGGAATAAGAATGATTCATTATTTTTATTAAGCAAATATATTCTTAAGAATATATGAATTTTTTCATATTATTTTGTACAATTAGTTGATCAAATTCATTATATACAGAGAGTTACAAAAAGAAAATTTGACAAGTTTAATATCTTTAAACTTGTCAATTATCTTTTTGTAACTCTCGATATAATGAATCTGAAATTAGAATAATTCACATGATACATATTCATTTGACATGATACATATACATTTCAAACTTCACATATACATAGCAAAATGCTAGGAGCTAAAGACCAAACACCTAACCCTTTGCCAAATGAATTATACTACCAAGAATACTAGCATTTTCTACGTAAATTAGCAACCCAGAGCAAAGAAACAAAAGAAATCTCACATATACATAGAATCGATCAATAAAAATAGAAATTTCAAAATTCACCGTAAATTAGAATAATTACATATTCATTTGACATGATACATATACATAGAAACCGATCAATAACAACATGATACTAATGTCAATTGCTCTACGAATCACCCTATGAACCGCTTTGGTTGATAACTTGGGCTCTCAGATTTTTGGGTGAAAAATTGAAGATTAGATCTTCAATCCAATCACAAATCGGCTAGACAATTAATTTAGCAAGTTAGGCCTCAAACCCTTACCTTCCTAAGCATGCACAAGAATGAGACAGACTAAGGTATGGGCAAACAATAGCACATATACATAGAAATCTCACACATACATAGAAATCTCACATATTTTTGAGCAAAAGGACATCAAGATCCGATGTCCCGTTTCAATTAAGAAACTAGCATAAGCGTCCATCGGCGTTATAACATCACAAAAGACACTTAACAACCTACCGAATAGATCGATCACCAAAACAAAAAAGCAAAGCAACATAGCAAAATGCTAGGAGCTAAAGACCAAACACCTAACCACCGCGAACCATATACTACCAACACTAGCATTTTCTACGAAATTAGCAACCCAGAGGCGTGAAGAAAGAAATCTCACATATACATAGAAACCGATCAATAAAAATAGAAATTTCAAAATTCACGAGAAATTAGAATAATTCACATGATACATATTCATTTGAGCATAAATCTTGAACAAAGATATGATCTAATATCAAAGTATACAAACTCATGAATAAGTATACGTAGCATTGCCTAACAATGACAAGTATAAGGGACATCACAACTAGTATAGTGCTCTAGTTGTTAATTTATATTGTTCTCGATAACGGGTTGCCTTAAAGACCGTCCTCGTCACAAGGACAAAATCATTGACCAATTTGTGACAACCTTATTGAAAATAAACAATATTTCAACACTTTAATGAGACAAGAGAGTAATTAATTGAGAATTGAATGCTAATATATATCTAATGAATCAGGTACGCAAGAAAGCGCTGACAGGATAATGGAAATAAGCTTGCTAACAGATAAGTGAATTAAACAGAGACAACAATTTAATCCAGTTTCAACAGATAGCGAAATTAGAGAATACTGATAGCAACAAGGTGATTCCAGAACTTACAGCAGCAAGATCTAAAGCATACCAGAACAAGATTCACATGGCATACATATATTAGAATTGACAAGTTAACAAATTAACTACTCAATTAAATGTCAGTTAAAGATTGTTGTTGTCACAAATGGTCTTGCTAAACCCAATCTTCATCGAACAATAATCCCACTCTTGCAAGGTCCCCAAGTCTTGTAGATCGGCCCTTTGCAAGCTCTTGTGAAGCGAGATGCATACATGTAGCTCGTAATTAATGTTTTAAGTTCAGATTTCAATTCAGATCAAGACACGATCGCAAGCATGAATGTTCAGATCGAGATTCAAGTGATAAACTAACATGAAAGACTAACGAGTCTAAGGCCTAACTCACAGAGTAATTATCATACTCATTAAACAACCCATAATCATCACAGAGCACACCAATCACAGATACTCCCTCCATCCGAATCAATCCACCATTCCGAATCAATCCACCAGAAGGATCAAATGCGATATCTCGAGAAAACATTTCAATCTTCCAACTACATACTCCCTCGGCCCCAATCAATCGAATGGCTTTACCACTTAAACCTAGGTTGGCTTTATCGGTTCTTGCTCATACAAGACGGAGGCTCTCCGTAGGTGAGGAAACAGAGGAAAGTCATTCCGAGGCGAGGAGGATGGCGGAGAGCGTGCGTCGGCGCCTTGTGGGGTCGCGTGAGGCGAGGGCGACATGGCTTTCATGGCCATGGGCGAGGGCGACAGTGGCTCGCGAGCGGAGGCGAGGACGGCGCGTGGGGTCGCTTGAGGCGAGGAGGACGGCGGGCGCGGGTCGTTGGAGGCGAGGACGACAATGCTCGCAGCGGAGGCGAGGACGGCGGCGGTGGGGTCGCTTGAGGCGAGGAGGACGGCAGCGCGGGTCGTTGGAGGCGAGGAGGTCGCCGAGGTCTTTGCAAACAAGCGGAGGAGGAGGAGATTGAGGAACAATGGCGGAGTAGCAAATATTGGGGAAGAAGAGGCGGGGAGGGCTTTATAGGTGCACAATCGGTCCCGGTTGGTGTCTTCAACAGATCGATTCTTCTCAAGATCTGCTGGATACACCAGCCGGGACCGATGAGTTGGCCCCTACAGCGTAGCCCTAGGCACTATCGGCCCGATTCGTGTCTTCAACCGGACCGATGTGAATACTTTCTCCCTTGGGCTCCCGCTTACAGCGCCAAATCTAAGCCATTGGCCCGGTTGTTGTATCCAACCGGGTGATGTGAGAGATCGATCCTGCTGGATACACCAACCGGGATTGTTTATCTATTAAATCGCTTGATCGCTTCGTCTTCCCAGCTTCCTGTAATGTAACTTCCCAACGCAAGTTCGCGCAATGAGCTCCTCCGACGCAATGAGCTCCACCCAACCTCCATTCCTCCTCCAATGGCTCCTCCAAAGAGCTCCTCCGATAGCTCCACTCACCGACGCCGCCACCTCCGCCAAACCCGCCTGGCATGACCATGCGCCAATGGTCGTGGCGCTCGCCGGCGCCATCTCCACGGCTGCTCCGCTTCCTTCGACCGGCGATCCGCCTCGCCACGCCCTCAATCGACTCCGCCTCGCCGCGCTCCTCCGTCGACTCCGCCTCCTCCGCGCCCCTCCGTCGACTCCGCCTCCGTCCTCGCCGGGAAAAAGCGCCCAGCGCCTCCTCCTCGACGCAGCACGAGTACGACTCGTCGGAGGGATATCGCGACACTGGGAGGCGGACAATGATCGAGACCGTGCGGCTCGAGCGAGGACCCTTGATGGTCTGCGCCGAGGACGATTTACGACCTCGGCCACCCCCTCCCACGGCATTTATTTAGTAGCTAGCTAGTCTTTTGTAGTTAAAGTATTTTTGTAATGCTTCTTATAATGCAATCTATAAAGCATTATAATGCTTCGATAATACTTTTGTTATTATCTTCTTATATATATAATGCAATCCTACTTCTTTTAATTATGTTGCGATTTGTTGATTTGAATTGATCGATCATCATAGACGGCTCTATTTTCAAACCGTTTGTGCTAATCAGACAAATGAATGTTGTGGAATCTTCAAGTTCTGGAGGAATATTGGTTGCTTGAGTTCAAGAATGGTTGATTTGCTTAGAGTTGAGTTCGGAGAATTCAAAAGATTTTGGCAATGCTCCCGGAAGAAGCTGTTATGTTGATGTTTTGTTGCAAAAACAAGAAGTCATTATGTCCTCGTTCTCGATCCAAAATACACAAGTATTAGTAGTATGGTTTTCTTTGGTTAAAAGCTGTTTGGTGTTTTTAGTCTTGCACGATAAGTGGTTGAAAATACACAAGTATTAGTAGTAAGGGTTGTTTAGTTGATGGTTTTGAGCTAAGTATGGTAGATCTTGAACCACTAGAGAGAGACTTTGAACAATATTGTTAGTCAAATATTAGTACAATTTCAACACAAAATACGGAGCAACAGGAGAACCACTAGAGGAATGTGATCAACTAGTATGTTAGTAGTCTATTACAACAAAAGAAAGCAAAGCAATCCTTATTTGCTAACACACTTTGCTTTTACAAGTGATCCTTCATTATGATCGCGGCGTACGTAGGGAGTTTCCTCTGTATCATTCAGGACACTAATGTCTACGTCCACCGTGAAAGGAGGCAAAATCGTCGGGCGATTATACTCTTCTTCGTCTGTGGCGCCTCAACTCCGGACAATCCTTCTTTTACCGAAGAACCACGTGGCGCCTTGGCCGATCGCTCTTGCTAGTCTTCTCATTCGCTTTTTAGGTTTCTTGTCCATGTCCATCACATAGAATACCCGTGTCACATCATTAGCGAGCACGAATGGTTCGTCCCTATAGGCCACTTGCTTGAGGTCCACAGCTTGTCATACCATACTTATCGATATCCACGGTACCGCCGGTTTGACCCATTGGCACCAAACAGAGGGACTTTTAATGGTCTGTACTCCCTCTCCAGATCTCCTCTATGAAACCATAGTAGGTGTCCATCTTTCCATTTTTGTCCAAGGCATCTATACTGGACGCCCACTGCTTTGGTTGGTGCTCTTGCTATCTGGGTTGTCGTGTAAAATGTGTACCCATTTATCTCATACCCTTGGAATGATATGATTGTTGTGGGCGGTCCTCGAGCCAAGAGTTTCAATTGTTCATCGTCTGCATCGCTTGCCCAACAGCTTGCTTTTGTAACCAACTCGCCGAAATGATCCATTTGCTCCATCGCGATCCACTTATCGACTTCTCTGGGTATTTGTACGTAGACTCATCTCGTGATCATAGATATCTGAACCACCACTGCTTGCTTGTTTCAATACCGTGAAATGTGCTTGTTTAAATGCAAGTAGATAAATCGCTATAGGATTCTTTTCTCCCTAAAGTCCCTTTTCCTCGTAGCCTCCCTCATGGCGTGATCTGTGGGCGCCAATCGGATTCAGATCATCCATGTAACTAACACAAAACTCGATCACCTCCTCTGTCTTTACACCTGCACAATGCACGTATACAGGCGAGACCTTTCTGAACATACTTCTTTAGGATACCCATGTACCTCTCGAAGGGAACATATTGTGGAGGAACACAGTCCGAGAATTTCTATCTCTTTAACAATGTGGACCATGAGATGGACCATAATATCAAAGAAGGATGGAGGAAGATCATCTCAAGGCTAACGGACTATTGACCATGTCATCATGCGAGACTAGATAACTTATTCGCTCGATGACCTTCTGCGACAGCGTTGAAGAACGAACACGCCTTTATGATTGTCCCTCGTACCCAATCTGGCATAATACCTCGCACCGCCATCGAGGAATCAGGTCATCAACACATGACAATCATGGGATTTTATGTACGATTTTATTCTCTTTCATGTTTATGAGTCTCCTTATGTTCGAGGAGTATCCGAAGGACCTTCACACTGCTCAAGAACTTAATCATGTTTTTTTTCTTCCTTGCTCGTGAGTGTAGCTCATGGGGTGGAGGTAATGTTGTCCTTTCTCTCTCTTTTCGGATGTAGGTCGTTCACGAGTCCCAATAGTCTGAGGTCCTTCGTTAGCAGAAGTGTATCTTTTGACTTACCGTACATATCTAGGAAACCTAGTAGGTTCACGAGACATTCTTCGTGATATGCATGAAGTCCAAAGGAGTGGCGGACCTCTAAGTCTTTCCAAAGAAGGTAAGTCCCAAAATATTGACTTCTTCTTCCAAATGGCCTTCGTGTGACCTTGTTCACCGGGACGGGTTTGCTACGAGGACCTTTTCCAAATACTACTTTCGGATCATTTACCAAAGAAAATACAAGCGTCCCATCGCGATGCATGGGCTTCTTCGTTTCTCTTACATCCCATCAAAATTCTCACCCTTCCTCCGTAATGGGTCCTTCATATGGAGGAACCTCTGCGGCCCATGTACACAACCTTTCGAGTTTTTAGGTACTTGCTTCTCGTATCCTCTAAGCGGTGGATCACGGGCTTTATATCCTTTGATAGATAGGCCCGATAGATTACCAAGTGCAGGCCGTCGTTGATGGTTACTGAATAGCAATGCACGAGAGTGAAGTGCTCTCTTTTGTACTCATCCCATACACGTACACCATCGTTCCACAAGTGTTAACAGATCTTCAACCAACGGTTTGAGGTACACATCAATGTCGTTTCGTGTTGCTTCGGCCTTGGATAAGCAATGGCATCATAATGTACTTCGCTTCATACCGTACCAAGGAGGAAGGTTGTAGATACATAGAGTCACGGGCCAAGTCTCGTGGATCGCCGCTCATATCGCCGAACGGGTTCATCCCATCCGTACTCAACCCAAACCTTATGTTCCTTGCATCCTCAAAGAAAGTCCGGTATGTTCTATCGACTTTCCTCCACCGGGAGCCATCGCTAAGGTGCCTTAGCCTTCCGTCGTCCTTACGGTCTTCCTTGTGCAACAGATCATCCGGGCATGCGCTTTGTTCGCAAATAAACGCTTCAATCGGGGATTACTGGAAATACCACACCACCTTAGCAGAGGTCTCTTCTTCTTCTGTGCCCTCTACCTCACAGGTCATCACGCTGATCTTATACCGCTAAGTTTTGCACACGGACAAGCTTCCGAATCCTCATACTCATTGCGATAAAGGATACAATCATTACGACATGCATGTATCTTCAGACCTCCAACCCCAAAGGCGGCACAACTTGTTTGGCATCGTCGTAGTTTCGGGCGGTGTGTTCCCCTCTGAAGTAACTTCTTTATGAGGCATAACAACTCGTCGAATCCCTTATCGCACAATCCATTGGTCGCCTTCCATTGCATCGCCTAGTGTGGTACGCAACTTTTATAGCCCTGTCGACGGTTTGGGTACAACAATGTTCCGTGGTCCTCCCATACGCTACCGAACTTTTCGCATCGTCTTTCATTGATGTATTCTCCTCTCCATCACGCAAAGATCTGGTCTAGGTCATCATCACCACACTCCCACAATGTATCTTGAACGAACCGTGTTGACCAAATATTCCGGATATTGTTGTCCGCCTCTTCTTCTTCACCGTCTTCTGTATAATCTCTTCTTCACCGTGCTTGGTCTAGCGGTATAGTTTGACATGAAACCTCTTGTGAGCAAATGAAAGTGAAGGTGGCTGGATTTTGGCCACTCCTTCTCATTCTTGCGCTCTATGCATGGACAAGATATGTAGCCCGATGTCGTGTGTGCATCGGCCAAGATAAGAAAATCTTGCAAACCCTCGCAAGAACTCAGGGAGCGTCGATCCATGTACATCCATCGCCGTCCATCTACATTATGTTACATCAAGATAATCATTACCTCATTTTCCGATAATGAATTGTTGAACCAAAACCTAAATATTAGCTAGATCCACACCTTCAATCCGAAGCTAAATAATAATCCAAGCAAAATATAAACCCACACAACAAGTTTTTGCAACCTACAAAAAGAATTGGTCGATCGTAGTGCGGATTCAAAATTACGAACAAAATTCACAACGACTTTGTTTGCAAATTCTGTTGAAATTGTAACACCTAAAAATTTCTAAATTATTATTCAATCATTTATTTTTATTTTTTCTAAATCTCTAGCACTTAATTAATGATGTTTTCAAAAATAATTTCTTGATGGAAATTAAAACCAAAAGTATACTAGAAGTAATTTTCTAAGTTTAAAATATTCCAAAGTATTTTTGAAAACTTTTCTCAAATATTGAACTCATTTTATATTTTCTATAAAGCCATTCATATTTCTGATATTATTTTAATTACAAATGAATTTAAATTTCTTCTTTTCCACATAACCATTGCCATTTGAAGATCCCAAACTCCATGATTTCCATGCACCATTCTCCCCGACTACGCAAGCAACCAAACCTCATCCTTCATCGATCGATGGAACTAAAACCTAAATTTAAGCTAGATCCACACATTAAATCACGAGCTACATTATAATCCAAGTAAATTCTAAACTTACACAACAAGTTTTTGTATCCTATTTGAAAAGATCAAGCTAGATCTCTACATTCATATTAATCTTTCATCAATCATGGGAAAAGATCAATTTTTTTCATAATTCAAGCAAAAAAGAGGCTCCATTTAACACCAAATGATATGAGGAATGATGTTACTAACCTTAGTTACCTTGGTTGCGAGAGTAAAATGACCAAAATTTAGAAATTTGGGCAGCACCTCCTCTACATTCATAATCTTTGATCAATCATGAGAAAAGATCAAATTTTCTTCATAATTCAAGCAAAAAAGAGGCTCCATTTAACACCAAATGAAGTGAGGAATGATATTACTAACCTTAGCTACCTTGGTTGTGAGTAAAATGACCAAAATTTTGAAATTTTGGGCACACCTCCCTCCCTTCAAGCTCTTGGCGAAGCTCCACCGTTCTTTTCGCGCCTTTGGAATGATCTGGAGTGCAGAGAGCGGGAGGAGGAAAAGTTTAATTGGGACTAAGATGGGTTGAAGACACGAGATCTTGATGAGATCACATCGATCCGGTTCGTGTCACGAACCGGTACTATTTAGCACCCACTAAATAGTACGGGTTCGTGACCTAACCGGTCTCGATGTGATCTCATCGATCTTGGTTCGTCTTCAACCGCATTAATCGCCTCCCCGCAGGACTGTAGCCGCTGAACCGGATTGATCTAACTATCGGTCCGGTTAAATGAACCCCGTCTTGATGGGCCGGTAGCAAAGGTCGGTTCTGTAGTAGTGACTTGAGCCACATGATACTTTACGGTTACAGAACGGGATATTTGGAGGGTGTGCGTATATGAGATCCACAGAGGTTGGAATCTGCGACTAGTTTAGCTGTTAGCCTGTAACACACCGTTGCACAGTTTGTAAACCATTGACCAAATTAAATTGCTTCGTTCCTGCGAACTGATCGAACAGCTGGTAAACACACATTGATGCCGATTAACGAGACGTTGGAGTGTTGGAGGATGGGCGAAGAGAAGAAAAGTAACCTCTCTAGGGCCCTAGGCATGGAATTGACTCTGGACTAGTGGCATCCCTCCCCTCCCCTGGAAACAATGCGACTACCAGTTCATTCGTCTCTGAGGCCATTCCTAATGACAAGTTTTATTTCATGGTTTTCAAAAATACCATATCAACTAAAGGGGTTTGGATTGATAAATGAAATAAGATCTCCTAACATACAATTTCATTTCGCAGTTTCATGGGCTAGCCATAGCATTTAATTGTAGTATGTGATAGCGCAAGAAAACGCAATAGATGGAACGATGTTTACACGTTACATAAATAGCTGGAAGCAAACCAATCTACCAACACGGTTTATGGAATAGCACCGGTGGAGTTGAAGAAAATCATGGCCAGTATCTACACTAGAAGATAGGAGAAGATCTAAGCCAAAAGCGGGAGATAAAAGCTGAACGGAAGCAAGAGTCTTTGGCGCTTGGAAGACCAAGAGATCAGATTATCGCCAAGAAAAACTCCATAGCCAGAGGTAGAGCGGTGAGTGTCGGGACACGGAGACACCAAGGAAGTGATGTACGATACAAGGCTTGCAATTGGACATGCCGGCGCGATCAATGACCTCCAAGGTGTCTTGGCCGCGAGAGGAACAAACTGGAACCGTGGGTGGACACGGAGACACCAAGGAAGTGATGCAGAGCCCCCAAATCTTTCATGGAAAATTCCTGCTGTAGAGCTGATATAACATGGCGAAGTAAGCTCACTGAAGAGGCAGTAAGAATAATGTCGTCAACATATAGCAACAAATAAGTCAGATCCGCTTCGATGATATATAAGCGAGGATGAGTCGGATTTACCAAGAAATCCAAGAGAGATGATGTGAGAGGCAAACTGACTGAACCATGCCCTGGGCGCCTGTTTCAAACCATAGAGGGACTTGTTCAAACGACAGACATAATCGGGATGAGCAGAGTCAACAAACCCGGATGGCTGAACACAGTAGACAGTCTCCGACAAGGTGCCATGGAGAAATGCATTCTTCACATCAAGCTGATGTATAGGCCAACCCTAAGAGTGAGCAATAGTGAGCACAGTACGGATGGTCGCCGGCTTAACGACGGGACTAAAAGTCTCCCCAAAATCAATTCCAGGACGCTGTGTAAATCCCTGAAGAACCCAACGAGCCTTGTATCTGTCAAGAGATCCATCGGGATGAAGCTTATGCCGAAAGACCCATTTACCAGTGACAAGATTAGTACCATGAGGACGGGGAACAAGGTCCCATGTATGATTGGCCTGCAAAGCTGAAAATTCCTCGTCCATAGCAGCACGCCAGTTTGGGTCTGCCAGAGCCCCACGATAGCTCTTCGGCAGTGGAGAGACCGATACTGCGGTGAGGATGATATCCTTGGCCTTGGCAGGTTGCCGAAAGCCAACTTTGCCCTGGGTCACCATGTTGTGATCATTGAGAACCGGAGCGATGGAGACGGCGCCCTTGGGTAGCGTCGGGCGAGTGGCCGAACTAGCCGCACACGCGTTGGGCGCCGAGAGACGAGGGCCTGGAGTGTGTGCGGAAGGGCACCAAAGCGAGCAGGTCGAAGTCGATGGGCATGCAGCGACTCAACACCAGCAAGGCCGCCGGCCGAGGCCCAGCAGCGTCGTGGAGCCTGGGAGCCGCGCCAACCAGGAGAGGCCCAGCAGCGTCGTGGAGCCCAGGAGCCAGGGGCGGACTAGCAACTACGCCAGGCAGAGAGGCACTGCGCGGGTGGACCAGACGGAGAGCCAGCCCGCGTAGAAAGATCGTCGGATCCTCATTGTTGGACGACGTCCCGCCTGGACGCTGGTGAACAGTGCCATGCAAAGGAGCCGCTGAATCTGCGTTAAGCTTCGGCGTCAAAATCGACGGAGCTAACGCGCACTACGCTGCGAGCTAGATCGGCCGCTGGCAACAACCCGTGGTGAGGAACCGACAGGGGCAGTAGGGCCAATCTGGGAGGCCGCAGAGGGAGTACCTGCAAAACAACGAGTGCCAACAGCAAGGGGTGCATGGTCGTATTCCGATAGAAAGTCAAAGGTGGAGGAAGGAGGGGTGGTGCCGTGTTAGAGAAGGGAAAAGACGATTCGTCGAAAACCACATGACGAGAAATAAGAACTCGGTTAGTAGACAAGTCGAGGCAGCGATAACCCTTGTGATCGGAAGAATATCCAAGGAACACGCAAAGAGTAGACCGCGGTGCAAGTTTATGGGAGGAGGTGGCGAATAGGTTAGGATAACACGTGCACCCGAAGACTCGAAGGTGGGAGTAAGAGGGCTGTACACCGAACAAGGCAAAGTGAGGTGTGGAAAAATCGAGGGTCTTTGTAGGGCGACGATTGAGGAGATAAGTAGCGGTGTGTAAGGCCTCAACCCAATAACTAGGTGGCAAACTGGCTTGGAAGAGAAGAGACCGAATGACATTATTAATGGTGCGAATGATGCGTTCGGCACGACCGTTTTGAGAGGAGGTGTACGGGCAAGACATGCGCAGGGGCACTCCCCGAGTGACAAAAAACAGGCGAGCGGAGGAGTTATCAAATTCGCGACCATTATCACATTGGACACTCTTTATGGTGCAGCCAAAATGAGTGGTGACATAGGAGAAAAAATTAGCCAGCGTGGAAAAAGTATCGGATTTGAGACGAAGGGGGAATGTCCAAAGGTAGTGGGAGCGATCATCAAGAACGACAAGATAATATTTATAGCCAGACACACTAGCCACAGGAGATGTCCATAAATCACAATAAATTAAATCAAAACTCTGTGAAGCACGAGAACTAGAGGACTCAAAAGGAAGACACGTATGACGTCCAAGCTGACAAGCATGACAAAGAGTGTCGTCTATATGTTTATGACAAGCAATGACCGAGGAGGCGGCTAACTTGGACAAAGCTTCATGACCCAAATGACCGAGACGCCGATGCCACAGGGTGGAAGAGGAGCTGCTGGCAAGAAGGGTGTGAGGCTGAAGGTGAGACACGTGGAGCGGGTAAAGCTCACCAGAGCTATTGCACCTGGCGATCACGTTCTTGGTCTGCAGGTCCTTCACAGAGAGGCCATAGGGATCAAATTCAACAGAACAGTTGTTATCAATAGTGAATCGATGAACAGAGATTAAATTTTTAATAATATGAGGAGCAACCAGAACGTGGTGAAGGTGAAGAGAGCCATGAGAAGCAGGAAAAGAAATGGAGCCAGTTGCAGTAACAGGGAGAGAAGCACCATTGCCAATAACAATGCTAGAGGGAACAAATGACGTGGGTGGGTGGGAAACAAGAGATTACCGAATTTCGACGTCATGTGAGCCAGAGCACCCGTGTCCATATACCACTCATTGGTGGTGGTGGCATGAGCGTCATTGTGCTGAATGCATTGGCTAACCCGTTTGATCCTTGCATGGCGAGGCGTCGTGAGGCATCGTGGGGCCGAGGTCGCAACGCCGCCGTACTGCATGCCCATGGGAGGAGGCGGTGAGATCGCACCAGGAGACGGTAGGCCGGGCATGCCAGCGCAAAGCAAATATCTGCGAGGTCGGGCGCTTGATTCTTCTTTGGTGTTGGCTGGATCGGGCTGCTGCTGTCGGTCTTGGCGAGGACAGTGGTGCACGCCCGAGCCACACCGAAGGTACCGCCCAAGGTTGTACATCGTCGGCGAAGCGGCGCCATCCGGCGGCCTCAGCGCCGTCGATTGCTGATCGCGTGGCCGGCGCCAGGGCGAACCTCTGGAGGCACCTGGCCACAGGCGGAGCCCGTGCGGCTTGCGCTGCTGCCGAACTGGCTAGCGCGGCGCTTGTTGGAAGGAGCGGGGCCTTGAAGCCGCAGCGGTGTGAAGGCGACAAGAGGCGTCGGCGGGACTCCGATTTGGAGGCCATAGTAAGTTCCTCGAGCATGAGTTCGGAGCGGATGTCGATGAAGGACGGGAGCGGCCGCTGGCGTCGGATGAGGGCAGACATGTGGGCAAACTTATCGTTGAGGCCACGGAGCATGGAGAGGACGAGCGTGCGGTCCGCCATAGGCTCGCCAAGATCGCCAAGATCATCGGCCATCACCATGAGTTTGCGGCAATAATCAGAGATTGAAAGATCACCTTGCATGAAGTTTCGAAATTGGGCATCGAGGTAGAGAGCACGCGTCTCCTTATTGCCGATGAATTGTTGCTCGAGGCCCATCCAGATGGTGCGAGCGGTGCAACCGGGCGTCATAACCATCTCGAGGAGATCAGAGGAGATGGTGCCGTAGAGCCACGACCGCACGGTGCAATCCATCCGCTTCCAGTCGGCGTCATCGAGTCGGCAAAGATCGGACGATGCGTGATCATCGGATCGTACTTGCCGAGCATGTTGAAACGAGGCCACGCCACATGCTGTACTTGGTAGAGGCTTGGTCGAGGACAAGCAGGATGAGAGCCTTGATGTTCAGAATGGCGAAGCGCCGCGTGAAAGAGCAAAGACAAACCTGGGCGAGGGCAGAGCACTTCCTCCGTCCATGAAAGTGCGGACTCGGTGAACGGAGGCGTGCGGCCTCGGCGCGTTTGGCCGCCTCCTCATCGGCGCGGGCGTCGTCTTCACCAGCCATGGCGATCTAGCGGGGGTGGGCGGAAGGTCGCAGGAGCGAAAGGGAATCTGATACCATGATAGCGCAAGAAAACGCAATAGATGGAACGATGTTTACACGTTACATAAATAGCCGGAAGCAAACCAATCTACCAACACGGTTTATGGAATAGCACCGGTGGAGTTGGAGCAAATCACGGCCAGTATCTGCGCTAGAAGATAGGAAAAGATCTCAACCAAAAGCGGGAGATAAAACTGACTAAATATAGTCTAACAGTATGGTGTTGTGATCAAATGTTCCATATGATTATGTAGCTACTTGTAATCATCTAATGAATATGATTTTGTAACTCAAGGAAGCAGCAGTAGTAGGTTTCACACTCAGGATGCAGCAGTATTCACACTCTAGAAAGAAGAAGCTTTCACACAAGAAAGCAGCGGCGGCATTATGTTTTACACTTAGAAAGAAGCAGCATTTACACTAGAATGTAGCAGCATTCCTGGAAAAACAAGAGGCATATCCAATTGCATGATCAGATCACAGGCAATCAGGTGATAAGCAACAAGCCACTGATCACAGTCATCATCGGCAGTCAACTGAAGAGCATAGTTACACTCTGTCAAGTAACTTACATGCTGAACAAGTTAACATATCATGGAAGCAACAAACCACTGATCAAAGTCAGCTCACCTCACGCTTCATCATCGTTACTGAACAGCTTCAGCTCCATCTTCTCCAATGCCTTCTCTCGGTTAGCCTTTGCTTGTTCGATCACCTGACTTGTGTCTTGACATAGGAATGAATTATAAACTTCAAGCAACTTTGCTTCCTTTTGCTCCTTTGCAGCCTTGAGTTGAAGCCTTGAGATTTCAAGCCACATGCCTGTGTCGCCTTTTCATGTTCCTCCTTACGCTCTTTCTGCACTTCAATTAATTTACTTATGTTCTCTCCTAAAAGGACAATACCATCCATGACCTGTTCCAACTTGCGCTTCCCATTGCATTGGGCCTTAGCTGCTTCTCTCCCTGTGGGACGCTCTTCACCTCTGTCATCAGTAATATCGATGGTCATGCTCTTGTTTTTATCTTTCTCCAATTGTGCAACATATACACACCATTTCGGTTGGTTTTTGAGAGTCCTCCACCAATGTATCAGCGTGAAAGGCTTTTTATGCTGTCCTTCATACATCTTCAGTGCGTCATTGAAGGATCGAGATGGCGAACAAAGGGGGGGTGAATGGTCACAAACAAAATTTTCCCCACAAAATACTCCAACTAAAACCTCTAAAAGATTGCGCAAAACAAATCACGAAACACCCGAACAACTTGACAACTATGTGTACCCCTAGCTTGCATAGATGAAAACCATGGAATATGTGGAGATTTTTGAGTCACAATCCAGGTTTTCAAGTATCCAAAATAAAAGAAATTAATTCAACTCTTACTTTTAGAAAGGAGATTGAGCCAAATCACAAAAGCCACTTTCAGAAAAGCAAAAGCAGAATTTTCAGAAACTGTCCTCACTTAGAGCAGGAGGTTGGTGGACTTCTGGTGCTCAAGAAATTTTGAAATTTTTTTTCGTTATGAGAAAATGAGTCATTAAGAATTTTACTAAATTTAATCTCAAAAATCCTTGTAGAAAAATCAGTAAAAATCAAAGAACATAGACAGTCAGAAATTTCGAGCAGAAAGTTTGGTGCTCGGTTTTCACCTCATGGCGCCGAAACGGTGCAACCAATGAACTCCAAAATTTTTATATAGATGTATATGAGAGTCCTTCACCTTCTCCAATAAAAATCACTTGAAAATAATTTTTCTATATTTTTGTAAAAATCAAACACTAACTATTGCGTGAAGAATAAGTTCTGGACAGAGTTGCAACTTGATAGAAAAAATGATCTCTACTCTATCTTAGAGTGCAAAAGAGACATAAAACCATATGAACACACTCAAGACATCCAATATTAGTAGCATTTAGAAGGAGGGGAGGCAAATCCAAATTGCAAGAAAGTAAATTGCGAGAAAGTAAATTATAGGAATTTAAATGCTGAATTTAAGACATAAAGTAAGTGCGTAATTTAAATTCAAGCATGAATGAAAAAGATTTGCATTTATGGAAGGAGGAGATTTACAAAGCCTCACAACAAGGTGGGCAAAGCTCAAAGGAGCATAAAAACCTTTATAATCTTCAAGGAGAGGAGGCTACCCCTCCACCCCAATTTATACTACTCTTAGGCTACCTACCACCCTTGGATGAGTCCCTCAACCTTAAAGCACTCATCTAAGGGTTATGATTAACCCACTCACACAGCCATGCAAGGGCTAACTCAAAACCCATATCAACAAAGGGTTTTCTTGCACGGTTTTTAAAGTATACTACTTAGACCCGCTAACCTATCAACTAGACCACGATCCAACAGCCCTCATTGATTCATGCGGCATCTAGCTAGCATCATCTCCTTTCCTTGTCTTCTTGGCTTGTCCGGACTCCATCTCTGATCATCTTCCGGCGATCTCCCAACCATCTGGACCTCCAACGCTCCTCGCCTAGTCCCGGTCATCCTCCGCCTCACCATGATCTAGCACCGTCGCTCTGCAACCATCAAAGACAAGGAAAAAACCTTTCACATACCAATGCCTACAAAGATATTCAATGATTATCCCAAAATCATTAATCAATCATAATTTCGCTCAAAGGTCTGGTGCTACCGCCCCCAGGCCGGTAGCACTAGGAAGAGCAACCAACACTCAAATTTCTTCAAATCAAAAATCTAATTCAAATCAAACTCAATTTCAAATCAAACCAAGCTCAAATCTTATCAATTACTCATCACACACAAGGATAGACCTCCACATGGTCTTTCAGTCATCCATCAGTTGATCGTCGAGAGTAACCACTTTTATTCACTTTAGTTACCGTGGTCCAGCAACCATTGAAATTATTGATCGTTGTCTTTAAGCGTGACCAGTGAATCTTCACCTAGTTTGTGTCCCTTCTACGATCTGGTGGGGCATTCTTGTTAAACTCATCAGTGATTTCTCCCCAAAATGTATCCCCCTTCTTGTCATTCCCTTTTATCGGGTCATTAGAAATGTTCAACCAAGCACTAGCCTACAAAATGCAAAATAAGCAAATTGGTGAAAGGCAACATAATGCCAATTCATGTCTCATATTTGAAGAAAAGGTTTAATTACATGTGATTACCAATCTAACTTCCTCTTCATGTGACCAATGCCTCTTCTTTGCTGACCTACTTGTCTCAGCACTATCGTCACCGTCAATGTCGATGCTGATGTTTTTTTATGTATCTTGTTTGGCTGATGGTCCTGATGGTGATGGAGTCCCTTTGGCATATGGTGGTAGTGGTAGAGATGTTGGGTTGAAGTTCTGAGTAAGTTCAACAAAATGGAAATTTTCTCCAGTTGGCGGTGCTGGCGGCGAAAACTGTGGTTGTTGTAAGAGATTTACAAGGCCACTAGGTGGATACCCCCTTAAAATGTTCAACGAAAACCTTATCAGATCATGTATTTGACAAATTAAAATATTCTACTATTGCTATATTCTACCACACTGTTGCCTTACACCGTTGGATGCTGATCTTGTGCAAATAACAAGCTAATATTGTAGGCAAATAAAAATTAAAAAGAGCAGCATTTTCCTATGCTAATATTGTAGCCATATGTGACCATCTATTAAAATTGACATATCACGTTGGCAAATAAACATGGTCAATGAAAATGGATTAATATCTCAAACTAATATTATAGCATATCTCAAACGAGAGATATTTTTCTAACGGGGCTCGAACTTTTGCCAAATATGCTCAACTAAGTCCTTCTTAAGTTGTAAATGAGTTGAACGATCCCGAATATCATAATTCTTCTCTAGAATTCTTTCAAATGTAGCGCATTCTTCAGGGGAGAATTCTGGTGCTTCAATAATCGTTGTACTTGGAGCCTCATTGAAATCAAGATTCTCTTCAATGTCCTCTTCTTTTTCATCTTTAACTATCATATTGTGAAAGATGATGCAAGCTAGCACAACTTTCTCAAGTTGTCCTCGGTCATATAGACGACTTGGTCGCTTCAAAATGCAAAACCGACGTCGCAAGACACCAAATGCTCGTTCAATATCCTTTCTCTTTTGCTTCTTGTTGTTGTGCAAATAACTTGTCCTTGTCGGTGATGGACAAGGATATTGACTTTACAAATACAGACCCATTCCGGTATATTCCATCTGCAAGATAGTCATGTTGTACCGATTCCGCTGACTATGTATTGCAGTCGAGGAGCTTGCCCCTTTAGTTCATTGATAAATAGAGTCGACTAGTTAAGAACATTGATATCATTATTAGAACAAGCAACACCAAAGAATGCATGCCAAATCCAAAGATCATGAGAGGCCACGACCTCAAGAATTATGGTTGGGACTTTTTTATCACCCCGAGTGAATTGGCCCTTCCATGCATTGGGACATCTTTCCCACTACCAGCGCATGCAGTTAATGCTCCCAAACATGCCAGGGAAACCTCGACTCTCACCAACTTTGAGCAAACGCTCAGCATCCTCCATAGTGGGGCACCTCAAATATTGTCCACCAAAAACAGCAATAACACCTTCGACAAAATTCGTCATCGCCTCTAATGCAGTAGTGTCACCAATCTTCAGGAATTCATCTAGATGATCTGTGGCACTGCCATTAGCCAATTGGCGAATAGCCACTGTACATTTCTATAATGGTGTGAGCCCTTGCCGATTAAGGGCATCCACCCTTGTAGTGAAATAATCAGACCATTGGCCTAAGGCATCGACGATGCGTAAAAACACTGGCCTTGACATATGAAATCTTCGGCGAAAAATTTTGGCTGAATACAGCGGATTCTCTGAGAAATAATCACCCACTAGATGTTGATGATACTCCACTCGTGGCCTCTTGATGTACTTTCTCGGACCACTTCGATGATCAAACGCCGCTTCTTGAAGAGCTTCGATGCTAGCCTTCAAAATCACCATGGCCTCACCGACTAAGTCATCTAAAATGTCATCTTCGGTAAGGAAATCATCTAATGAATATAAATCCTTAGGATCAATAGTGTTGCTTGCTTGATCACGATGATCAGAAATACTGTAGAGATGAAGAAAGAGTTTGTATGATAATTCAACTGACAATCCATTGCAATTCCATCTCAGTAAAAGCATTCTAGTAAAAAATATTGCAAAATAGTTGTCAATCTTCAAACATATGAATGATTTATCACACATGAGCACATGAGCTCTTCACAGGATTCAATTCAGTTTTTGATAATCTACCAACAATCACACAAACCACCTAGACCTGTTTACTTGTATGATTATATGAAAGATTTATCACACATGACCACATCAGGAATGTGAACAAGACAAGAAAACTTACCAGGGATTAGGGGAGTGATTTCCATGGGTGGGCGGAAATTTGCACTACTGCTGCCTCTAGATCCGGGCCACCATCCTGCGGCTGGCGATGGTGGCGGTGGTGGCGGCACCTGTTGTGGTGGCGGCGCTGGCGATGATGTACCACTTGGTGGAGACGACGTCAGGATTTTGGGGGCGCCCTTCTTCTCCCGTCGAGCCATGGAAGCAGGGATGCGTCATGCCTCCTCCGTCGGCTTGAGTGGCTCAATCTACTCCGGGATGGAAGCGGAGACGGCCAAACAGGGGAAGAGGGAGGCACATGGATTGGACAATGGCGGGAGAGGAGGGAGATGGCAGGAGAGGAGGGGGAAATGGTGGGGAGGTGCGGCGAGGGGACACCAGCCACACTGGATCGCGAGAATGCATGGGATGAAATGATGCACTCTCAGTGCAATTTCATTCGGTTTTCAATGTGTTAGAAACGGTGTGCACCCGGTTTCAACCAGATGAAACTAGTCTCCTCTCTCTCCTCATAATTTCTTTGCCATGTCACCATTTTTGCTGACGTGTCACCTCATTAAATGATAATGAAACTCCCACTATGACCGGCCTGAATCAGTAGTTTCAAGAGAGATGTTTGTATGTTTCTTCTTTTAATATGAATTTTATAAATCTTTAAGTCAGCAAATGACTCTCGCAATCCATCTCACACTGATACTCACATGGATCGATAAAAGTCGTCCCTCGGCCATGAGTATTTGTCCACTGATACAAGATCATACCAGGGTTCATAGTGTCAATGAAAATCGTGAAAATCGATCGTACCGGTCTGGCTCGAGAAACTGAAATGGTGGATAAACCCATCTAATTGAAATTCAAAAATTAAATTTGAAAAAATTATCCAAAAGTTCCCTAAAATTAGTTTTAATAGCTTTTTGACATCCATCACGAAATTTTTTGAAAAACTGAATTTTGAGACTTTTTTTTATCAAAACCAAATATAGATTACTTAAATTGTAAAATTTAGAATTGAATGATGTGTTTTCCTTTGAACAAAATCATTTGCAAAGCAAATAAGCCATTATTTTACTACTTGATTATATCTACTGTGAACTAGTTTGTACTATTTAGTTGGCATTCAAAGCTCAAATGAAGAACATCTTTTAGTTGCAATAAGGGAAATTGTTATTGAAAGGCAATTAGGAGTGCAATGCGTCCGTTGTGATGTTTTTATGGTTACTGCTACGTTGTCTCTTCTATAAATATAAATTTTTTCATTGGTGATAAAGAGATCAAGTAAGATCCATATTATTCTGACACGTGATTGAAATCTCAAAGCCTTCCCCCTTCTCGTGATCTATAAATATGATTTTTATCATTTTCTGCAAGTTCTTTTAATTTTTCTTCAACTTTTTCAATTTCCGCTGAGTGTGCTAATGTTTGATGTAAACCGGACAAAAATCAGTAAAAACCGGTTGGTTTTTAAATTATTTCGTCGTTGTTTGACAGTCTATTTCAAAAATTTGACTTTGCCTTTCGTTCAATTTCTACCGATTTTCGACGAAAATCAGCGCCTCCTACTTGTGGACGAATTCTGACGTTGATCGGTAATATAAACCTCGGATCAGACAAGAGCCCGGAGTGCAAGGTCGACAACGGCAAAGAGAAAGTAACGCCATGTGCATTTTTCCGCGCACAACGGACACCGCCGTTTTGGCCGGGAGCCCTGCCGCCAACGAATACACACTTGCAATCCCTGTTCCGTGTCCGCCTGCACACGCCACTCAGTTTGCCCCGTCTAGAAGGGTTGGCTAGCCACTATCAGCCAATGAATCGAAATCTTAATGAGTCAACCGTGTTCTTGATTCAATTACGAATTAATTAAGCATATTATTAGTTTGAGAGTTTTTACCTTCGGTGAGGTAGCAGAACCTCCCACCAAATCATATAAAACTTATAGTTCTGCAGATAGGTCCGGCGTGCGCCCGTCCGCGCCGCCACGCATCGCTTTTCTATAGTGAAAGAACGAGCAGACTGATATATTTGTTGTGGATTCCATTTCACATATGCTGTTCAGCTCAGTTGGTTTAGAGCATTGCTCGCTAGCGGTGGGTCTCGGCTTCAAATGCTAGCACACGCAAGTATTACACCTACTAGGGGTGGATATCGAGCTGACTCGACTCGGTAGACTCGGTAAGGTAACGAGTCAACTCGAACTCGACTCGTTATCTTAATGAGCTAGAAGTTCAACTCGACTGTTAAGCTCGTTAGTAATGAGCAAGAGAGCATACATATTTGATTCATGTAGCTCGATTAACTCGTTAGCTCGCTCGATTAACTCGTTAGGGATTTAGGATTTAGTCATTTAGGATTTAGGGTTTTTTTCATGTAGCTCGATTAACTCGTTAGCTCGCTCGATAACTCGTTAGCTCGGCTCATTTAACTCGTTTTTTTAACGAGTTCAAAACCCAGCTCGACTCGATTCGTTAAGAAACGAGTTCGAGCTGAGTCGAGTTTTCTAGTACTCGTTTAACTCGCGAGTTTCGAGTTTTTTTTCCACCCCTAATAGCTACGCGACATACTGTATCACAACTACTGTAGTAGCTACAGTTTTTTTTTGCCTAGCTCCATTGGCAAGAGCCTGGCGAACCAAGTAGCTGGGCTAAGCTCAATCACTGGCGCAGCATTTTGGTCGTAGCTAGGGCTGAAAATTAAGCTCGAGGCTCGCTCTGCCGTGCTTGGCTCGATTTCGGCTCGGCTCGGCCGATGCAATAGTGAGCCGAGCCTGCTACTACTTTAGCTCGATTAACGAGCCGAGCCCGAAATCGATTCATGAGCTCTGGCTCGTTATAGCTCGTTATCGACCAGTTTCTTCGTGGGTCATGTTATGAAACAAATAATAGCCGCTTCAGTTGTTCAAAACATAGGTATCACAATGCTTTTGTGCATGCAACAAAGACTTCATGCCAAGTTATAAGATAGAAAATTAGAATGGGTATCATATAGTTTTCGAGTAATAGCTAGCTAGGAAAACCGATTACTTATCAATCGACGATCCACCTAACGATGAAGAAAGCTCAAGGAATATCACAGATTTAAATAGCAAGGAAAGTTTCATCAAACACAAAAGGATTGCATCAAGCTCAACCGTGATGAAGTTTCTCATAATCCAAGAACACGATATGAGATAACCGTGATTTTACGATATGAGATACTCAACAAGGATCCGTAGTTTTACGCCAAAGACAAATTTGCTTGCATCTGTTCGTAGTCATAGGTAAATGGCTAAATGCACAAAACATCTTTCGTTTTTGTATTTGCACGTTCGGGAACTAGATAACATCATAACCATATTTCTAAATTGAACTGAATACATAGCTTCAGCTTCGTATCCATCGATGAACCGGGAGGGCTGGCAAGGGAGGTGACGAAGGTTGGAGGAGGGCGCTGGGTGGCGAGCCGGGAGGTGGCGATAGGGTCAGTGGCAAGGCCAGGGAGGTGAGGAGCTGGGCTAGAGGTGGAGCTTGGCCGGGTCGGGGAGGTGCAAGCTTGGCCTGGCTGGGAGGCACCGAGGCGGCGACGAGGTGGAGCCGTGGAGACGAGGTGACAAGGCGACGACGGGGTGGAGCTGTGGGGAGGCGACAAGGCGACGGGTGGCCGGAGTCACGAGTCGGGAGGCGCTGGGCCGACGCCAAGCCTGAACCCTAGCTCTCCTCTTCGCTCTTTGATGGATTTGGGGCTTGGGCAGCTCGGTTTGGGGAGGAGTCGAGTGACTCAAATCGCTGAATTGGTTTTGAACTTTGGTGGCTCAGCTTGGCTCAGGAGCCTCAACGAATGACTCGAGGCTCGACCGAGCCCGAGCCGAGCTTAATTTGTAGCTCGATTCATACTCGGGACTCGGCTCGGCTCACTTTTTCATGAGCTCGAACGAGACTGCAAGCTCTGGCTAATTCCACCCCTAGTAGAGTCTGAGGTAAACTGTAATGCTACAATAAAAGAATTTTTATTTATTTTTTTGCAAATATTTTTTCTTAAAACTTTTAAAATGAAATTTCTATAGTAATTTATTTCTAGAAAATATTTTTGGAAAAAATAAAAAAACCAAAAAAATATTTTTTAAAATTTGCAAAACCGATAATTTTTTATTTCCTCAGTATTTTAAGCAATTTTACTCTCTATTAAAAATTTGAGGATCACCCGTGGCAACGATCGGTATCTATATCTATTAAATGAAATTTGTACGGTACATTATTCGTAAAAATATTGTCTGGAAAAAATAAAAAAGAAGCTTCAAAAAAATTATTAAAACTGGTAGTGTTTTTATTTTTTGCTTTCTAAGTTTTTTTTGCCAATTTTCTCTCTGTTAGAATTCAAGCATCACACGTGACAGCGGGTGGTATCTATATCTATATAATTCTCTATTTTTGAGAGATATTACCGAAAAAACCCACTTTATGTTAAAATCTCTATCTATTTCAACAATTCATTCTACTGCAACAACACGTGGGCCGAGGTGCATCTAGTTACTTCTAGACTTCTGGTACCTTTTACTTTTTACAGTTTTGGTTTTCTCTTAATATTAATTTAACAGATAGCTCGATGATAGTGAAAACATTTTTTTTTACAAAATCCGGTCTACTTCCTAATATATTTATAAAAAATTGCATCCTCTCTTTACTATTAAGGTGTGTTAGGTGACATGTGTCACCTACCATGCTAGAGGAGCTCGATAACTTCTCAGACAACTCGTGAGTATGGAGAGTTCAGTAGGAGTTGAGGGAGCGTGGCAGTAAAGTGGCCCAGCATTGCTACCATGAACAACTGGCCTGGGCACGGAATGCCATCTAGCTCCTCGGATGCAGCAGGTGACATGTACCATCCGTCACACATTTTGTGGCTAGAGAGAATGTCAGTTTTGTAAATTTATACAAAATTGGCAAAAAAATTTTAAAAAATGTAGGCTTCAAACGGCCATAAAATAATTCAGCGGCTTGTAAAAATTAAAGGTTAAGAAGGTACGTAGCCTACCGCCCTCACCCGTGGGTGCACTCTTGTGCTCGCACTCGTTGCCACGGTGCTAAGACTCCTTCCATACTCTCTAGACGCGGCCTCACGTAGTAACTAATCTCTCACTACGTGCAAACTCTGTTACGCGCGCTACGCCTCAAGAAAGAAGGGTGCAGGAGGAGGTGTGTGTGGTGGTGGTGGTGCTGATGGGCAACGCCATTGGCGTGAAGCGGCGGACGGCGAGGGTGATGAAAGTGGACGGGACGACGTACAGGTACCGGGCGCCGGTGGTGGCGGGGGCGGCGCTGCGGGACCACCCGGGGCACCACCTGCTCGAGTCGGAGGAGGTGAGGCGGCTCGGGGTGCGGGCGCGGCGGCTCGACGCCAACGCGCCGCTCAAGGCCGGGAAGCTCTACTTCCTGGTGGAGCTGCCCCGGCTCGCCGGGCGCACGCCGCGCAGGACGTGGTCGGGCGCGCTCAGCGTCGGCGCCGGTGAGCGAATCGAGAGCCTCATGCTCCCGCGCCGGTCGGCCTCGGACGTCGCCGCGGCGGTGCTGGCGTCCTCCCCGGCGTCGTCCGTGGAGGCTGCCGCGGACGGCGCGGTGCGGCTGCGGATCCGCCTAACCAAGTCCGAGGTCGCGCGGCTCGTCAAGGAGAGCCGCGACGCCGCCGAGGCCGCCGAGAAGATCATGCAGCTCTGCGTCACCAGGGACCACCGCTCCGCGCCAGCCACGCCCGTCGTCCAGCTGCCGGCGGCGCTCGCCTCGTCGGACAAGAAGCAGACCGCCGGCAAGAAAGAGGTAATAATTAAACAACCTCACATCGCATATATACACCCCGTTTGTCCTCCAATAATCCTTTGCTCGCTTTCACTGCTACAAAATCAGAATTATTTACAAAATTTTCGACAATGCCACGTTTTCATGCATACACAAGCTTATTCGGAGTACCATCTCAAGTAACTAAAAAAAATGTTCTCCCCTGCCTGTTCTCGAGTTTCACTAACTGAATTACTAACTACTAAGCTCTTGGCGCCGATAAGTCATGTCGAGCCAGTTAGTATGAGAAATTAATCAATTTAACAGTCGGATGTAGTTGATCAAAGATGATTAGTTAGCGTCATGCCATTCTTGTTCTTGTCTGGAAAACGTAAGCTTTCTTCCCTTACTCCTTTACCCGTTTGGAGGTTGGCACTTGGCAGCAATGGAGCAATGGAGAGAAGAACAGGGAAGAAAGATGCATGCATGGTAGCCTAGAACAGTTGGGTGATGTGACACATTTGACGAAGGGGACAGGTAGCATGGGCTGTTATTATTTTTTACACGGGCCGTTTAGTTAGTACTCACTCTATTCAAGTATATAGCATATATTTTAATGATCTTATTTATAGATATAGAGGTATTTTATATTTTAATATAAAGTTAGTGTTTTTTATATATCTTAATAAATATTCAGATTTACTTGATACTCTATATGCATGCGTTAAACATAATGCTAGAGGATAATAATTGGGGGTAGCCTAATTATTTTCAATATATTTTTAGTCTGTATGAAAAGAAAATACATCGTATAAACTTTGATGGCCCCATGGAGTACTTCTTAATGAGGCCTTGTATAATTATTGCCCATTGATCATCTCCCCAGCCTCCCTGAATTAAGAGGGGAGAGAGCCAGGTCGATTTCAGGAGTACTGGCCATTGATGCGCAGGTGTGTGAGTGGTGAGTCATCTGGCTAGTGTGGCATCCATGTCACTTCAAATTGTCCACTGTTTCGTGCATGTTTGGTGACCATATGTAGTGTCCAATTTACGAGATTTGATTCTGTAACCCTGTGGCGTTACCTTAGCCAGGGTTTCTATTACTCCCTTCAACACAAATAGTTATCGTTCTGAACATAGTTGTGGTTAAAATTTTAAAACTTTTACTATTAATATATTTTTAAATATTTAAATTAGATACATAAAAATCATATGTGTATATTTGTTTTGAAAATTACTTTCATAATATTATAATTTTATTGGGTTTTATAAATATATTATAATAGAACTTAGTGGTCAAATTTGTGTTTTGGAGACAATATCGTTGTCCAAAACGACAACTATTTGTGAGCAAAGGGAGTACGTAGCTTCACTGATTAAGTGGTTGTTCCAATTAAAAAGAAAAACTCAATGTGGATTAGATTGGTTTGCATTAAATTGTGAAGACTTTACAAGAGGAGTCGGAGAGTGACTACTCTCTCGGAAGGTCAACTGAGCAAGTTGTAGTAGTAGTACGTCCTAATATGTACGTACTACCGTGTGCTTAGATTCTGAGAAGTGGCAATTAGACTAAACTAACCACCATAAGTACGTGAGTCGATCGAGACGTCTCGTGCTAATTTCTAAAGCAGGTAGGTTTAATTGCAAGTGTGGACTTGATCTAGTAGCTACCTATCTTGCACCCTGAAGCTTTGGTGGCATGGTTCATGAGAAAGAATTATTAGGTGTACACGCAAGGTTACAAATTTAGTTGAAATTTCGTGAAATCTTGGATTTTGAAAATTTTGTCTTAAAAAAATCGGGAAAAAATAAAATTGTTACAGTAATTTTAGAAAATTCAGCAAATCTCACCGAATTCTTGGGTTTTTAAACCTAAATTTGACCTATTTTGATCAAATTTGACCCAATAACCCTTGAAAGTCATCTTCCATAAAAATTTATTGAAAAACCGAATTTTAAGGTGTTTTAAAATTTTGGCAGAATCACTGTCAGATTTTTATAAAATTATACAAGCTAGATCATATTCTGAAAAATTTATGGTACTATCTTTAGCAGTACAAGATCATATAAAAAAATTCTAAAAATAATTTAACTTCATTTTTAATCTTTAAAAAATCTAAAATAGAATGAACATAAGTGAGACAGTAACATTGTCAGAATTATATAAATTTGTTTGAGTGTGATCATGATCCAAAATTTTTATGAGAGCTTAAGAATAGCCTCATAACCCTCATCTAAAATTTTCAAAAATTTTAAACTTTTTTGTTTGCTCAATCAAATCTATGGGTACATTGAACTTCATTTGTTATCTTTCAAAAATTAAAAAACATAAGGAACACAAATGGTACAAGACCATTGTAAGATTTTATAAATCCCCTAGAGTGTGATCATGATCTAATATTTTTATGAGAGCTTAAAAATTATCTCAGAATCCTTCTCTAAAAGTTTCAAAAATTCTAAATATTTTTTGGTCGCTCAATCAAATATATCTATTGATCATCAGGCTTTTATCAAGATAGTAGCACCGTTATAATTTTTTAAAATTCCTTAGGCTTGATAATCATATGAACATTTGATGGAAACATTAGTGATTCTTTAGGACCATCCAAAAAAATTTCTAATGTGGTTTGAAACATTTTTCATTCGATTGAAATTTATCGGTCATTCTTGAGTAGCACTGTCCTAATTTTTTAAAATTCTTCAGGCTTAATTATCATCTGAAAATTTT
The DNA here is from genome assembly GCA_036346375.1 of Guadua angustifolia. NCBI lineage: Eukaryota > Viridiplantae > Streptophyta > Magnoliopsida > Poales > Poaceae > Guadua > Guadua angustifolia. Next base: position 24,915,150 of record CM070514.1, on the reverse strand, counting down.
ATGGAAACATTATTGATATGTCAAAACCATCCAACAAATTTTCAAAATGTTTTAACATGTTTTGAACTATTTTTCATTCAATTGAAATTTTGTCGATCAACCTTTTATCAGGATAGTACCACTGTTAGAATTTTTAAAACTTTCTTAGGGTTGATAATCACCTAAATTTTTTGTGGGAATATTAGTGATGTGTCAAGACCATCCAAAAAAATTTCAAAAATTTTTAACATTGTTTTGACAATTTTTCACTCTGTTGAATTTTACAGAGATTTCGATATTTCTTGGCCAAATTTCGGTAATTTTGGACGAATTTCGGTTTTAAAAATTTCGGATTTCAATTTTTTTTTTGAATTTTGACTAGATATCGTCTGAATTATGATATTTCACCGAAATTTTGGATTTCATCCACCTTCTAGATATGAACCGAAAATAAAATTTGAAACCCTGTGTACATGTCGAGAAGTACAATCTCTCGTCGAAAAGTATAAATAAAAGTGAGCACTGATCAAATTAATTAATCTCATGTTGCCACTTAATGTAGCGGGGATCGACAAGTCCTCTACCGATCTCATGCTTGTGAAGAGTCGATACACTAATTAACCCCCTCTATAGTTGACTCCTCTAATTTGCAACCGCATACTGCTACTCCACGTTACTAACCCAATTGCTAGTATAACATTTGGGCAATTTAGTTTCTCAGAAAGTGTGTGAAAGCTATGGGCTTTATCTTATATAGACCTTGTTTGGGAGAGCTCCAGATCTCAACTCCAGTTCAGAGCTGAAACTTATAGGCTAAAATAAAGTGAATAAAGTTTATATTTTTAGTCTAAAATATAAACAAGATGATTTACCTAAACACTCTTAATGCACCCACAACTCCAGCTCTAGAAATTTTTGAAGCTAGAAATACCCTGCTCCACCAACTCCACATATTTTGGTGGAGCTGGAGCTGTCCCAAACACCCCCGTAGTGCCTCTCTGTATGTGGCCTTAAATTAACCTTTCAGTTTCCTTGGGAGATTAGACTGCTAGCTATGGAATCATTCCTATGATCCTATCCCTTGCACATCTACGCATCAGATGGCAAGTGCTCTCACATGTTCATATCTAACTCCAGTCCTTTTGGACACCATTTGATTCTCACAACTCACAAGTTCGCTTAACTCACATGTTCCATTCACATCTCCACAGCATTTCAGTGAGGGCCTGTTTAGCAGGGATTTAGCTAAAAATTCTAACTTCACCAGATTTGTAAAGCTGGAGCTGTAAGTACATTAAGAGTGTTTAGACGGACCATCTTGTTTACATTTTAGACTAAAAATATAAACTTAATTCACTTTATTTTAGCCTATAAGTTCCAGATTTCAGATGAAGCTGAAATCTAAAACTCTATCAAACAGAACTTGAATGAGACCGGCATAAACGGGTTATTGTCCCTGCAAGGAAATCAACGCATGGCATTGTCGGTTAGGTCGTGGATATATCGCGCTGGCAGCAATAGGTCCCCGGCGCCGGACAATCATGGCCGTCCCCTTTCGGTCTGAAAGGGTTAAGAGAGGCCACAGGATCGAAAAGTAGATGTAGGTATCTTTTGTTTAAATGAAAAAAAAAAGAAGCTGCCGCGACCACAACGCCATTCGATGGCAGATCTTATAAGTTTTAGGAGCATAGTCAAGTCGGACTGCTTAACAGCCTTGGACGAAGGTTGCACATGAAAACTCTAATTCCCATGGGGGCTGGAAAAAAAAAGCTCGTTGAGTTGACTTGATGGCTCGTTTTAAAATTGCTCCGATTACATTTATTTTTCTTTTTATTTATTTTTCTTTTAAAATAAAAATTAATTGATTTAGAACGAGAGTCAATTTCGGCTCGGCTCGTTAGGCTCAGCTCGTTAAGCTCGGTTCGAAGTTAGGTCTCAAACAATACAGAAGACTATAATAAATAAGAATAAATTAGTGTCGAAGAAAACTCGAAAAAAAGTTCAATCGGCTCATTGCTAGAGAGTCCTGGCAGCCTCCCGCCCTGTTTAGGAGGTGGATCCGCCCGTGCGTCCATTTAGCTACGGAATAGCAAGTTTATAAAGTCAAACACCGAAACACTTTGCAACATTTAGCTACGGAATAGCAAGTTTATAAAGTCAAACACCGAAACACTTTGCAACAGCAGCGGCAACACACGGTCACTGTTCAGTTTCTTTTCCATGTGGCCAATCAAAGAGATTAGTACGTAGCATGCACTAGGTGTACACTGGGATGATGCTTTGTCCAACTAATTAATTATATAACCTGGTTGTTGAATCCTTCTGAATTCTCAAGCCTGTTTCCGTGCTTCTTAATTTTCAGAAGAGGACGAGGTTCGTGACTGTGCCGGATGAGATCATCGGGTTCTGAAACAACCTGAAATCGTCAGCCGCCGCGGTTTTGCGCTCTCCGGCGTCGTCCGATCAAGAACAACACTACGCACGCATCAGACAGGCACAGACCAGCTTATTTGTTAAATCTTGTTTCCTTTGTGATGGTTTCTGCGAAAGAGACTGCAGGTTGGGAACACGAAAAGCTGCATGTGAAATCGAATGGCTTCCTGTCTCCATGGCGATTCCTTATCGATCTGCACTGCACTCTTCTAATTTCTTGGATGAACACGCTACCATTGGCTGCTGACTGACTGCTTCAGGTAGCACACTGGTGGTTGTGTGCTGTTTCTTTTGTAGCTTTTGTGGTATGTGTGATTATGTAGACTACTCATGGTACAAATTGGCTACTTAGTGCGGATCCACCTTTCTTTCTTTCGACCCCCCCTTTTTTTCTTGTGCGCATCATGTGCCTTTCATATGGATTTTGACTGTGTAAAGCTAGAGCATGACCTTCCGTTTTTAAAAAAAAAAAAACAAAGAAGAAGAAGAAGAGAGGGCAATTTCAAGATTTGGATTTACGACGTACAAAAAACTATGAGGTAGGGCCCGCTTGGCAAAGCTTTGGCTTCGGCTTCTGGGCTCGGAGCTAGCTCGAGGAGAAACAAGAGCTCAAGAATTGATAATGCGTATTCTAATTTGGCCTTTTGTTATATATATATATATATATATATATAGAGATATATAGCCTATATATATATATATATATATATAGAGGAAGCTCCTCCGGAGTAATTACTCCCTATGCCATATCTCACAATGTATGGAGTATCTCGTGCGACGGAGGGTATGTACGCGTAGTATACGAGTATATAAGATCATCTAGGTGGTATGTACATTTTTTCAGAGGTGGTATGTATATTTTTTGGACATACTCCTTTTTATGTGCATATATGAAGGTATTTGCAAAATATGCTAAAATCATGAACTCCCTTGCAATTTTTTTCATATGGCTCACATTGGAGTATCTTATAATTATTGTATGAGTGTACCCAAAGTGATAAAGGAGTATTTCAAGTTCGTTTAGGTAGTATTTCAAAGATGGGAGTAACTACACCCGGGAGTAAAAGATATTTTTCCTCTATATATATATATATATATATATATATATATATATTCTATATATATAGGAAAATGGTTCTATACTCTTGACCTTCAATATACCGCTTAAATGATATTATTATACCTCTTTATCCTTTTGAGTATATTCTAACATTGATTATAAGATACTCCAAAGTGAATTCCACAAAAATTTCATCAAAGTCCACCCTTTGTAGCATAATTTGTTTATATATTCTTTTCACATATGTAAAAGTATATATAGCAAAAAATATAGGGTCCGATGATTTTTTTCAACCATGTCACATTAGAGTATCTTAGAATCATTATTGGAGTATATTAAAAATGATAAAGAAGTATAATACTTTCATTTAAGTGGTATATTGAAGGTGGGAGTATGTACTCCCGAGAGTACGGAAAAGACTTCCTATATATATATATATATAGAGAGAGACACACACGCGCGGTAGTGTTATTCTATACGTGCACATAGCTATGCGCTTGTCGTAACCCCAAATAAGTGCATCCAAACCATGCGCCAACGCCTGCTTACGTCCAAGCCAATCAGTAGTGTGACCAACCAAAGAACCAACTAATTAATGTGTTTTTCTTGTTTGTATATGAATCTTTATTTCTTTATTTTAGCCATGACTTTTTATTAGTAGCTCCGATTCACGAACGGTTTTCACTAGTAGTTTACTGACGACAAGAGGAATAAAATGATATAAGTCTCACCAATAAACACCGTATGAATAAAATTTTACAACCAAATAAACATCAAATTACTTAATGCGTTGTAAGTTTTACTACCGCACATACTACACATGCTACTATACCCTCTGGCATGCTGTAGAGTCTATGTAGTAGTAAATCTTATAATATATAGATTTTACTATCGTATATATATAGAGTTCACTACAGCAAACGAGCTCTGTGTCCTCGGCCAAAACATTTTTATCGTCGGTAAAATGCCCGACCATACAAATTTTACCTCTATCGACGGCATCACTGAAAACCGACGATATATATACGCCAAGCAGGGCTATGTCGTCGGCCTCGCGCAAACCGCCGACACAGAGCCGCACCTGTGTCGTCGGCCCTACTAACCCCGCCGACACAGGCACTCCGCCCCAAACCGGAAGTATCGGCGCGTGATGAAATTTGAATTTCAGATCCCGCCAAGACAAGTCAGGTCGGCGGCTACCACAAACCCGCCGACACGTGCACTCCGACATGTGGGACCAACTGCAGGATGCTCAGCCGAACCAAGGCACGAAGACTTTTGTCGTCGGGAGAAAGCAATTGACGACAAAAATTAGCCTATGTCGACGGGATAATTCTTGCCGATTTATTACGATAAAATTTTGTCGACGGTTTTATTTTAGCCGATTTACAATAGTAATTCCAGATTAATTCGAAAACCTATTTGAAAATGTTTTTGCTGTTTTTAAAATTAAGAAAAATTAAATAGAGCTTTAGAATAGTTGTTAGGCAACATACATCTATATGACATGTAATTTTTATTATTTAATTAATTGGTATGTTACTGTTATTGTGTGTATGTGTCTCCGTAACGCTACCTCGAGTACTTTGAGTTGAACCTTGTGACGATCCAACGCACCAATTGCAAGAGCGAGGAATGACTTGGAATAGGTCAGCATGTTGTAAAACCTTTAAGTGACCGTAGAAATGTTTCGTCAATTCGTCGAGGTTACAAAAGTATCAAGAAGAACGTCTGGTGGTGGCGACTCATTACTCGATCTCCTTGAGTTTTCGTAAGAATTTGTTGTGACGATGAAATGCCAAGAAAGAAGAGCGAGCAATCACCGGAATAGGTTGTGCATGTTCTAGGAATCTTAAATTGGCCTTAAAATGTCTATTGAACGTTTTGCGGTATTAATATCTTGTGAATGGGACCCAATGTCGCTTGTTCTCTGTTAACCGCGACACTACATTGTCTATTGCACGCTGTGTACGTAGGACCCGTGTCTGTGTCGGCGGCTTAAGGGTGATTTGAACTAATTTTCATTCGGTTAAAATTTACCGATCAGCCTTTTATCATGATAATAACACTGTCATAATTTTTAAAAATTACTCAAGATTGATTATCATCTGAAATTTTTGTGAAAATATTAATGATATGTTAGGACCATCCACAAAGATTTTAAAAAAAGTATAACATCATTTTAACTATTTTTTACTTGGTTGAATTTTACTGAGATTTCGGCAATTTCAGTCAAAATTTCAAAATTTTCATTTAAAAAATTCTGGATTTTAAATTTGCTTTGTGAATTTTGATCGAATTTCATTTGAAATTATGAGATTTCATCGAAATTTTAAATTTCACCTATTTTCAAAATGTGAACCGAAAACAAAATTTTAAACCTCGGTGGGACCTGGTATGCGTGGTCGGCGGCTTAAGTGTGGCCGACGACACGATGTGACCGTGTTCTGTGTCGGCGGCTTAAGGGTGGCCGACGACACAAGTGTGGACCGGTTTCTGTGGTTTGCGGCTTAAGGTGGCCGACGACACGATGTGGCCGTTATCACCCGTCGCGCGAACTTGACTCTCTGTCTCTCTCTCTCGCCGCCATTTCTCTCTGCCGCTCGCGATTTTCGCTGTTCTCGCCTCCACTGCCGCCGCCGCCGTCCGCCGGCCGCCTCCGCGCCTCCACCGCGCGCCTCCGGCCTGGCCCAGGCTTCCGATCTCGGGCATCTGGGCCCGGCCCAGCTTCGCTCCGGCCTCGCCGCCCCTCGCCTCCGGCGCCTCGGCCTGCCGGCGGCTCCACCATCGCCTGGCCGCCGCCCGCCTCCATCGGCCCGGCCCGCCCGCACCGCCGCCACTGGCCGCCGCCCGCCTCCAGCGTCTCCCGCCCTCCACCACGGCCCGCCTCCACCGGCCCGCCGCCTCCGCGTCCTCGGCCGACGGATAACCTCAAGCTTCGTGTCAATTCCTATTGCCGCTACTTCAATTTTAGTCATTTTTGCTAGCCTATGGTGTGCCATTAGCCCATTATGACATTGAATGTAAAGGGGAAACGAATTACATTTTTAAGTTAATGCTATCAGTATGAAAGGCGTTGGCTTCGCTTCTTTAATCTACATCTTCATACCGGTTCTTTTGTAACTTGATTTGAGATTTCAGACGTTTAGGTTGATTTTCACACAACAAAGTTGATGAAAGTTAAGACAATTGATTTTTCATGCTGTTGTACCGATATAACATTGATGCATGCTGCCATGTCATCCTTGGTTTAATGTTTGCTATGGGCCAGTATATTTGAGTGGATTTAATATAAAGATGATGATTGATTTGAATTCACTGTTGGATGAAATGAGTCAAACCAAAGAATTGTGTGTGTGTGTGTGTGTGTTTTGGTAACCAACAGATTAGGAGAAAGCACTTACATAGCGCAGACACCCTTCCTAGAAAAGAAAGGGGGGAAACAATGTAGTTGAGAGCTTGAGGTCTTCTTATTTCTTAGTTAGTGATAATTTAAAACCAGACATAATTTACTATTGTTTGAATGAATGTTTCATGTGGGAAAGTTTAACTAATTTGCTAATGCTTGTTACTTTAACTACACCCATTGATCTCAGATAGATTAAGTTGTGCGATTATATGTTTGAATGTATGACTACAGCTTGAAATTAATAGTTTTCTGATTTCAATGTATGTGCATAGATGCATATATAGATCTAGCTTGCAAATGCTTATAAGAGTGTGCCAATGAATTAATTAAAGTATGTATTGATGGCCAAGGTATGTAACAGCATGCATAATATGAACCTTAGCCCTGGTTTTGGATATGTGTACTGTGCCGAATGCTCATGCAAGGTGTCAATGACACGTGGTATTAATGTTAATCAAGTCTTTGGGTATTAGTTGCTATATGTGGTTGTTATTATATTAAATAATGTCTTTTGTCTGCTGAGTGGATGTCCTAGTTTTAGGGGAGGTGCTGCCGAAATTTCTAATAAATTTGTAATAATTTCAGTAACGTCAACCGAGCCAGAGTTAAACCCGTTCGGGGGCGCTGCATATTTTCGTAAGGAGCTCAGACGGTGATTCGTTGGGTTCCATTACGAAAAGTGTTGCGCTCGAGCTGTCCATGTTTTGGACAGCCCACGGATGTGCGCTTGAGTACAGTGGTCGTGACACGAGGGTGTACGGGTTGGGATTCCGGCGGTATTTCCTTGTCGTTCTCCTAGTGCATAACATAAGTGGTACGCCGTACCCGTCGTTGCACTCGGAGAACAACGGGGTTATGCTGCCGGAATTCCGACCCGAGCACCCTCGTGCCACGACCACCGTACTTAAGCCCACATCAGTGGGTGGGTAAGCCCTCCTATTTAGCAAGGCTTAAACTGTCTAAATCTGAAATTTGGATGCATGCATTGACGTTATGTAGTAAGTGATCTTTGGATGGAAGATCGGCGGTGGATGTACGATGGTTGGATGAAGTCTGGGAGACACACGGACGAGTGGATCGAGAAGGCTAGAGCATTCGTGGATGATGCTTTCCGAAGATTCCCCGACCCTAATGCACGGTCGTGGTGGTGTCCTTATGCCAAGGTTCGAACACCAAGAAGAGGACCAAGAAGGATATTAGCCATCACTGTGTAGGCATGGCTTCAAACCAAATTACTTTGTATGGGTAGCTCATGGCGAGAGGAAGCGTCCGCCACCGTGTGTGGCCCCGTGGATTTTGAAGAGGGCTACGACGAAGTCGGTTGATAGATTAGACGAGCTCACGGATGATGTGGTTCGGCCACGATCTCTCCTCGAGGAAGAGTCCGAGCCACTTGCCAACAATTCGAGAAGCTCCTTGATTCTCGCCAAGTTGCCGCTGCATGAGCATACCGATGTGATCTGTATTCTCGGCAGTTGTTAAGCGCCTAATGGCGGTGAAAACCAAGTACAACCTGTCGACCAATTGCTTCAACGACCTTTTGCAAACTATTTGGATAGCCTCCTTCCGAGTGGACACAAGATGACTCCGAATCTTTACGAGTCGAAGAAGCTTCTTCGCGTGTTAGGTATGCCGTGCGAGAGGATAGACTATTGCCCAAAGTTCTGCATGCTTTATTGGAAGACCGATTCTGGGCTGACTCACTGTAAGCATTGTAATGAGAGTCAGTACGAGGAAGTTAAATGTACGTAACGTGGAATGAGACAGACGACGGTGGCCCAAAAACATTCCGCTTTTTCCGATCACTCAACGCTCTGCAGCTGTCTCAGACATGTCCAAGGCCACGGCGAGACACATGAGGTGGCACAAAGAGGGCAAGCGAGAAAGGAGGGCGTGATGATTCATCCGTCGATGCGTAAGCTTGGAGGCACTTTGACCAACAACACCTCAATTTGCGCGAGCCTAGGAATGTGCGTATAGGATCTCTGCAAGATGTGGGCATCGAAGGAGTGGATCGAGAGGTCCAAGAGGAACAGGGGGAATCGAGAAGCCAACCCCGAGATCTGTGTGACCTACCTAGGTGGACGAGGCATGAGTCACGTCGCGCGCGATATCGTAAGTATACTAAGTACAACTCTAGCATTCTTGTCAATTCAGTTTTTCATTTCACATTTAAAATTGAACTGCAGGATTCGGAGACGGACTTGACCCCGACGAGTTCACCGTGTGGACGCAGGCACACACGCCCGTGTCCGACCCGACGGTACACAACCACCGATGCACCCGGTTTGCCAGAGAAGATTGTAAGTGACTTTCTCTTTTCGCTACTCTCTGACTATTGCAACTCGGGGCCGAGCTAATCCACTTCATATCTTATTTGTTTCACAGATACATACAAGGCAGCCATGAAGGAGAAGCACGGTGCCGATCAGGACCCCTTGACCATGCCGGTCGACCTCCGGTCATCTACGACCAGCCTCGGTGGGAGGAGTCACGGCAGCTCGGCTTCATGGACTCGGTGGTGGCGCCCGAATCGTACAGGGGCCAAGTCAGGACACGTCGACAGCAGGCCGCCTCTTCCGCCAGTGCACAGCTAGAAGCCTAGGCGAAGATGATCGCAGAGTTGCAGCAGCAGATGCAGGCGGATGAGCAGCGGAGGCAGGCGGATGAGCAGCGGAGGCAGGCGGAGCGAGAGGAGGATAGGAGGTGGTACGAGGCCCTCCAGAGTCAGAACCTCTGGATGTACAACTATTTCCAGGTAATTAAGATTGTATACGTAGCTACGTTGTACTTACACGTTTCAGATGCTAACATATCATATCCACAGTCGTTGCAGGGGGCGGGACCCTCCGACCACCGCAGATGCCACCTCCGCCGTTCTTCACGCAGACACCTCGCCGACGCCGGGGTAATGCATTTTGTTCCGCCGCTAACTATTCATACAAGTACACAAATGCACAAGAGTTTTGAAAATTGTGGTTTCCTCTATTCTTGTAGGTGTCCACCTCACCGCTACCGCCTCTGCGGCGAATGCTCAAGTAGGTGATTCCATGGCACTAGATCGGCTGCAGATCAATTCGCCGACGCTGTGGTTTGCCGATCCGCTTGTCGGTTCACAGACTTAGTTAGTTATTGCTTTTGCTGGTTCATAGACCATTGATTGTGAATGTGATGTACACTTTTGGTTTGTGAGCTGAATTTGTGAATTATTAATGCATTTTGCTATATGTGCTATATGTGCTTGGTTGGCTATCCTAATTTGCTTTATGTTGTTATCACATCAACTGTTGTCTTTTGTCTGCCGAGTGGATGTCCTAGTTTTAGGGAAGTGTCAAAATTTTTACTCTTTAAGTGCATTACAATCTTTTAATAAATGGAAATTGCTTTAGGTTGAGTGAAATATGGTGTTGATCATAGTCTTCAGAACTTTGAGCAAAACACATTGGAAACAGCTAGTGAAGAAGTTGCATCCAAAATAAGAACAATTGCTCAGTGGAGGGAGAGTTTGGTTGTAAGTACTTACATACTTTTGTTTTCTTTCAATATGTATGCCTAGTTATTATTATGCTTTATTTTGTCAGTAAAAGGAGTTATTATTATACTTTATTGACAGATTGAGAGAGTTTTAAGTTGTTTTATTTTGTTTCTCGCAGTACAAAATGTCGTAAATCAGAGAAACTAAAATACCCCCATATCCACTAAGTCTTGTGGAGCTTCGTAAACTTGCTTCTAGGTACATCGTAATGAGTTTAGAGCACACTATGAAGGTATTAAAAATATATTTTTAGAGTTTTATTTTTCATTAACAGTTTTGCTAGCTAATTATGGCATAGCTCGTTGTCCCGATATTTTGTTTGTCTGGTTTCTTGTGATGTCCATACTGTGGTCAAGAACTGTATCAAGTTGGATTCATTAATTATCCCAGGACAGAAACCGATAATTTCTCTCCAAACAATGACCTACATGTCAGTTTTGAAATTTACTAGTGTGGCTTGTCCATGTTCTTATTTCTTGTCTCGATGATTCATAGTCTTCAGAACTTTGAGCAAAACACATTGGAAACAGCTAGTGAAATTATATTGTCATTGTTCTGGGCAATATATTTGTGAATGTGAATGTGTCAATGGAAACTTTGATCATTTGTGAATTGTATTGATGAATGTGAATGTGTGTGAAATTATATGTTGTCATTGTTCTGGGCAATTGGGGATATAAAACTGCTGGGAATGGGGGTCTTTTTGCAGGTTAAAATTGGATTTTTTAAAATTCCCAGTATTTTTTTTTATTTTTACAACCTGTGTCCTCGGCCCCAGACGAAGCCGACGACACAAACTTGCATTAGGCCTAATCCCAGTCGGGGTCTGTGTCCTCGGCCCCAGATAAAGCCGACGACAAAGACAGCTTCTGGCCCCAAACCCAGTAGGGATTTGTGTCCTCGGCTCCAGGTGAAGCCGACGACACAGATGTGATATCTGTATCGGCTGCCCTAATGAAGCCGACGACAACGACAGCTTCTGGCCCCAAACCCAAGGGATCTGTGTCCTCGGCCCTAGGTAAAGCCGACGACACAGCTTCGACCTCTGTATCGGCAGCGATGAGGTTACCGACGACAAACGTCTGGGTGTCGGGCCTGCCCCGGATGGCATCTGTGTCGTCGGGTTTGTTCTAGCCGACAACATAGGTTGCTTGTGTCGTCGACTTTAGTGTCAGGGGCTTGTGTCGTTTAAGGTCGTACGACACAACAACCTCGTGTCGGCGGTTTTGGCATCTGTGTCGTCGGTAAAAGCCGAGGACACTGACCAAGATCCCTGTGGTGGTTTATTATCTGTATATATAGGTTTTACTATCAAAGTACGGTAAGGTGTGAGATGTAAGCAAAGATTGGCCGTCAATCCAAAGTGGGGCAGCGAGGGATAGACAGCGTCGCCTGGCAACATGTATGGTTTTCGATCGGTTTGTGATTTATCAAACCAGTAGCTTACACTGATAGCTATGATGGTAAGTATTGCGACTAGCATGTATGATATTTTGTGCATCTTGTGTATGCCTGCAGCTGGATGACTGCATGGGAGGCGTTGAAGACGATACACTTAGGCGTCGATCGTGTGAAGGAGGCAAAGGTGCAGACCCTCAAAGCTGAGTTCGAGAGGCTACGCATGACGGAGATGGAGTCAGTCCACGATTTCACCATCCGGTTGACGACGATCGTCAACAAAATCAGAGGGCTTGGCGACAAGATGGAGGAGTGCTATGTGGTAAGAAAATTCCTTCGTGCAATCCCCTGGCAAGTTCCTACAAATTGTCTCCACCATTGAGTAGTTCGGCTACCTCAAGGTGATGACAACAGAGGAGGTGATTAGTCGCTTGAAGGCACACGAGGAATGGATTAAGGGATCCGATGGCGGTGGAGAAGAACACCTACTCTTGACACGTGCCAAGTGGGAGGCCTGATCATCGAGGCACAACGATGAGGGCTCCTCCGGTGGCTCGAAAGGCGATGGTCGATGAGGCCGCAAGAATCAGAGATTTGAGAAGGCAAAAGTGAGGTGCTATAATTGTAATGATTATGGGCATTTTGCTTCGGAGTGCCACAAGCAAAAAAGGCAGAAAAGCGCTCATAGCTGACATTCAAGGTGACGATGAACCAATACTACTTTGATGCAGTCTCAAGTAAGAAAGTTGAGTCCGGAGCGTTGAAGAGATGCCTTCGCCGTCCAAAGTCAAGTCCGTTGAAGTTGACTCCGGGGCATTGAAGAGATATGTTTGCCATCTAAAGTCAAGTCCGTCGAAGATGTGTTCGAGATATTGAGATGTATTCTCTATCCTATATCGAGAGTATGAGTTAGGCAAATCGTAGTTGAGACCGATTGCCTCAATGAGTTAGAGTTGCGTTATAAGATTAAGGGGGTGATTGTTAGAACTAATCTTGTAAGGAAATTGAGTCCATGTAAACAGGGGCTATCCAAGTTGTAGACGAGACTGACTTGGTTACTGTGTTCCAATAGAAGTGCAAGTACATGTGTTAGTCGGAGAAGTTAGCCTATATAATCAAGAGACTTGTAACCTGTTGAGAGCGAGGCAAGCAAATAAGATTTGAGTTGTGGCAAACACAACAGGACAGAGCTTGTCTCCTATGCACGAGGCCAGCTATTTGTTGTGACGTGATTTTAGTACTTGTCGTCGCAGCCGAACGTCTAGGCGCTAGTCATCACCGTGAAGGTCGTAAGGCAAGTACCGCTGTGGCCAGCCAACGTCAGTGTGCGTCCAGACTGGGCCAATAATTGGTATCAAAGCCTGAGTTCTTTATCAGAGCCAGATTCTTGATCTATTTGAGCGAGGCGATGTCGGGTGCAATGGCTAAGGAGAGTTCCGCTGTCTCGCTACATTATCTGATGCTCTCGAAAAGTAATTATGCAGCATAGGCAATCAAGATAAAGGTATACCTAAGGGCTCAAGGACTATGGGACGCGATCATGGACGGCAAAGTCGATGTGCACAAGGATAAGATGGCTTTGGCGGCCATCTACAGAGGCATCCTGGAGGAAATGCTCTTTCTACTAGCCGAAAAGGCGACGGCCAAAGATGCATGGAAGGCGTTGAAAACAATGCACTTTGGCGCCGATCGTGTGAAGGAGGCAAAGGTGCAGACCCTCAAAGCTGAGTTCGAGGGGCTGCGCATGACAGAGATGGAGTTAGTCAATGATTTCGCCATCCAGTTGATGATGATCGGCAATAAAATCAGAGGGCTTGGCGACAAGATGGAGAAGTACTATGTGGTAAGAAAATTCCTTCGTGTAGTCCCTAGCAGGTTCCTACAAATCGTCTCCACCATTGAGCAGTTCGGCGTCCTCAAGGTGATGACGACAGAGGAGGTGATCAGTCGCTTGAAGGTGCACAAGGAACGGATTAAGGAAGCCGATGGCGATAGAGAAGAACACTTACTCTTGACACACGCAGAGTGGGAGGCTCGATCATCTAGGCACAACGATGAGGGCTCCTCCAGTGGTTCGAAAGGCATTGGTCAACGAGGCCGTAAGAATCAGAGATTTGACAAGGCAAAAGTGAAGTGCTATAATTATAATGATTATTGGCATTTAGCTTCGGAGTGCCATAAGCAGAAAAAGGTAGAAAAAGCGCTCCTAGCTAACATGCAAGGTGACGACGAACCAACACTACTTTGATGTAGTCTCAAATAAGAAAGTTGAGTCTGGGGCGTTGAAGAGATGCGTTCGCCGTCCAAAGTCAAGTCTGTTGAAGTTGACTCTGTGGTGTTGAAGAGATGTGTTTGCCATCTAAAGTTGAGTCCGTCGAAGATGAGTTTGGGATGTTGAGAAGATGTGTTCTCCATTCTATGTCGAGACTATGAGTTGGGCAAATCGCAGCTGAGACCGATTGCCTCAACGAGTTAGAGTTGCGTTACAAGATTAAGGGGGTGATTGTTAGAACTAATCTTGTAAGGTAATTGAGTCCATGTGAATAGGGGCTGTCCAAGTTGTAGACAAGACCGACTTGGTTGCCATGTTTTAGTAGAAGTGCAAGTATGGTTGTTAGTCAAAGAAGTTAGCCTATATAATCAAGAGGCTTCAAACCTGTTGAAAGCGAGGCAAGCAAATAAGATTTAGTTGCGGCAAACACAATAAGACAAAGCTTGTCTCCTATGCATGAGGCCAACTAGCTGTCGTGATGTGATTTTAGAACTCATCGTTGTAGCCGAACGTCTGGGCGCTGGTCATCAACGCGAAGGCCGTCAGGCGAAGCACCATTGTAACCAGCCAACATCAGCACGCATCTAGACTGGGCCAACATGGGTGCTATGCTGACTCTACAAGAAGTCTGTCTAGGCGTGGACGCCGCCGCTCGCTGATTACCTAAATCTGAGAGGAAAGTTTTAGTTAACTGTATTGTAATATCGAATCAGCTCCCTAGTTCGCACATCTGAGTATTATGGATGTTGTTGTTGGCGTTTAAAGTATCATAAACCTAGGGACGAAAATGATGCCAGACGTAGAAGTGGATTTCCGTATACCCATCATTGAAACGATCCATTCTTGATTGTCAAGGGCTTTGCTTTGCTGTAAATCTGTAGCATATCCTTACTCAATGGCACAAGTTACATTTTGTTAAGTATATTTATTTACGAGGAATGCAAAAGAAATTTGTCATAATTTAGATTTTACTATCAAACAATGTTCGAAAATTCGATACTTGGCGGTGAAATTACGGCTGATATTACGGTTGGCGGCTATAAATGCAATGAATTCAACCCTTGGCAGCCTATTTGGCAGCTGGGCCAAAATTGCAGGCCTTGGTGGGTGTGGCAGCTGACACAAAACTATGAGAGAGACCATTTTGATCTACTGTTTACATGTATTGTTTACATGACCTGATGACCATGATTGAAATATTCACGTCGTCGCCCTCAAAATAAGGTACACTAAGTCACTAACATAGTACTTACTACTTAGTTTATTACTTGATTAATTGAGTAGTATGTGTTCAAGTTTTTTAGTTTAATGTTCTACTTTAATATTTGATGTCTTGCAATTTGCAAATAACTACAAAGAAAACTAAAAAATTTATTCATAATAAAATTAATAATATATATGAATTATATTAATTCTCGACTGCCGAGGGTCAAAACGCTGAGACCCGCAAACTGAAACAAAAGTAAATAGCAGCAGAAAATCATCAAATGTAAGAAACCGTTCAACTGCCACAGGCAACTGACAAAGTTCGTGAAGATAGGGTCCGACGCTTGATCATCATTTCAGGTTGGCTCATCATCCTCCAGACCGATGACTCCTTGATCGGCCCATTTTCATCGTTGAACTTCACTTCCTGAGGAGATGCTAGGTTAAAGTGGATGACAGATGCATCTACGATGTATTATGAACCTCGACAAAGTACTCACATCTTGCTGAGGATTGGCGATTGAATACACCTTGACACTGCAAGCACCAGATTGCGAGCCCTGGAACATCCTGCTCAGCCTAGAGGAAATGTTCAAGTTTGACAGATCTGGCAAAGAGAAAGTTAGTTCACCACTCACCGACAGAAGCAAAAAGAACAACAGTATTACAAATGCTTACTTTTAGGATTGTCCCTAGAAGCATCACCAACCCCGGAGTACTCCCAGGCCAGGTGATCCCGACACTTTAGCGGACTTGTTCGGTGCATGATGAAATCTCTAGCTACATGCTACCCAGTCAGCTCGATCTTCCTCAACTCCTCAATCTTCCAGATGTAATGGGCATTGCAGGCAGTCGAAGGAGGGACTTTCGTCCAAAGGTCAATCGGATTGAGGAGTGGTCGATAGGCTAGAGGGCAGTTCACGGTGTTCGAAGAGCTGATGTAAAACCACCATGTTTTCTAGTCTGACTGCCAGAAAGAGGTAACAAGAATAAGGATATACAAGCTAAATACTCCACTGCAACGATGGAAATGGCAGCCCCTACGGCATCATTTTTCGTCACCCTCTTTAGATTGTAGAAGTGGCGAAATAGATTGAGGCTGTGCTTGATACCCAGAAAGGCCTCACAAAGGTGGACAAACACGCTGAGCATCGTGATCGAATTGGGGCTCAGGTGGAAAAGCTATATCTGATAAAAGTCCAAGACGTTGAGCAAGAACTGGGAAAGGAGAAATTGAGTCTGCAGTGGAAGAAGGCCTCGAATACAATGGTCTCATTCTCATCCTTGAGGGTGGGATATAACTCTCCATGTGACGGCCTCCAATGGAAGAACTCCTGAGGAGGAATGAAGCCATCTTTCTCCAATTTGATGAGACGCTTCTCCATCATCATCGATTTCTGCCACACCCTTTGGAAGGCCTCATCCTCAAAGACTGCTTCGGCCATCTCAGGTTCCTTCTCCAGTGGTGGAACAACTTTGGCACTGGTGAAAGGGTTGGACACCATTGAGAAAGGTGTGGGATGGATTCTTCAAAGGTGGCGACGCTAGGGCTTAAGGAGCGTGATGGAGGCTTCAAGAATAATGCTGGAGGTAAAAGCAGGGAATGATTACAGTTCCGAATCTGGGAATTTATAAACCGAAACCCCTTCAAGAGAATGGTTCACTCCCTGCCGCACGGTGCCTCGATCAGTGAGAAAAGTAGGATGATGGCACTACACCAATCTTGGCATTGCAGACGAGAGCAATAAATGCTCAAATACCCAATATTTAGAATTTTTGAATTTTTTCTAACTCTGCTCAGAGTCGAGTCGATAAGTTGACATTGAGTAACTTGTAGCTACCCTAAGGACTCGAGATGGACTTATGGTAGGGCGCTCGACCCAGCACATCCCTACTCGATACTTAGCGATTCCTAATCTACTCGAATTGTTCAACCACAAGTAGGTGAAGTGTTACTTGACCAAGCTAAGACTTGGCAATAATCGACCAAGCACTTAAGTGGACCCTCCACTGGGTAGAGTTTGGGGGCTACTGTCGATTATCTAAATATGGAATATGTGTACATGAAGGATATCATAGGCCCAATTTTATGGGATAAGATATACGCGTAAAAGATAATTCCATATTAGGAAGGACTGATTACTTTCCTATTACGAGGAAACTAGTTCTAGTATGCCTGATATACAGAGAAGTTTGGATATGTTGATCATGCGATGATGGACTCATTGGCTATGATCTGGTATCCCAAACCGACTATAACTCAACGAGAGATAGGGCTACCCTGACTATATAAGGTCGAGGTAGGGACCCTCAAAAAAAGAGAAAAAAAGGAGAGAGAGCTTCCAAGCAAGAAGACCTCTTACGCAGAGCATTTAGGAGATGACAAGTTACGCTTTGTCAATCTCTAGATGTAGTTTAGCCATTCCCTACGTACATTCAATCCTCATTGTAACTAGGGCTAGTCAACCTGCTTGTACTCTGTTCATCAACTCCATACATCATCCACACAGGAAGTAGGGTGTTACTCCATTCGGGGGCCCAAACCTGTCTACATTGTATGCCTCTAATTTCATGCTTGGCTCTGGTAACCGAAGGTACCCGAAACTATAATTTTATTATCAATGTCTAACCATCGACAGTAATATCAGTTTACATGACTAGGTTCTGTTTGGTTTGCTATGGAAGATGGGAGAATTCTGTCAAATACTTAGAACATCCAGCATCTTCATAGGTTTTTTGTGTAAATAAGTTTATTTTTACATATCTCATTTACATAAAGTATCTCTTTAGTATAAGGTATATCAATCAGTCAATAGAATATAGACTTGGGGCAATAGAATACAACAAATCAAATATTAGTTATCATAACAAAAGGCATTCAGGCATGAGGCATTGCATTAGGGCTTGGGGCAATTTTTTATACCGAGCAAAGTAATCAATGGCACTAGCAAATTAGTCTGGCTCTAGTGTCCTCGTCCTAGTGATCAATACGAAGCTGAGAGGCTCCTCGTCCTCGGTCGCTCCTCCTTGCTGATTGTCTCGATTCCTATCTGGGCTCTAGCGATGTGCGTTTGGCCACCGACTGGATGAAGTGAGCCTCGGTTCCTCTTTGGGCTCTGGAGATTTGTGTTCGACCACGGCTAGACAGCGCTTCGAGTGGCCGATTCCACTCTTTTGGGGATGCACATTCCGCCGAGCTTCCGACAATGTGTTCCGCCCGACGCTCTATTGGCGATGTGCATTCCACCCGACGCTTTGTGCAGTCAATAACTCTTCTTGGGCCTTTACTGCCTATCGGCTACCCGCCTGCCCTGACCCTGGTACTGTACCAGGTGAAAGCCCACGAGAGTAAGGGATCGCCTGCCCGTGCGTCTACCGCCCACCCACCCGTGATCACCCGTGCGTCGGTGTATCACCTGCGAGATGACACCGACACTATTCGTCTCTAGGACTCCTGGTGCGTTTTACAATAAAGGATGCCGAGTACTGTATAGGTGAAAGCCCATGGGAGTAAGGGAGCCCATGACTAATTTTGATGGCCCACTTACCTAGCAGTATTGTTTTCTACTTTTCTTCTTACATCTTACTCCCAGTTGCCAGTTCCTAAACCTGCCGATTTGCCACCATGGCGCCATGTCTCTACTTCTTTCTGGCGTTGGGGATACTGGGGGAGGGGGGTTCGGCCAGCCAGAGGTGGGGTTGCCACCCCAACCAGCCCCAATGGTGGATCCGCCCCTACCTACTTGGATGGTGATTGATGCCTAGAGTGTTGTCTTGATGGCCTAAGCCAGTGAGGGGATTTGGCTTTGAATAACCTTCAACTGGTCATTCACACCCATGACCAATTCATCAATCGACGGATCACAAGTTGTAAGTTTCACTTTTTTTCCTTTAAATCTACGGTGATTTTCTAAAGCTATTCAAAAAAAGGTTTAGAGTAGTTTTCCTACCTCTTTGAATTGTGGCTAAGTATTTTACAAAGAGCTTTATTTGGTCAGTCAGATTATCTATCTCATTCTTCATCATTGATATTTACTCTTTGGATTTCATTCTCTCTTCTTCGCATTTGAAAAGTTGAGATTCTCTGGCCTTTATTCTATTCTTTAATTCTATAAAAGGTTGAATTAAAAGTTGCTTTCAATTTTCATAAATAATAATGAATTCAAGATAGGTTGGGATGAAGTTGTTACCTGCTATTTTAAACTCCTTTGCCTGAAGAGTAATCTTGTACTTCTCTAAGAGCCTTTGAACCTTGTCTTCATTTCTCTTGAATGCCTCATGGAGTCTAGCAGTCTTATATTTATGATATCTGACCTTGTTAGTAGCTTCAACAAGGTCAAATTTACAACCCTTGGCAGTGTTTTGAGCCACCAAGAGTTGCATTTTGAGCTCTGTTATTTGTTTTTCTAATCTGTTCCCAAATAGGTTAGCTAGAATAAAAACCTTTATATAAACAGAAAGAAGATGTCATTTTTTGGTTTTACCTTTTTGTTTTTTTCTACTTCATCTTTAGTCAAAGTCTTTGTCTACCGGCCTAGCTAGTCAAACAATTCTTGTGAATGCTTAAAAAAGCAAAACAACAAATGAATCAAAATAACCTTTTCTCTATATTCCTTAAAAGAAAAGATGAATAACTTTGCTCGCAAGTCGTTAAAAATTTGCTTAAAATCCCCATGACTAGGGTGATCGGAGGAAGGTACCTGTGGCAAAACCACTGGATTAATGATGTCGATAATTATTGCCTTTACAGGCACTCCTTCCATCTACTCTACTTCATTGGTCGGAATTACCAGAGTCTCTTTCGTTGTAGTAGGGAGGTCTTCAGTCTTCCCAGCAGCTGAAGTTTCTCCAACAGTGGTGGTCATACCGATCACCTCAGTTGTCATCTCAGGTGAACGACCAACCTCCTCTGTGGTCAATGAAACTTGACCAACCAATGATTCACCACCAACAATCAAGGGATGTTTTCCTTCGACATTGGATGGATTTACTTGCCTACTTGTCGGAGCATCTTTAGTTGGTACTAAGGCTTGTTCCACACTGGTCGTCGCCAGTGTGACCAGCAGGTTGGCCTCAGCACCAATCAGGGCAACCACATCCTGATCCACAGAAGAATCAGGAGTAGTTTCCTGGGACTAAAAGCAAATAAAAAACTCTCTTAAAATATGAAGACAAGCACTTAGAAATAAATAAAAAACAGAAGAGAGAGAATTACATACCTAAAATGAAGTCCTGAATCTATTTCCCAAGATATTAGGGGAAGTGATGATGCCTCAACATGTAGATTGGGAGTCTTCCTTTTCTCCTTATAATCAGAGGAACATTATCCTCTGAAACCTCACTTTCATACTAGACAAAGGGGAATGTCGAAAAATGTCTATATGGATGATCCCAATTACAGTTGAACCATTTTTTGTAGCGCACCTAGGATAAGGTCCTCGTTTGTGTCCCCATAGCAAATGTGACCCTCTTATCTTGTGCCTGGGATTAATAGTGCACATGCTTAGAGTGTGTAGCACCTGACCGTACTAGGGCTGGACTTGTGTTGGTCAGATCAGCACTAGCCCAATGGTGGTCGGGTCCATCATCTTCATCTTCTTAGTCGACGAAGCCAAGGCCAAGACCTTAGATTAGTCCGCGGCTCACTTCCGACCATGCATCTAAGAAATGAGTTCAATTGTCAACATAAAAAACAATTAGAAGAGAGTAACCAAAGAAATTTCTTGGTACTTACCATGATTCATTCATTAATGAACTCATCAGTTTATCCGATCAGGCTAGATGGCTACTTGTATAAAGTAGCCAAGTCGGACCCATCAGAAGAAACACATAGCATATACGTGATTTTTGACCAAGTCTCTTCGACGGTCAGAACTGACGGGAGAAAATACCCAAAGACGTTAGTAAAATACTGTAATAAAGAAAGAAAGAGGTTGGTAATTGAGATTTTTCTACCTTCAGGTTCATCCTTAGTAGGATCTTGGTCGCCTTCCATTCTCCAAGCGAATCTGAACTGCCTCTTTAGAGGGCTCACTTTGTGGTACAAAAAAATCGAAGACAATCTTCTACCCCATCAAGCCTCCCTTCACCAACTTGGTAATGACTATGACAATGTCTTTTTCCTCATTGGTAAGGACTAGCGAATCTTTCTCCCTCTTCGCTTCAGTTTTGTCCATATTGGGATCGCCTTACCAGTAAATTGGAGACAGCTACCCCCCAAAATTTTTGAGTAAAATGTCGAGACCTGAATCTGCAAATCTAGACCCTCTGTGTATTCTGCACTAGTCCAGGATCACGCTAGTGCACACAGGCTAAACAGGGTTAAAGTACCACAATCATACACAACGGAATAATAATAAAGTACTTCAAACATGTATATAAACTAGTTGCACAACCTTATGGTCACCTTACAATAGTTTGCCACGCAGGGCTTATATTATCCAGAGTATCAAGTAAATAACAGCGGAAAATAAACATCGTGGAAACCCATCACTTTGCCACAGACAACTAATGAGGCTTGCTCCCTAGTTCCCTGGCTCCTCGACAAACTCCTCTTCCCAAGCAGGTGTAGACTCCTCCTCTGGTATGTTGTTGTAAGCAAGGGTGAGTACACACCGTACTCAACAAGTCATGCACAGAATGCAGTTCTATTACTACATGCATGGCTTATTACAAAGGAATGGTTTGTTGGGTTATTTTGCATTGAATTAGCATTTTAACTTATTATTTATTTAGATGGGAAGCAGCAAAACCCTATAATATAATAAGTTTCTCAAATTGTTTTTCCACATATTTTTGACACACAGTCCTGAATCAAATTTAACATTTATCCCTGGCACACAGCCAATCATTCCCATTTTGTTTTCGAAGATCTACCCCTTGACTGTAATCCCCGAGCTCTGTCCAATTCCGCGAACTCGGCTATTCGAATAGTTTTGACACACTCTGCAGAGGTTGTACACTTTACCTACAAGATACAGTCGCTCACCACACAGGTGATTGATCGTAACAAAGTTTTTCAGAAACTTCCACCTAAACCTATGAACCTCTCCAGTGTTGCCTTCCTATCACTTCCCTCACATAGAGCCGAAGTATAGAACAGGCGAACTCTGTTGGATGGGTACCAAGCCGTAGCACAGGCATGCTCCCCTACATAGGTACACCCTAGTGTAATTGCCGCCCCGAGGTATCAAAGGAAAGATGTTAGAACCTTACTAAACTAGGTATGTCCCATACCAAACATGTGGTTGTTGTACGATAGACTCAGTTCAAAGGCATGCAATGTAAAGTCCTTAACTAACCAAGGCAAAACTTCCTCCAAAAGTTTGGCACACATCTATCTCATTTGCCACACAGGCCCCCCTTCTGGCACAAAACCACGGTCCACTTGCCTCAGTCTAAATCATTTTTCAACCCAAGTTGTTTTACGGTGCAACACATGCCTGTAAATCAACCTTCATGTAGAACCACACAGGTCTCCATATTCCAATGTCATTACCAACAACATTCCACCTTTTATCAAAATACATTCATTATTCCTTTAGTCAATGTTGCTTTTGTATTTGAAAAGATTATTCACGGTATATGCAAAGCTAAGCAACTATTCACAGTCTAACCTCCCGTATTGGCTTATCATTACATCCAACTATTTTATCACTTAGGGCAACAAATGAATCATGGCATACAAATATTAAAATCAAGGTGGCAATAACAGATAGGTTGATTAACTAATTTACCCAATTTAATTAAATCCATTTTTAATTAATTTAGCATGCATAGTTTGAATCAAAATATATGTTCAAAACTTAGGAGCAAAATGATCAACGCATAACTTGCCTTCAAACAGCTACTAATCCTGATTCGGAGCTTGGTCTTGTGCTGGAAATTCTCCCTCGAAGCTTTCCGGCAATTCAACGTCTACTCGAAATAAATAAATACACAATAAATATAATTTATAGAGAGCAATATCAACTCTACAAATTCCACAAAATTCACAAATAAATATATCTTGATTTTACAAATTTTTAGAAATTAGAATCACCTCAATCGGAGTTAAAACGCAAAAGTTATAGCCTTTCAAAGTTTTAAAATAAAATAAAAAGATTAAACCGAATTATACAAATTATTTTTCCATTGAAAAATTGATTTATTGCATCAGTATTGCGTAAGCCGACACGTGGCAAGCTCTGGAACTGCCACGTCGACACAGTCTATGGACTTGGTCCACCGCACAGCTCTGGATCCACCGTGGATTTGGTCCACAGAACAATGCTATCGCTAACACATAGGCCCCACTAATGACGTCACGAATGACGTCAGCATCCACAGTACCACGACTGACATGTGGGTTCCACTGATGATGTCAGCACTGATGTCATCGCTGACATCACAACGCACGGCACACAGCGCGACGCCTCGATTCCCCCGCAGACACCTGGCGCAATCCCAGCCGCACATGGGAATCAACGGTCAGATTTAACCGACACATCGGGACAACGTGACACACGGTGAAACCCTACTGGCTCGGTGTGCGACAAAATCAGAGCCTTTAATTCAAACTCCAATGGTCCAGATTAATTCTATCATACGCGTTGTGATCCACTACGTGTCTACTCCGGTGCTCGACGCGTGGACGCATCTGAGCCGCACAAATTCAATCAAACGTTCGAGGTTGATTCAATTCTATGCTCCCAACACGAATCCTACGGCTACGATTAACAATGCTACGTGGCAAGATAAGAACCACACGATCAAAATCTAACGGCCAAGATTGGAAGATGAGACTCACTGTTTTAGAAAAGATGTGGCAAGATCTCATGCGATGAAGGACGATCGGACGGTCAGAAAAGATCGAGCTGGCGGTGGTGTCGCGGCGGCGCAGACTTTGCCGGAGATGAGGAAGACGACATGGCGACGGCGACGCGGGGCTTCTCCGGTGATAAGAAGTGGCTCCACGAGCGCGGCTCGACGCAAGGAACTCGGCGACGACTCGGGGGCGGCAGAGATGAACCGGCGACGGTGCAAACATGGTGGAAAGGTCTTGGAACTATGGCGAGCTCAAGCGGCAACTACGATGAGTCTCGGGAGGCGTGAGTGGGCGCAAAATGTGCGGAAAGAAGTGCTCTACACGGGGCACTAGCTAATGAAGACGAGGAGTGGACACGGCGGCGTTAATGGCGCGCGCAATCCCCGGCCATAACGCGCGGTGGCGGTGTTTCCAGAAGTAGTTGGCGAAGCAACGTGGCACAATCTCAAGCGTACACGCGGCGACGAATCAACGGCCTCCGAAGCACAAGCAACGTGGCCCCCTCGGAACCGCTCGATCCGAATCAAACGACCACCGATTAGAGGCGTTTAGGGTTCCGTTGATTTGGGCTGACGACGCGCACAGTAACAGGCTCGGCCCAATACTGTTCACATGATTTTTCTCAGATTTTCAATTAAAAATAATTCTAGAAATTTAATTAAATCATTTGGGGCTTTTAAAATATCAGAAAAAATCTAGAAAAATTCCAGAAAACATTTTGGAACATTTTGGACTCAAATAAAATAATTTAATTTATATTTTGTAAAAACTTTTTCATTATTTAATTAATTTCCAAAGAAAGATTAATTTCCAGAAATTCCAATTAAATTCAAATAAATTCCAAAAATTCTCAAAAATTCAAAATAACTTATGAAATTCAAAATGGACAAAATTTTGGGATGTTACATAAAACCACTTCCTTCGATAATCACACCATGTATCCTTGGTTGGGAGTCGGGGATATTGAGAAGCTATTTTATCTTGGAACTTAAAATAAGCATTTCCAAAGAGATCTTGGCTTTTAATATTCCTAGTATATTGATAGAAGTAATGAAAAAGACGAAATAGAGGAGGAATGCCAAGGAAAGCTTCATTGAGATGTGAGAAAACACTCAAAATTAGAATAGAATTTGGAAAAAGATGGTGCAGTTCAATTTCATAGTGATCTAGCACATCGACCAAGAACTCACTCTCGGGAGGCGAAACCCTAACCTCACCAAGGCAGTGAAAAGGACAAGATGACCCTCTTAAGGCACTATAACATCTCAATTTTTGTATTTCTTGAATTTTATTTGCATTTTATATTTTGAAGGATTTTCTGGAATTTTTTCAATTAATTTGCATTATCTGATTTAAAGCCTATTTACAAAGTTACTCGGGAAATGTGAAAAGTTTAAATAAACTTTTACTAAAAATATTTTATTCAAGTTCTACACACCTTAAAATAATTTCTAGAATTTTCTTGGATTTTTTTCTGATATTTTTGCTATTTATTTGGGCTTCAATTATTTTCCTAATTTATTTTATTCAGAAAAGGTTTTTAAATCTCTCTTAATAGTGTTGAGCTGAAATACATTGGCCAGACCCTTTTCCCTGTGTCACCGGCCCACGCAGCTCGTCTCGATCCAACCATCAATCCTCGCCCGCATCATGTGCACCTCATCTGCTGTCGGATCAAATCTGAGGGGACAATCATGATTGCGCCATGTCGGCTTCACTGAATCTCTCCGAATTTGCCATGCGTTGTAATCCCGTGATCCTTGGAGTTCGTTTTTGCACTGTTCACGCCTATCGATGCGGCTATTTAATGTGCTGCCTTGCACATCGTGTAGCTCACCTCGAGCCGCACTCATAGCCCTAGCACGCACCTCCCGAGTCACTTTCATTCGCCCACAAGAGCTCACTAAAGTTTGGACGTAGTGCCACCACAGTTCTTCGTTGTTTCCATTGCCATCCGCCATCTTCCGCCGCGTCCATACCCGAGTTCGAGTGACACGTCGATTCTACCATCTCGCGCCATTGGAGGTGCCCCAGAACACCATCAGCTTTGTCTTCACCCTTGTCTCCGGTGAACTCCCTCTATCGCACCATCGTCGTCACTTGGAGCTTCGCTGACCGTCGGATTGGGTGAGGCACCATCGGATCTTCTCCATGTGTCATGTGACGGGGTAACCGCGTGGACGCCTTTCCGTCGTCGCATTGCAGCCGCTAGATCTGCATCACTCACCCGCCGTTGCGCCATGTAGCCATCGCCGTTGTGTCTTAGCCATTGAATCCACAGTGTGCGCCTCAGATTCCGCGCGTGTCGCCCGCCGAGGTAGCTGGGTCACCCCGATGCTTTAGTTCTCTCCGCAGTCACCACCATTAGATCGGATCTGCATGATCGGGATGCCACCGCGTATCACCTCCACAGTAGATCCAGACCGTGTTGCGTCAGTAGATCTTGGCCATCCATTTTGATTTGGGTTGGCGAGATTGCGCCAGCCGCGTCGCGCCGCATGTCACACTATGACTGGGGCATGTGCCGCCGCTGATGCCATGGCTTGTGTCAGTCGACGCACAGGCACAATGCCATTGGTCCATGGTGGACCGAGTCCGTGCGCTAGCGTCACATGTCAAGCCATGGTGCTACCATGTGTTAGTGAGGTCATAAATCAGTTTTTCCGTAGAAAAATATTTAGTTAAAAATCATGTTTATCCATGCTTTAAAATATTGTTTTGGTTTAAAGTACTACATGATAATTCAATTATAACTTGTTTCAATTATGTTGGAAATAGTTAATTGTCTACTTTGAATTACATCCCCCTTACCATATCATATGTTATATCTTATTTGTCACCCTAGAATGGTTATTTATTTGTTGGTAGCTATAATTGCCAATGTGGGTAACTAGAACATAAGTAGTATGTTTAGCTATGCAACGAGGCATCATTTTATGTGAAAATGGTTAATTTTGCTTAATGACTATGGAACATATTTATTAACTTGTGTGTCGGGTGTTGTCACACAATGTTGTTGTTGTCGCAAGCAAAAACGAAAAATGGACGTTCCCTGTAATAATTGTTTAACTCTTTCTCGAAAGATTGATTACTTGGAAAAAATTTTAGAATGTTTCACTAAAGAAATGAAAAACCTAAACATAATTTTGGATCAAACAAAAGTCAGCACTCATAACAAAGGTTTAGGTTTTGATTCTTATGCTCATCATAAATCACATGCTCCCATTGTTGTTAAGGCACTTAAAAGTGAAAATTTTGAAATTGTCAATGAGCCTAAGAAAACTGTTTTTAAGTCTGCTGGTGTTTTACCTTCTACTGTTAAAGCTAAACATCATGTTAAGTACAATTGCACTCATTGTGGTAGAGATGGACATTTAGTAGATTTTTGCTTTAGGCTAGCCAAACAATAAAAGAAAGAAAAGGCAAAGGCTAGGTCTAATTTCATAAAGGTACATTTTTCTCCTCATTTTGTGTCTGAGGTGATGCAAACACCTTTTGTTGCAAGAAACATGGGAAAAGGCAAAATTGATTCTATATACAAGCATTCTCGTGTTGTGCCTACTCGTCGTGTGCCTCAGTACTAGATTCCTAAACATCTTATTTCTAACCCTAGTACTGAGACCTCGACATTCTCTGTTTTTATGTAGACTTCTTGCGCGAAGAAGGAGAATATTTGGCTAGTGGATTCCGGATGCTCACGCCACATGTTCGGTGATAAAAATTGATTCTTCTCCCTCACTCGTGCATCTCGTGTTGAAAGTGTTACTTTTGGAGATGTTTCTTTCACTTCTGTTGTGGCAAAAGGTACTGTAAAGGTAAGTGACAAGTTTATGTTTAAGGATATGGCTCTTGTTGAAAACTTGAAATATATTTGCTTTTTGTCTCACAAATGATTGATGAAAATCTCGAAGTATGTTTCAAGAAAAATGAATGCGAAGTTTTAGATGCTTCAGGTGATCTCGTGTTCAAGATTTCTCGCTTTGGAAGAGTATTTAAAGTTGATTTTGATATATGACTTTCTTCTAAGTATAGGTGTCTAGTTGCCAATATTTCTAAAGATTTATTCTTTTGGCACCGTAGACTTGGTCACATTGGTTTTGATCATCTTACTCGTGTAAGTGGTTTAGATCTCATACGTGGCTTGCCTAAGCTTAAGGGTGATAGCGATTTAGTATGCTCTTCTTGTAGACATAGTAAGATGACTGCAGGTTCACATCCACCTCTTACCATAGTGTGACAAATGCTCCAGGACAGGTACTACATCTTGACACGGTTGGACCTTCTCCAGTTCAATCTTTTGGAGGCAAATGGTATGTACTCGTTATTGTTGATGATTATTCTAGATATTCTTGGGTTTATTTTATGGTATCTAAAGATGAGACTTTTAGTCATTTTAGAAGTCTTATTATTAGATTATCTGTTGATCACCCAGAGCACTTGGAGCTATTAGAAATGATAATGGAACTGAGTTTAAAAATTCTTCTTTTGATCACTTTTGTGTTGAGAAAGGAATTGATCATCAATTTTCTTCACCGAGAGTACCTCAACAAAATGGTGTAGTTGAAAGAAAAAAATAGGACTTTGGTTGAGATGGCTAGAACTATGCTAGACGAACATCACACTCCTAGGAAGTTTTGGGCTGAAGCGATTTTAACTGCATGCTATGTTTCTAATAGAGTGTTTTTGAGATCGAAGCTAGGCAAGACTCCTTATGAGCTTCGTTTTGGTCATAGGCCTAGTGTATCACATTTTAGAGTTTTTGGATGCGAATGCTTTGTCTTGAAATCTGGAAATCTTGATAAGTTTGAAACTAGATCAACTGATAGTATTTTTCTTGGATATCTTGCTCATACACGTGGCTATCGTGCACTTATTTTGGAGACTAACAGAATTGTAGAAACCTATGAAGTTACTTTTGAGGAGGCTAGTCCTGACACTAGTCAAATTGATGCAGGTATAGATGCATATGTTTAGAGGGAGAGTATCTTTTTTTGTTGTTGATGATGATGATGATGTTGAGGACGAAGTGTTGATTCCTATTGCACAACCAACTGTAGCACCTTTGACACCTACCACAACATCACCTACAGTTGAGCATCCTCAAGCCACAACATCATCTGTATATACTGAAAATAAAGAAAGAGAAGGAAAAGTTTATGAAGTTTCAGCTCCTTTGCACATTCAAAGAAGGCATCCACCTGAACAGATGATTGGAGATTTGAATGAGAGAGTCACCTGATCTAGGTTTATTGATTATAATTCTCATGTTCACTCTGCTTTTTGTTGCTTCTTTTGAACCCAAAGATATATCTCATGCATTAATTGATGAATCTTGGATCAATGTCATGCATGAGGAATTAGAGAATTTTGAGCGAAATAAAGTCTGGAAGCTTGTTCCACCTCCTTCTGATTTTAATATAATTGGAACTAGATGGGTTTTCAAAAACAAACAAAGTGAGGATGGTGTTGTTATCAGGAATAAAGCTAGATTGGTTGCTCAAGAATTTACTCAAATTGAAGGTTTAGATTTTGATGAAACCTTTGCTCATGTTGCTAGAATTGAAGCCATTAGAATTCTTTTAGCATTTGCTGCATCTAAAGGTTTTAGATTGTATCAAATGGTTGTGAAAAGTGCTTTCCTAAATGGCTATATTAATGAGGAGGTATATGTTAAGCAGCCACCTGGTTTTGAAAATCCCAAGTTTCCAGTTCATGTGTTCAAACTGTCAAAAACTTTGTATGGTTTAAAACAAGCCCCTAGAGCATGATATGATAGGCCAAAAACCTTTTTTACTGGAAAAGGGGTTTTCAATGGGAAAGGTTGACAAAACTCTCTTTTTACTCAAGCAAGGCAATGATCAATTATTCGTTTAGATTTATGTTGATGATATTATCTTTGGTGGTTCTTCTCATGCTTTAGTGTCTAAGTTTTTAGAAACCATGAGGAAGGAATTTGAGAT
Organism: Guadua angustifolia; assembly: GCA_036346375.1. Taxonomy (NCBI): domain Eukaryota; kingdom Viridiplantae; phylum Streptophyta; class Magnoliopsida; order Poales; family Poaceae; genus Guadua; species Guadua angustifolia. Next base: position 24,885,092 of record CM070514.1, on the reverse strand, counting down.
GAGTATGATGGGTGAGTTAACTTACTTTTTGGGACTGCAAATCAAACAAACGAAGGAAGATACTTTTGTTCATCAAAGTAAGTACACAAAATATTTGCTTTGCCACTTTGGGATGGAAAACTGCAAGCTGATCATGACACCCATGGGAGACACTTGCACACTTGATCCAGATGAAGATGGTGAGATGGTTAATCAAAAGGAATATAGAAGCACGATAGGTTCACTTTTATATCTCACTGTATAAAGGCCGGATATTCAATTTGTTGTGTGCTTGTGTGCTCGCTTTCAAGCTTCCCCACGTGTTTCACATCGACAAGCTATCAAGCGGATTTTCAGGTATCTTCATGGTATTCAAGACTTTGGCATATGACTTTCTACTTTCTTATGCATTAGTTTAAGAGCATTCTCTGATGCTGATTTTGGAGGTTGTAAAATTGATAGAAAAAGTACATCTGGCTCATGTCACTTCTTGGGTAATTCTCTTATTGCATGGTCATCTAGAAAACAATCTTCTGTTGCACAATCAACTGCTGAATCTGAATATGTGGCTGTTGCTAGTTGTTGTTCTCAAATTCTTTGGATAGTAGCTACACTTAAAGATTATAGGATTAATTTGGATAGTGTTCCTCTTTTGTGTGATAACACTAGCACAATATGCATTACTAAGAACCCTGTGCAACATTCTAGAACAAAACACATAGAGATCATATTTCACTTTCTTAGAGATCATGTAGAAAAGAGAAATGTTGTGCTTCATCATGTGGATACTGAACATCAATTGGCAGATATTTTCACAAAACCTTTGTTTTCTTCTTGTTTTGCTTTTATTCAGGGAGAACTTAGATTAGTTCATCCGATGGGTTATTTTGAGGGGGATTTTTTTTGAAGTTTTTGTAATATTTTGTAATATACTTTTTATTTTGTGTGTTTCTTACATGAAAATAAAAAATAGAAAATAATGAAAAAGTAAAGAACATTGTATTTCATACACATATGTCATTTGAAGTCATGTTTATGCTACAAGGTCTTTACAACTTCATGTTTATGCATATATAGTGTAGTTTATGACATGACTATTTAATTGGAATGACAACTTAAATTAAATCTTGTTATGGTTGAACTTTCTTAGCTATCTTGATCCTACTCAAAAAGTGCTAAATATGAAAGTTAAGTGCTAAAAGCTCAAAAAGTGATTGTTGATAAATGCAAGAACATGATTATGTACTATCGCACTTCTTTACGAGACAACTTATCATTGCACTTTGATATGAATTTGGAAGAGGTTGTGTATGACCGAAACCATAAAACCTTAAGCTTGTGATTGCTTGGCATGGTTGAAAAGTAAGGCTGATGGTGCATATAATTCCTTACAATTGTTATTATTGTAATCAATTAATGAATCAGTTTTTCATGCACAAATAAAGTGCACAAAAATTCAATGTTTTCAAGTTTTAAGATTGTTGAGAAAGGGAGATCATGCCATGCAAAAAATCATTAATAGCACTTGATTTCTAGTTATGCTTACTCTATATTGTTTATGTGTAGATTTGAGAGTGCAAGTATTTTTGATAGCACGACTTAGTGATGAAATTGGTACATTTGTGCATGACTTATAATGCTCAGTACATAAGAACAAACTAAAAATAAATAAAAAGATTTTGTTCTCTCTTTTGTTTTCTTGATGAATCTATTGTCAAAGGGGGAGAATTTTGGGCATATATTGCACATTTACATACACATTTCTTCTTTTTAGGGGGAGATTTCACTTTGCTTTTTGGTTTTAAAATAAAATTTCTTAAAAATTTTCTTGTGGGGTGAATACCAATGTTCAATTCTAAATGGTGTTGCCAATGTTTTCATCAAGGGGGAGATTGTGAAATCATGTGCTAAAAAGTTGGCTTAATGATGAAATTGGCATTGCAAAGTGGTTGTGATTATGGCATGTGTGGTGCTTGTGAATATACTGTTTTAGATGATTATTTGATATGCTTGTGATAGCATGATAATGGTTTGCTTGATGCAATGCGCTCGTGTGAGTGGTTGCATGGATTGACTTTGAGTTAAGTCGTGGACTTGTGTTTGGATTCGTTTCTTGTTTGTTCATGTGCAGGTGTTGCTCGAGGGCGAACGAGGTCGATGACGATACCGAAACTAGGTTCATGGAGGAACTGATGTTCGGGACTAGGTTCAGGGAGGAATCGAGGTCTTGATGGTCAAGGATGTCATGCGGAACGTTCGGACTAGAGAACGGTGCATATAGAGGCCGGTTAGTCACGTGAGTGCGGTAGGTGGACCGTACGCGTGCATATATGAATTTTGGGTTGTATGCATATATTGGGCTATGTGTTATTGGACCAGGTAGATATGCATACGTGTATTTAATGAGTACGGAGGAATTAAGATTTGTACTATTTTATTTTAGAGTACTGTAATCAGATTAGACAAAGAGAAACAGGAAATCTTTTTGTGGCCAGAATTTTGCTTCTTGCGGCTGGTTTTCTGTCGTGAGTTCCTTTGGCCAGAGTGCTCCTCGCAGTTGCAACCGAGCGTCTTGGCCGTGCGGCGTGAAAGAAAAAGTCTGGGCGGCGGCTAACCAATCTAAACCCAGTTGCTGGAGACGTTTTGGTTTGCATTAGTAGTTCGCATGCATGAAGGCAAGGGAGTCAGGCGACTAGAAGTTGGCTTGGTCGTTTTTGTTTTCCTGCGGCTGAAGACGTCCCGGCCGGCGGCGCATGCATGTGTGACGGCCGTGTATGCTTGGAGCCTGACGACTAGTAGTTTGTGCTGGACGTCCGTCCTTGTGAGTTGCGGCCAGAGTGCAGCACCTTCGTGGCGGTGGCTAATTTTAGTCTTCCTGGCCGTGCTGCTTTGCTTCAATTGCTTGCATGCGCTAGGAAAAGAAGCAGGTGGCCGCTCATGCATGCATGTCCTTTGACTCGATAGTTTCGGCAACTTGCGTCTTGCGAGCCTGCGTCTTGAATTCCCGTGTGGCTGTGAAGACCTTTCAGCTACGGAATTTTTCTTATGAGCACATCTCAACAATAAAAATCAAGATTCTCAAGTTGATGCGTTGGTAATCTCGTTCTTCGTTTACATGTCTATTTCCTTTTTAGATTGATTCATAATTTCATCATAATAATTTTGATTTGATCCATTCAAAACCTTGCTAGAGCATCAAATGATTAATCTGAAAAGTTTGATTGATTAATTCCTCATGAATTCTTATTAATCTCGTAATTAGGGTTATATCAGTTTTCATCATTATTTGTTACAGTCATCTTGCGAAGGTCATAACTCTAGATCCGTAGATCCGATCGAGTTGATTCTCATTGGGTTAGTTTCAAAATTGAATCTAGTTTCTACAGTTAAAATTTCACATTAATCCAACGGTGGGATCTTTGGGAATTACTGTTTAAGTGAACGTGCATTATTCTGTTTTTATCGAATCCGAATCAGGCAATTTTAGTCTGAATTGGGGTGTTTAAAAATTATTAAAAATTTGATTTTAGCTTCCGCGCAATCATTTACGTCTCTCTGATTGCTAGTTTAGTATATATCGACCCTACAAATTCAATTGATTTTGCGAAAAACATTTACCTGACTGATGTATAGCAATTCTGTAAAACTTATGCGCTCGTCCAAGCAGGCGGGGATGGTAGACACCATAAGCGGATCCAACAACGCTAGGCTGGTTGGACGGTCGTCCAAGCTAGGTTACCCGCTGATGAGCAGTGATTCAGTGAACCAGGAAAGAAGCTTGCGCAGTTGCGCTGACAGGCTTGGCCAGGCAGACGAACCGGCTCCCACTTCCCGGCTACACGCGGCCTACGCCACTATCAATTGCTGTGAAATTTTGGACTCGCAGCATTGTACCAGGTCGGCTAAAACTGAATCCTTTTTTGCTGTTTTCGGCTAAAATGGCCCATTCCATTCTAGCTACCAATGACATCTCCCACCCAGAAAACAATGCAGTTGGCGGCCCAGCATTCTCGAACTGGCCCTGGAGTCTAATTTCGCTCCTGGAAGTTTTCTTTTAGATCATTTTTATTAAGAGTACAAGGCGACACACACTATAGTACATCCTCGCCTACATCATATATACTAGAAATGGTAGCGTGCTATTGCACGCCGTGCTGTGTGGACGTGAAAATAGGGACAGAATGAAGGTAAGGTAGTAAAGATGTATATAAATGTTAAGGCGAAGGACCTGCTTCATGATCTCAGAGAAATATCTCTTTCGATTTAATTACTTGGAAAATATTGGAAACCGAGTTGGAAAACCGAGGTAGAGAAAAGTCTAGAGGAAAAAGGGTGAAAAAATATTGGAGATGGCAACTTTTTGTCGAGTCTAACGCTTCTACGCTCACCGAGTAATAACACGTGTTCTAAAAATATTAGAGATCGAAACTAAAATCGAAGTTAGGAAAAAAGTCTAAAGATACATGCTTTGAAAAATCCTATAGATCAATTGGGAAAAAATTATAAAGATACAACCGCATACATATTTCTCACTTCGAAAATATCGAAACCGAAAGTTACGGTGAAAAAATAGAGACATAGAGTTGTAGAAATATCTCTTTCACTTAATTATTGAAAAATATTGGAGATAGTCTAGAGGAAAAAGGCTAAAAATTATTAGAGATGACAACCTTCTTTTGTCGAGTCTAACACTCTACGCTTTACGAGCAATAATATCGAAAACATTTTTCCGGAAAAACGGAAAAAGGACCTACGAAAGAACCGAGCTCGTCTGAATTTATGAATTACGGGTATTTTCTCGCAAAATAATTGGTGAAAGGATCTGCTCATGATATGTAGAAATATCTCTTTCGATTTAATTACTTGGAAAATATTGGAAACCGAGTTGGAAAACCAAGGTGGGAAAAAAGTCTAGAGGAAAAAGGGTGAGAAAATATTAGAGATGACAACTTTCTTTTGTCGAGTCTAACGCTCTACGCTGCCACCGAGTAATAGTACGTGTTCTAAAAACATTAGAGAACGAGCCGAAAATCGAGTTGGGAAAAAGTCTAGAGATACATGCTTGAAAAATCTCAGAGATCGAATTGGGGAAAAACTATAAAGATACAACCGTGCACATATTTCTCACTCCGAAAATATCGAAACCGAAAGTTACGGGAAAAAATAGAGACATAGAGTTGTAGAAATATCTCCTTCGACGAATTCTCAAAAAATTGAAAAATGTTGGAGATAGTCTAGAGGAAAAAGGGCTAAAAATTATTAGAGATGACAACCTTCTTTTGTCGAGTCTAATACTCTACGCGCCGAGCAATAATATCGAAAACATTTTTTCCGGAAAACGGAAAAGGACCTAAATGTAAGGAGCAAGGACCTATTTGTTATATTTTTGGACCTGCCGCTATCCCGAAAAATAAGAAAAGGGTTTGCTCGCGATTTGAATTTAATGCGGTTTTTTCCAGAAACAACGCGAGGACCCGAACGCAAAAAAAAATAAAATCTTTCCTCACAAAAATCGCGAACCACCTATCCGTAATCTCTGTGACCTATCTCGAATTTGAAGGAACGAAGGGCTTTCTCACAAAAACGCCCAGAGGACAGGTGGCCAGTGAGTACTGCAATTCCAGAGACTGTAAGTGGTTCTATATATATATATATATATATATATATATATATATATATATATATATATATGCGCATATGCTACATACACTATGAATTTTTAGACTCAGGGCCTCACAGAGCGCCTGCACCGTGCGACACACTTTTCTACCAGATACACGAGCAGGACATTCCATATCAATCCTAAAAATCGAACCTAGATAACGGGGAACAAACATCGTCGTTCCCACTGCCAAACCACTGGCCCGTCTTTTTTAAAAAAAAATGTTCTGATGTCCATGAAAAGAAAATTTTTACACCTTTTAGAGGCACAGTAGTTGCAACTGACCATTTTTTTTTTGTCAGATGCAAATAGACATTGACACGAGGACTTTGGTAAAAATATGTTTGGATTCATTAGCACTAATAGTTAGCCACTAAAATGAGCTAGAGTGGATCCAAACAAGCTAGCTAATAACTCAGCTAACAGTTAGCTGCTAACCCAGCTAATAGTTATCTCATTAGCTGGTTCTCCCCTGCTAATTCCTGCTAATAGATGGTGAAATGACTAATATGCCTCAACACTGCAAACAGCTATTAATGCAAGGGTACATGGACATTTCCACCAACAACTAAATTTTCAACCACCTATTAGTTAGTACCTCTAAATAGCCCTAGCTAATAATTACCCAGCTAATAGATAGCCAATAATTAGTTATTAGCTAGTTAACTATTAGTGCTAATGGATTCAAACATGATCTAAGTTAATTGTACCCGTCGGTATACGGGTCTACAAGAACAAAGATGCATAGGTATCTCAGGATCATTTTCGGTAGCCTCGAGAGCCCTTTATGTGGCGTTGCTACAATGCAGACATTTTATCAGAAATGGTAACCGTTCAACTTAATTGTAGCTGCCAGCCTAATGACACTGACTGGTTGACCCACAAATTTATTCTTTCTGGACCCATTAGTCCTATATTGAGGCCCAATTTTCGGCCTACGTTATACATCTCTAGGCCCACCAGAGTCCTGAACGAGTAAAAGGTTACTTTTTTTTTTGCCTCGGTTTCATCAAAATTTTCAGCATCTCCAAACTTCTAGTACAAGAGTCAAGAAGCATGTTCCTTTAAGCAAATCTGTGCTTTCGAATTTATCAGATTGTTCTTTAGTTCATTTGAGTTTAACCAAATGATATTTCTACCACAGTTTAAAAATAAAGATACCCTGCAAACATCAAGCATATATAAACTACAAAAGGGAAAAAATTGCCTGCACCAAACACATGTCCTTTTCCTTTTTCTAAGATTGTACAATACCAACCAACCATTGACCATTCCCTGTAAGCTCACACAGGAACAAACTCAAAGCAGCATCGCAAGAAAGTTCTTGCCAAGATCCCAAGTAACCTCACAAAAAAGCCTGTATGCTTTACTGGATCTCAAGTCTCTTGCCCACTAACGAAGCTGAGCATTGCAACCTCCGATTAAAATGTAAAGTACAGCCAAAGATAACCAGGTCATGATTACATCATCAAGCAGAAAAGCTAATCAAGGCAGCAAGATCCCAAGTAACCTTACAAAAACGCTTGTGTGCTTTACTGGACCTCAAGTCTCTTGCCCAATGAGGAAGCTCAGCATTGCAAACTCGGATTAAAATGTGAAGTACAGCCAAAGATAACCAGCTCGTGATTAAATCATCAAGCAGAAAAGCTAATCAAGGCAGCAAGATCACACCATCTGCTTTCTTTTGCATGATCCTCTACAACATCTTCTACCACTTTTCCAGGCAAAATTGGCACCAACTTTGGCAAATACAGCTCCTGCCACCATCTAACCTTGCGTAATCTTTCTAAAGCACATGTCATCACACAATGAGAAAGATTCCTTTTACCCATCATTTCTGATGACTTGGTTTCTTCTAGCTAGTCCTACTAAGTTTCTTTCGATGGCGATTTATCACGTTGGGAAAAAAAGATTTTTTTTTTTTTTTCTTCGCGACAAGAACCCTAGTGACGTCCTACATCTTTGACAATGCTTGTAAAGACATGGCCAGCCATTGCTGTCTGCCAACTTCTTTCCAAATTTGCTTTACATTTCTGAAGTCTTTCAGGTCTATACACCGAAGGAAGTAGAAGACGCACATGTGCACTTCTGATCTTTTTCAGTTCTACGATAAGTGCGTGCATAATAGTATTTCATGGTAAAGTAAATCATCATATTTTTATTGAGAGTAAGTAATCATGATTTTGATTGTGCTTCTGAACATTACATATGACGACCTAATGGCTTATTCCTGGTGTGACTGGTGGTATGACAAGGATCCAATTTTCATAAAAAACGGTGAGACCAGAACACTGTTGATCCATTGTTTCTGCACACCATAGGTTAAGGTGATCATGTTGTTTTATGAAAGGCTAGCATGCAGGTGGGGTTCTGTACTTATGTCTCTTCCAGGTTTTGGCCATAGCGTATTTAAATTACTATCTTGTACTGTTTGCTTCAACTTTCAATACGGCCTTCTTGCTCTTGGCATTTTCCTTCATGTTCAAACATGCATCAGAGCTCTGAAGATAACATTATTTTCTCAGTGACATTATGTGTGCCTCACCTTTTCTCTTAAAAAAATAATGCATGACGTTTTGTACATATTTTGCATGCTTAGTTGTAGAGATTTGATTAGGGCTTTCTTTTGTTTATATCTGCAAAATTAGGATGCAAGAACCACATTTAGTTTCTTTGCTTTTTGTCATATTTCAAGTTGCATGTCTCAACTGGTCAATTGTACACTCTGCATACCTTCTTCTAAATACAGAGCAAAGCTGAAAAGGGGCAGCTAGAAACTGCCAGACTGTCCAAGTTATCTCGCAGACCAAGTGGCTTAATTTTCTTTTACCCCGAAATATGAACTTTTGAGTGCAATAATTAGCATATGCAAATAGCAAGTTAATGTCATTTGTACTGTGAAAATGATCTATACCAAGATAATGCTCTTCAACCACTTGCTTTGAGATTCAAAAGGCGTGGGCGTGCCAACTTGATGTACTGGTTGCAGATCTAATTCAGATTTTTTGTTGTCCTCACGCACATGCCAAATCCTGTCTTGATATAAGAGGCTGTGCTAGGACTGCCAATAGGAAATGCCATTTGACGAGAATTAAAATGCCTATTTTCTGTTTGGGTCCTCAATGGATAAAAACCATACTTATTAATGGGCCCATAAAAGCTCATAATTTAGAATGAGACCTTCGCTTATTCAAACGGTTAAGCCTCCGACCAGTTTAATCAAGTAGCCCAATAGCATTATTTCATACTGGTCATCCCGATCAGTAAAATAGTCATCCTGACCAAAAACTGGTCGGAGATAAGCGGTTGTACCCACATATGTTTACATAGAAATAGTTGTCTGACAGATACACACAACTACCTGAAAGTTATCCCTGAAAATGGCGTTCATTGGCGAAAAGATACCATTTGGCAAGAAGATACCCTTTAGTTCTACGACGCTTTTTGGAAATCAACTGCCGCCTCTTCAACTGATATAAATTGGTGGCCAATTCATACTGTTAAGAATATTAGCAATTAGCATTCGCAATCAGAATAGATAATTGTAATCACTCTATAATCTGTATATTCTGTGGAGCCGTTTGGTTAATAAATAAGCAATCCCCATATATCATTTTCCTCATCTTATTTACTGAGAGCCTACAATTATATTTTTATAAGCTCGATTAAGGGGCTTTAGGTCTTTAGACCTCGGCACCATTTTATTCTGAGATTTCAGTGGCATGCATCAACTTGATATACGTATATACTGCTCACAGATCATATAAATTCATTTTTTTCAATGCCCGGACAAGCATGCAAACTCGTTCTTGATAAGCTGATATTGCACACACACATAACGTTGGCAAAAAGAATTCCATAACCAAGATATCATATCGATCATGAACTGAACGAAAATGACAGATGATAGAGTTATCTGCGTTCTAATCCAGGAACATTGTTTGAGCCCTAATATAATTACAAATCCCCAGTTGGTGACCCTGAAATCCACAGCTGGACCGAGGTGACCCCGAGCAGTAAAGGTATGGCCCTAGATGATCCTGACACCCCAGGCAACCTGATCGATCTTTGGTTAAAATAACCCAGTGGGTAACCCTAGAACCTAGGGAAGAAGTTAATATCAAACAGTTGAGCACCACCCATGATCCAACGACATTGGCCATGCAAATTAATCTCTCAAAACAACTCCAATAATACAATTTGCTTGAGCTCCATGCTTAACTATCAAACCATAAATGGTTACAAGGTCAGTGCATGGTTGTATATGGTTTCCTGCAGAGCATGAAATATGCAATGGCAACTTGTGATGAGGATTGCAGATTAGGAGTGCTGGAGGAGAGAGACCTGGGGTAGATTGCAAGCGTTGTGTGTCCCTCTCATGGAAATGTTGGTGTTGATTTGTGATTTGACCATATGGCCTCCTGTGCCTGTGGCCTGTGGGTGAGAAGGATCTGGATTCTCACTAATTCTGACTATGAAACAGGGGTCCGAGAAGGAGCTGATGATGGTCCCAGCTTGGCTGCCTGACATGTGTAAACATGATAAATTGTCAAGTACACTGTCAAAAGATCATGCCGCCCCCCCCCTCACCACACAGGTAACTTTAAAGGCCGAGCTGTAAAGTTGTCGTGCTGAGTAGACTATGGAAAGTCGGCAATTGTCCTAATAATTCTGAAAAAGAGAACATTTACGGATATGTCTATGCATTAGGTGCCTGTTTTTCCTTAAAAATCAAGTACATTTTAAACCACTCACTTTTAGATTCGTGCAACCCTAATGTATGTTCCCACAACTGTAGTATGACCAATTTTCCTAATAAAATTTTGATTACACACATAAATCTTTTCTTTTCAAATCAAACATCAATAAAGATTGATTATTTGAGCCATGTGATGATTAACACATGATCAAGTCAATTTGTAAAACACATTTGCAAACCTTATTCTCATGCTACAAAGAATCGCATTAAAATTTCAACTTATTTGCAAAACACATTTGTAAATAAACTGAGAACCTATGAGATCAATCCTCTTAGTCATGTAATGGTGAACACATGATCAAGTCAATTTGCAAAATACATTTTTAAACCTTATTCACATGCTCTAGGATCGACACCTATAACCTCCGATTCATTTGCAAAACACATTTGCAAATAACCAATCAACCAACTAATAAGCGGATATCGAGCTATGTGATGATCAACTCATGATCAATTCAATTTACAAACTCATTTGTAAATCCTATTCACATGCTCTAAGAAAAGATTCGATTAAACCATACTTTGCAAAAACTCATGTTGCAAATACAAAACATAAACATATCTTAGCCTTATAATAATCAACATATGATCAATTAAGTCACAAGTTAAGACTCCGATACATAAACTCTCTATTTGCAACACATGAAAATATCTAACTCCATGCAAACAACAATCATTAAAATCAAGTTGCATGAATCTCTCCTTGTGCAACACATACAAAACGTAGCTCCATACAAAAACCACTTAAACTAAATTGCATGAGCTATTTTCTTTTTACAACATATGCAAATCCATAACTCCATGCAAAAACCAAATCAATTAAGATTCAATTTAAAAAGCAAGCATGAGCTCTCTTATTTGTAACACATGCAAATACTTAACTCATGCAAAATCCAAATAAGAGAGTGAACTAGAGTGAACCAAATTGAGTTCAATATATGATGAAGCTCAAGCTAAATGACTCAAATCCCTCTTAATATTACAATAACCTAACTAGAAACCCGATCTCTCAACCCACCACCGAGACCAGTAAAAGACTAGAAACACATCCTTAGCATATCTAGTTATATCTTTGCCTCTAGCACATCCACTTAGAGTTTTATGATGTCGGATCATCTTATCTCCATGTATGCTTCTTCTTCTTGTTCATCAACACATGATGAGTCTCCCTCTTCTTCTTTCCTTCCCTTGGGATTTCCTCTTGAAACTCATCAACAAATAATAACTTCTTCTTCATTCTTTATCATCGTATATTCAACCTACTTCACAACTCATAGAAAATTGTTAGTTCAACAAACACGGTTGTCTCAATCATCAATTGCATTCCATTAACACATAACGGATGCCCCAAGATCAATTGAGCATAGTTCAAATCAATTTAAATGATTAATTGTGTCTTGAGTACATTGATGCAACTATTGCTTTATTATACTCAAGAGTTTTTCGTTTGTCCTTAATCAATAAGAGAATACCATCAACACATGATGAAGCGTTCTTTGATTGATTGAAAGATAACCGATCTTAATTTAAATTTCATTTAAATTGACACAAGTATATATTAACTACACAAGTTTTATATACTAATTTTAATGTTTACCGGGTAATGATCCAAATTATGTTGGAGTGGTGGAAAGGGATCAATACTCTTAATACCATCAACAATAGGATAAGCTCTATAAAAACTTGTGTATATAAATAATTTACTTTGAATCAATATGCATAATTTCTATTTGAGAATGCGTTGGAGTTTATCCTAAGATACCATGAGTATACTACAACTAGGCAAGTTAATATATACTCGAGGTTTTGTTTGAATGTATTGATCCTTTATATGATTTGGCAAGAAGACATGTATCAATACTATTAAAACATCAAGTAAAAGTATGAACTCCCCCCTAGATATGTGCATCCATATAATATATGGAATTGGAACATAATACACATCTTTAATGTATAAGCTAGAAGAGTTCATCCTTTCACTTGAATCCTAAGTATGCAATAGGATAATAAAATAAATACGAGTGCATACTTTGGCTTTTTCATTTTCCATCCAAATTTGAGACTAACAAGAATAAAACTTAATAAACATGTTAGTCTCATAATGATTAGATTTGTCATTAAACAAAGATTAAGCATTACTGTAAAACTAATTACCAAAACCAATGGAGCTTGAACTTACATATGCTCCAGTCATCACCAGCTCTCCGACCATCAGCCCCGCCTTTACCTCCTCTAGCCACAGCCTTGCAAAATCTATGAAGCTCTACCTGCTCCTTAGGAGGTAGACCTCCATATGAGCTCTGGCCGTAGGGATCAATGAACTCCTCAAGCATGGGCTTGATTATCATATTTGGTGAGCTCTGGCCCCGACGGGTGGTGGGGATCTCAAATTGATGACAAAGCAGTGGAGCTTAGGTGAAAGAGGGATGAATGGTTCCTATCTTGCAGTAGCTATCCGTAGCTCTTGTAAAGGATCAAGATGGCGATCATATGAGGGTGAATAATCCCAAATAAAATTTTCCCCTACTCAAAATAATCCAAACAAGTCCTCAACTAAAGCACTCAAAAGAAGCAAATGAAGTGGAGCAAGTACCCTGCAAGGCCGGTAGCACTAGACCAAGGTTGGTAGCACCGGGCTCCAGTATGACCAGGGTAAGTCCGGTAGCACCGGGGTCTGGTACCACCGAGATGAGGTTGGTAGCACTAGGCTCAAGAACATGAAGGATCGAGATGGCAATCAGAGGGGGTGAATGATCCCAAATCAAAATTTTCCACTCAAAGTAATCCAAACAAGCCCTCAAAGAAAAATACTCACAGAAAGCCAAAGAAATGGGCAAAATGTTCTGTAGAGGCGGTGCTACCGCAGAAGAAAGAACAGACTGAAAACAACATGACCCAAAAGCAAATTTTGAGAATCTTTTGATCGGCTGAATAAAAACTCACAAAACTTGGTAAATATGATTCTAAGGATGTCAGAAATTCATTCTAACCTTCAATCGCAAGGATTGTTGTCAAAGTTTCGACCTTTTTCACTCTGAAGGAAGAACATACCAAGTTGGAGCAAAACTTAAGAACTTGATCTAAGACTTACTCGTGGGGTTTTGATGATCAAGATGATCTTGGATAGCCTCCCACATGTCATAGCAAGCTAGAGCATAAGTCATAAACTCCACTAACTCAATTTTGAAGAATAGTTCACTTAAGAGCACAAAACTGATATCTTGTAAGAAGAATGCATGGATTGCCTAGATGACTGAGATATGATCTAAAAGAAGATTCATCCATCAGTCAACATCCTTGGCACAAGAAGCAAAAGTATGTAGAAGGAGGGGAGGCAAATTCAAATTGCGTAAGTGTAAATTGCAAGAATATAATTGCGGAATTTAAATGCTGAATTTAAAACATAAAGTAAATGCATAATATAAATTCAAGCATAGAAGAAAATGATTTGCATTTCTGGAAGGTAGGTTTACAAAGCCTCACACCAAAGTAGGCAAAACTCAAAGGAGCACAAAATCTCTAAAACCTTCAAGAGGGGAAAGGCTACCTCTATCCCTCTATTTATACTACTATCAAATCACCCTCCACCTTGAATGAGTTCCTTCTACTTTAAGGACCACCATTAAGGGTTAGGATTGACTCATTCACTCATATATAGGCTAACCTGAAACCCACACACATATCGGGTATTTACATGCTTTTCCAAGTATACTAACTAGGCCTGCTACTCTATCATTTAGACCGTGATACAACGGCCCTCCTTGATCTGAGTAGCTCCTAGCTAGCATCTTATCTATTCCTTGTCTTCTAGGTTTGCACTAACTCCATCTTCGATCATCTTCGGCGATCCTCAACCGTTTGGACCTCTGGCTCACCTTGCTTAGTCTCGATCATCCTTCGCCTTGCCATGACTTAGCACCGTCGTCCCGCAACCATTAAAACAAAGAAAACATATCATATAGCATTGCTCAAAATAATATGCAATAAATCTCATACAAATTCAAAATGCATATCCCAAAGACATTGAGTAACTCTCCTCAGAGTCGAGTCGATGAGTCGACATCAAGTAACTTGAGACTAACCCAATGACTCAAGACTGGCTGATGGTAGGGCACTCGACTCGGCAAAATCCCTACTCGATAGTTGATAGGTTAGCGGGTCTAGATAGTATGCTTTGAAAACCATGCAAGAAAACCCATTATGTGTGTGGGTTTTGGGTTAGCCCTTGCATAGCTATGTGAGTGGGTTAATCCTAGCCTTTTGATGAGTGCTCTAGGGTTGAGGGACTCATCCAAGGGTGGTAGGTAGCCCAATATTAGTATAAATAGAGGAGGAGGGGTAGCCCCCTCCTCTTGAAAGTTGTAGAGGTTTTGGTGCTCATTTGAGTTTTGCCCACTTTGTTGTGAGGATTTATAAACCTCCCCTTTTCAGAAATACAAATCTTTTTCATTCATACTTGAATTTATATTACGCATTTACTTTCTCACAATTCGCATTTGCCTCCCCTCCTTCTAAATGCTACTGATCTAGGATATCTTGAGTGTGCTCATATGATTTTACATCTCTCTTGCACCCTAGAATAGAATAGAAATCAAGTTTTCTATCAAGTTGCACTCTGTCCAAAACTTATTCTTCACGCAGTAGTCAGTGTTTGATTTTTAGAAAAATCATTTTTAAGTTATTCTTCCTCAAGAAGGTGTATTACTCCCATATACATCTATGAAAAAATTGGTGAGTCTACTGGTTGCACCGTTTTGGTGCCATGAGGTGAATATGAGCCCCAAAACTTCTATTCGATGTTCTTGGCAGTCTATGATATTTGATTTTTCTTAATATTTATACAAGGAATTTTAAGGTGATCTTTGGTGGAGTGCTTTAAAACTCATTTTATCATAGGAAGAAAAATTTCCAAAATTTCTAGAGTACCAAAAGTCCACCAACCACCTGATCCAAATAAGGATAATTTCTAAAAATTTTGCTTTTACTTTTCTGAAAGTAACTTTTGTGATTTAGCTTAATCTCCTTCCTAAAAGTAAGAGTTGAATTGATTTATTTTTATTTTAGAATCTTGACAACCAGGATTGTGACTCAAAAATCCCCACATATTCTATGGTTCTCATTCATGCAAGTTAGGGGTACACATAGTTGTCTAGTATTTCAGGTCTTTCACGATTTCTTTTGCGCGATCTTTTCGAGGTATTAGTTGGAGTATTTTATAGGAAAAATTTTATTTACAACTATTCACCCCCCTCTATTCGCCATCTCGATCCTTCACAGCCATTGATTTTTAGTTTTCCGAGAGGTTTGGTTAGGTAAACCAGTTGATTATTCTAATGTGAGAATTTTTTGTTGTCTTGCATATGCTCATGTTAATGATGAAAAATTAGATCCTAGAGCAAGAAAATGTATATTTGTTGGATACGGTTCTGGTGTCAAAGGATGTTGTGTTATGGTGTTCTAATTCTCGCAAATTGTTCATTAGTCGTGATGTTACTTTTCATAAAGATTCTTTACTCTCATCGGATAGTGACAGTGATGGTTATTCATCCACAAATGAATCTGAAATTTCTGAACCTACCGAAAGAAATGCAGAATTTGATGTAGTTTTGCCTACTATTGATAATGACTCTTCTAGCAGTTCTACTTCACAGCTAATTTCAGCACCTAGTGGTTCTTCTTCACAACTAGTTTCAGTATCTCCTAGCACTAATGATCATTGTATTGCTCGAGATAGACCAAGGAGGAATGCTCAATTACCTACTAGATATCGTGATACTGATAATATGGTGTACTTTTCTCTTCTTGCTGCATAAGATATTTTTGATACTTTTGAACCTTCTTCTTATTCTGAAACTATCTCATGTGAAAATTCTTCTAAGTGGTTGACAGCTATGAATGAAGAAATCATGAGCCTTCATAAAAACTATACATGGGATTTGGTTGGACTTCCAAAAGGTAAGAAACCTAAAAGTGCAAATGGATTTATAAGAAGGATGGTATTTTTGGAGTTGAACCTACAAGGTGGAAAGCATGTTTAGTGGTAAAAGGTTTTGACCAAAGAGAAGGTATTGACTTCAATAAAGTTTTTTCTTCTATTGTACGTCACTCTTCTATTCGGCTTATGCTTACTTTTGTTACTTTATTTGACTTGGACTTAGAGCAACTTGATGTTAAAATTGCTTCCTTACATGGAGATTTAGAAAAAGAGATTTTTATGACTCAACTTGAGGGTTTTGCTACTCCTAGAAAGAAGGATCTAGTTTGTCATTTGAAAAAGTCTCTCTATAGTCTTAAATAAGCTCTTAGGCAATGGTATAAAAGATTTTATTCCTTTATAATTGCACAACAATATTCTTGCAACAATTATAATAACTGTGTTTACTTCAAACAGTTTCCAAATAGATCTTTTGTTTATTTGCTGCTCTATATTGATCATATGCTTATTGCTTCTCGTAACAAGTTATTGATTAAATAGTTGAATGCTCAACTTAATCATGAATTTGAGATGAAAGATCTTGGTCCAGCATAGAAAACTCTTGGAATGGAAATTCAGCGTGATTACAAAGTTGGTACATTATTTCTATCTCAAAAAAAATATTGGGAAGGTACTTGACAGATTTAATCTTAGTGATTACAAACATATTTCTACATCTTTTGCCTCACACTTTAAATTATCTTTAAATCAATATCCTATTAATGAAGAAGACA
The DNA here is from genome assembly GCA_036346375.1 of Guadua angustifolia. Lineage (NCBI taxonomy): Eukaryota > Viridiplantae > Streptophyta > Magnoliopsida > Poales > Poaceae > Guadua > Guadua angustifolia. Next base: position 24,867,984 of record CM070514.1, on the reverse strand, counting down.
AAGATTATATGTCTCGTGTTTCTTACTCTAGTGCAATTGGTTATCTCATATATGTTATGATTTGCACTAAACCAGATTTAGCTCATTCTATTAGTATCGTTAGTAGATTTATGCATAATATTGGCAAAGAGCATTGGAATGCAGTTAAGTAGATTCTTTGTTATTTGTAAGACATTTCTAATTTTGGCTTGATGTTTGATAAGAATAAAGTGAAGACAAATTACATTATTGGGTTTGTTGATTCTGATTATGCTGGTGATCTTGATAAAACAAAGTCAATTTCTAGATATATCTTCTCTTTATTTAGTTCTGCAGTCAGTTGGAAAGCATCCTTATATCTGAAGTCTTCTCTTTATGTGGTTCTACTGCTCTTTTTACTACTGAAACGGAGTATGTTTTAGCTACTGAAGGCATTAAGGAAGCTATTTGGTTACGAGGTCTGGTTTTTGAACTTGGTATTTCACAAGATACTCTTATTGTTTATTGTGATAGTTAGAGTGCTATTTGTTTAACCAAGAACGATATGTATCATGCCAAAACCAAGCACATTGATATCAATGCCACTTTATTCGTAATGTTGTCACTGAAAGACAACTATTATGGAAAAGATACATACTGATGATAATCCTATATGCATGTTCACCAAGACACTTCCAAATACCAAATTCAAACATTGCCTGGGTTTGGTTGGTATTCATGGCATTTAATTGCCCTTTGGGGTTTTATGGAGACAATTTCATTATAAATTTTGAGTTAAGGTGAGGTTTGTTAGAGATAATCATGGATTCTCTCGGATTGCTCAATATTCTAACTTACCAAATTATCTAGACTTTCCATTTAGTTTGGATTCTCTTTTGGCTACATAAGCCAACCCCCTATATATATATACATTGAACTGAAATAGTGATTTCTTGTCTCCTATTGTTTTTTCCTGAAAGGGTTTTCCACGTAAAAACTTTGTGTCTCCCTTTTGTGCATGTACTGTTCATCTAGCCCTAACAAGGTGGATGAGGATGGCGCTCATTGCTAGTCCGCCGGCAATGCCTAGATCGAGCAAATATCAATTTTTTAGTTTCGTGGTAACTTTTTATAATTCTAGCTTTTTTCGAACGTAATTATAAAAATAGCTCTATTTCTAACTGTGAAAGTGCCAATAGGCAACACGTATCACCTGAGCTACGGTGCTTGTTGAGCTATGAGCGCTTGTAGTTCATTCTGTAGTTCGAAAGTGTGGCAAGTGATACATATCACCCGTCGGCGCTTCAATTATTAGAAATATGGCCATTTTTTTGTTATTATATTCGAAAGAGCATCAGATTTAAAAAATAATATCACATAGCTAAAAAAAAAAGAGATCAGGAGCAAAAGGCTGAGCGACGCAAGGGATCTGGAAAAGAACCGGCGCGCTTTCGATGCAAGCAAACTTCCGCTTGCACCACCGAGGATGCCTCCTGCGTCCACCCACCTTTTCTGCTTGCCTCCACTTTTTCCTGCTGCCTGGCCCTGCTAGCGACCCTTGGCCCTACAGCATCTGCCAACAACGAGGATGCATGCATTTCGGTTCTTAGAGCATCTCCAACAGTTCCTAATATTTAGACTCCTAATATTCTTAGATTGGGACCTTCCAAAAAAATTTTGGGTCTACAAAATACCTTGTTCTCCAACAGTTCCTATATTTTCTCCCAAAAGCATCTTTGAATTGGTCCGGTGGGCCATCCTGGACGCGAAATAATGTTGATTGGGAGCGTGGACAGAGCGCACAAAAATGAGGAGTCGGGGTGCTGTTTTTGGGCATGCCAAAATTTGAGGAGCTAGAAAGAGGAACTGTTGGAGTACTTTTTTTTGCAATCAAGCCCAAAATCAGATTTTGGGAATGGATTTTAGGCACTGTTGGAGATGCTCTTACGGAGCGCTCTACTGTTTCCTATAAAACCCTTATAATATTTCTGTAAAGGTCGTGCGTTCTACACATGGCCTAGACTTGCAACTCATGTAGCGCTATTCCATCGTGTTAACCATATACTCTACCAAAAGTATCCGATCAAAAGTGGTCAACATAGAAAATTGGTCAAAACACAGTTACACCGTCACATTCTCTTACGTAATCAAACCTGTTGATAGTTCCTTCTGCTACTGATCTCCTTCCTGCTCTTGGCTGATTACCTAGTCTATTTTAAAGGGATCTTTGCTCTCAAAAAAAAAAAAAGGTGTCTAGGGAGCACCAGAGTGTTTTTTTTGCTAAAAAGCACTCAAATTTTGAGTCTTCATATCTCGATCCAATTAATAGAATTGATTTGCCTTTTATCCTCACATTTAACTACTCTATACACAAAACAAAAAAAGAGTACTCACAAACCAAAAAAAAAAACACTCGAGTCACACTTAGTAATTCCTTTACATCAATTATATACTAGTTTTACACAAATTAAATTATGTAGAAATGATGTGATAATTTGTAAAAAACATTATTTTTCTCTACATGGTATTTTATATCAATTATACACTAGTTTTACATAAATTAAATTATGTAAAAAGTAACGTGACAATTTGTAAAAAATAGAAGAACGAAACAAATTATAAAGAATACATCAAACAAAAACGTAGATCACAAAGTCAAATATTGACAAAGTCAAAATGATAAAACATGACGTGGATCACAAAACAATATCTAATAGACAAAAAAATAAGTTCCCACAAACAAAAACATTAATATCTAATAGACAAAAAAAATCAAGTGCCCTCAAATAAAAAAACACTCAAGTGCAATTTAACAATTCCCAAAAAGAAATCCTGCGATTTCACACGCAAAATCAGTTAGCTCTCGTGTCGCTGCTCGTGTACCTAGTTCTCTTGTAGATATTATCAACCAGCTTTTCACCTAAACAATACTATCTTTTTCTAAAAATAAATTGGCACCTAAATAATAGTTAAGTTCATTATTTAGTTAGCTCATATCTGTTGGTGCATTGTTCCAGCATGACGTCACCATCTCCTCCATAGGGACTCGCTTTTGTCATGAAATGATTAATTAAAAAAAATCCAGATCGATTTTCTTTTCTGATGATGACATGGGTAGCACGAGTGGTTCCCTTATTCCGTGTTCAAAATTTCAGGAGAATTTGGTTGAATATATTTTCCATTCTTCTGGTCAAAGAAACATTATAATTTATGTAATTTGGATAAATTCCAAAGCTGAATAACTCATATATATATGTTTGTCTAGTGGTAAAACTATTTATGTTTTCCCATGGCAGCAAGCAACAGCTAGGGTAGCTGACGAGGCTTAAAGCATGCGAGACACATCGGTCGGATTAAGTTTTTTTTTTTTTTTGAGGAAATATAGATCAAATTAAGTTTGACTTCAAGAAAGTATAAATAATAATAGTACAATGCTAGCTAGAACGACCAAATTAGTTTAATAAATTTTGGTAGTTGTGCAATTGTGCTCCTGAAATGTGCAGTGCTGTGCTGTACATTGGTGGCTTAAACACCTCGCAGGGGCCAATTCGAAAAGGCCTAACTCGTTTTCAAGAGAGAGAAAAAAAGGTAAATAGAGTATTGCAGATGTTTTAATGGTCAAAAGGCAGGAAATTAAGAAGGTTAACGGCATCCTTTCTCCAGATCACGGAATGTGATTTCACTATTAGCTACGATGACAGAGAATCAAAACTAAAAAACGAAAAGGGGGAAAAAAGAGCAAACAAAAAGGAGATATGCACATGCATAGGATGTGTTAAACCATATGTTAGTTTGGATAATATTCTCAGAATCGTAATCGTGTAATCTCTGTGTAATCTCAACCTCTTATTGTTGTAACAAATGTAACCCAGATTATATTTTCTGTTAGTGAACAGTTATCAATATATAAAGGATGCTTTGCGCCAATCCTCCAGTTGCGCTCCAACAATTCATTGCATACTCGTTATCCTTCTTTTCACATGGTATCGAGCCATCTATCTCCAACGAGAACTTGTTGCGGATCCGATGGAGTCTTCGTCGAGCAAGAACCCGAGGCAATAGTTCGTCGTTCTCCCATCCGTGAACATCAAACTCATTTGGGAAGAATTATCTTCTTCGAAGGCGCAAGTTCGCCATATCTTCGTGGCGAAATTGCTTGGGTATGTGAATGGTGTCACATAGCCTCCCGAGCAAATAGAGCAAATCAAGGATGACAAGACTGTCATGGTGGCAAATCCAGCCTATGATACATGGCTGGAACAGGACCAGTTGGTTCTCAGTGTTCTTCTTTCTTCTCTCTCTGAAGATGTGCTTGGACAGGTTCTTCTGCTCAGCACAGCGCAAGAAGTTTGGTTCACCTTGGAGAAAATGTTCTCCACCCAGTCCAGAGCCCGAATTATGCAAATTCGGATGGAGATGGCAAATTTCCGCAAGAAGGATCTCTCGATGCATGATTACTTCAATCGGATGAAACTGCTAGCTGACACTTTAGCTACAGCTGGCCATCCGATGCAAGATGAAGAAGTGGCGACCTATATTCTCACCGGACTCGACAGCGAATACGATCCGGTGGTGACTTCAGTAACCACTCGCCCAGATCCCGTGACTCTCGGTGATCTCAGATGCGATTTAATCTCCTATGATATGCGCAAGGAGCACAATGAAAGTGTGCTCAACACCACAGGTAATTCCTCTGTGAATTTTGCTTCACGTAACAATAGTTTTCGTGGCAATGGAAGAGGACGCAGTGGCTATGGTGGTCACGGCCGAGGAGGTGGTCGAGGCAATAATGGAGGACGAGGAAACTATAGTGGAGGACGAGGAACCTATAGTGGAGGACGAGGAGATTCCCAGAAGGACAGACCAATCTGTCAAGTCTGTGGGAAATTGGGGCACATTGCCCTGCGGTGTTACAACCGCTTTAATCATGCTTTTCAGGCAGATGAAAACAAGATGGCTGCATTCATGTCCTCCTCAGCTCCAATAGATCCAAATTGGTACATTGACACTGGAGCAACCGATCATATTACTGGAGATCTTGACAAGCTTTCAGTTCATGAGAAATACACTGGCAAGGAGCAGATTCATACGGCTGGAGGTACAGGTTTGTCTATTCTCCATCGTGGTCATTCATCTTTATCCACTTCCTCTCGTTCCCTACAAATTCAGAACATCCTTCATGCACCTAACGCTACAAAGAGTCTTCTTTCTGTTTATCGTTTGGCACTTGATAACAATGCCTTCTTGGAATTTCATCCTACCCATTTTTTGGTGAAGGATCGGGACACGAAGAAGGTTCTTCTGCACGGCACATGTGAAGGCGGCCTTTACCCGATTCGTTCATCAAATAAGCATGCTCTTTCCAAAGGTCAAGACATCCTTTGCAGATTGGCACTCGCCGATTAGGACATCCTTCATCACCACCGCTCAACATGTTTTGCAATCCAATAATCTTGTGTCTTCCGGTAGATCGGAAGAAGCGTCGCTTTGTAATGCCATCAACAAGGCAAGAGTCACCAATTACCTTTTCCTAGGTCACTTAGTGCTTCGCATAAACCTCTGCACTCATTTTTTCGGATGTTTGGGGACCAGCCCAAACATCCTCTGATGGTTTTAAATATTATGTGTCCTTCATTGATGATTTTAGCAAGTTTACATGGATATATCTCTTGAAAAACAAATCAGATGTATTTCAAGTCTTTCTTCGTTTTGGTACTCATGTTGAACGGCTCCTTAGCCACAAAATCATTCATATGCAAACTGATTGGGGAGGAGAATATAAGAGGTTGAACTCCTTTCAAGATGTTGGGATCACTCATCATGTGTCTCGTCCACATCGCATGACGCCAGAATGGCTCAGCTGAGCGAAAACATCGGCATATCGTTGAGATGGGCCTCACCCTTCTTTCGCAAGCATCTATGCCTCTTAAGTATTGGGATCAAGCTTTCTTAACTGCTTGTTATCTGATTAACCGGTTGCCTAGTCGTGTGATTCACAATCTCACTCCCATGGCTAAGCTTTTTCAAGTAGAGCCAGATTACACTTTGTTACGGACATTTGGGTGCATTTGTTGGCCTCATTTGCGCCCTTATAACAAGCATAAACTCCAGTTCCGGTCACATTCTTGTGTTTTTCTTGGTTACAGTGGCATGCACAAAGGGTATAAATGCCTTCATATACCCTCTGGACATTTGTACATCTCTAGGGATGTTGTTTTTGATGAACATGTTTTCCCTTTTGCCATACAAACCACAAATTCTAAACCTGCATCTTCGGATCAAGTCCTTCTCCTTCTTCCTTCTTCATTGAATGACCACATGGATAATAGCACTCCTACTAATCAAGATGCTGATCTGTCTTCTGTTGCTGATATTTCTCATGGATCATCTCAGCATGGGGAGGATGAGTCTGCATCCGATTCCCTTCATCGAGATTTCGCAGTTCAGGTTCAAGACCCTACCGATAATCCTATCGATACTTTTGTCGCCAACTCTATCGGCTCAAGATTCTCGCCAAAGATCCTCCGCAAATCAATAATCATATTGGTACTAATGATGGTGATGATGGTAATGCTGAGCTGATCCAAGCTCTGCCACAAGACACAAGAGGAGGACATCAAATGATAACACGTCTTCGAGACAACACCAGAGTACCCAAGCAATTCAGAGATGGAACTGTGCTTTATCCGACAAAACGAAGAGCTTTCCTGTGTACAGTCGAAGAACCTCTAGATCATAATGCTGCTTTGCAACGTCCTGAATGGAAGAAAGCAATGGATGCTGAGTTTGAAGCACTTATCAAGAACAAGATGTGGCATCTTGTACCACCAAGGAAAGGGATAAATGTTATAGATTGTAAATGGGTCTATAAGATAAAAAGGAAGGCAGATGGATCGATTGATCGGTACAAGGCAAGATTAGTGGCAAAAGGATACAAGCAAAGATATGGACTTGACTATGAGGATACCTATAGTCCAGTGATAAAACCTGTCTCAGTCAGACTCATTCTTTCTTTAGCTATGTCAAAAGGATGGTCACTTCGGCAGCTTGATGTACACAATGCATTTCTTCATGGGAAGCTAGAAGAAGATGTATTCATGAGACAACCTCCAGGATATATACATCCTCATCTGGAAGATCACATTTGCAAATTAGACAAGTCTTTGTATGGGTTGAAGCAAGCTCCAAGGGCGTGGTATTCAAGGTTAAGCTCCAAACTCCATGAAATTGGCTTTGTATCTTCATTAGCTGATACGTCTCTATTCATTTATCGCAAGGATCAGCAGATCATCTATATGTTAGTCTATGTAGATGATATCATTGTAGCAAGTTCATCTTCACAAAAGGCGATTGGTTGTTGACGTGAATCGCAAAGAGACTTTGCTATCAAAGACCTTGGAGAACTAAGCTATTTCCTTGGAATAGAGGTCAAGAGAAATTTCGATGACTTGTGCTAACACAGCAGAAATACATCAAAGATTTGTTGATCAAAGCAAATATGTCAAACTGCAAACCATCGCTGACACCTATGGTCACAAACGAAAAGATAACAATTGACAGTGGTGAAGCTCTGTCATCAGCTGAAGCAACAAGATATAGAAGCATTGTAGGAGGTCTGCAATACCTTACTTTAACAAGACCTGATATTGCCTTTTCAGTCAACAGAGTATGCCAATACCTGCACACACCTACCACAACTCATTTTACTGCAGTCAAGAGGATCTTGAGATATCTTTAGCACTCCATCAAGTTTGGACTACAAATTCAGAAATCAGAGTCAACATTGTTGAGCACATTTTCGATGTCGATCGGGCTTAAACTCGATGACAGAAGATCTACAGGAGGCTTTGCAGTTTTCTTCGGTCCAAATCTCATTTCCTGGAGCTCGAAGAAGCAGCCTACCGTTTCTAGATCGAGTACCGAATCAGAGTATAAATCGCTTGCCAATGCCACTGCCGAAACAATCTGGATACAGACACTTCTGAGTGAATTGGGAGTGTTCTAGGCAAGAGCGCCAGTTCTATGGTGCGACAATCTTGGAGCAACGTGTTGTCGAAAATCCAAAGTGTTCCATGCGCGTATTAAGCATGTGGAAGTAGATTTTCATTTCGTCCTCGTGAAAGAGTGGCACAAAAGCTTTAGAAGTGAAGTTCATTTCTTCGCAAGATCACCGGCGATATACTCACAAAGGCTCTCCGTTAAACTCATTCTCCAAACCGAGATATCATCTGAACATAGTCTCACCAAAGTTGAGATTAAGGGAGGTGTTAAACCATATGTTAGTTTGGATAATATTCATGTCGAACTGTAATCTCAACCTCTTATTGTTGTAACAAATGTAACCCAGTTATATTTTCGATTAGTGAACAGTTATCAATATATAAAGGATGCTGCGCCAATCCTCTGGTTGCACTTCCAACAATTCTGTTGCATACTCTGTTATCCTTCTTTTCACAGGATGCATCACAACGATGAAGTACTAATCATTAGCAAGATGATTAGCAATTAAAGGTTAAGAACTTGGCAGCGGAGATCAGACATATGTAGGTGAGTTTGGATTTCATTAGCACCACGTAATGAAATCTAAACTCGCCTATATATCTCTGAAATTCCTAAGGATTGATATGTAGGCATTAACTCGTTTTCGAGAAAACAAAAGGAAGGAATTCGGAATGCAAAAAAATATACTCCTTGGGAGTGTTAATTTTATGGTCAAAAGGCATCAAATTATGAAGCTTCACGGCCTCCTTCCTTCAAACCACGGAATATGATTTGACTAATGAGAAAAATCAGAGTCCATACCTATTAAAACAAAAGTGAAATTAAGGGAAAACAGAGCAAACAAAAAGGAGATATGCATGCACATGATGTATCACAATTCGCAACGATGTGGTACCATCAATTAGCATGATAATAGCTAGTAAAGAATTGAGATCCGTATATATAATAATTTTCGTTGGGAGAATTAGATGGACAGGAATGAGTTTTTAAGTTGAATTTGAGACACTCATGTGCCCATCAGGTTTAATTTGACCGTTGCAAGTTAGGCCCTGTTTGGAAGAGCTGCGGCTGGGCTGGAAAACTGTTTTTGGTTTGTTTGAAAGCAAGTTGTGAGTGGTGGTCGTGACTTTTCTTGTTATGTTTGTTTGGCAACCGGTCATTCTAAATGTAGCTTTTGGGGGTCAACCGAGTAAGGAGGTAACAACATAGTGAAGTACAACGGCGTCCGAGTGGAGAGGTGATGTGGAGGCGGCGAGGCAGGGTGGCGGAGGTCGAGAAGGCAAAGTGATCGAGGTAGGAGGTGGTCAAGCGAAGCCACAGCTGAAAAGCTCCTCCTCAGCAGCTTCAGCTTTTAGGGGTGTTTCTGTTGTGACTTAACTTCCCAACTGCTTTGTAGCCATGCTGTTTGGGAGAGTTTTTGGCCTAAAGCTGAAGCAAAGCTCCCCCAAACAGACCCTTAATTTCCCGTTTTGTTTCAGCTAGAGGGGGGAGTACGTAGGACTTTGCAGTAGCACGGTTCTAATGGGCTTGGGCATGCGACATGCTGAGATGGTACCCAAGCATCGACACTGGTGAAGATCCGGTACACATAATTATTTAGAAAAAAACTAAATTTTATGTGCATTCATTGGGTACGGATACAATGTTGCTGTCTCGTTAAAAGCCTTATGTTGTAAGTTCAACCTTCACTAGTTATGGTTTTGGTGTTAATGACAAATCTAATATTGAGATTATCCATTAATGTGATTTTGTTATTAATGACAAATCTTATATCGAGACTAACTTGTTTATTTAGAATATCTTTGATTAGTCTCATCGCATTGAAAAATGGAAAACCCAAGGTATGTTTGCGTATTCATTCTAGTATAAATTGTATACTTTGGATTCAAGTTAAAGTATGAACGTCCCCATCGTATTAACCACAAAACGTGCATCATGTTTCCCAATCCATATATCACATGGATGCACACACTTAGGGGGAGTTTATAGTTTGACATGAAAGTCTCTTTGTATTGATCTAATTCTTATTGACACATATAAGGATCAAGACAAAGAAACTAAATACATAAGTATATGAAAACTTGAGTAGTTAATATATACTCATATCAATTTAAATGATAATTTAAATTGAGTTCATTTGTCTTAGTAATCATTAAAGAACACTTCATCATGTGTTGATGGTGTTCCGTGATTAATTGAGGACAATGAATAGTTCTTAAGTATAATAAAGCATGAGTTGCATTATTGTACTTAAGACATACTTAAATCATTCAAATTGATTTAGGTTGTGCTCAATTGATCTAAAGGCATCCAAGATGTGTTAATGGAGTGCAAGAGATAATTGAGATAACAGTGCATCTTGGACTAACTATTTTATGAGTTGTGATTAAGTTAGGTCCAAAGATGGATGAGATGAGGAGAACGGGATATAGACGGCATCATGGGGTGATGGGCGTCAAGAAGTGGATCCCGGTTAAAAGAGGAGTCGAGTGATGATCCTGGGGAGTATCAAAGCGATGATCATAAAAACCCCAAAGGGGATTGCTTGTGCGCGGCGGCAAAGGTATAATTAGATAGGCTAAGGACTTTGTAGTCTTTGAGTCTAAGATTTTTATCGCCGTACTATTAAGAGGGGTTGTCTCCTAGTTTGAGTTTCATCATGTGTTGGTGATCTCAATCCACGTTCACTCAAGCTCAAATCATTTCGATTTGGTTTTTGCATAAAGTTAACTATTTGGCATGTGTTGCGAATGGGTTAAATTTATGTTTGGTGTTATTGGTTTATGCTCCGATTTGCATGTGTTGCAAAAAGGAAGAGCATATGTATTTGGTTTTCGCATAATGCTCTGATTTGCATATGTTGCAAATAGGATAAGCTAATGCGTTGGCTTTTGCGTGAAGTTCACTTTTGCGTGTGTTGCAAATGTTGAAGCTTCATGTTTTGGTTTCGTTCAAAACAATCTTTCAAAATCTTGTGGTTGCTTGGAGCTAAGTTTTGCATGTGTTGCAAAAGGAGAGAGCTCAAGCATGATTTGATAATTGTGTGTTTGTATGGAGCTAGAGGCTTGCATGTGTTGCAAGTAGAGAGCTCATATGGTTGAAATGGTTTTGGTGTGAAATTGAAGTTTGGTTTTGGTGTTGCATGGAACTAGAGAATTGCATGTGTTGCAATTAGAGAGTTCATGCACCTTGATTTGATGTTGCTTGGAGCTAGACTTTTGCATGTGTTGCAAAGAGTAGTGCTCAAGCATGAAATTGTGTTTATTGAGTTATTTGCAAGTTCAAGTTGTGCGAATAAACCGAGGTTTATGAGTCCGAAATTCGAGAGCATGTGAGTAGGGCTTGTAACGGGTGTTGGCAAGTTGATGGTCTCGTGTTGACCTTCACATGGCTAGGGAATTAATCTCATAATCTCGGGTTTGATTTTCTTAAAACGCTTTTGCAAATGGATTTGGAGTTGAGTGTGAAATGTGTTTTTGCAAGTTTATTTTGGTGATATTTAAAAATATCTATGGGTGCTTAAATCATGAAAATGGGTGGAGATTGTAGCCCTCGTGATAAGCTTCGCATAGAATCAAAAATCACCCAAATCGGAGTTCGGAGTAAAAAGTTATGAGTGTTTTTTTGTTGCTGAATTTTGTATGGGCGGTTGGACCGGCCCGGGTCCGGTCGGACCGGCCGGCGCGCTGTGCAACCGGATTGGCTCCGGCTTGTTTTTTCCAGAACGTGAGTTTTCGGCTCGGTTGAAGGGCGGTGCGACCGGCCGGGGTGCGGTCGGACCGACCGTGCAACGGTCCAAAATCCGACCGTTGCCCTGTGAGGGCCGGTCGGACCGAGGAAGGTCCGGTTGGACCGCATTTTTCCTGATTTCACCCATTTTGCTCCAAAACGGCTAGTTTTCTTGTGGGGGGCTATAAATACCCCCTTGGGGGGCTTGGGGCAGTGGTTGCTGCATTGGTTGAGTGTTTGGGTGAGGTGTTGCATGTGTTGCACACTCACATTTGATTCTTGAGCAAAGAGTGATAACTAATTGCATGTGTTGCAATTAGGAGTGGATTGAGTGATCTCTTGTGCATGTGTTGCACTTAAGGGAGGCCTTGGTGCATGTGTTGCACGAGGTGATCACCGGGAGCGCATTCGTTGTGCTCGGTGAAGTTCAAGCGAGGAGCGGCTTGTTACTCTTGGAGGTTGCTGACTCCTAGACGGCGTGAGCGTCGTCTTGCGCGAGCTCTCGAGGTGTGAGAGGCCCGGCAAGTTTGTGAAGGTTCGGGTTGAGCCTACGCCATAGCGTGAAAAACCACGACTAGTGGAAAGAGGCGGTGCTCGAGCGGAGCCGGTCCAAGTGTGGGCTTGCCTCAACGTGGACTAGGGAGACCGCAAGTCTCCGAACACCACGGAAAAACATCGATTGTCTCTTGTCTCTTTACATTCAAGTATTTACTTTTTGCATATTTATCAATTGCTTGAATGTATTAGAATTGCTTAGTATTAATTGATTGTTCAATTTAGCAATTCTAGTGTAGAGACTTAATTTAGTTAGTGCACTAGTAAGCCTAGTTGATTTAGGCTTTAATTGTCAAAACCTATTTATTGCTTCCGTATATATAATTGATTAGGTTTTGACATAGGGGTTGATTAGAGCGAATTGTTTAGTGAGCGATCGAATTTTGTAAAACGCCTATTCACCCCCCCTCTAGGCGCATCCTCGACCCTACAATTGGTATCAGAGCCACGGCCACTCTCATTTTAGGCTTAACCGTCTAGAGAGTAAAAAGGATGGTAAATAGTGGTTTAGTGCACTCCACCGATTCATATATATTTGATGGCTCAAATTATGCTTCATGGAAATTATTTATAATTGATTATTTTAAATCCATGAGCCCACAAATATGGTGGATCGTAGATGTCGGCATTTCTTCTCCACTAAATGATATTGCTCCAACTAAAGGAGAGGAGAAATGTCTACATCTCGACACTCAAGCTACTAACGTTCTATTTAGTGTTGTGAGCGTAGAAATATTTAATCTCATATGCAATCTCAAGAGCGCTCATGCTATGTGGATCAAGCTTCAAGAATTATTTGAATCATCCATATCAACAAGTGAGGATTGCATTGAGGAAAAGATGTCGATCGATGATTTTTCAATCTCAACATCAAGCGTTGAAGAATCGGCATCTCCATCAACCTCAACCTCCGCCTCAAGTGACGACGAATTCTCACTCCCATCAAAAATTCGTTGCTTCATGGCAAAAGGTAAAAATGAGGTAAGTGACGCCGAAGATGAGCCCTCTTATGATGAATTAATGAATATGCTAGAGGAGCTCAATGAATTTCTTGGAAAGGAGAAAAAGAAATATAAAATTTTGAAGTTAGAATATGAATCACTTCAAAATGATTATGATGTTCTAAAAGAAAATCATGAGAAAATCCTTTTCAAGGAATTCACTAAAGTTAGTATGGATAGTGCTATTCAATGTAATCTAGATGATGAATTGCCTTACTCAAATTCTATTACAATCAATTCATCAAATAAATGCATATCCACATCTAGCGATGATTTGCCTTATTACTCTAATGAAAATGCTTCAAGTTCCTCTATGTGTTTAGATGCTAATCTTGTAGAGGAAAACAATGAGCTCAAGGCCCAAGTCATTAAATTAGAAAATGGCTTGAAGAGGTGCGTAAAGGGTAAAGCCCTCCTCGACGAGATCTTGAGCAAGCCAAGAGCGCCTCAAGATAAGCGAGGACTCGGGTACAACTCCAAGAGGGAGAATAGCAAGATGAGGCATAATGCGCGACACACGAAGACAATCAAATGCTTCGCATGCAACAAAAAGGGCCACCTCGCCTCCGTGTGCCCTAATAATGTGGAGATCAAGCCACAAGCATCAACCATGAGGCAAGCCGGCAAGGAGCAAGTCAAATCGGTCAAGAGAGGGCCAAATAGCGTGACATGCTTCAATTGCCGGGAAAAAGGACATTTCGTAAGGATTGTCCCAAAGGTATCACTCCTAAGCCTATTCTTATTAATGAAAATTATTTGTTTAGGAAGGACAAGAATGGCAATGTGTTTGCCAAGCTTGTCAAGTCCCCTATACGCGCTCAAAATGATATTCATTTGCATAGGAAGAGTAAATCTAGAAATGGGTTTACTAAAATTGTTAGGACTCCTAAGCCCACTCAATTCAATTCTAATATATTGCTTAGGAGAAATAACAATAGCAAAACATTTGCTAGATATACTAGATCCTCTAAGCCAATGCATAATTTCAATTATTATATGCTTAGAAAGGATCAAACTAGGAATGGATTTGTCAAGAATGCCAAAACTCCTAAGCCTTCTCAATTCAATGCAAATAAATCGCTTAGGAGTAACAAAAATTGCAAATCCATTGCTAGTCATGTTAGTCAATTTAAAAATGCTAAAATTAGGACCATTTGGGTTCCTAAATCAATTGTGACTAACATTGTCGGACCCAACAAGGATTGGGTACAAAAATCTGCCTAAAAGAATTTTAGGCAATATTGAGATGGATTGGACGCTTACTCACTCAAGAGTAGAAGGATTATATTTGTCTACAAGTGGTGTCAAACATGAAGAAAATCAAGTCCATCATGAGCCAATGCCATCTCGGGTAACAAGTATTTAAATTGATTCTTATGTCTTATAGCCTTGTGTAGGTTATATTGTAATATTCATGCTAGAATCAATTTAGATTGCTTGGTGTGGACACTTGCTCTCGCCTCTTACCTATTCTCTTATTGCAAATCTTGAGCAAGTTAGGGAGTGGCACATTAAGGGGGAGTGTTAATTCATATCCATGTGTATCACATCCCTACGTGTGCCCATATTTATATAAGTGTATATATATATAATTTCAAAATCAAGCCCTTTAGTCAAAAGTGAAAAATCTTAGTAACTATTACTAATCTTGTGAAAAACTAGTTGAAAAATGTATACAAATGCTTTCAAAAGGTTTTCCAATAGTTTTGGCTTTACAAAAACTAATTTCAAAAGAAAATAAGTTTTTAGCCCAAAAACAAGTTACCAGTATCTTGTTTTGGTTTTAAATTTATAATTTTCATAGAATTAATTGTAAAATGATTTTGAATATAGCTCCAAAACGAAAAGCATAGAATTGGTCATTCTTAACAATTCTCGTATTCAAAAGATTTCCAAAAGACCAATTTATCAAAAGTTATTTGATTTTGAAACTCACCCAAAAACTATACTTGACCTATATTGGTCACATTATAGCACTTTGTGAGTTTCACCTCTTGGATCGGATTCTTAGCCATATCTTGGTTCCAAATGGTATTTCAAACTCATACATACTAATTTCAATCAAATATCTTTTCATTTGATACTTTTTGGAATAATATTGAAAACTATATGCATGAATATCCTTCATATGAGCCTCCTTGGTCAAAAGTCAAAATTTTTGTTTAAAAGGCCTAGATTTGGGAAAATTTTTATAAAAGTTCTTAAATATGTATTTCAAATGTTTTACAATACTTTCGGAGTGAAAATTCCTATTTTAGAAACAAAATAGCAAAATTGGCCTCAATTGGATCTTATATGATCTTGTTTTTAAATTAAATGAAATATTTTCATAAGTTAAAATCTATTGAGTTTTTGAAAAAGTGGTCAATACAAAACTCATAGGTTTGGTCATTTCAAGTATTTCTCTAGTTCAAAGTTTTTCCAATCGACCAACCGTTCAAAAGTTATAGTCGTTTGAATTTGGCCAAAATCTTTCACTTGACCCAAAACGACCTATTCTTGCATATTGTGGGTTTCGCTATTTGAGTTGGATTTCTTTGTGTTTATTGGCTTGAAATAGTATTTCTAACTTATACAAAGCCATGAAAGTTCAAATCTCCATGAAATCCAAACCGGATTGCATTTTGAGCATTCAACGGAAACTTGACTTCTTTTCATACCTACCAAGCGCAATCCGCCATATCTTTTGAAAGAAATGTCCTTTTAAGGAAATTATTTTTGATAAACCTTCTAAATAGTTCAAAGTTCATTTCTGGAAATTTTCAAACCTTTTCGACTTTATTTGAAGAAGTTTTGACTTTTCTTCTCTTTGAGTAAAATTCATGCCTACAAAGCAAAATTCAGCATATCTTTTGATTGGAGACTCCTTTTTAGAAAATTCTTTTTGTAAAAGTTTTTTAGGAGTCTAAAGTATGTTTTTGCACAATTTCAAATAATTTGAACTTCATTTGCAAAAGTTATGGCTTTTTCTCACTTTGATCAAATGCTGAAAATTCAGACTTCTGCATGATTTTGAGCTGATTTGTGATTTTTGTATCTTCAAATAAGAGCATAATTTGAGAGAAAAATCTTTGTAAGAATTGATCCTCAATAGTTGGTCTATAACACAAAATTTTATCAGATTTTTTAGACTTCATATGAGCAGTTTTTCAGCCCTCATTTAAAGCCTAAATGAAATGTTAAAATCTGAAAACCTGAAATTTCAGCTTTTGAAATCCTTGTGGTTTTCATATCTTCAAAGTTGTTTTAAGTTGAAAGAACCTCCCAAAACAAAACATAAGCATGTTTAGATGTATTAGCTCTATGATTTACCTTAGAATCTTTTTGGAGCTTGTTTAATCGAGTTTTGTGTATTTGGAAGATGCTCTCATTTTGGCTATGTCATAATATCAAGTTGATCTTAAATTGACATATAGTGTTCGTTTTCGAGAAAATGAGACTGTTTTGAAACAAATATCAACGTTTTTTTTTCATAAGTGGTATCTTGGACTTTATTGCTCATTTCTTATATGATATCCTTGATTATTTTATTTCCTTTTTAAGTGGTATCATTGAATTCAATTATTTCCTACAAGTGGTATTTCATTGCCTATTTGTAGCATTACACCGATACCCACATTCTTGATTAAGATTTTTCCTCGCAAGCTAAAATTGTAAGTTCAATCGCTTAAGAATTCTCTGTGTGAGATTCTTTATGAATTGAAATACATTAAAGAGGAAAATCTTTAGTTGAGCATTGTTTTTCAACAAAAATTTGAAAATACTCATTTCTCTTGAATCTTCAAGTAAAGCCCTTGAGATAGATTTAAAGTGATATCTATTTGCTCAAGTGGTGTTCATTTCTTTTGGGTTCTCGTTTAACCCTAAGTTAGGCAATTTATTGGATTCTTCAAAAGAATCATGTTGAAAATTTGCAAAGCCTAATAAAATGAGGAGTGAGTTATTTGAATATGTTTCAAATAACACGTGTGATACCCTTCCTTACCTTTTTATGCTTATCTTTTCAAGTGGTATCCAAATCTTATTCCTTGCCAAGGTCATAAGTGTTCATTTTATTTCTTGTATGACCTTTATTAAAAGAGATAGTTAAATGCCACAAAGGGGAGAATATTTAAAAAGGGAAAATGTTTGCCAAAAAGAGGGAAATAATTAAAATGTTCTTTTAAAATGGTTTCTAAATTTTTTGGTGTTTAATGCCAAAAGGGGGAGAATTAGGAGCTTAATATCATTTGGCTTAAAAAGGGAGCTTAATTTGATTAAGGGGGAGAATTGATTTCTCATATGCATTCTAAATTGTCAATGCTTATATTGTTTAAGAGGGAGAATTGATTTCTCATATTGATTTCTCATATGCATTCTAAATTGTCAATGCTTATATTGTTTAAAATATGCATATGTATTCGAATAGCTTAAATTCTCCTAATATGTTAGTTTTAATCCAAATGTGCTTATTAAGCTTGGATTTGTCATTAATCACCAAAAAGGGAGAGATTGTAAGTTCAACTTTCACTAGTTATGGTTTTGGTGTTAATGACAAATCTAATATTGAGATTATCCATTAATGTGATTTTGTTATTAATGACAAATCTTATATCGAGACTAACTTATTTATTTAGAATATCTTTGATTAGTCTCATCGCATTGAAAAATGGAAAACCCAAGGTATGTTTAACGTATTCATTCTAGTATAAATTGTATACTTTGGATTCAAGTTAAAGTATGAACGTCCCCATTGTATTAACCACAAAACGTGCATCATGTTTCCCAATCCATATATCACATGGATGCACACACTTAGGGGGAGTTTATAGTTTGACTTGAAAGTCTCTTTGTATTGATCTAATTCTTATTGACACATATAAGGATCAAGACAAAGAAACTAAATACATAAGTATATGAAAACTTGAGTAGTTAATATATACTCATATCAATTTAAATGATAATTTAAATTGAGTTCATTTGTCTTAGTAATCATTAAAGAACACTTCATCATGTGTTGATGGTGTTCCGTGATTAATTGAGGACAAATGAATAGTTCTTAAGTATAATAAAGCATGAGTTGCATTATTGTACTTAAGACATACTTAAATCATTCAAATTGATTTAGGTTGTGCTCAATTGATCTAAAGGCATCCAAGATGTGTTAATGGAGTGCAAGAGATAATTGAGACAACCGTGCATCTTGGACTAACTATTTTATGAGTTGTGATTAAGTTAGGTCCAAAGATGGATGAGATGAGGAGAACGGGATATAGACGGCATCATGGGGTGATGGGCGTCAAGAAGTGGATCCCGGTTAAAAGAGGAGTCGAGTGATGATCCCGGGGAGTATCAAAGCGATGATCATAAAACCCCAAAGGGATTGCTTGTCTTGGCGGCAAAGGTATAATTAGATAGGCTAAGGACTTTGTAGTCTTTGAGTCTAAGGTTTTTATCGCCGTACTATTAAGAGGGGTTGTCTCCTAGTTTGAGTTTCATCATGTGTTGGTGATCTCAATCCACGTTCACTCAAGCTCAAATCATTTTGATTTGGTTTTTGCATAAAGTTAACTATTTGGCATGTGTTGCGAATGGGTTAAATTTATGTTTGGTGTTATTGGCTTATGCTCTGATTTGCATGTGTTGCAAAAGGAAGAGCATATGTATTTGGTTTTCGCATAATGCTCTGATTTGCATATGTTGCAAATAGGATAAGCTAATCGTTGGCTTTTGCGTGAAGTTCACTTTTGCATGTGTTGCAAATGTTGAAGCTTCATGTTTTGGTTTCGTTCAAAACAATCTTTCAAAATCTTGTGGTTGCTTGGAGCTAAGTTTTGCATGTGTTGCAAAGGAGAGAGCTCAAGCATGATTTGATGTTTGTGTGTTTGTATGGAGCTAGAGGCTTGCATGTGTTGCAAGTAGAGAGCTCATATGGTTGAAATGGTTTTGGTGTGAAATTGAAGTTTGGTTTTGGTGTTGCATGGAACTAGAGAATTGCATATGTTGCAATTAGAGAGTTCATGCACCTTGATTTGATGTTGCTTGGAGCTAGACTTTTGCATGTGTTGCAAAGAGTAGTGCTCAAGCATGAAATTGTGTTTATTGAGTTATTTGCAAGTTCATTGTGCGAATAAACTGAGGTTTATGAGTCCGAAATTCCGAGAGCATGTGAGTAGGGCTTGCAACGGGTGTTGGCAAGTTGACTGGGTCTCGTGTTGACCTTCACATGGCTAGGGGAATTAATCTCATAATCTCGGGTTTGATTTGCTTAAAACGTTTTGCAAATGGATTTGGAGTTGAGTGTGAAATGTGTTTTTGCAAGTTTATTTTGGTGATATTTAAAAATATCTATGGGTGCTTAAATCATGAAAATGGGTGGAGATTGTAGCCCTCGTGATAAGCTTCGCATAGAATCAAAAATCACCCAAATCGGAGTTCGGAGTAAAAAGTTATGAGTGTTTTTTTGTTGCTGAATTTTGTATGGGCGGTTGGACCGGCCCGGGTCCGGTCGGACCGGCCGGCGCGCGGTGCAACCGGATTGGCTCCGGCTTGTTTTTTCCAGAACGTGAGTTTTCGGCTCGGTTGAAGGGCGGTGCGACCGGCCGAGGTCCGGTGCGACCGGCCGGGGTGCGGTCGGACCGGCCGTGCAACGGTCCAAAATCCGACCGTTGCCCTGTGAGGGCCGGTCGGACCGGGGAAGGTCCGGTTGGACCGCATTTTTCCTGATTTCGCCCATTTTGCCCCCAAACGGCTAGTTTTCTTGTGGGGGGCTATAAATACCCCCTTGGGGGGCTTGGGGCAGTGGTTGCTGCATTGGTTGAGTGTTTGGGTGAGGTGTTGCATGTGTTGCACACTCACATTTGATTCTTGAGCAAAGAGTGATAACTAATTGCATGTGTTGCAATTAGGAGTGGATTGAGTGATCTCTTGTGCATGTGTTGCACTTGAGGGAGGCCTTGGTGCATGTGTTTCACGAGGTGATCACCGGGAGCGCATTCGTTGTGCTCGGTGAAGTTCAAGCGAGGAGCGGCTTGTTACTCTTAGAGGTTGCCGACTCCTAGACGGCGTGGGCGTCGTCTTGCGGAGCTCTCGAGGTGTGAGAGGCCCGGCAAGTTTGTGAAGGTTCGGTTGAGCCTACGCATAGCGTGAAAAACCACGACTAGTGGAAAGAGGCGGGTGCTCGAGCGGGAGCCGGTCCAAGTGTGGGCTTGCCTCAACGTGGACTAGGGGAGACCGGCAAGTCTCCGAACACCACGGAAAAACATCGGTTGTCTCTTGTCTATTTACATTCAAGTATTTACTTTTTGCATATTTATCAATTGCTTGAATGTATTAGAATTGCTTAGTATTAATTGATTGTTCAATTTAGCAATTCTAGTGTAGAGACTTAATTTAGTTAGTGCACTAGTAAGCCTAGTTGATTTAGGCTTTAATTGTCAAAACCTATTTATTGCTTCCGCATATATAATTGATTAGGTTTTGACATAGGGGTTGATTAGAGCGAATTGTTTAGTGAGCGATCGAATTTTGTAAAACGCCTATTCACCCCCCTCTAGGCGCATCCTCGACCCTACATATGTCCCAAAGTGACGTTCTCCTGGTAAGAAATAAAGTACAATAATAATATACATACATACTAGCTACTTTCTAATATCTAAATCGTTCATGTGTTCTAGATTAGCGTATGTCTGATGTGGTAATGTGGTGGCATTGATGGTGCGTGAGGCAAGTGGGGAGATAGCCATTCAAGGTGTAGCAGGCGCTAAGCGAGCGTCTCGGCGGAGCCTTAGCTCAGTGCATGTATTTAGTGTCGATGAGCATGTACTCTCCAATCTCTATTCTCGACCTTTTGACATCTTCGTTCTCCCCTTTCTTTGTATGTGACGACCGCAATAGGGTTGGCTAAAGGGCGAACCACAACATACCGCAGTGTCATGGTAGGGCGCAACGGCGATGGCTATAGGGCGAACCACAGCTTGCCGCAATGTCACACAGGGTACCCTACTGTGTGTGTTTGCTTTAAGCCCATCGGACCTGTTTTGTGCCGTGCTAGCCAAACACAACACATGGGTTGAGTCGGTACGGCACGAATGATAGGATCACCTATCGTTTCTTGCTGTCATTTGTATCATTCCAACTCAACCCACACATATATGTACCGTGCCGTGTTTGTCGTGCCACGGGCTGGCCCGCACTCAGGTCCAGAAGCTTTTAGCTACTTGAAGCTTGAGTTTGACCGTTCAACTCAAAAAGGTTGGGAGTACATGTTAGGTTTCAAAAACCGTTTTTCGAAAAACCGTTCAAAATTCGAAAACCGTAAAAACCGCTCTAAAAACGTTAGAAACGGAGGGGTTAAGAAATAAAAAAAATTGAAAAAAAAAAAAATCGCCAGTCATCTATAAAAAAACCAGTACAACACGCCATCTATATTAAAAAAAAGATTTCTTTATGTCTAATGACGTATTTGGAACGAAAGAACCCTATAGAACAATTATTTTGTTTTATGTCTACTGGCATGCTTGGAACGAATATTACTCTATAGAACTCCCGTGTTCCAAACACGGGAAGAAGAAAACGGACTATATATCTAAGTGACGATCAGATTATACCTTTCCTATTAGGGGTGATCAGAGATACGTGAAAACATTTGAATATGTGGTTGTCCATGTAAAGGCATGTTTGAAACGCAAGAGTTTCCCGTACATGTAAGAATGCTATAAAAGTCTGGTGTTCCAACCAGGGCCGGAAGAAAACAGATCGTCTATGCGACCATGGCATCAGATTATACCTTTCCCGTTAGCAATTCATACAGTTTTATACGTATTTTGCGGATTAAAAAGGGCCGTTTAGACGACGATTTACAGTTGTTTCCCGACAAGAAGCTGAAATTTTTGCGGTGCCATTTTTGAAATGTCGATCACGTATTGGATGAACAAAGGCAATTATTTAAGGCAGCATATCATGTGTACAAAGGGTTTCCCATGTACATACCATGTATATCAATTAATAAAAGTCATGAAAAATTCTAAAAAAATTGTAGATATATTTCATAGATTACTCTACCTATGTATGAAGTTTTAAGATCAAATTCATTATATATCGAGAGTTACAAAAAAAAATTCTGAATCTACAATTTTTTCAGAATTTTTCATGACTATTATTAGTTGGTGTACATGGTATATACACGCAACTTTTCAGAATTTTCTCTTTTTTGTAACTCTCGATATATAATGAATTTAATCTTGAAACTTTATACATAGGTAGAGTAATCTATGAAGTACATCTACAATTTTTTTCAAAATTATTTTATGACTTTTATTAGTTAGTGTACATGGTGTATACACAGGAAATCTATTTACACATGATATGTTGCCATTATTTAATGGTTATCTTCAAACTATGCAATTTCAAATCAAGCCAGCAGTACCTGCTGATGTAGAAATAAGTAAATAGCCCAATGCATTTCCAGCCTATATGCATGACAGCTTGTTGCGATGATCCACTGCTCAAAAGGCATATGTTCATCATCCTCGACAATAAAAAGCAGCAGAAAATGCAGACGAGATCAGCTACAGGGATTTGGGAATCAATTGCAGCAGCTAGCAGTCGTACGTGATCTTCTGCACCCATTTATAGACGACACGTACGACAAGTTATGCACAAGACGGCATTGGTCAATCTCAATCCAATCCTAAGGAATTGAATCGAGGAGATTTTCCGGCGTTCAATGCATGCATGTTTGGGTGGAATTGACTCGCTGCAGCTACTAGCTTTCAATTACAGTTCACCGGCCCGATCGAATGCAATGCCATTAACTCGCGTCTATTGATTGATTCGCTACCGTGTAAATCAACTACAGTAAAAGGATTAGCAACGGATATATCTAGCATTTACTCCTATTTATATTTTGTTTACATGTCTCTCCGTACTCATTTACACCGAAAGATAGTAAGCTAGGGCTCAGAGCTGGCTCGGCTCGGTTCTTGCAAGTTCGCTTTCGGTTTGGTTTATTAAGTTGGCAACATATCCTATGCATATAGATCTTTCTGTGTGCACACTGTACACACCAACTAACAAAGTCACGAAAAATTCTGAAAAAAATTGTAGATGTACTTCATAGATTACTCTACCTATATATAAAATTGTAGGTTCAAATTCATTATATATCAAGAGTTACAAAAAAGAGAAAATTCTAACAAGTTTTTCGATATATAATGAATTTGATCTTGAAATTTCATACATAGGTAGGGCAATCTATGAAGTACATTTACAATTTTTTTCATAATTTTTCGTGACTTTTGTTAGTTAGTGTGCACAGTGTGTACACGGGAAGGCCTATGTGCACAGGATACGTTGCCTATTAAGTTAATGTAACATTTCAAAATTTTAGTTTTGGAATGTTTAAAGTTGAAAATAAACCATTCGTCTTTTTCTTGAATTAATCAAAGTTTAATATGAATTTTCTAATAATAAATATATTTAATTTGATTAATCCATTCATTAAACAAACATTTCCAGTTTTTGTTGAGTTCCTTGTGCTTCAAGGAATTTTTCTGTATTTTTGGAGATTTTTTTCAAATTTATTTGCTATTCATTTGAATTTATTCGGATTTATTTGAATTTCTAGAGTTTTATTAAATCAGAAAAATGATTTTAATTCTTATTTTCTTCTCGGGCTGATATTTCTTCTGGCCCGTCCCTATTCATTCCTCGGCCCAGTCCTTGTTCTTTGCCCCCGGTCCAGCCCCCCTTGCATAGGCCGCTTCGCCTCAACCCGTCAGCATAGCCAGCCCAGCCAGGCCGTGAGCCTCCGTTGTTGGATCTGCGCCTCACGAGCGGACCGGATGTAGCCACGTCGCACCGCCGAAACCCTAACCCTAGCCGCCAAACTCCGCGCGCCACACACCGTTGCTTTCAGAGTTTGTGTCGAGCACGCCTCCTCAGGGCTATTTAAAGCCCCAAGGACCCCCGCCGAGGTTCACTGTTCCTCCCCGCGCCTGCCGCCTCCTTCGTCGTCGCTCGAGAGCCCGCCATCGCCGAGTTCTTCCTCGCTGAAGTTCTCCACCGCAGCCAAAGCTTTCACCGTCTTGTTCTCTGCCTCCGATCGGTCTCCGCCGCCGCCGTTGGCACGTCTGGCATCGCCCTCTTTCGATCCACCTTGTCTTTCATCCGATCCACCGTGTTTTCGCCCTGCGCCGTGTCGTCTTCCCTACTTCCGATGAGTTGCGTCGCTGCCCTCGCCGTTGACCTCCGTCCCTAAACTGTGACCACCCGATCACGACCGCACACCTTGGATCTCGCCACAACCCAGCCATCGCGTCCTCGCCTCTCCTGCTGTCCTTTCTAGCCGAGCTGCCGGATGCGTGACGTGTGCCCCACCGTGTCAGTGCCCGCGTGTGCGCCCGGTCAGCATCGCGTAGCCATCCGCGTTAGCCATGCCGCCCCGTCAGTAATGACGTCAGTGGTGATGTCAGCTCTAGCACTCTTCCGTGAGCCCGGTTCACCGTGGACTGCTCTGTGGCCGTGGACTCGGTCCGTAGACCGTGGGTCCCGCTTGTCAGTCTAATAAGAATTTTTGGATTTATTTTTATTTTGGGAAATTGATTGCTAATGTCAGCATTGCGCAATAAATTGATTTTTCAATAAAAAAATAAATCAGGAAATTCAGTTTTTCTCTTTTTTAGCATTTTCTCTAAATTCAATCTTTCAAAGGCCGTTCTTGCTCATACGAACTCCGATTAAAGTGATTCAAGTTTCTAAATTTTTCTAAAATTGAGCTCTACCTTTTAGAGCCATTTATTTTCAATTTTGATTTTATTTGAGTCTCTGTTTGGTATTTATTTGGTTTCATTACTTTCTTTTCCGGTAGACACGAATCCCAAAGAAGCGAATGGAGACTTTGAAGACTAAGGCTCAGCACTAGATCAGCAAGGCAAGTCATAACCCTTGATCATATTGAACCCATGTTTGCTAAAGCACTTTGTTTTATACAATTGCATGCTATTTGGATATCAATTCTTAGTTTTTGGGAATAGTTATTCACCTGATTGACATTATGCCACCTTCATCTTTGGAATGCCATGTATCCATTGTTAGCCACTAGATGGGTCGATACTAGTTGGACATAATCATAATACCAATAATGGGGTTATCATAACTATGTTTAGACCAGCTTAGTTGTACGTTGGGATTCATATCACATGTGAACTAACGTTAATCTTGACTTAATAAGATATTGAATCGTAGCCGTTAGCCACTGTTGTAAAACTTGTTGTACCTTGGCAGGGTTTGCCATTGGTCTTGGTTGAACAAAATGTTTTCCCTCAGGCAAGTGATCGTGCAGTAAAAGGAGTGCTTTCTAGCACATTGGGATGTGGCTGTCTTGCCTGAGACAACTTAAGGACTTAATCTTGTGTACCATTGAACTGGGCCTAACCATGCAACCACAAGTTTGGTATGGGACAGACCTAACTAATTAATTTGCAATGTCTAAACTTGAGTGCTGCCAATTGTTGGTGTGGGTTCTAGGATGGACGGGTAGATGCACATGGCTCAAGAGGGGGCCTCGAAGGGTGAAACCTTATAGGGCAGTACCGAGTTTAGATGGTGCATTGTAAAGGCTTTGTTATGGTATCTCTGCGACACACTAAAGGAAGTGTGTTACTACCGGTTGCACCAAGAGATGTTCATGTCTTGTGGGTAAAGCTGTACAACCTCTGCAGAGTGTAAAACTATTCGAATGGCCATGTCCGCAGTCATGGACAAGCTCGGGAATTTCACATGAGGTATAGAATGTTTCATGAAATGTGGGAATGTGGAATTGTTAGGATGTGAACGGGGAGTTCACTGTTGTTTTGTTGTCCAAAGTTATACTGTTGAATTTAGTAGTTTGATACTTGTTTTGGATGGTGCAGGGTGATGCCTCGCCATTCTGTTTATGTTGTCTACCATTGATTTACCAGTTATTTATTATCTTTTTCATCTATATGCTTTCAATCTATTTACTGTATTTCAATTCAAGTTATCGCTTTCTGCAAATGAACCATATAACTATCCTTTGTCAAGCCGTGCATGAATATATTACATCATTTCCCTATGGCTTGCTGAGTACTTTTTGTACTCATGGCTTTATGCCTTTGTTGATCAGTTGCTGAGGAAGGACCAGGAAATAATGAGTACTGTCGGTGTTTCGAGAACCGGCAAGTAAATTTGTAGGTTTAGAGGGGCTACACGCTCCCGCTCCTTGAATGGTTAGACCAAAAGACAGGGGGTCCACGAATTATACTGGTTCGGGCAGAACGTCCCTACTCCAGTTCGCGGGGTGATCGGATGTTATTCATTCCCGGTGTATCCGTCGCGTTACAAGCGAGGGCTGAGCTCGGGCTCGGGGCGCCTCGTGTACAGGGGTTACTCGGAACGACTACGAGGGTGACTCGGGGGTGCTGTGTTTGGCTGCCTAGACCGTCCCCCGCTCCGAAGGGCCACACCTCCCCTTATATAGGCTGGGGAGGACGGTGGCGCGGGGGTTACACGGGAGTGCGTAAAAGGAAAAGAAATGGATGGGGCTCCCCACGCCTTGGAGTCTGGTCTTTTGCCTCGGTGTCGATCATTGGATCGGCCTTCTCGACGAGTGGTTGTACGTCCCGTGTTGGGTTGGTGAAGACGTAGCGGGACGGCTCGGTCCGCTCCTCCGGGAAACGGCGTACCTGCTCTCTGCGCTGCGTCAGGGGCTGACGTCGAGGGTGTCAGCCTTCGGGGGGGTGTCTCGGGAAGACGCGCAGCGTCCCACCCCTGCTCGATTGTGACGATTCGTCTCGTCACCATCTAAGCGACCAAGAGGGCGGTTCGATGATCCGACATCTGCCTCGTGGTGGAGACGAACCGAGCTCGTTAAGGTGGTGATCGGTCGGACCCATTGGTTGGGTCAACCTCAGGTCTCGTCGCCGTAGGTCGCGGGCGCCGGTCCTATATCGCTGGTCGGACCGCTCTGGGGGTCGGCTTCGGTCGAGGTCAGGAGTCTCTCTGTTGGGCCTCTCGCTCGTGGCCTGCGGAAGGCGGCGCCTGTGACGCTTCTCTGGGCGGCTGGGATACCTATCTCTTGGGTACTCGTCAATAGCCCCCGAGCCCCCGAACGGATCGGAGAGCCGGTCGGGGGTTTGCCCCGTTCGACGGGCGCTGGTCGACATGTTGCTTTGATACGGCCGGACTTCGGTGCCTTAGGACCGATCGATCGCTCTGCGATTCCGCGTCCGGCCGATCGGATCTGGTCGATTCGCCCGTCTTGTATCATCCGGTGGATGGAAACCCCGAGCCCCGAGCGGATCGGAGAGCGATCCGGGGCTCGCCCGCTTGAGGTGGCCCGCTTGGGGACCTCGTGCTCTGGTCGAGGTCGCTGCGGATCTGCGGCAAGTGCATCGGTTGAACGGAGGCGGCCTCCTCATTGCCGCCGTTTGCCATGCTAACGCCGTGTGTAGGCGAAGATCCGGTGGATGGAGCCCGGCGGATCGGAGAGCGGTCGGGGTTTTCGCTGGTGTGGGCGGCCATTCAGCGTCGTGGCCCGATGTACTGTAAGGTCGGCGTTGCGTCCAAAAGCAGTAAAGCGCGCCCGCTTTCGCCCGGGCGGGTGGCGGTGCCTCACGAATCGCCCCATCCGCGGTGTGGGACTGGAGGGGTGAGCTAACGCGTTTGCCATCGTTGGCTTGAACGCCGTGCTTTCGCGCGAGCTAATAGCGGTTTGTCCGAGTGGGCCTGGCGGCCTCCCCAAGGAGAGCTGTTCGGCGGGCGTTATCCGTCGCGAGCGTCCGACCCCCTGGGGGCGACCCATGAGAACCTTTCTTTACTCGATCCCATGTCAGACTCTAGGTCGTCCGCCGACCCAGAAGCGTTGTGGCCACCGTCGGCAGGTTCGCGGAGAGAGTGAAGTATGGCCTCGAACACGATTAAAGGTGATTGGGCCGTCCGCCGGCCCAACTGGAGGCCCACTGGGAGCTCACCTTATCCTCGTCCCTTGCTCGATTTTTCGTTCGGGGTGATGCGTGCACCCACTTGGCGCTCGGGCGCTCGGAGCCCACAGCACTCGGTCGAGCCCTGGACGTAAGTTGGTGAGCCCTCTGGTGGCTTCCGGGACCGTAATGGCCTCGGCATGCCTTTCTACCGTTGCCTGGCGCCCTTTCGAATTCAGGAACGAGGCCCGAGGGGCGGTGCGCCACTCTGCCCGATGCGTGGCCCTTTCGCCTGCCTGCTGTCCTGTCAGGAATTAACGCAAAGGCGACCAAGGATCAAGGCGTCGTACCGTTGGACCGTCGCAATGGTCGGGGAGGGAAACGCACGCCGCTTCTCTTCGCGATACCGTCTGTTCGGCTGACGCCTGTCCGGCCGACGGGCGTTGCGTCCCTTGTAAAAAGGGGAGGGCCACCGGTCGGATTCCTCTGTGTTGTCTGTTCTCATTGCGAGAAAGAGAAAGTCGGCAGCGGTTGCGAGAAGCCAAAAACCTAGGGAGAAATCCTCGCCTCGGCCCCTTCTCCGCTCATCGGTCCTGCGCTTTCGGAGATGTCGTGGCGGAGTGCTCGTGCTTAGCCGCCGCGCGTACTCGGCACAGCAAAGAAGCGATTCCTTCCCAGCGGCGTATCTCGGTGGAGGGTGCCGGCGAGGCTGCGGCTCGAGTCTGGGCGGCGAGATCGTCGTGTCGCGTCCTTCTTCGAGCGGATTCGGCCTCCCCTCCACTTTCGTTTGTCCGCGGACTTCTTCATTTTACAAGGTGGAGCGCGACCACAGAATCCCCACGGCGTCTTTGCACATTGCGATCTTCATCCTGTTGTGCGAGGCCTTCTGAGGATCGAGCCCCATTGGGCCCTCTAGAGGTACTTCTTCCATATCTGTCGTTGAAGGAAAGTCGGCGGCGCGCTGTTGGCACCGATCGTGGCGCCGCCATCCAGCTTCGGTCTAACCGGGCGTCGGAGTACATCGATATGAAACTGCCTTCGGCGAACCGAGGGTGGCACTCCGAATGGTTCTACATTCGGAACGTAGGGGACAGCGCCCCGGCCTTCACCGGGAGAGGACCGGAGGCGATGCCCGAATGGAACCGGCCGGCGGATGCGAAGGTGAAGAGGAAAATGGAGGTGATCCTCGAGCAGCTCGCGGGTTTGAAGAGGGGGCTCGACGCGAGGCGCCGTCCGTCCGACGTTCATGGTGAGACGCGTCCAACCCCTCATGGGCGTGCCTCACCCAATGTTCGAAAGTCGTGGGAGCATCGACCCCATGAGGATGGAGCATCGGACCTCCTTCGTCGGAGGTTGAGGCTCGGGTGACGGCCGTCTGGTCGTGAAGGCCCGCAGTGGCGGTCGGGCGCCCGAGGCCTTTAGGCGAAAACCCCGAACTGTAATCGGGTGGCTCTCCGCTTCCTGCGCCCTTCGCCTTAATTCCTTGCGTTTTGACTGAACAGTTCCACCCCCTTCGAGGCTCGCTTGGGGCATCCTCCGGCGTGGTCACGGGGAGAAGGAGATGAAGGGCGTGCCGTCAAAAAGCCGAGTGGAGGAGTCCGCTCGAAAAGAGCGCAGGAGAGCGGGAGGAAGGAGAAGAGGAGGCCGGCTGGCCATGTAGCTTGTGTGACGCGATGTCGAAGATGACCGCCTTCTCCTCGTTTGGCGGGGTCGCCCTCCACGCGGCAGAGATCCTGACCCGTCACGAAGCGTCACGATTTGGGTTGTCGTCGAGGCGACGATCCGGAGGGCGTTAATCTGAAGTCGTTGTTGGGGTGCCTGGATGGAGGAGAGACGGCGATCCTCGCCGAGAGAGGCCGCGAAAGAGCGCTATTGTTTCAAAGATCCGCTTACGCGGTTGGTTTCGTTCCTTTGTCATTCGCCCGGCTTTGCTTGAGCTGCTTCGACCGCCCGTGCTCTCGAGGATTTCGCGGGGAAAGCTGACGGAGGTGGCGTAATTGTTGCCGTCGCCGCCACTCCGTGCGCGAGGTTGGGAGGGTGTCGGGCGGAGCAGTGGCGGAGACAGTGGCGTTAATCGCGCCGCCGCCGAAGCCTTAGCAACAGCTGCGTCGTAGTCGTCTCGAGAGCCGACCGTGGAGCGAGACGCCACGAAGATCGGGCGACCGTCGGCGCTCACCGTCAGGATCGGGCCGACGACGGCGGAGCGAGCCTCGTGCCACGATTCTTGACATGTCTGCCCGATCTGGCGCCGAAGCTTTGCTTCTACCATTGCCGAGGGACGACACTGGGGAATCGCAGCGGTGGTGGTGGTTGATTCGCCGCCGTGGCGCCAGAGGCCCTTGTTGGTCGCAGGCTCTTTGGGGCGACCACAAGGAACCCCTCCGATCGCCACTTGCCACTTAGTGTGGTAGAGACAACGACTCACTGACGAGGCATCATTCACATTTGGATGACGGCGCGGAGCTTGGGGAGTGAAATCCTGCAGAGGGCTCCTGCGAGTGAAGACCGAGATGGAGGAGATTCAAAGTAGCTTGGGCCAGCTCCTCGAGTCCTCCGTGAGTCTTTGGGCCGGATCGCCCGGTGGGGTCGACCCGGTGGTAAGTAAGATGTGCTCAAATTTCTCCCGCCTTTCAAATCTCGGGCTGGACCTTGTATTGATGTGCCGGCTTCTGCAGCGTCTGCGAGAGCGTTCGGAGGTAAGTCCAGGCTCCTCCGTCGATGGCCGAGGAGGGCCATGAGGAGGACCGCAACCAAGCTGGGCTCAGTGCGAGGCGCAGGAGGTCATGGCGCGTGATCGTCGGCGGCAGAGGAGGCCCGCCGGACGATGAATGAGATGGCCGACGTCTTGCGGGAGGCGTCGCTGACCGATCCTCACGGGCGCAATGTCATCGAATCGAGTCCCTCTGGCGAAGCCAACAACGCCAGGTTGTCGCTCGGGCGGAAGCGTGGCGTGAAAAGCTCGAGGAGGAGGGCCAAGCTCATCGCCATGACCGAAGTCGACGGCCGTAAGACGTTGTTATTGGTGATTTGGAAGGCGGCGGCGTCGAAGCGTGCCGCTTCGACTTTGCCCCGATCTTGAGTGCGAAGAATCTTGGCGAAGTCGCAGAGGCCTTGGCGATTGGCGGCGGAAGAGCGTGTGGCCGGTCGCAATGAGGCGGTGGCTCGGCCGGCGTGGAAAGAGATGGAGGCGGCAAGGAAGCTGGTCGACGAGTTGGCGACCCTGGGGAAGGTCGGCCGGGTTGTCTGCAACCGTCTGCTCGGGGCCGTGCGGGGCACAAGTCTGCTCGCGACCGAGTTGGCTCGTGTGCCGGAGCACGTCGAGAAGTCGGTGAAGACGAGTGCTGCCCTAGGGGCCACCTCTGCGCTGGTTAACACCATGTCCTTCTACAACGGTATTAACCTGGACAATGTCAGTAGCGGGATTGCCAGGAACCGGACCGACGAGGAGGTCCATCGCTTCGCGCTTCAGGCCGAGCCCCATGCCCGAGTGATCGCTGATCGGATATCGCCGCAGAGCGTTCTCCACGGGGATTATGAATAATGTTAGACATTACTTTTTAAAGATGTAAAAAACTTTAACATGTAATGAATCGGGGTTCGCCTTTGTGTTCGTTCGCGAGTTTGAGCCGTTCCTTCGCGTTCGGAAACCATAGCCCTGGAAACCGCCGGGGTTTTTCGGGCGTAGGCGTGTTCGATTTCCCGAGGGAGACGCGAAGGAGGTGCTAACGAACCCTGAGGCTAAAAAGGCGTTTATTCGTGCCTCATGCGGGGGATGAGTGGCTCTGACGGACTTATGGCTCGCACCGTGGCGGGTAGCTCCTACATAAGCGCTACTTCAAACCGTGATTACCGGGCGAGGTCGTAGCGTTGGGTTGGACGGATTATCCGCACGGGGAGCCGAGTGGTCGGTCGGCCAACCTGCCCGTATGAGTATGAACGACATTAGAGAATAAAATTCACGTTTCATGCGGTGGAGGAGCGGCTCCGACTGACTTGTGGCTCGCGCCGTGTGGGTAGCCCCCACCACAAAGCGCTACTTCGAAACCGTAGCCGCTGGAGCGTAGGTCGTAGCGTTTGGGTCGGGCGAATTACCTGCACGGGGAGCCGAGTGGTCGGTCGGTCCACCGGCTCGTATGAGTGTGAATAACGTTGCACCTGTGCCCCCGAGCAATTCGCGGCGACCAGGCCGTGGTCGGCGCGTATTGCAGACCCTTCGAAACAGTCGTAAAGGAGACCAAGATTCGAGACTTATCTCTTTGGTCGGTAGTCGGCGACCGGTGGCGCTGGGGCGAACTTCGAGGTTGTCCGGATAGCTAGCTCTGCTGAAGATCGAAGTCGCGCCAAAGATCTGGCGGCGTCCTCTGCGCCGTTGTCGCCTTGCGCATTTAATGTGGAGTGGGATTTTAATGCCGTCGCGTCGGCTTGTCAAGACGGACGGGCGTGCGAAGGAGTTCGCGGGCGCCGTCTGGCTGTTTCGGCCATGTGAAACCACCCCTATAATCTGAGTGCGAGTAGCGAAACTCACATCCGCTCCAGACGTCTGCGTGCCTTCGCCCCCTTCATCTCAGAAGCACCTCCTCGAGGACTATGGCGAGCGGTGGTGGTGATGACAGGAGTCGAAGCGGATTGCGTGCGGACCGGGGTCTCCTTCGAAGAAACCTCGGACGGAGGGGGGTTCCTCCGGTGCGGCGGCGAGGGGTGGCGTCGAGCTGCCCTCGCCAAGGTTCTTTATCTGGAGCCCCCGCCGCGTATATGTCCTTCTAGCGGTTTTGGTGGGACGTTGGGGTTGCCAATTTGAGGTTCATCTTTGATACTTGCCTTTTCTTGAGTCCGATCGGCCAACGGGCCATTGCGCTGCTGGCGGCTCCGGCACCCGAGCAATGAGAGTGGCTGCTTTCGAGGATCGGGCGGCGAGCATGGTGGGCCCAGCGTTGGTGCGATCGCATCTTGAGGCCTGGTGTCCCAGGTGGGGGCCTCACTTCCCTCGAGGTCACAGATGTGCTATTGGCTGGTCTATGAGTCTTGAACTGAAGACGAGGCAGCTCGGCTCAGCCAGGCGTCTTTGAAGCCGCCGGCAGAGATAGCCCGCGAATGAGGATTCGACTCCAGCGTGGTTCTCCTCTCCATGCTCCGTCCTACCTACGAGAGCATGGGGAGGAGCCTGAGGCCGCTGCGGGTGGAGCTGAACGAACCAGTTCAGCCCACCATGCCTTGATCGCTTCGGGCTTACTCGGGCGTGGGCGTTGGAGGGCTGCCCAGGCCCTCGGGGCGCTCCGCCGAGAAGAGGCGGAGGTTACCGCCACAGTTGAGTACGTCTTGGCGTCTTTGCGCCCGGCCAATGGCGCTCCTTTGTGCGCATGCCACCTCCCACATCCGAGGCAACGCGGCAAGCCGGCCGAGTCACGGGAGGCGGGCGGAGTCTGATGGCGGAGCGGCGCATCTGGAGGTCTCGGACAGACGAGACCGTCTGGCGAGTCTCCGGGGAAGGCGGCAGGGGCAGCGCCTTCTTTAGCCCGACCCTTAGGGGCCGACGCCTTCGCCCTAAACTTCGTCGTCTGGCAAGAGGCATCTTGGGCATTAGGCGGCTCCTTCCGTCTTCGTCGTCCGGCCTCTTTGTTTTCTGATTTTGCGCTCTTTTCCTTGAGACTTCGCACAAGTTGTATATTATTTTACGTTCCTTTCTTGTAATGGACGCCGTGCTTTTCTTTGACTCGGATCTGTCGTTCACCCCTTGTGCCGATCGCTTGGTCATTAGTAGCCGCTGCAGAACTCCTTTTAACCGTCTGGTAGATTACGGCGGAGGCCACTCATATGCGTGCCACTACTTTAGCGATCGTAGTCAAGAAAAACTACCGGAGTTTTCACAAGACGTAGACCGTAGTGGTATGGCGAAGCGGGTCCTTCGCCGGGAGGACCTTGGGTCGACTTGGGCACCATAGCGGGTTTCGTGGGATAAAGCTCCCAAGTAGGCTCGCGCCCGCTGGTGGGTCCGCCAAGAAAATTAGTCTTAGGGAAAGAAACGCCTAAACTTTTCAATGTTCCAAGCGTTTGAAACAATGTTGCCATCGGCGTCTCTTAGTCGATAGGTGCGGGCGAATTACCTCCTAGCGGTGAAGGGCCTTCCATGGGGGCGTAGCTTGTGCACCTTAGCGTTGGATGGACTTGGCGCAGGACCAAATCGCCGGCGTTGAAGGCTCGGCGCGAGACTTGGCGACTCGATATCGTCGTGGCGTCTGCCGATACTGGTGATCGGAGGAGGGGCGACGTCGCGTGCCTCGTCGGTGGCGGCGCGTCTTCTTGTGGTCGAGTCCGAGCTTGGTCGAAGATGCGCAACCTTGAGCGCGTACTCGGTCGGTTGGCAAAGACAGCCTCGGCACGAACACGGGAAGAACGGCGTGAACCCGGTCGGCCGGTCGGAGTAGTTCGCGAGCTCGAGGATCGGAGGCGGCTCGGCGCCATCGCCATGCCGACTTCTTCGATCGGTTGAAGATTCGCGACTTGAGCCTGGCAAGGATCATGCCGTTCGCCCTTCGGCCGGGCCGTTGAGTGCTGCGGGTGGGCGGCGAGCGCCCGATCGCAGATGTTGAAGTCGTCGCGAGAACTCGAAAACTCCTTCCCGTAAGCTGCGTACCATTGTCGGTGATGATGGAGTTCGGGACCCCAAACCGTAGATGATGTCGCGGAAGAAGTTGGCGCTCTTGTGACGTAATAGTGGCGACGGCCGCCTCTATCCACTTGGTGAACTTGTCCACCGCGACGAAGAGTGCGTGGCGCCCGGCGCCTTCTTGAAAGGTCCGGCAGTCGAGTCCCGGACCGCTGACGGCCATGTGATGGGGATTGTGCGAAGGGCTTGGAATTTGGCAGGTGCGTTTGTCGAGCAAAGAATCGCACCCTTCGCAGTCGAACAATTTGCTCGGCATCGGCAGCGGCGGTTGGCCAATAAAGCCTTGACGGAAGGCCTTCCCACGAGGACCGTGGTGCCGCGTGGTGACCACACACCCCGCCGTGGATGTCGAGCAGCAGCTCCTTGCCCTGGTCCGTCAGGATGCACTTCTGGAGGACCCCTGAGGGACTCTTCTTGTAAAGGTCTTCGTTGACCAGGACAAAAGACTTCGCCGCCACGAGGCGCCGCCCTCGGTCGTGCGGAGGAGGTCCCATTCGTCAAGCGATCGACGTAGGGCTCCCTCCAATCTAGTTCGGCCGCAAGCACGTCCCGACTCGAGTCGGATAGCGGCGCATTCGGTTGATTAGTGGTCGGCTCGGCCGGGCTGGTTGGCCCGGTCGGTGGGTCCAGTCGGATGGACGGTTGGTGGAGGTCGTGGGCGAAGATCCCGGTCGGAGACGGGGCCCTTGCGAAGTGAGGTTGGCGAGGTAGTCGGCCGCCATTGTTGCGCCCATAGGCGTGGTGGGCTTCGAACCCTTTGAACTTCTCTTCGGTTTTCGCCCTTCAGCGATGCGCGCCGCCATGCGTGGAGTCTCGGGTTCCGAGGCCTTCATGACTGGTCGACCACCGGCTTGAGTCACCGTATCGTAAACCGTCGCCGCGCCCTAGGTCGGCGGCGATCCGGAGACCATTGACGAGGGCTTCATACTCGGCGACGTTGTTCGTGGCGTCGAAGAGCAGTCGGACGGCATATTGGACTTTGTTGCGGGGAAACGAGAACGACCCGAGCGCCGGCCCCGTTCTTGGTGTAGGATCCGTCGAAGTACATCGTCCAGTACTCGGGCTCTTCAAGCACCGGTGGGGCACAGGCCGGTCCACTGCCCACGAAATCGGCAAGGGCTTGGGACTTGATCGCCGTCTTGGGGACGAAGCGAAATGTCGTGGCCGTTGAGCTCGAGTGCCCACATGGCTATCCTCCCCGAAGCGTCGCGGTTGTGGAGGATCTCGCCCAGCGGCGAAGAGGTTATGACAGAGACGGGGTGTTGGCCGAAGTAGTGGATCAGCTTTCTCTTTGCGATTAGCACCGCGTAGAGTGGTTTCGCACTGCGGGTAGCGGGCTTTGGACTCAAGAGTACTTCAGCGAAAGTAAACCGGTGTTGCACTTTGAGGGCGGCCTTTCTTCCGTCCGCTCGGCAGCGAGTGCCGCACTCACGACTTGAGTCGTGGCGGCAATGTAGAAGAGTAGAGGTTCACATGGCGCCGACGATCGGGGCGAAGCGGCGTCGGAAGGCCTTTAGTCGATCAAGGGCCTCCTGAGCTTCGGGTCCAAGTCCAAGCGGTCGGATCTTCCGAAAGGTTTATAAGCGGCATTCCACGCCGCCGAGGCGAGACACGAACGGCTCGAGTCTGCGAGGCGGCCGTCGGCTTCTGGGCGCCCTTTAGGTCGGCGATCGGGCCCATCCTCATGATTCTTGAGATCTTCACCGAGTTGGCTTCGATGCGCGTTCGGATATCATGAAGCCGAAGCTTCCTTAGGGACCCGAAGACGCATTTTTCGGGTTAAGCTTTATCTCTGGCGTCGGAGGTTCGTAAAAGTTTCTTCGAGGTCGGCGACGAGGTCACGGCCTTCGGTTTTGACGACGATGTCGCCCGTGAGACCTCGATGTTCACGGCGATCTGGTCGCCGAAGCAGTGTACATGCACCGCTGATATGTAGCACCGTTCTTGAGACCAAAGGGCATCGCCACGTAACAAAAGCGGCGAAGGAGTGATAAAAGAAGTCGCGAGCTGGTCGGACTCCTTCGCCGGGATCTGGTGATAACCGGAGTAGGAGTCGAAGGAGAGCGATTCACACCCGGTGGAATCAACGACTGGTCGATCCGGGGCAGAGGAAAATGGTCCTTGGGACACGCCTTGTTCAGGCCCGTGTAATCAACACACATCCTCCATTGCCCGGATTTCTTTTTTACAAGGATAGGGTTAGCAAGCCACTCGGGGTGGCGTACCTCCCTTATGAACCCTGCCTCCAAAAGTTTGGCTACTTCTTCGCCTATGAGCCTGCGCTTTTCTTCGTCAGCTTGGCCTTGGTGGCACGACGGCCTCACTCACGGGTCGGATATTGAGGTGTGCTCGGCGACCTCCCTTGGGATGCCCGCATGTCGGAGGTCTTCCAGCGAAGACGTCGATTCGCCTGAGGAAGTCGGCAGCGCTTTCCTATTTGGCGGGGAGGCGGACCCTACCGTCGGTCTTGGTCGGGTCTTGGGGGTCCACGCGACTCTTCGTGTCCTCCGCGGACTCGAAGAATCCGAGCCCCGACTTACTGGGGCCAGGGACGAACCCGGAGGCCTTCCTTCGGTAGTCGTCGAGCTCGGAAGACGCGATGACCGCCGAGGCCAACTTCATAGCTACTTATTTCGCGGCTTGAAGGCAAAATGGAAGGGCGAGGCCACGGTAATGATGCCCGTGGCCCTGGAAGCTTTAACCAGTAGATGTAGTTGGGGATCGCCATAAACTTAGCGTAACATGGCCTCCCAAGATGGCGTGGTAGGATCCTGAATCCCACAACCTCGAAAGTGAGGGTTTTGGTGTGGAAGTTCTCGGGCCCCCAAAGGTGACGGGTAGGTCGACTGCAGAGGGTAGGCCTGGCGGCCCGGATGACACCGTGGAAAGGTGCCTTGCTCGTCGTGGGGTCGGCGCGGCACTCCAGGCGTCGGCGTCTCGGCATACATGATGTTGAGGCTGCTCTCGCGATCCATGAGCACCTTCGTGAGGCGCCGACCCCGATGGGATCGACGGCGGCGGTATCTTCCGGGTGCGGGATGTGGTCGGGGTGGTCTCCGCCTGATCAAAGGTGATTGGAGACTCCGACCACCAAGGTGCCGGGACCGCTGGTCACCGTATGCACCTCATGATGGCGAAGCTTTTGCCGCCGCTTGTCGGGCCGTAACTTCAAGACCACCGAAGATCATGAGGCATCCGTCGGATTGCGGGAACCCTCCGTCTGCCTTTTCTTCCCCGACCTCCGGCATCGGGTTGCGCTTCTTTCCTTTGCCCCGTGACTGCGGGGGGTTTCCGGAGAGAAAACGCCTCAGGACTTCGCAGTCCCGATATTTATGCTTGACGGGGTACTCGTGATGCGAGCCGGAGCTCTCCATCGTTTTGAAGTGGTTCGGCGCTTCGCCGCTCTGCTTGCTTGTCAGGGCGGTCGGCGGCGGCGACCGTTTGGTCCTCACGGACCTGCTTTCCCTTTCGCCTCCGTTTGTCGGAGCGATCGGAAGGGGCGGCGGGCTCGAGCGAATTCTCGTTTAGCCTTTCCTTTGTCGAAAAATGGCCCCCACGGCCTCCTCGCCGAGGCGTGGTTGAGTAACAACGTCGGCAGCTCCTTGGTGGTTACGGGTTTGACGCAACCCACCTTGTGGACTAAGGCTCGCACGTTGTGCCATAGATGAATGCCCCCACAACGCCGTCGCGCCGATGTCGGGAGTTCATTACATCATGGGAGAAGCGCGGATGTAGTCGGAGCATTTCTCATTCTTTGCTGCAGCTTTTGAGGTCGAGGAGTTCGGTACGCTTGTAAGTGCCCTGGAAATTCCCGACGAAGGCGTTCTTCAAGTCGGCCCAGTTCCTAATAGTCCCGGCGGGCAAGTACTCGAGCCAGGCTCGGGTTGAGTCCGCCAGGTAAATGGGGAGGTACTGAATGATAAAAAGATCATTAGTAGCCCCGCCGGCTCGACAGGCGAGCAGTAGTCTTCGAGCCAAACACCGGGATTCGTGGCCCCCGTGTATTTGGCTATGTTGATGGCGCCGGAATCGGGGAAATCAGCGACGGACTTCCCGGAGAATACTGAGGTCCGGGCCTTCGGCTCGGATCGCGGTCGTGGCGCCGACCACCGTCCGACTGCGAACGGGCAGGCCCCGGCCGACCTCTTGCGGCGTCGAGGGTGTCGCGATAGTCGGCGCGTTGCGAGCAGCTGTCGCCGGGGTGTGGGAGGCTCTGGGGCGTTCCACCGTGCGCTTTAACCGGCTTCGTGGCGAGCACGGCTTTGGTGGCCCAAGGGGGACCTTGAGTGACTAAGCGCCGGTCGGTATATATTGCATGGCGGCGTGCTCTATCGGCTCCGGAGGTCTTTGGTAGGTAGCCACAGCCTCGAGCTCGCTTCGGCTCGGGGGCCATGAACAACATTGGCCAAACAAGGAAGTTTTAGCTAGAAGGGAAAGCAGGTGCGATGACGGGTTCTTCGCGATTCTCGCAGTACTGGCGTCTTGTTGTATGCCACGGGAAGCGATGGCGGCGTGAGTTGGCTTGGCCTGACGGGTCAACCCTCGCTTTACCAAGTCTGGCGCGCAACTCCAGCTTCAGCTGCGGGCTTCGTCGTGGTGGATCTGAGGAGACCCATCTTTGGCGTCTGGAGCCCACCTCGGCGCCGGGCGCCGGTGGTGGGCTTCTGCTCGGGAGGTAGCGGCCGACGGGTTAACTCGCCGACCACGTTGCATTCGTGGGAGTCA
The DNA here is from genome assembly GCA_036346375.1 of Guadua angustifolia. Taxonomy (NCBI): domain Eukaryota; kingdom Viridiplantae; phylum Streptophyta; class Magnoliopsida; order Poales; family Poaceae; genus Guadua; species Guadua angustifolia. Next base: position 24,828,430 of record CM070514.1, on the reverse strand, counting down.
CGGTCCCGTCGATGGTCGCTCCGTGTCGGAGCTAGAGTCGATGTCGAAAGAACTCTCGAAAGATTTCGTGGAGGAGGTCGGCGTGGAAGCCGCCATCGCCACAAACGTGATCGCAAGAAGGTGGTAGCACCGCTGCACGACATGCGCTGGCGTGCCCTGCGGCGGCGGTGTGTCTGTGGGCGCCCGGCGCCAAGGCGACGCAGGTCCTCGAGTCGAAGGTGGTCGGCGTGGTGACGAGGTCGAGCGTCCGTGGGGGCACAGCCACGAGGAGCGGCGGGAGCGAGCATGAGTTCTCCCGCCGTGGTGACGGCGAAGTCGAAGGAACCGAAACGGATTCGGCTCCCGGGCGCGAGCGCGTCGCCGTCGGTAGTGGGAGCCATCAAGGAGACAAATGGGAATCCGGAGATGTCGATGGCGTCGGCGCGCCCTTTACTCGGGCGCGCCAAGCTGGCCGATGTTTCGAGAACCGCGAGTAAATTTGTAGGTTTAGAGAGGCTACGGCGCTCCGCTCCTTGAATGGTTAGACCAAAACGGGGTCCACGAATTATCTTGGTTCGGCGAGCGTCCCTACTCGATTCGCGGGGTGATCGGATGTTATTCATTCGGTGTATCCGTCGCGTTAGCGAGGGCTGAGCTCGGGCTCGGGCGCCTCGTGTCTGGGGTTACTCGGAGCGACTCTGAGGTGACTCGGGGTCTTGTGTTTGGTGCCTAGACCCGTCCCCGCTCGAAGAACCACACCTCCCTTATATAGGTGGGGAGGGCGGTGGCCTTGAGGGTTACACGAAGTGCGTAAAAGGAAAAAAATGGATGGGGCTCCCCGCCTTGGAGTCCGGTCTTTTGCCTCGGTGTCCGATCGCTGGATGGCCTTGACGGGTGGTTGTACGTCCGTGTTGGGTTGGTGAAGACGTGGCGGGGCGGCTCGGTCCGCTCCTCCGGAAGCGGCGACACGCTTCTCGCTGCGTCGGGGTTGACGTCGAGGGTGTCGACCGAAGTGTCTCGGGAAGACGCGGCGTCCACCCACTTTCGATTGTGACGATTCGTCGGGTTAGCTTGATCTAGCGACGATAGGGCATGTTCGATGATCCGACATCTGCCGTCTTTGAGACGAACAAAACTCGTTTCGGGTCAGGTGATCGGCGGACCCATTGGTTGGGTCAACCCTGGGTCCTCATCGCTGTAGGTCGCGGGGCGCCGGTCCTATATCGCCTGGTCGGACCGCTCTCTGGGGTCGGCTCGGTCGGAGGCCATGAGTCTCTACGCTGGGCCTCTCGCTCGTGGCCCAGGCGCGGCAGCGGCCCGTACGCTTCTCCTGGGCCGCTGGGGATACCTATCTCCTGGGTACTCGTCAAGTACCATGAGGAGAAATACTATGAAGACTACGTCGACTAGGAAGGCATTTCCCTAGACGATTGCCTGTGGTATGTCGAATAGCCCAAGTTACTTTATTTTTGCTGCAACAATTTTATTGTTTCTTAAGCCCATAAGGCATTGATGTATGAACCTTAACCATAAGGTCATTTGGTTTAATTAATTATAATATGCTTCTTCTTAGTTAATTCGTTGTATGGAATGATATTTTATTTGTGTTGCCACTGTGTGCATAAGTGTGATCCTAGACTAGTGCAGTATATATAGAGGGTTTCGGATTTGCAAATACGGGTCCCGACAGTTAACGAGTTAAAAAATTTGTTCAACTCAACTCGATAAAAAGCTCGAGTTGCTCATGAGAAACTTGCGAGCCACGTCAGCCAAGATGAGCTGAGCTAAGCCACATAAGCTAGGGTAATTAGTCACGAGCTAAGCTAATCCACGTCATGAGCATATGCCACACTAACACATATATGAAGAGGAGAACTGCAAATATAAAATCGTAGCTAATTATCTAGTAGAAAAGTAAAACATAGGTAATTAGTCAGGATTCAACTAGCAATCTTAACAATTCTGGCCCAACCTAATATGGTTGCATGGACTACATTAATTAAATATTCAGTTAATTAAAAGTCATTCACATCAAAAAATCATCATGCTGAATATTTAGTTACCAAGCCTTAAATAGCTAATGAGTGACTCATGAATTAGCTCAGGCTTGGCTCGTTAAGATATCAATCTGTGAACGCAGCTCAACTTGGCTCATTTATTTTACAAGCCAAGCTCATAACGACCTAAGTTCAAGCAGCTCATGAGCTTGAGCTTTTCTACCGGCGCTGTTGTGACCCGGATATGCAAATTTGGACTCTCTATGTATAATGCACTAGTTTAGATTTACGCTAATGCGCATAGTGATAACATAGATGTAATACCATAGCCATACATAGTAAAAATATAATAAAAGACTATATTTATTAAATAAGAGATAGTTGAATGACCTTAAGGTTGACTTTACACTTATGAAAAATAGTAGTGGAATGGGAATCTTCAGTGGATAACCCATCAACATTCCATAGGCATTTGACAGGGTTCAATTCCTAGTAACTTGTCTCATCGTGGAACTCCTCCTTCATAGCAAGTGTAAACTTTTTTTCAACTGATGGATTTTGTTGTGACAAGGGTGAGTATATAAAGCAATCAACAAGTTATACACATAATGCAATTCTATAACTACATACAAGACATATTCCAAAGGAATGGCTGGTATGGCTATTTTTGTAATAAAGAAGCATTTTCATTTAAATACAAGTAAATAGAGTAAAATGAATATCAATAATAATAACTTCCCAAACACTCCTCTTGATAAACTAGTACACAGCTTAGACCAATTTCCATTACTACCATTGGCACACATCCTCCCTTCCCAAGTTTAGTTTTATAAAATATAAACCTTGTGTGAAATTCCCGAATATTATCCAAAAGTAGGGACATGGCTATTCGAATAGGTTGTACACTCTGCAAAGGTTATACACTTTACCCACAAAATATGATCAATCCTATAATGTTGGCCCTAAAATGTACCCCATTAATGTGCGAGCAAGAAGATCGTAACAAAACCTTTCAAAAATTATATCTAAAAATAGACACTCCTGATAAGTCTCACTATTCCTCCCTCACATAAAGCAGAAGAATAAGATAGACTCTATCGATGTTCAAGGCCTAGGGTCCTTAAATCAAGCTTATACAAAAAATGATTGTGGGCTCCTCGTGAACAAGATTGCAAAAACAAAGAATATGGGGATTGCTTCTTTGTTATCCATGCGGTCTAACATAATGCAGTGTTTTATAGAGAGTTAGAAATCTAACTACAATTGTGATTATAATTGCCTATGTTCATCACCTCTTGATAGTACAGAAGGGCTCCCTATTTATGTTAAATGAAAAGGCAACAGTTGTTCCCCAAAAAGGTGTCGTATAATCGAGAGGTGTCTTCCTGCCAGAAGGTATCTTCTAACAAAAGGGTGTCTTTTCAATGATAACTTCCTGGTAGTTGCATGCATCTATCTGATAACTATCCATATAGAGATATATACGGGTATAACCACTTGTCCCGACTAGGTTCACTAGTCAGGGTAACTATTTCACTAGTCGGGGACAACTAGTGTGAAGCAATGTGATAGATCATCTTAACTATACTAATCGAAATATAATCACCCAGTTAAGCATGGATCTCATTTTATATTATGGTCTTCATGGATTATAGGCCCATCAATAGAGTATGGTTTCTAACCATTGAGAGCCCAGAACAAAGAGGCTTTTAATCCTTTACAGCTAGCCCTCAAGACCTGAGTAAATATATATATTACTCGAGAATTTTTCATCTTCTGTGAGCTTATGGGGTTATGAGTCCATTATCTGATTATTTAAATGTTAATAAATGAGAAAATCTTTGCAATTATCTCATAACCAAACCGACACTGATGTATTTAATGAATAATGCATATAATGGGTAGTAAGGCTTCCTTTGTATGCTTCATACTTTTAGACTCTCGAGTGAGGGAAAATTTTCTTTGAACTCTAGTGTTTTCAAGTTTTCTCTTAGTTCTTGAAGCTTTTCATCTCTATCCTTTTTTCTCCTCTTAGCAATTGTAATGGAGAGTATGATCAAGGAATGGAGGTGAAAAGTTTTAAGATCTAAAAGGAAGTTTGAAGACAGAAGACACTATTCTTTCATACCAGTGAAATGTTCATCAAAAGTTGGTTTTTACACATTCTTGAAAACTGAAATGACATTTAGAACCAACACAATAAAGAGTTTATAAAGGGGTAAATTCTCTTTAGACTCTTTACGCCTTTGCAATTTTAAGCGCAGGATAGTCTTTGAGTCCCTCAGAAATTCTCTCGAGTCTTTTCATCTCCAATCTTCTTCTTTACAACTCATTGCCATGGATATGTCACTTCTTACCGAAGATAAGATTAATGAGCTTGAGGGGCAAGGCCTGATCCTTCCATGCGAAATGTTACGGTGGGATCCTAGAGGAGAACACATGAGACTAGTGCTCGAAGAAGGGTGCCTCATTCTTTTTGCCGCTTTCGTCAAGTTAGGGTTTTGTCTCCCTAAGAGTGAGTTCTTATCCAATGTGCTCGATCATTATGAAATTGAGCTCCACCACCTTCCTCCTAACTCCATTTTGATTTGAGTGTTTTCTCATATCTTTGCAAGGCTTTCCTTGGAATCCCTCCACCGCTATGCCTTTTTCGCTATTTTTATTAATAAATTAGTAATAGCAAGAGATAGGATATCGCTAGGAGCGCTTATTTTAAGCTCCAAGATAAAATAGCTTTTTAGTATCCCCCACTCTCAACCAAGGACACATGGCATGATTATCACCGGGAGTGGTTTTATTCTAAAATTCCTGGAGGTATCCGCCTCTAGTTTACCGAGAAACGACCCCAATGTGGATAAGGGCCGAAGCGAAGAAGGAGAAGGATTCGCTAGTCCTCACCGACAAGGAGCGTGATATCATTAGGGTCATCACCAAGTTGGTGGCAGGGGGCTTGCCAAGGTAGAAAACCATTTACGATTTTGTACACCACAAGGTGAGCACCTTGAAGAGACAGTTCAGATTCACTTGGAGGATGGAAGGCGACCAAGATCCTACTAAGGATGAACCTGGAGGTGAGATAATTTTGAATTACTGACCTCTTCTTTCTATTAAGAGAATTTGCTAATGCTAGCTTTTGTTATTTTCTTATCAGTTTTGACCACCAAGGAGGCCTTGTCAAGCATCACATACATGCTATGTGTTTCCTCTGATGGGTCTGACCAGGATGCTTTGGACAAGTAGTCATCTAGTCTGATTGGGCAGATTGATGAGTTCATTAATGAACGTATAATGGTAAGTACCAAAGAATACCATTGGTTGTATATATCCATTAATTGTTTTTAAGTTTAACAATTAGATTTGTTTTTAGATGTATGGTCAGAAGCAGTCTGCCGAACAACCTGAGGTTGCAAACTTGGTCCCATCGACCAAGAAGCTAAGGACCTCTATTAGAGGTACTCCGAAGACGGTGGATTTGACCACCACTCAAACTGGTGCAAAACCGACTAGCTCTAGTCAAGCTCTAGTGACAATTAGTGTCGTGCATTCCAAATGTGTACATGACCGCCCTTAGGCACAAGAGAAGAGAACAGGAACAAGGTCCTCAACCTAGGTGTGTAACAAGAAACACTTTGGCAAAATTGAGATGAAGCATATAGACATCTCCCCACATTTCCCTCTGTTCAGGGTGAGAGTGAGGATTCAGAAGATAATGCTCATTTGATTATAAGGAGGAAAAAGAAGACTCCCGACCTAGATGTTGGGACATCAACAGTTCCTCTAATAACTTGGGAAATAGACTTAGGACTTCATTGTAGATATGTATCTCTCTTTTCTCTATGCATATCTATAATTCTGAGTACCTTTCTTCATAATCTAAGAGAGTTTTTTTAAGTACAAAGACCAATGCTCCTTATTCCTCTATGGATTAGAATGTAGTTGTCCAAGTTGGTGTTGAGGCCAACCTACTAATCACACTATCAACAACCAGTATGGAACAGGACTTAGCACCAACTGATGCTGCTCAAGATGCCCTAACCAGTGGGCAAGTGAACCCATCCACTGTTGAGGGTGAAAATCCCTCAACTATTGGTGATGACCCATTGGTCGATCAAGTTCCATCGACTATGGAGGAGGTTGGTGTTCCTTCTATGTCAGCAATAGAAGCGGTAGGGATGACTCCCACCGCTGAAGAAACTTCTGCTACTATGGAAACCAAAGATCTCCTTGCTGCAGTAGAGGAGACGCTGGTCATTCCACCTAGTGAAACTGAAGAGATGGGAGTGGTGCCTGCAAAGGCCACGACCACTGACGTCATTACACCAATGGCTTTGCCATTGGTATCTTCCTCTGGTCATCCCAATCAGGAGCACTTCAAGCAAGTTTTTAATGACTTGCAAGTGAAGGTAATCATCTCATCTTTTTTCATAAGAACTATTTTGAGAAAAAAGATAGTTATAATTCATTTACTATTTGCTTTTTACAACATTCACAAGAACTGCTCGACCTGTTAGGTCGGCAAGCAAAAACTTTGGCCAAGGCCAAAATAAATAAAATAAAAAAGGTTTGTTTTGATAAATGACCTTTTCTTTCTATTTTGGAAGATTTTTATTCTTGACAAATCTGTTTGTGAACAAATTGGAAGAACAAATAATACAGCTAGAAAAGCAACTCTCGGTGGCTAAAAATACTGCCAAGGGCTAAGAATTTGATATTGTGAAGGCCAAGAATAAAGCTACTTATTGTGAAGAAAAAACTACTAGACACCATGAAGCCTTCAAAAGAAATGAAGATAAAGTCCAAAGGCTCACTGAAGAACACAATGCTGCTCTTCAATCAAAGTTGTTCAAAATAGCATGTAAGATTATATCCTGACTTGATTAACTTTTCTTTTTGAAAGAAGAAAGTGATATTTAATCTTTGTCTTGAATTTTGTAGATCTAAAAGACATAATAAAATCCAAAGAGACTCTGCTCTCTAAAGGAGAAGCAGCGAAAATAAAATCTGAAGAGCAAAGGTCGATAATGAAAGAAGAAATAGAAAGAATGACAGACCAAATAAAGCACTTCATGAAAAATCTGGCCACAGTTCAGAGAGGTAGGAAATCTAATTTAAACTTTATCTTAGAGCAGTTTCAAAAAATGGCATAGGTCTAAAAGGCAAAGAAATAAAATTTACAACTCCTGATCCATCAGTTGCTAAATTGGTCGCACGGGTGAATGACCAGTTGAAGATCATCCAAAGTCACATCCCCGCAATGGCGCAGACTATAAAGACAACACTCCGAACCCCGATTGTTGTTCAAGTGGGTGTTCTCTTTATCAAGTTGAGGCACTTCTATAAGGATGCAGTCAAGTTGGAGAAACTCGCGTCTGACTTGAAGCTGAACACTCAAGAGGAGGTTAATAGAAAACTTGTAGAAGTACAATATGCTATTGACATGTATATGAAAAATATAAAGATCACAATCAAATTGTATGTATGTCAGCCTTTGAATGAATGAATGAAAATATATCTCCTCTTGTGTTATATATTTTCTTCTTATCTCTTATCTTGCTTGTATATTTTTCTGAGTGTATCACTAGCCCCCAACTGTTTGTGTATTTACCAGCAACTTGATTGGAATACAAATAGTTATAGAATTGAGGACCTATTCTCTTTTACATAGTACTTAGTACTAACTAGCAACAGATTGGAGATAGTCAGTCTAACGAGTTTCAAGGCAGTAAGAACTGGCTTATATGAAAAGTCTCTATTAGAAATTATTTCATAATCTAACCAGCAACCTTGAGCATTATTGTAGAGAGGTCGGCCAAGTTATAATTGTGTGAATTCTCAATGGATGATCAGAACAGAAAACAATTTTGCATATAACACATAAGAGATACTCATATAAATGGAAAATATGTAATGAACTTATCTACACAACAAACCTGCAAAGATGTTATATATTCCACGTGTTTGATATAATTCTTCCATCTTGTATGGAAAGTCGAATAGAACTTGGTCGGGTGATAGAAACTATAGTAAAAGGACATTCCTATGTAGAAAATAACTTACATAAGTTAGACTGATTCTGGATTCGCCTTAGAACCAGATCTCCTACATTAAGTGTTTGTGGTTGAACTATTTTATTGTAGTATCATCATAAACCTTGTAAATAAGGTACCTACCTAACAAGTGCTCGATCCCGCTATTCTTCTAAGAGATTGATATCATCTTCGCACTGGTCATCTTGATTGTCCTATTCATAGAGAGTAGTTCATGTAGAACCTAAGTGAATGTCACTAGACAACATGTCTTCTACTCCGTAGACCTATAGCTCTACTAGTCATTGTGCGTATAGCCCAAAGCACTGAATAGAGGTCTTCTACCCAAGCCCTCGAACATTTTGTAAGATGATCAAACACTTGTTTTTTTCATACCTTGTATGATTTGACCATTAGCACGTTCAATTGCTCAATTGCTTCGTAGAAGTGTAAGATATCTTTGTGCCTATTTTACCACAATAATCTTAAAACAGACCACTAACAAATTGTGATCCATTATCAGTAATTAGTCGACTAGGAACACCAAATCTAGTGACTATATTTTTCACAAAGAATTTTTTTGGCTGCTTGAACCGTAATGGAAACTAGGGCTCAACCTCAATCCATTTTGTGAAAGTATCATTTGCAAAAAATAGGAATTTAAATCCATTCGTTGCTTTCAGTAAAGGACCTACTATATCAATTCCCCATGTCGAAAATGGCCAAGACAATGGTATGGTTTACAATTGATTAGTAGGTAAATTCACATGTCAAGTATGAAATTAACATTTCTCACAAGTTTTTACAAGGTGCATTGCATCTTGTAAAGCAGTCGATCAATAAAAACCTTATCGAAAATCCTTCCCGGCCAGTGTTCTGTATGAAGCATGTCCTCCATACAAGCCCCATGTATTTCATTAAGCAATGTTTTTACCTATTCTTGAGATATACATTGCATTAGAACACCGTGTGTTCCCTCTCTGTAAAGAGTATTTGTCGATGTTCAAGACCTTGACTCCCTTAATTGAACTTACGAAAATATAAATTGTGGGCTCCTAGAAAACAAAACAAAGAGAATGGGGATTGCTTCTTTATTAGACAAGAGGCTTTAACAGAGTACAAAGGTTACAGAGCAATTAGAATGATCGTATGATGCTAATCACAGATCAAACTAGATTCAAAATGATTATAGATTCAATCGTTAGATGTTAGATTTTTTATCTCTATCCTCTCCACAGTGTGGATTGACCCCTATTTATCTTGGATGAAGAGGGGGCAATTGTCTTTAATGTCTAAGGTATATAAAGGGGATAACGGCCTCCTTCAAAATTAGAAAAAGATTACATACAAACTCCTTTAGTTGTTTCAACTTTTCATCATCTTCCTTTATTTCTTCTTCATCAACCGTGATGAAGGGTATATTTGAAGAAAGATGTGAAAAGCCGAAACATCTGAGGAAGTTTGAGGATAACATTTGATTCCTCGTACTTTCAAACTTCTAAAGAAAAGATTACTTTCAAAAATTTTCTTAATTGTTTGAACTTTTTATCTCTCATCCTTATTTCTTCTTGAAAGACCATGTGGAGGTCTATCCTTATTGGTGATGAGTTATTGATAATGGGTGAGCATGTGGTGCTTAAGTTTGAGTTTGTTTTAAGCTCTATTTTGAATTTGAAGCAATTTGAGGGTTGGTAGGTCAAGGGCGACACTACTAGCCATGTAGGAGTGGTAATTCCGGCCGAATAGCGCTGCTGGCCCAAGGGAGCAGTAGTGCCAGTCGAGTGCACTACTGACCCAAGGGAGCGGTAGTCTTTTTATAGAGAGGGTCTTTGCGGGGTTTGAGTGCAAGCGCACTATCGGCCTTTGGGGAGCGGTAGTGCCGGTCGAGCGGTACTACCGGTAGTTGGGGGCAGTAGTGCTGACCTATTGAGTGAATTTTGAGTTTTGAATTTGTATGAGACTTATTGCATATCATTTTGGGCAATGCTATGTGATGTATTTTCTTATTTTTGATGGATTGCAGGACGATGGTGTTAGATCATAGTGAGGCGGAGGTTGTCAGGACTAGATGAGGTGCGCTGGAGGTCCAGACAGACGATCATGGATCGCCTGAAGATGATCAGATACGGAATCGGTGCAAACCTAGATGAGAAGGAATGGATGAAATGCTAGTTAGAAGCTGCTCAGATCAAGGAGGGTTGTTGGATCGTGATCTAGGTGACAGAGTATAGGGTTTAGTTAGTATGCTTTGAAAAGCATGCAAAAACCTGTTATGTTAGAGGGTAGCCTTTCTCCTCTTGAAGGTTTTAGAGGTTTTGATGCTCCTTTGATCGCCATCTCATTCCTTCACTTCTCTCATCAATTGTGATGAGGAGTATAATCAGGGAAAGGAGGTGAGAAGTTAAAACAACTAAAAAAAAGTTTGAGAATATCAAACCGGTGTCAGTTATCATTTATTCAAAAGGTAGTTTTTACTCTTTCTTGGAAACCGAAATGGTGTCCAAAAACTGACACAATTTAGCTAGGCTACATGAAAAGGGGGTAAATCCTCTCAAATATCTAACGCCCTTACTGCTTTCAAGTGCAGATGTAAATTTCTTAAGTCTTTTGAGACTTCTGAACTCTTTGTCTTCAATTCCTTTCTTCTTCTCTAAACCAAAGGCCATGGATAAGTCGATTCTCACTAGGGATGGCAATCTTACCCAATTACCCGTGTGCTCGTGGGTAAAAACCCTAATAGAGTTGGGTATGTTCCTCTTTTATTACCAGCAGGTATGTTTATAGGGGTCAAACTCTACCCGACGGGTAAACGGGTATGGGTATGGGGGAGCTTCACCCATACCCATTTTGCCCGATTACCCGCCACCTCCTATTAACATACGGGCTAGAACATGTGCTCAGTTGGCCCCCTGATCCCCAATTTGTGGTACCTCATTTTAGTAATTGTTGAACTTGACCATCTGTGTATTATTTATCTACATGTATTATTTTAATTCTTATTCTTATGTACATTTGAAATTTTGAATCATTGATAATCATTCTTTAATCCATAGAATGTTGCTAATACCCATAACTTCATCAAAAAGATTGTATTAGTACCATAGCTCATTAGCTCCTAGTACCATTTGGTTGGAAAGATTGTTGATGGTGGCGAGTAAACGAGTATACCATGGTGCTTTGCACCATGGCGACGGGTATGGGCGAGATTTTTCACCATGGACCCTTCACGGTATACCCGTGGGGGAGATTTTGGTTCGTGGGTATAGGTATGGGCGAATACTACCTGTACCCGCCGCACCCGATTGCCATCCCTAATTCTCACCGAGAGGAGGATTAAGAAACTAGAAGAATAAGGTTTGATTCCTCCTCATGAAATGCTGCGATGGGATCCTTATGGGGAGGACACGAAGCCAGTGCCTTAGGAGGGGTGCCTCATCCTGTTCACTGCTTTGGTGAAGTTAGGGTTTCGCCTCCCTGAGAGTGAGTTCTTGGCCAATGTGCTTGATCATTATGAGATCGACCTGCACCAGCTTTCTCCCAATTCCATTCTTATTTTCAGTGTTTTCTCGCATCGTTGCGAAGCTTTTCTTAGCATTCCCCCTCTAGTTCTCCCTTTTCACTATTTCTATCAATACATTAGGAATAGCAAAAGCCAGAATCTCTTCGAGAGCGTTTAGTTTAAGCTCCAAGATAAAATGACTTTCCAATATCCCTCACTCCTGACTAAGGATACATGGCATGACTATCGGAAGGAGTGGTTTTATTCGAAGATCCTAGGGGGTAGCCGCCTCCGATTTACTGGGAAGACAACCCCAAATTGGACAAGGACTGAAGTGAAAAGAGAGAAAGACTCATTGGTCTTCACCGAAGAGGAGAGAGACATCGTCAAGATCATCAGCAAGCTAGTGCAAGGAAGCTTGACGAGGCAGAAGATCATCTTTGATTTTCTATTCCATAAGATAAGCTCTATGAGTGGTTCAGATTTCCCTAAAGGATAGAAGGCGACCAGGATCCGACCAAGGATGAACCTAGAGGTAAGAACATTCTCAATTACTAACCTCTTTTCTTTTTTATTAAAGAATTTTACTGTCATTTGTGGGCACTTCTCATGTCAATTCTGACCGCTAAAGAGACCTAGTCAAGGGTTGCGTCTATATTGCGCATCTCCTCTTACGGGTCTGACCTGGCATCCTTGGACAGGTAGCCATCTAGACTGATTGGGCAAACTGATGAGTTCATAAATGAACATATCATGGTAAGTACCAAGAATTTCCTTTGGTTTTTCGTTGCACTAATTGTCTTGTATGCTTAATAATTGAATTTATTCCTTTAGATGCATGGTCGGAAACGGGCTACTGAGCAACTTGAGATCTTAGCCTTGGCCCCTTCAACCAAGAAAATAAAGACCAGAGGATATTCAACGGTGGTGGATCCTGCCATCGCTAGGACTAATGCTGGTCCGACCAGCACTAATCAAGCCTTAGTACCATCGGATGATGCACATTCCAAGCGTGTGCACGACTGGTCCCAAGAGCAGGATAAGAGGGTTATATTTGCTGTGGGGACATAGACAAGGACCTCATCCGAGGTGTGCTTTAAAAAATGGTTTAACTGTAACTGAGATCGTCCATTTAGACATCTTTCAACCTTCCCCTTTGTCCAGGGTGGGAGTGAGGATTCACTACAAGAAACAGGGAAAAATTCGTGAGCCAAAAACCCACGAATTTAGACCAAAACCCACAATTTAAGTTAAATTAGTGAGCAAACCGTCAATTTAGTTCACTTAATTTAACTCGATTTAAATTAATCAATTAAATTCGTGGGTACCACAATTTAAATTAAATTCGTGGAGTTCTTGAAAAAACCAACGATTTAATCGCTAAATTGTAATAAAAACCCATTTATTTAATCAGTAAATTGGTAAATAAAAACCCACAATTTAATCGCTAAATTGCGTGGTAAAAAACCCACAATTTAACTTAAATTGCATGAAAATACCACATTTAATCATAAATTGTAAATTTAAAAAACCACAATTTAATCATAAATTGTGAATAAAAAACCCATTTATTTAATCTTAAATTGCGGGTACCATTTATTTAATCATAAATTGTGGGTTTTAAATGGCCCACTAATTTATCGAGCATTTATACAAAAAAATATATGTATCGATATCACACTCAATACATACTACAAATATTAGAAATTCAACCCGCACTCAAATATAAAACTAACTTCATATAGTCACCAAGACATTTTGACATTCGAAACTAACACTATGAATTCAAGAGAAGTTACACCAAATCTTACGCAGGGTAGCCATTACATAGAATAAATTACAGGCTACCACAAATAATCTAATTTTGCCCGATGAATTCATAATCCGTAACATCGAATAGATACATAAGCTAAGTCATGTCCATTTTGTTCGTAACACCATATTGTAAAGTTAGGCCTATCGCACCACCGCAATCCTAGATCTGCATGGACGGAAAACAAAATAAAATATGACAAGGTAAATCAATTCATCGATTTTGATTAATATCGAAGATATTAGAAAAATCTCGAAGTATTAGCATTGTATTGGAAATAAAAATAGAAAAAACTTGATGCTTTATTACACCCTTAAAACTTGAGAAACTAACCGCTTAAAGAGGATATGCTATGTCTTCTTGATGAAGTGGTGAGCAAGCAAGTCCGATAGTCCTGAAATAGGAATGCTCTCACAAATGTAACAGACTCTTGAAGGTTTCAATCACATAATACTAATGCATTCATAGCATCCTGTGCAAAATCAAAGGAGCATAAATGGATATAGTGTATGGAGATTGTGCTACTCTTAGGGTAGTATTTCCCATTTCATAACAATTTACATCATCAAGAATGGCATGAGCAAGGGGAAAAAGATAGGAAACAGAATTAGAACGATTTGCTTATACTACTTAGCAAAGACAATACTGAGTTCAAAAAGTAAAACTAGAAATTCTGCTCGTATCCTGAAATGGATCTATTAATTCATCAGCTGTTTCCTGTATTTGACAACTGCTATTATAAATTTGTGCACCTTAAGCTTTTCAGATGGCTAAAATTCCCAGCCCCAATCTACATTCCAGGAGACAATAATAACTACTGAACATATCCAAATAATCAATCATCAATGGTCTCCAAAACCCTTCCTGTAGCAACTAGCAAGAACACATCCAGGTAGATCTCATAAGTACACAGTTTGATTGAAACTCAGCTTGTTCCCCAAGATAGACACACTAGTAAAACATAAAACCAAGATGCTTTAGCACAAAAGGCACTATATTACATAATTACTATTATCTTTACCACTAACAGGAAGGTGCCGAGTTACAAGTGGATTCTTCAGCCTTCACCATTACACCACTATTGCTTCTAAACAATTAATGCAATAATGTTTCAAAACATTGAATTTTCTCAAGAGATGCATGCCATATGTAGCTCCAACTCTCATGCATCAAAAAGCAAAGAACAAATTGGTATATCAAGAAAAAAAGAAAGGTAAGGCACATCCATACCTCAAGTTGGTTTGCTTTTATGTAATCCCAAATACACTTCAGAGCATCATCTTGAGACACTGTGCCTTCGCTCCAATGAACTTGGCTAGTGCATCGTAAATAACCACAGAGGGTTTATTAATAGGAGGCCTAGGTTGAGGAGCTACATTGGGGGCCTTAACTTTTTACTTCCAAGTTGATCCTCTGCATTACCAAGAAAGTATACTTGAGAATTTTCACATAACAACAAATTCAGATAAACATTAGCAGCAGATGTAGACCAAAAGAAATAGAAGCATGTACTTGGGCCAAGTGGAGTTATGTGCTTGGCCAACAATTTATTCATCTTAAACATGCCAGTGGTGTCGATTGCAAATACCACACGAAGTTCATCATTGCAGATGATCTTCCTTTTGTCATCGGGATCTTGAAGATAATTCTACCGATATATGCCCATAGTCGCTTCACAATCTGAATGAAGAGTAGTGTTAATTTTTCTAGCGCAAATCATTCAAAGAGTTAATGAAGGGAACATATTGGAAATTATTTTCGATGTAAGGGAAAATATCAAGAATACTTGAGTTCTTGACATGACATCTCACCAACAATAGTCCAAGTTCGTGAAATTGCACAAACTTTGTTTAAACCACCAGGCCCACCTCTCTTCCGCTTCGAAGCACTAGAAGAAATTATGACCATATAACACCAATCAGTTTACATGCATCAGTAAATTCCATAATTTGAATTTATTTTCCAGACTAAGCCCATTTTTGCCTAAATTTCATAATATTTTTTCAAAGTTACCAAGCTGTTAGTTCTGTAGTTAATAAACTCTAACTAAAGAGATAAATCGGCATGTAAGCTATCTTCCTCTAAAAAAAATCTGCTAAGCTATCATGAATGCAAAACCACACATGGGATAAAGAAGCTAAATTGAAATTTTGTTTTGTTTACCAAACAGGTTACTAACGTTTACTTAGTAGTTTTATACAGTTTTTCTACCTTCAAGATTTCTGGCAGAAAAGCACAAAGCAGCAAAAAAGGTTACTAATTAATATACTGGCTTAAAACTAAGTCACCGACCAACCAACCTTTTAACTCTTTAAAACCAACCTTTTAACTCTTTTAACTCTTTAAAAAAGGTTACTAATTAATATACTGGCACAAAGCAGCACAAAGCACAAACCAACCTTTTAACTCTTTAAAACCGGCTTAAAACTAAGTCACCGAAATATACAAAATTTCGGCATGACCTCTCTAGTAAATAGGACATCCACTCAGCAGACAAAAAAATATTTACAATTATAATATATATATATCAATCTCTCAAACCAAAAGAAGACATTCTAGCAGATCCTTAAATAATCAATCACACATCCAACGGCAATTTGTAAACTACACAATGACGTACAACACATTACAACCATTGTTTCTATACATGGGCGATCCTGAGGTGAGGATGTGTTACGTCGTAGGAGAGAGGTGTGAGTGAGTACTTACCACTCGACCAAATTCATCGTGTCTTTCTATGCTAATTTCTTTTGGTCCATCCTCGATACCGAAACAAGCTTGCTTTTCTTCTTGTCTGTGGTTCGCCTCCCCAATCTGCCCTCGTTGAGGGTCCTCGCCTCTGAAGAAACTTCAAAGCACCACCCAAACCTTTGCCAACTGCAACTTCATGTACAACCTCATCCGGTTTGACTTCTTCCTCTTCATCCTTCTTCGGGTCTTCAATGTCAAGTTCCTCTTTGACCACCGCCAACCTGCTTGTGTCATCTTTTGCTAGAGTACTGAAGGCGTAGCATCATCATCTTCATCCATAAACACATCTTACGCTTCGCTTGCGTGTTTCTACAACAAGACAAGAACAACGATCAATATCGACACAATTAATTTATCACCAATCTTGCATACTTCTTTCAAATTCATTCCCAAAATACTTCAAGAAGGTTACCTTCATTCAATTGCGAGCCCCACACAAACTCTTCCATCTCTGTGACAACCACTTTATTTGCAGATATCTAGTTCTTTCTGACCAGAGAAATGTAGTTGCTTGCCTCTTCTTGCTTCCTTAGAGCTAACTTCCTTGCTTGCTCCAAAGATCTCGTGACAACCACTTCATCATATGTTCCTTTCTTCTTTGCAGCCTTGTAAGCTTCATCTCTTTACTACGCTCACCAATCTCGATATTCTCAAGTATATCAGCCTCTACAAATTATTTTTTGCTCGAGTTAGGAAATAATCGAGGGGAATAAATAAGTAAAAACGAACAGCCCATTACGCATTGATATCCCCATCGGCCAGAATACTCTGATCTTTGAGAATCATGACAACCGCTCCACCTTCTATGACTTTATCAAGACCATGAAGAACCTTTACTCCAGATAAGTGGTCTATTTTTTTTCCAAAAGGAAAAAGGAAAAAAGAAAGAGTGAAACACTAACCTCTAATTGCTATTGACAGAATACTATAATTCAAATAATGTATTACACCGAAAAAAATGTAGCAGCTACTAGTGATTGCCAAAAAAAAAATTCTTGTTGGCTAAAAGGATTTGTAGATGACTACCTCCCCGTTGTCTATCTTTCTCATCATCATCATCATCACCATTGTCTGCTAAGATGTTATCCTGAAGTTTCAACATATGAAGGTTAGTAAAGCACACAGACCACACTTGATAATATATCCAAAATCAATTAATCATTAAATCATCACCTGTTCCTCCAATGCTCGTGCAAGACGTAATGCTTTCTCTTTTCAGCTTGCCTTTTTCCTCAAGTTTATGACTCTTGCCCACCCAAGATAATACCTCAGAAGCATCATTGTTATCATCCAGTATTCCTCCTTCCTTTTTATCCTTCACCTTTCTTCCTTCACCCTAAAGGAAATAACCTGATTTAGAAATTATTTGCATTCACAATTGTTTAATTACAAGATTTGACAGCAAGGGAAAAATGGTAAAAACTCTAGCACATTAATCAACAACCAATGATCGAGTAAATAATGAATAGGTCAATATTAAAAGAGAACAGAACAGCATGACATCGAACACGTGAATTTCCACAGAGAAGCACCGAACGAAGATGAAAAAATACGTGTGCAAATTTCAGCACATTTAATTAAACTAATAGAAACCCAACTGATACTTTCGTTGAAGAAAACTAGCAACACAGATTATTGGGCAGCACAAATCAGTGGATAGCAGACCTGATTGTTGAGCATCTCCGCAATTAAAGATAGAGCAAGCTCCCTCGTAGATGAATCAGAGGCATCCAGCACCTCAAGCACAGCCGTTAATATTTGATTGAAGTACTGTATGAAAATCAAAGGGCTGGTATTAGAATGCAAATACTATATATTGAACCTTTTTTTAGTCCAGCTTACCTTATATGTAATCTATGTAATTTAATACCTCCAGTACAACGAATGGGCATGAAATAGTGATTTCATACAGCTATGCAAAGAGAAAAAGAAAAGAAAATAGAGAAGTAGAAAAAAAAATATGTTCTTGTGGCACTTGCATGTGTAACTCAGCAGAAAAAATAAAGATAGTTGAAACACAACCCTGTCATTCATTTTTTATCCCTTCTGGTTTCACTAGCAAAGTACTGCCTAAGACTCCAGCAATAGCCAATCAAGGTCCAGTGAAGTTTAAACTTTTCGACCATTATGTGTAAATGTGTAGGATGGATGGGGGGTCCAGTGATACCTCAACTTGATGCGCATTTCATGCCTCTGAAATTTAGGATGGAAACTTTCAGAATCAACACCCTTGTTCCAAAGCCGTACTCTGTTTGCTGAAGAGGCAAGGGGGATTATGGTTAGGATGGATG
This sequence comes from Guadua angustifolia, assembly GCA_036346375.1. Taxonomy (NCBI): domain Eukaryota; kingdom Viridiplantae; phylum Streptophyta; class Magnoliopsida; order Poales; family Poaceae; genus Guadua; species Guadua angustifolia. The sequence continues at coordinate 24,810,074 of CM070514.1, read as the reverse complement.
GGGGGGAAGAAATACAGAAATAACGATTTATTGTACTAACCTGATGCTACTTTAGCAGTTTCAAAGTCCTCGGCAATAGCTACTGAAGGAACTAGAGTAAGATCTGCAGACTTGTGGAGGCATCCTTTCAAACAAAATAAGAGCGTCAGCACAAACTAACTGAGAAAGATCAATGTTTTTTTCTATGTTCCTCTCTTTTGTTGATAACAAAATATGAGGGATGATGTTGGGCTTACTTAAGACTCCACGTGGGCTCAAGCAACCAATTTAAATTGTATCTCGGTATGTACCTGAAAACCACAATAAGAAATCAACTCAACGATGTAAATCACTAAATCTGTTAACAAATCCTGACCCAATTGACAACAAGTAAAATAATTTGCATAGAGAGAATTATGAAGTACATTTGTTGAATCAACGAAGTGGAGGAAAAATATATGTGGTGCAACTTTAACTGTAGCCTACTGGATAATGAAAGCATGTTTGTAAGTCTAACATTGGCAGAGGCAGAACATTTTTCTTTTGGGTTTCATGCACACGCATATATCTGGGAAGGATTCCATCCTATATCATAAAACATAGCTGTCTTGGATCTGTATACAAATATACCACACCAAGTAGGCTTTGCAACATTTCACTGAGGTCTGGTGAACCCACATAATGTGCACGTAACCAGATTCATATCATGGTATCACTACAAGCCCATAATGCTATTGCTCCCCCCCCTAAATGAAATTTGCATGCAGAACATTCTCCCATCCAATATGTATATTTATCAGAAGTAAATGATCTCTTGGTAGGTTTATTCACCGGACTATGACAGCCTAGTTCTACAAACGTACAAAACCACATCTAAGGCTACAGGGAAAAGGTATGACCCAAAATCCAGATCTGATCCCCGCTTTAAAGGGTTCGAATTTGGAAGATCTGCATCTGATTATACATGCAAAAGGACTCATTTTGCAGCGAAAATATATATTTCATAATTTCATGAAGAGAAACTCACGCTGGAAGATGTGTGTGATAAGACATCACCATTGGAACTGAAATCATCTTTGCGATAGCAAGAGCGCCAAAAACCTGAAATCACGATAGATGGTAATAACTAATAAGAAACCACTGGAAAAAAGGACAATAAAGGCCTATTGGGTTTTTTATGATTACCATAATTCCAGGTGAAGTAGCGTGGATTATGTCTGGCTTGAACTTAGCCACCTCAGAAAATATTCTGGGGCTTAATGCCAACGAGAGTGGGACATTTTGGTACAACGGACATGGAAAGCTGAAAAAGAGGAATTTAAGCAACCTAAGTGCACGCACAAAGAGAAAAAAAAATCCACAAGTTGAATTTTAATGCCATCTTAAAATTAGATACTCGACCAGGCAAAATATTCCAAAACAACTATGATAACATCAACATCACCGCACGGCTAGTAAATGTTCCAAACTAGCACGGCAGTCGACTACAGGACACTTTGCATGTGTTTTTTCCTTTTTTTGTTTCAACAAGGCAGTGAGAACTTATTTCGCATTGGGAGTGTGTTTCGTGCTTTCAGGAAAGCAGTTCTGTGTATTTGGACTTGTTTGGTATTTCTGGAGTAGACTGATCGCCAGAGTGCATGGTAAAGATAGTTTGTGTTGGGTTACCTCCACGAGCCAATGACCTTTGCTCCATGGAACTCCTCGGGAGCTCCCTTTTGCGTGCTCACGACCAACACCTGAACCGAAAGAGCCGACGTCAATTCCAAAGTACAAAAAGGATCTTGAAGACAGGCACATACATGCCCTACACTACAAGCAGTCAGACGAGTCGTAACAAGGATTGGATACCTCGTCGCCTATCTCTCGCAGATGCTTGATGAAGTTCTGGAACCGGTTCTTGTACCCGGATATGTAACTGCGAGACAGCAACAAGAAAAGCCATTGACTGGAGTTTCCAGAAGATCAAATACACATCAGGTTTGAGAAATCATGCATCCAGTGACCCGGTTCTGCACAAGCGTGCAAAACATCTCGATTTGATCTGATCTGATCTAATCTAATCTAATCTAATCTAATCTAATCTAGCTAGCAACTGCAGTGCCTAAGACTAAGGGGAGGGAGAGGAGAGGAGACTGACGCGAAAGGCGACGGCTCGACGAAGAGAGCAATGCGGTGCGGCCTGGAGTTCCACTCGGCGTCCGCCTCCTCCCCTGCAGAAGCAGAGCCGCCGCCGCCTCGGCCTGCCCCATCCTCCTCCTCCTCGACCCGCACCACCACCGATCCCCAACTCAACCCACCACCGCCTCGAATTATACACCCTCCTCCTTGTCTTCCACTACTCCCACTCGTGCCGTGCCTCCCTATCCTTTCTCCAAACCCCGCCGACCCCACGCAGGAGGCGGCGTGGGAAGCGCTGCGTCGAGGACGCTACCACCACCGAAAGACGCGATAAGACGACGCTGACGCGATGGGAGCGCTGCGTGGGGAAGGGCGGCGGCAACGGCGACGCTCGTGGTGACCTAAACCCTGTATACAAGGAACGTGTACCCCTAATTGCGTGGGGCGAGGGCGTCGGGGTCCGGGATGGGGGCAAGCGGCAAGGGGGAGGCGGGCGGGCGTGGCAGAGGGCGCACAGCGAAGCGAAGGGGGCGGCAAAAGGCGGGAGGGGGCGGAGCGCGAGAGAGAGCGAACTCAAGAAGAGAGAGAGACACGCCGAGGCAGCCTAATTACCTGCATATAAATCGTGGGGGTTTTTGCCCACAATTTAATTAATTTCAGGGTATATTTACAAGCCCACAATTTAAATAAATAAATTCGCCGGTCTTTTTCTCGCCTCTTTAATTTAATTAAATTCATGGGTATTTTAGAAACCGATTTAATTTAAATACGTAAATTGTGGGTTTTTTTTTGCCCACGAATTTAAAAAAACCCACGAATTTTTCATTGATTCTTGTAGTGATTCAGAGGACAATATTCCTCTGATTATAAGGAGGAAGAAGAAGACTCCCGACTTGGATGTTGAGACATCATCGTTTATACTATCCTGGGAAATAGACTTAGGACTTCAATGCAGGTATATAATTTTTTTCATATACCTTTTTTTATTTCTAAGTACTTTGTCTTTATAATCTAAGAATTTTTGTTGTTCATTCTTAGCCCCCATGCAATTGCTCCTGATCCTTATGTAGATCAGGATGTGATTACCCAGGTCGATGCTGAGGATAACCCACTGGTCACCTTGGAAATGACCAATGTGGAATAGGCCTTGGTTCCGATCGAAGATGCCCCAACTAGTGGGCAAACAAATCCATACCCAACATTGAAGGTGAAAATCTTTTGACTACTGATGGTGAACCACTGGTCAGTCAAGGTCTGTCGACCACAGAGGAGGTTGATTCTCCCCCTGTGATGACAACGGAGGTGGTCAAGATGACCACCACTGCTGAGGAGGCTTCTGTTGCTAGGGAGACCCAAGACGTTCCTACTGCAGTGGAAGAGACTAAGTTTGTTCCGACCAATGAGAATAAGGAGATGGAAATAGTGCCAGAAAAGGTAACAACTAATGACACCATTAATCCAACGATTTTACTATTGGTATCTCCCTCTAATAACCCTGATCAAAGGGACTTCAAGCAAGTTTTTAATAACTTGCAAGTAAAGGTATTCTTCTTATTATCTTCTTCTCTTCCTTTTTTTAGAAAAAGGGAGCTCTTAATTCATTTGCTCTTTTGTTTTTTTAGCATTCACAAGAAATACTTGGCCTGTTAGGTCAGCAACCAAAGATTCTAACTAATGCTGAAGTAAAAACGTAAGAAAAAACTTTATTATTATTTTCTCTTTTCTCTATCCTTTTTGTTCTGATATAACTGTTTTGACACAGACAAAGAGAACAAATAAAAAAATTAGAGAAGCAACTCCTAGTGGCTCAGAATCTTGTTGGGGTTTTGAATTTGATCTTGTCACGACTAACAACATGGTCAAATATAATGAAGAAAAAGATGCTAGACTCCATGAGACCTTCAAGAGAGATGAAGAGAAGGTCCAAAGGCTCTCCAAAAAGTATATAAATACGCTTAAGGCAAAGGAGTCTGAGATAGCAGGTAAGAATAGAATTCCAACCTACCTCAAATTCAATTTTATTTGAGAAAACTAAGCAAATATGAATTTAAACTTTGTAGAGCTGAAAAACACAATAAAGGCCAATGAATCTCAACTTCCCACATGGGAAGAAGAGAGAATAAAAGTTCAAGAGCAAAGTTTGGTGATGAAGAATGAAATAAATAGACTCACCGACAAGTGAAAGATCTTCATAAAAGACTTGGCCCTAGTTTAGAGAGGTAGGAAATCTACTCTGAACTTCATTTTTGAACAGCTTTAGAAAATCACCACGGATTTAAAGGGAAAAGAAGTCAAACATACAAATCCTAATCCGTCAATTGATGAGTTGGTTGAGAGGGTGAACCAGTTGAAGATATCATTCAGAACCACATCCCTACATGGAGTAGACTATCAAGGTAGCACACTGAGCTTCAATCGCCACCCAAGTATGTACCATCTTCGTCAAGTTGAGGCACTTCTACAAAGATGTGGTTAGGTTGGAGAAACTGGCACCTGACTTGAAACTTAATATTCAAGAAGAGATTAATAGAAAACGTGCAGAAGTAGCTTATGCCATTGAGACATTCATGAGCAATGCAAAGATTACATACAAGCAAAATGTATAATCTATTGAAATGAATGAAAAAGATCTCTTTTTGTGTCATATTTTATCTTGTGTTTTTTCTATGCATATTTTTCTGAGTATATCACTAGCCCCAACTGTTTGTGTACTGAACAACAATGTGTTCAGAATACAAAACAGTTATGTGAGTGGCGACATGTTCCTTTTAGGTAGTACTTGGCATTAACCGGCAATAGATCGAAGATAAGGCCATGCTAACGAGTTTCAATGGAGTAAGAACTGGCTCACAAGAAAAGTCTCTATTAGATGTTATCTCGTAATCGGACCAGCAACATTGTATGCTGTTTATAGAGAGGTCAGAAAAATGATAACTCTTGTGAATTCCTAGAGAATTACCAGACTAGACACAATTTTAATATATAATGGTTAAAGAGATGTCCTATATAACTGAAAAAGAAACCTACTCACACATAAAACATGCGAATTTGCTGGATGTTTCAAGTGTTTGACAGAATTCTTCCATCTTCCATAGCAAGCTAACTAGAACCCGGTCATGCATTAGATATTATAGTAAGTAAAGGGACATTCCCATTTGGGAGATAACTTATTAAAATTAGATTGATTCGGGATGCGTGTTAGAACCAAGTCTCCCACATTTATTGTTCGTGGTTGAATTCTTTTGTTATAATATCTTCTTAAGCCTTGTAAATAAGCTGCTAACCTGATAAATGCTCGATCTTGCTTTTCTTCTAAAAGATTGATATCATCTTCTTGTTGGTCTTCTTGATTGACCTGTTCATAGAGAGATGTCCATATAGAGCCTAAATGAATCTCATTTGACAACATGACTTCAACTCCATAGACTAGTTGAAAAGGAGTTCTCCTATTACTCTACTAGTCATTGTTCCAATGGCCTAGAGCATAGAGTAGAGGTCATCTACCCAAGCCCCCTGATCGTTTGATAAGACGATCAAATACTCTTTTCTTTATACCTTGTATACAGACCAGAACGTAATCATATGTTAGGAGTTTGGTCCATATTTTCCGGAGAATGGAGTCATCGCCTACCTCGATTAGGAACTTCACCTAGGGTAAGGTGTTCAAAAACGCTTCTCCTGTCGACCAGTTTTCTTCTTATAAGGGGCTTTTTTCTTATAGTATGCCAGTGCTCTAAAATGCCTACGACCTCTCTTTGAACATTCTTTTATTCCTTTTCTTATTATTTCCCTTACGGTCTTTGGGTTTGGATGTCTTTTTGGACTTTTTGTCCTTTGACTCCAATAGACCAGGTTGTGGTAGCGTGTGGCCCTTATCGATTATACGATTTCACTCCATAGCCTCATGTGTGTTCGAATACCGATCTGCCATATCAAATAGTTCTGATATGGTGGAAGGTGGATGAATATTGAGGTCTTCTATAAAAAATTTGTAGTGTACAGCCTGTTTAAATGCATGAATTATAGGGTCATCAGAAATATTTGGGATTATATTGTGAACTTCTACAAACCTCTTAATAAACTAACATAAATTTTTGCCAGAAGTTTCATGAAGATAATGTAAATTATCTTCATTTTCTAGCTTTGTGTAATTCTTTAAAGTTATTTAAAATTGCATGGCACAAAATTTTTCAACTGAAAATAGATCCTTCTAGCTAATTGAATAGCCAACTTCTTGTAGATCCTTTCAAAACAGTAGGGAGATAATTGGCCATTACCTTCTCATCACCACCAGCAGCTTGGATAGCGGTGATATAAACTTGCAGGAACTCTGATGAGTTTTGAGTTCCATCAAAACTTTCTAAATGACCTGCCCTAAACTTTGTAGGCCAAGCAACATATCAGAGTTCCAGAGAAAAGGCTTTGCATCCTAGTGTAAGGCATTCAAAGACGCTTCTCCGATGTGGTTTATTTCTTTGCTGGTAATTGGTGCCTTGCTAGCAGCGACCAGAGAAAGAATATTTCATATGGGAATCAGTTGAGATCTTGTAGATAAAGACGCAACCTGTACCTCATTAGCAACTTCTTGCAGATCAGCAGCTAGGGATTTAATAATTGTTGCATTGAGTGCATTATCCCCCTCTGTTGGTTGGTTTAGAATTGCACTAGTTAAAATGTGAATTCTTTCTACAGGAGTAGTCTCCTCTGAACTGCTAGGAACCAAGTTGAGGTCCCCACCGTCACCCTTGGGAGTGGTGATGTGATCGGGAGCATGCGCCAGGGTCGACTTACTGAGACATCAGGTTTTTGTGAGGTTCTTGGCTAGTTGTTGTAGTACGACATTTGGCATTATCCATGCCTTTTTGTTTTGCCACCATGAGTTGTTCATGTTGATCATGAACAGCTTTTTCTGCCAGTTCATGGGTTTCACATGTTTCACATTTTGCTCGTTGTTCATCTATCTCACTTGTGACCGCATAGGTGCGGAACCCAAAGTGGACAATGGGTGAAATTGCCCCCATCTTCATTAGAAGAAGTGTTGTAGTCGAGCCCTCAGAGGCAATCTTCCGAGGTTGAGCTCTCTGGAGTGTTATCATCATCTTGGAGAGCGTGATCATCATCGACCTCAATGGGATATGCTTCATGGACATCTGCCTCTAGTATTAGGATTGGAATGGGATTGTGCTTACTTTTTGATTTCTTAGGTAGTGGCACTTTCACTTCGACCTCATGCAAACTGGCCTCAATTGCTGATAATTCTACTTTAGTAATATATTCAGAATAGAAATCGCACTTACAATTTTTTCTAGAGTTAGTTGCTGGCATCGAGACTAGCATAGTCAATGAGGTTGCATGAGTTTTCTTCATTCATCACCAAGAATGGCAGGACATGCTTTTCACAATCTCAACTATCATAGGCCCTCCTTCTAGCACTAACTGTCGATATTCAAGATCAAGGATTCCTAAATCAAGCTTATAAAAAAAATAATTATGGGTTCCTAGTGAATAAGATTGAGAAAATAGAGAATATGGCGATTGCTTCTTTATTAGCCAAGTGGTCTAATAGAATATAGTGTTTTACAGAGAGTTAGAAATCTAATTACAATTGAGATTACAATTGCCTATATTCATCACCTCTTGATAGCACGGAGGGCTCCTTATTTATGTTGAATGAAAAGGCGGAAGTCTCCAAAAAGGTGTCATATAACCGAGAGGTGTCTTCCCGCTAAACAGTGTCTTCTCGCCAAAAGGTGCCTTTTCCAACAATAACTTTCTGATAGTTGCGTGCATTTATCTCGTAACTATCCACACAGAGACATGTGCTAGTATAACCACTTGTCTCAACCAGTTTCACTAGTTGAGGTGACTATTTCACTAATTAAGATGACTAGTGTGAAGCAATGTGATAGGCCATCTTAACTATGCTGATCAGAGACATAATTGTCCAATTGAGCATGGGCCTTGTTCTATATTATGGGCTTCATAGATTATAGGCCCATTAATAGAATATGGTTTCTAACCATTGAGGGCAAAAAAAAGCGGCTTTTAATCATCGTCAGAGTTATTTTGGACTAGAAACAATCATTGTTCAAAATGTGGAGCCACTGCAACACACATCTTCTCCAACCGCGCACACAACTTATTTATCTACCTGAGATATCATATGTTAGGACATAGTAACTCAATAACTTACTAAGCTAGATCTGTCCCATAACAGACATATGTTGTATGATTAGCCCAGTTCAATGGTTTACAAGGCTAAATCCTTAATTGATTGAGACAAGACTTCCAATTATTCTCAGTGACAAAATAAAACGATTCACACAGAATATCCAACCCAATATGGTACACAGCCTCTTGCCACTTGCCCCAATCTAAATCATTTACCACCCTAGTTGATTATCGTATAACACATGTCATCAACATCATCATATGATAACACATGGCGCAACTTTTTCACAAACATGTTCCATAAACCATTAGTCAAGTTGAAATATGCACTTTCAAAAGATATGAATGATTTGTGGCTAACTATACTAAGTACAATCTAGCCGATACATGTTGGCATATATTAGTAACAAACTAATAATTATCAATCATAGGTTGACAAATAATCATGGCATAGCAAATGATAAGCTAGGTATAATTCAAATGGGATGAATAACTAATTCCCAAACTATTTGAAAATATATATTACTTGAAATATCATGTAATAGATTGAAACAAAATAGCATTTGTAAAACTGGGTTCAATATGATCAAAACACAACTTGCCTTACAACAACTCTTGATCTTGATCTTGGATCAACTCTTTACTCTCGAACTCTCTATGCACTTCAATATCTAAGTGAAACAAATAATAAAAACCAAAATAAATATCAAGAAAAATCCAAAAAATCAAATAATATGCACCAGAAGGTAGAGGTTAAATTTAGAAACTTGAACAGGCCAAATTGGAGTTTGTATAAAAGAAAACAGACTCTCAAAAGATTCACCGACAATTAAATCTGGATTTTCCCGAAATATTCCTCTCTGAGAGGCTAACACATGGTCCTACTAATTTCTATTTTGTTAAAGTATTTTCTAGATTTTTCAAAAACATCTGAGGTTGACATGTAGGCCACTAGTCCATAGACCAAATCCGCAGCTCAAGGCTTTGGTCCACGGTTGATCTAGCTCATGGTTTAACTCACTGACATATGGGTCCCACATGTCAGATACTTGTCTTACAAAAGACTATGTCCATGCACAGATCAACACACCTATGTGACATTGACATCGGTAGCCAAATCGATGCACATCAACAGCCACTTTGGCACCACATCAGCAACTGAGCACAGGGACTTAAGGTTGATGGCAACGAGCAATGACAGGCTCTGGCAACCTCTAGATCATGCCAACTGAGAGATCACGATGTAGTGAACCTGGTAACACAGCGTCATGGTCAATAGTGACCGACTGCGATGGTAGCGCACAAAAGAGCGGCAGCGACACGGCTTCTACAATGATGATGGCCTACAGGTATGCTTCCACCGAGAAATGTGTGCATAAGGTAGAACAGGATGTGGTGAATCCATTGATGTAGATCAAGAGCTTGGGGACTCACCGACGATGATGAATCGATGCTTCTTTTCTCGCAGTGGCACTCTCGAAGAATTCTAGATCCTAGCGAAATGGTGGCGCCCCAAGGCGATTAGATTTAGGGTTCAGGTTGAGATGCTCACAACGGTCCTGGCACTCTCCTTATATTGGCTTGGGAGTCCGTGTAGTGCAAGAAACGGAGGCAGTATCCATGGTGGATACGGCTCAGCACAATGTCTAGCTTAGACATGGGATGACAGACCTGACAGGTGTTAGCGTATCGCGCGGACGTGAGTTGTCGGATAGGCTGGCATGTGGGTTGGGTTGGCAGGCGTAGTTGGCTGGGCTAAGCTGCAACTGACTCGTGCTGGACGGATTGGGTTTCAGTCCAAAAGATTTTTCAGAATTTTTATTTGGTTTTTTATTTTAGAGAGTACAGAAATTTCAAATATGCTCCAAATAAATAGCAAATAAACATGAAAAAATTCCAAAAAATTATGTGAAATACTTTAGGGAATGTAAAACCCAAATAAAATAATTTCAACAATTTTCACTTATGCATTAATCATATTAAATCCTTTTTGAATCAGGAAAAATCCATATTAAGCTTTAATTAGCAATAAAATTATGAATTTTTAAAAGGCTAAAACACTTAGAACAAATTCAAAAATACAAAAAATGGGACATTGCAAGCGCTTATTAGAGTCTTCTCGCACTACTACGGAAAGGGCATTTAGTACCGGTTCAAAAAGGCTTTAGTACCGTTTTTGAACAGTAGTTATTCAGATCGATGCTCAAAGGCATCGTCCCTTCACCCGATCGATAGAGTATCGATACGGTTCAAGTCACACGCGGTAGCGTCGGGAACCTCGAGATCTCATCAAGATGCGGCTGGTGTTTCCAACTGCATCGATGAGTTTCGATCGCATCTGCTGGTTTCTCCAACCGATCGATGTTTTGTATATATATAGGTCTATTTCTCCAAAGAGCTATTATATATATGTGTGTGTGTTAAATCACAACTAATTAAAAGCATAGATAATCAATCATGCACTTTGCCCGATAATTAAATCACCAACATTCATTAACAAATTTAATTACATCTAATGTATTAAAATATGTACACATATTTGTTCTTCGCTCATCGACTAATGTATCAATATATATGTACACAACTTTAATTACAACTTTAGTATTTTTTTCCTTCTATTCATCGGGATCTTTTACGCGCAAGACGCTCTTGCTAGCCGTAGATGTCGAATTCCGATAGCCACTGGTCCTTATCGAAGGGCACCACCGTTAAAATTTCATTCGTGAAACTCGCTTTTGGATTTACGACCTCATCATAAATAAAGCCGACGAGTTGTTCTTGAATTGTTCTCACTGCGTCGGTGAGAGTTCCAACCTTGTTCCGCCAAATATTGAGGCACCTATCGTTAAGTCATTAACTAATCAATACTTGAATTTGTACAAGATATAAGGAGTACCTATACATCATTAAAGCTAGTAATTATATTTACTCACCCCTTGTTGCCTTTTAGCATGCGATCGCGACTCCGGTTTGGGTGTGCATAAACTCGCATACATAGTAGCCGATAAATTGTTATCCGGCAATTGAGTCAAGATCTCGTGGAAAAGTTGAAAGCGTGAAATGGATGCAAGGAAATTAAGTTAACTAACTAAAAGCTAGCATTATGATATATGTACACGAGAGGCAATTGTAATGTCAAATTTCTCCTTGAATACGCCCACGCTTTTTAGCACGGAATGTGTGAATGCACTACACATGTGATTACTTAATTGTACATGATTAGAATTTATTTCAAATTGAAGGAAATAAAACTAGTACGATAATGAAAGGAACAAGAATTAATACCGGTTGAGCATGTCGATAAAGTTTTGATACTTTTCAACTGGTCTCCTTTATGAAGTCCATAATTGTGATCGAGCTACGATCTAGCTCGATCATAAGAAGAATCCAAAGGAAAACTATACATAGATGTGTCAACGAGATAACTAATTAGTTCTAACATCATGTTATGAAAAAGGAGTAGAATGAGGTGGTACGAAAACACGTACTCAAATAAGTAGGCTAGATATATCTTTGACTTATATCTTTATGCTTCCACGAGAAATGTGTGCATAAGGTAGAACGAGGATGTGGCGAATCCATTGATGTAGATCAAGAGCTTGGGGACTCACCAGCGATGATGAATCGATGCTTCTTTTCTCGCGGTGGCACTCTCGAAGAATTCTAGATCCTAGCGAAATGGTGGCGCCCAAAGCGATTAGATTTAGGGTTCGAGTTGAGATGCTCTAGCGGTCTGGCACTCTCCTTATATTGGCTTGGGAGTCATGTAGTGCAAGAAATGGAGGCGATATCCATGGTGGATCGGCTCGGCCAATGTCTAGCTTAGACATGGGATGACAAACCTCACAGGTGTTAGCGTATCGCGCGGACGTGAGTTGTCGGATAGGCTGGCATGTGGGTTGGGTCGGCAGGCATAGTTGGTGGCTAGTACCAACGACTCGTCTTTGGACGGATTGGGTTTAGATCCAAAAGCTTTTCTGAAATTTTTATTTGGTTTTTATTTTAGAGAGTACAGAAATTTCAAATATGCTCCAAATAAATAGCAAATAAACATGAAAAAATTCCAAAAAATTATGTGAAATACTTTAGGGAATGTAAAACCCAAATAAAATAATTTCAACAATTTTCACTTATGCATTAATCATATTAAATCCTTTTTGAATCAGGAAAAATCTATATTAAGCTTTAATTAGCAATAAAATTATGAATTTTTAAAAAGGCTAAAACACTTAGAACAAATTCAAAAATACAAAAAAATGGGACATTGCAAGCGCTATTAGAGTCTTCTCGCACTACTACGGAAAGGGCATTTAGCACCGGTTCAAAAAGGCTTTAGTACCGGTTTTTGAACAGTCAGGCTATTCGGGACGATGCTCAAAGGCATCGATCCGTTCACCGTCTTGATAGAGTATCGATCTGGGTTCAATCTGCGTGGCGTGTGTCGGAACCCCGAGGACCTCATCGATCGATTGGTGTCTCCAACAGTCTTGATGACCTCATCGATCGGTTGGTTTCTCCAACCGTGCGATGTTTTATATATATATGTCTATTTCTCCAGTAGCTATTATATATATGTGTGTGTGTTAAATCACAACTAATTAAGCATAGATAATCAATCATGCACTTTGCACGATAATTAAATCACTGAACATTCATTAACAAATTTAATTACATCTAATATATTAAAATATGTACACATATTTGTTCTTACGCTCATCGTCTAATGTATCAATATATATGTACACAACTTTAATTACAACTTTAGTATTTTTTCCTTACATTCGCCGAGATCTTTTACGCGCATCGCTCTTGCTAGCCGTAGATGTAAACCCAACGATTCCTTGGTCATATCGAAGGGCACCACGTTAAAATTTCGTTCATGAAACTTCGCCTTTTGGATTCTGACCTCATCATAAATAAAGCCGAGAGTTGTTCTTGAATTGCTCTCACTCGTCTGCGGTGAGAGTTCGAACCTTGTTCCGCCAAATATTGAGGCACCTATCGTTAAGTCATTAACTAATCAATACTTGAATTTGTACAAGATATAAGGAGTACCTATACATCATTAAAGCTAGTAATTATATTTACTCACCCCTTGTTGCCTTTTAGCATGCGTCGGCTCGGTTTGGGTGTGCATAAACTCGCATACATAGTTGCCGATAAATTGTTACCGGCATGAGTCAAGATCTCGGTGGAAAAAGTTGAAAGCGTGAAATGGATGCAAGGAAATTAAGTTAACTAACTAAAAAGCTAGCATTATGATATATGATACAAGAGGCAATTGTAATGTCAAATTTCTCTTGAATACCCACGCTTTTTAGCACGGAATGTGTGAATGCACTACACATGTGATTACTAATTGTACATGATTAGAATTTGTTTCAAATTGAAGGAAATAGAACTAGTACGATAATGAAAGGAACAAGAATTAATACCGGTTGAGCATGTCGATAAAGTTTTGATACTTTTCAACCTGGTCTCCTTTGAGTCCATAATTGTGATCGAGCTACGATCTAGCTCGATCATAAGAAGAATCCAGTGAAAACTATACATAGATGTGTCAACGAGATAACTAATTAGTTCTAACATCGTGTTATGAAAAAGGAGTAGAATGAGGTGGTACGAAAACACGACTCAAATGAGTAGGCTAGATATATCTTTGACTTATATCTTTGACCCATTAGCGCATTGAATACGTTAGTCTCTGCTTTCGCTTGGTGGTCTCTAACGGTTGTCCCGTTGATAACTCTCGGGTCCATGAAGCCTATGTTGAAAATACGATCCTTCGCATCTTTGTATCTCCATGCTACATAAGAAATTAGTTAGGCTTGCAAGTTAGTATAGTACAAGGAAGTGCACGATAGTTTTTGTAAATAATTAAGACATTACAGAGTCCAAGAACCCATCAAGCTCGCTACGAGGGCATCGTCGTATAGATCATATATGTAGTCCCATCGACAAAAAATTCACCTTCACCACGAAAAAAATCTTGTTGCTTAAACTTGACAAATAACATCTCAGAACCATGCTTGGTCGCTCCAAGTACCATTCATGAAATTGCCGCATCTTTGTCGTTAGTGCAGCTCCTCATGCTCGACCAATGACCCGCCCACTTTAAATAACCATTTTACTTGGGCAAACTCAATCTTTTCCGTGCCTAATATTTGATTTGCAGTTAAGGCGTTTCATCAAGAATTGTTGCATCTCCTTACCCTTCCCTCATGACATCTTCTTCTTGGGGCATTCCTTACTCAATGTGCGTCGTAGTTTGATTGGCGAGGCATTTCTTTTTATCCTTCAAATTTTTAATAGTCATTAAGCCTTTATAAAATTCTTCTGCTGTGTTGAACCTTCTTCTCGGTGACTTGGGTTTAAGAAATTTAGTTACCTCTCCTTTTACCATCTTCTTGGTCTCCTCATCGCTCATATCATACTGACTCTGAAGTTCACACTTCTTGGATTAGGTGGAGGACCCGCCTTCTTGGGAGCTACTGCCGAGCTGGCTTGTTTCCTTGGTCGGCGCCTTCTTGGGAGGAGACGGGCTTTTGTGGCGCTTATGTGCGCGGGAGGTGGTGTAGGAGTCGGCGCCTTCTTGGGAGGAGACGGCTTCTTCAGGGCTTATATGCGCAGGAGATGGTGTAGGAGACGGGCTTCTTGTCGGCTTATATGCGCAGGAGGTGGTGTAGGAGTTGACGCCTTCTTGGGAGGAGACGGTTTCTTCTGCTTCTTCATGAGAGGAGACGCCCATGTTATCTGGAAAAATTATGTACCGCTTATGCCCACAGATGAAATTGTGTATTGCCTCTCCTAGCTCAGAGTCCGCACCTCCGAGAATTTCGAGGTCAAGGTCCTCGCACTCGGATGACCTCCTCCACCGAGACCTTGGAGTATCCCGACGTATCATTGGTCATGGATAAGCTGCCCGGCTCTAATGGGTGAGCCATGCCATTGGCCGCCTTTGAAGGTAAGGTTCCGTGCTTGGATATGCAGCTCACAAGGTGTCCACGTCGATGTCGCTCACGGATACTTGTCCAAGTCCGCTTCTAGCAGCCACCGAAGCGAGCGCTTCACGCCCGGAGGGGCCGATGATGTTAGGATTACTTGGAGGTTCTTGGCCCGCCTCGCTGTTGGCTCAAGGCTAGCTGCACCTCTCTTCGGATGTCTTCTTGCATTCTCTCATTTGTTTGATTTAGACGTTCTTCAAGCGCACTAAGCTGTTGTGTCTGTCGAGCCTTGCTCCTCGCCCGACTCCTATAGGTCTCGGCGTCCTGAGCGAAACCAACTTTCCACGGGACAACACCGACGCCTCGTGTACGTCCGGGTGCTCTGATTTTGCAAGGCCCTTGTTAGCTCATCGTTCTCCTGTTTGGCATAAAGCTACCCGGAAGACTCCTCGATGGTTCAAGCCTTCGCCACATCTCTTAGCACCTCCCCAAACACAAAGATTGCCGTATTATCAAGGGCACCGCCGTGAGCATAGAACCAATGCTTTGCTCTGTCGGGCCAATCCATTGTTGCGGTGCGATACCCTTCGCTAGCGTGTCCCTCCTCTTCTCCCATTTTGATATTGCATGGCGGTAACCACTAGGGCGAGTCGGTGGTGATAATTCTTCTTCTCGGCATTCAACTTATTCTTCTCACTCAAACTTTGACCTTCGTCCAAGTCTTGTAGTTCACAAACGCATCCGTGATCTTGCAATTTTGGGTGCTTGTTGAAGTCGGCGTCGATTCTTCTTGATATACTCCGTGTTCACTTCTTTTTATAAGTCCGGAATGCGACCGCCATCTTCTTGAGAGTGTAACTCTTCACCTTCTCTTCGGTCCCTTGGGGAAGGTGAATGTCTCTTCACATCGCTCCAAAGCATGTTCTTCAGTATCTTGAGGACTTGATCCCATTTTGCTATGCTAATTGCCACATGGTCCCTAACGTGGACCCGCATGCCAATTGAACGCCCAAGCGCCCGAGGGTGCAAGAGGTCGGCCGTCCTCGCCGACTTCGGTGATAACATGTCTTGCCTTCTTCTTCTTGCTTGGACCTCCGACGTGATTGCTCGCTGGTTGACCGATCTGAAAGCATGGTACAATCATGAACGGTCGATGTTGGCTTAGCATGGTAGTGGAACCGACAATCATGAACGTGATCGATTGTTACCTCGCCGGCTCATCGTGCTCTCGCCTCATTTGGCCTGGCGCCATGAGGGCGGTGCAGTTCGCTCGTCTCATGATCATCACCTCCAAATCAAACTTCTCATAAATTCTTCTTGATCAAATCTTTCATCGTCCATCGCTTTCTTAGGCTAGAAGAAGCACCGAAAATTAACGAAAATAGATCACATTTCATATAAAGTCGATGGTACTACTCTAAAACGAGCGTGGAAGATGGTGGGGAAGAGATGGTAGAGAGGATGGGCGGCGGCAAGATGTTCCTAATGTAAATCGGTCAAATACTATCGACAAGTATACTTAACATATGAAAGAATGGAAGACGCTCAAAGTGAAGCAACGTCAATTCATCGATTAGCCATTAACTCAACCAACAGACATCGTGTACGCCCGGGGTGCTCAGATTTTGCAAGGCCCTTGTTAGCTCATCGTTCTCCTGTTTGGCATAAAGCTACCTCGGAAGACTCTCGATGGATCTGTACAAGCCTTCCGCCACATCTCTTAGCACCTCCCCAAACACAAAGATTGCCGTTATTATCAAGGGCACCGCCGTGAGCATAGAACCAATGCTTTGCTCTGTCGGGCCAATCCATTGTTGCGGGTGCGATACCCTTCGCTAGCAGGTCCTGTTCCCTCTTCTCCCATTTTGGTATTGCATGGCGGTAACCACCAGGGCCGAGTCGGTGGTGATAATTCTTCTTCTGTGCATTCAACTTATTCTTCTCACTCAAACTTTGACCTTCGTCCGAAGTCTTGTAGTTCACAAACGCATCCCAGTGATCTTGCAACTTTGGGTGCTTGTTGAAGTCGGGCGTTCGATTCTTCTTGATATACTCCGTGTTCAGCTTCTTTTTATAAGTCTGGAATGCGACCGCCATCTTCTTGAGAGTGTAACTCTTCACCTTCTCTTCGGTCCCTTGGGGGAAGGTGAATGTCTTCTTCACATCGTTCCAAAGCATGTTCTTCGTATCTTGAGGGACTTGATCCCATTTTGCTATGCTAATTGCCACATGGTCCCTAACGTGGACGCCGTGCGAATTGAACGCCCAAGCGCCCCGAGGGTGCAAGAGGTCGGCCGTCTCGCCGACTTCGGTGATAACATGTCTTGCCTTCTTCTTCTTGCTTGGACCTCGGGCGTGATTGCTCGCTGGTTGACCGATCCGAAAGCATGGTACAATCATGAACGGGTCGATGTTGGCTTAGCATGGTAGTGGAACCGACAATCATGAACGGATCGATTGTTACCTCGCCGGCCTCATCGTGCTCTGCAAATTTCATTGGCCTCGGCGGCCATGAGGGCGGTGCAGTTCTCCGCCTCATGATCATCACCTCCCGAAATCAAACTTCTCATAAATTCTTCTTGATCAAATCTTTCATCGTCTATCGTCGTTTCTTAGGCTAGAAGAAGCACTGAAAATTAACGAAAATAGATCACATTTCATATAAAGCTGATGGTACTACTCTAAAACGGCGTGGAAGATGGTGGGGAAGAGATGGTAGAGAGGATGGGCGGCGACGCCGAAGATGTTCCTAATGTAAATCGGTCAAATACTATCGACAAGTATACTTAACATATGAAAGAATGGAAGACGCTCAAAGTGAAGCAACGTCAATTCAGCTGATTAGCCAATTAACTCAACCAAACAGACAAGCATAAACAAAATTCAGCAGATTAACTAACATGATATTAAAAGGCAAGTTATTATTCATACGTAACGCATAAGTTATTATTTCTAGCCAAACGGCTCCACTAGTTGTGCTGGGCAACCTAGTACCGGTAGTGCGCGGTCTAAACAAAATTCATGATAGCTTTGTTTGCAAATTCTGTTGAAATTGTAACACCCTAAAAATTTCCAAATTATTATTCAATCATTTATTTTTATTTTTTTCTAAATCTCTAGCACTTAATTAACGATGTTTTCAAAAATAATTTGCTGATGGAAATTAAAACCAAAATTATACTAGAAGTAATTTTTCTAAGTTTAAAATATTCTAAAGTTTTTTTGAAAACTTTTCTCAAATTTTGAACTCATTTTATATGTTCTATTCATATTTCTGATATTATTTTAATTCGCAAATGAATTTAAATTTCTTCTTTTCCACATAACTATCGCCATTTCAATATCCCAAACTCCATGATTTTCATGCACCATTCTCCCCCAACTACGCAAGCAACCAAACCTCATCCTTCATCGATCGATGGAACTAAAACCTAAATTTAAGCTAGATCCACACATTAAATGCAGCTACATTATAATCCAAGCAAATTCTAAGCTTACACAATAAGTTTTTGTATCCTATTTGAAAAGATCAAGCTAGATCTCTACATTCATAATCTTTCATCAATCATGGGAAAAGATCAATTTTTTTCATAATTCAAGCAAAAAGAGGCTTCATTTAACACCAAATGATGTGAGGAATGATATTACTAACTTTAGTTACCTTGGTTAAGCAGTAAAATGACCAAAATTTTGAAATTTGGGCAGCACCTCCTCTACATTCATAATCTTGCATCAATCATGGGAAAAGATCAAATTTTCTTCATAATTCAAGCAAAAAAGAGGATCCATTTAACACCAAATGAAGTGAGGAATGATATTACTAACCTTAGTTACCTTGGTTGTGAGTAAAATGACCAAAATTTTGAAATTTTGGGCAGCACCTCCCTCCTTGAAGCTCTTGGTCAAGCTCCACCGTTCTTTTCAAGCAGTGAAATGATCTGGTCTAGCGAGAGCGGAGGAGGAAGAAATTTAAATTGGGACTCGAGACGGTTTATGTCATTTAACCGGTACTATTTAGCTCCCGCTAAATATATAATATCGTTCAATACACGAACGGCATCGATAGATAACATCGCATCGGTTCGTATTGAACCGCATCGATCGCCCCCGCAGTTCAGAGTCGTTGAACCGGGACTGATCTAACTATCAGTCTCGGTTCGTACTAAACCGGCCGGTACTAATGGGCCGGTAGCAAATGTCGGTTCTGTAGTAGTGTCGGTTGGTGCACCGAAGAATTTTGCATGATCTTGCGGTATTTTATTTCGATCAGGTAGGAATCAAAGAAACCATAAAATCAAACACATATGCGTGACAGCTGCGTATTATCTGGGCCATGAAATCGAAGACGCCTTTTTAAGGTTTAGCAACACATGCAGATCTCATGCGAGGATCTCCATGCATGCGCGCTTGACGATCAAGCCGTTCATGCAACGTCATACAAATCGTGAGCTAGCTAGTAAAGCTTACATGCATATCGATGCCCATCGATCCAGCGACGAATCAGTGGCTGTGTCGACGGCGTGCGATGGATCGGTGTTTTGATCGAATGCCCTCTCCCGGCAGCAAATATAAATTGACCAGCTGAAAAAGCCAGGCGACAGTGTCAGCTTGGCATGCATGCACTGCAATAATCGTTAACGTACCAACGGGGGCAATCACACTCTCACACTCACGACTACAGAAATTTTTTTAAATAATATATATTTTATTCATATTACAAAAATATACCTCAAATAAAAAAATTACAAAAATATACCTTTGTCGCCATATGGTTGGGCGACAAGATGGCAAACCGCATAATAATTCGAATCAGTGCTGACGTGGTCCCTCTGTCGCCAAATAAAATTGAGACAAATCTCTGTCACCCTACCATTGGGCGACATATTTCTGTCGCCCAATGGTAGGGCGACAAAGACCCCCAACCATTTCTTCTTTTCTTTATTCGGGTCTGTCTTTTGGATCTCTTTTGCTGAGGTTCAGACGAGGTAGTGCCGTAGTGGACAAACAGAGGGAAAGAAAATATGGTGCTGGACAAATTTCTTGTGAGCAAATAGAATTGCTTGACTTCTTCAATAATTCAGTTCAACTTCGAACTTACAAAATTTTTGCAAAAAAAAACATATATTCTTCCATTGAAAACCAAATAATTCAGAAAAAATAAAAAAAAGTCTAATTAGATCTATCTTGAATTTTTAAGAACCCTTTGAAAAGGCATTCAAGGGGTTCTCAAATCAAACAAAAATATCAAAACTTTCATTTTAGGAAGGTTTTATGTTATGTAATCATTTAGATGGTAATGTAAATGAGCGATAACTATGTAAACCTAATTATATTTTTTTGGGAGGAAACTAAATTTATGGGGAACATTTTTGCACTGATTTGATTCAAAAATTCACTGTAACTTATGAGCATTAATTATTGAAAGTCAATGTTATTTGATAGTTGTTAGAATTTTAAAGTTCAAACCAGAGTTCAATAAATTAAGAAAAAATCATATTTATCAGTGATAATTCATATAGTATTTTACAAAATTATTATTCAGTATCTTTTGGTTAACAAAAAATTCAAATTCCGTTGTTCGTCATTCTCTTTCGGTGTGCGACAAATTTAATGATAAATCATAGTAAAACATTGAATAAAACATCTATATTACAAAGTGCAGTAAGTATAACAACTACAGTAGCATGGCATGTGTACAATACCAAAGATATAGAAGTAATTCATAAAACTAGGATACAACATAGGTACATATCTCTAGTGAAGGACTAAGTCACAAAACCATACATTCTATGGCCATGGTAGTCGGAATAGGGTATAGTCAAATGGACGATAGTTATTTGCTGGTTCAGGACGGGGTACTACATTTGGATACCTGATAAAGCTTAATGTAATATCATCGTCAAGATTTGGAGGACTCCGAGGACGCAAGATTCGTGGCTTAGGTGGTATGAAATCATCATCATAGTCATTTGTAAGGTTAGGAGATACCTCTATTTCAGTGCTGGTTAGACGTCCTCTTACATTGTTGCTAGAACGGCCTATTGTAGTGCTTGAATGGCCAATTCTAATAGTGCTTGAATGTTGAGGTCTAGGTGACATGAAATCGTCATTATCGTCGTCATCGCCATAGGAAGGAGCGAGCCCTCCTTCCGTGGTGGTTAGACGACTTCTTAAACTTTCCGCTACAACAGTGATGGGTGGACCTCTACCCCTCTATTTTTATCCTCTTCCGCGCCTTTTGAGTGAATCAGGCATCACACCCCTGCTGAAGAGCATATACATCACTACTGAATTCTAAGATATATTTGTTCAGCAACTCTTTATCCTCCGGGAATGACTAATACATAAGACGAGCATACGAAGTAGTGAACTTATAGATGATACTAAAAAGATTAGTATGGGGAATAAATATGAAATAACTAACCTTAATATGCTCTGCATACTGATCGAGCAGCATCAGTACCTTATAAGATATTGTGGAGAAACCTGTAGCAGAAGGGTGGTCGGCTAGTTCGCACACCCTTAAATACCTTTGATACCACCATTGCAAGTGCGCCTTGAAGTCATCAGAGGTCACAAGGTTTAGGCCAAAGGTTGTCACCTTATGCCTTGATAATATTAGATGCCACTCTTGCAATTTGGACACCACTGTACTTAGGTTCTCTTCATTGAACAGATCATCATTCCCATTACGTGTAACCTTTAACGTATAATGAAGGGCTACGGTGCTCATATCTGGTGTCCACTAGAATGCTCTGCTAGAGGATTCAGCCATGGTGAAGTGTGAGTGGGAGCTATGTATGCGTGCCTGCAGTTTGGCCTTTTATAGTCTCCAAGGAGTGGTGTATGGACTAAATGTTGGAAGGTAACATTTAAACGTGCAAGAGGGACTGCAAAACACTGGAGTGTGTAGTCAAGTTGGGTTGAAAAGGCACTCATGCATGCAAGATCTCAGTATTGATAAATATACTGTGCAATAAGTGGTCAATTCAGAGTTAAAAGTAGGCAGTGAGTGTTCACTTCGGATTGTACAGTGTGTAGTTAGCACGTACTAACAAAGCCGATGGGACTTTGTACCATGTAGTGGGTAGTCACGTCGGATTATGTTGTGTGTAGTGAGGGTTGGGTAGAGTGTTGCAACATGTTACTGCAAAAGGTGATGGATACTTTCTTCTTTGACAACTCATCCTGACAAAGCTGCTACCTGTGACTTATGTAATAGGCCTAACAAAGCTACATGCCCATGAGTTGTCTAATCGCACTGAAAAAGCTGGTGCGAGGGGGTGAAATATGCAATTTCATCTTCACGGAGGCTATTTTTGAAAATAAAACTACATGGTTATATGGTCATTCTTGCGTTGTGAGTATTTTGGTTAAAGGCTTTTAAACTCAACTATTCGTACAACGTGGCTCTGGCAACCTTATTATTTAGGGTATTAGCGTTAACAGAATTTATATGCTAAGCAAGTTGTAAACAAGATATTTTTCTACAACATAGTTGTCCCTATAATAAAGAAAAAGCTTAAAAGTTTTAGAATATGCGCATCTAGTGATCGTTTAGAGCGTTTGCGTTGGCAGGATCTAGATGGAAAGCAATTTTAAATAAGATCTTTTTCCAGATTATGGTAGTACATATATCAAAGGGTGTTTTTGGGCTATTCCTCCATAATTTTTCATTTAAACATGTTATTTTACAGGCTGCCAAAAACTATTAAGTGATCATGCAATTTACATGGTTGCAGTCCAATGTTCTTTCTAAGTTTGTGACTACACCATATAGGATATTTTAACTATTTTTAAGGCATTAGTATGAGATATTTTAAATAATAGTATTCCATAACCAAATACAATAGTTTGTACAACATATCTGGAATGGAATTAACTAAATACATAAGATAAAAAGTACCAACAATCCAAAACAAAAGAAACTACTGCCGGCCCCGTTTTAGGGTAGCTCCTCACAGCTAGGCAGGCCTCCTATGAATCTACCCCTGCGAGTACGTCAATGCGTCAGTGCACGGTGGGCCCTCTGTGGTCTAGCTGGAGGTGTAGCGTACTCCGACTGAGAAGGCTGCATCGTTGGTGGTGCTCCCTGCAATTGCGATGGTCCAAGCTTATCCGCATCAACGAAATAACTCAACACACCACCATCGTCGAGGTCATAGTCCGCGTGAGCTGGATCATCAGGCTACCCCTCGTAGTCGTCAGGTGAAAGTGAACCTGTAGACGGGAACCATCGTGTTTGTGAGCCTATAACAAATAAAGAATTGTTGAGAGCATTCAAAAAATGATTGCAAAATATAAAAAGTGTGATTAAGTACTCACCTCCGGTGTGAGCGGCTAGACTAGCGTGTCCAGCAGCTCGCCCTCTCGCAACCGACAGCGTGACGGTGGCAGGGGAGGCTGTAGCATGAGAAGATATACCTACAACACCCCTATCTCTAAGCGGCACGCCGTGAGCTACATCGGGAGGCTGGCGGCATCCCGCCAACTCGAGGACGCGTCTCGAGCTCTCCCGAAACCTCGCGAAGAAAGAGGTCACCTCCTCTCTAGTCACATCAACTCTGCTGGTAAGATGAAAAAGGAAGCTCCTAGACTCCTCGTAGTACTGGCCCAATACATCAGTCTAGAAAATACATTACAAATTAGTTAGCATGGTTACCAATTGAGTGTATATGAGATCGTAGATAGGACACAACGTACCGCACTGTGTAGAGTCGAGTCCGTATGAGTGGGATACGTGTCCCACACCTTGGGAACGTGTCTAGGAGGATCGGGGTTGACATGTACCAAACGCAGACGGGTATGAGAAGTGTATCACTGTCGGTAGCCACGGTACGTTTGCGGGTTGTACGCCGCATCCTCAGCATGGACGTCGTCCACGGCTCCTCCCCACTCCTCAACCCAGGGCTCCATATGTATGTGCCAGGGGGTGGCCCCATGCACGCCCTTCCTAGTCTGGCTATGGATAAGAAATAAATATAGCATTATTAGATGGCATATATGATAATAATTATAGAACATCGATGCAAGGAACTTATGTGTGGGTGCCGTATGTAACCACACGACCGACCTGGATTGGTAACTCTTGTCGTAGACCAAACTGTCTCATCACTCATTTGGACAGCGTAACCCTCGACCTAGACATCGAAGGAGGAACCAACGTGTGTGCTAGTATGCCATGTCTCATGTGCATAGGGTGGACCGCCCACCCGTCACACATAGCTGCACTTCTGCCTCTGTGTACAGTGTCCAACGTACGTGGTCATCGGTGAGGTGGTCAAACACAGCAACGAACTGCGGGTAGCCCAACCGCACCGTCCTATGTGCCCACCTAGGCTGTAGTGACGACAGAAAAACCACACAAAACATTACCGTTAGTACTCACAAATGTTAAAGCAAAAATTTTAAAATCTTGATTGCAATATCTTACCCGTTGGTGGCACCAGATGGTGCCCATGGTCAGAGCGTCAACTTCATCATCACCTGCATGTACAAGAGGCTGCAGGTCGATGTTGGGCCACCTGATCTGGAATCTCTCGTACGCCCAAAGCTGTACAAACAATGGACATCCGATGAAGGTCGAGCCGTCGGCGATCCGTCCGCAAATGTTGCAGAGTGCATGGTACGTGGCGCACAGCACAGCTGACCCCAAGAGTACTATGGCACAGTGTCAAGGGGTGCATCCGCAATCGCCCTCATGAACTGGACATGGTGCTTGTCCACGCTATCCCCATGGGAGCTCGTGAAGAACATGCACCAACCAAACAGCCACAGCAGGTACGCCTCCAGGTGGGATCACCCTCAGCTTGTCCACAAGCTCGATGATGTGCTCCACCTATAAATTTAAGCTTACTTGTTAGTTTAACCAGTATATACACAATTAAACTTTAAAGGTTAGTTGCATACTATGAACTATCGAAGCCACCTCAATGTCGGACCATGTGCACTGGTGAAGGGTCAGTACACCGCAGCTAGTAGCACACCCTGGAATCGTGCAAGTAGCTCCTGGCATCACGTCGGGTCGACGTCCTAGGGCACCATAGGGTCACCAACAATCGGGAGTCCGAGGAGATACGAGACGTCCTCCAAAGTGATCGCCATCTCCCCGATAGGAAGATGGAAGGTGTGCATCTTCGGCCTCCACCGATCCACCAGAGCGGCGAGCAGGGACCTGTCGAACGGGAACCGGCAACCCATGTCCTGTTCTTGCATATTGTCGTGCGCCACCTCCACCATCCGAGCGAGTGGCAACAATCCTGACGCTCAAAGTCTAGGAAACAAAAATATGATATTAATATCAGCACCACACTAATTAATTAATATAAATTATGATACTATAGCAAATATATTTAGAAATTTAAAGAGTAATATGTTACCTAGGGATCCAATGAGGATCGAGCATCCAGAGCTTCTGCAGTGTCCTCGGTCATAGTACACCGAGTTCCAGAGGATCATGTCCCTCCTCTGGAAAAGAAGTGGCGAAGTGGGTACGGTGATGACAATCAATGACCAGATCTAGAAACTCAAATGGCCAGTCATCATCTCCATGGTGAGCCACACCTGCAAATTACAAAAATGAAAGTTATAATAAAAATGCATATAAAAATAAATACGTACAAAAAACTATACAAGCATCATAACAATACATAGAAACAAATGCGTATGAAAAACTATACAAGCATCATAACAATACATAGAAACAAATGCGTACGGAAAACTATACAAGCATCATAACAATACATAGAAATAAATGCGTACGAAAAACTATACAAGCATCATAACAATATATTGAAACAAATTCCAATAGTTTATCAAGCCACAATACTCACAACTATATGCAACTTGTTTACAACAGAGTTCATACAATACACATTACATCAATAAAATATGAATTTGATATATAGCATATGATAATTCAAATAGCTTCTCTGGTAGTATTATAACGTCGTCCATCACGCCTTGCAGACGACGATCCCTCCCCCACCATTGGGTTACCATCTTCTCCTTCATCTTCTTCGTTTAGTGGCTGGCAATTCTTGAACGTATGTCCTGTTCGATTGCATAATGAACATTTATTCATGTGCTTACAGCTTCAGACTCATCCATATCATTTCTGATATGCTTTGTTTTTTGACATACTGCTTTGCATGTTCTTGCATCAAAATTAAGAACCCAGAACCTTTCATTGACACTAGGAGTTGTGGTGAAAGAATCGACAACACCATAACCATAAAGTTCCTCGCTCCAAGTTGCCATCACCTTTTCCTTCATATAATATTCAGATAAATATGTACCAGGTCGCATTCCAAATAATGCACATGCGGCTATCACATGAGAACATGGCCTATGCAAAAGGTGGGGTTTGTTACACGAGCATTTGTAGTCAGCCCGCAAGATGCACTCTTGGGTGATAACCTTCTGGTTGGTTCCATGCCGTCCTTTATCTCTGCATATCACCCCGAAGCGTAGTGTTCTTGCTCCTACTTTGATAGCTCTATGCTTGGCCGCCTTCTTACTCTTCTCATCCATGTATTTAGTGATCATGCTAGAGTACAATAGCTTCTCATCTCTCATTACTACTTTAGTAGCTTGATGCATATCCACAAAGTACTTGGTTGTGCCCCACAATACTCCCTCAACAATTCCTACCAACGGGAGACACCTCATCCCTCTCATTACCCAGTTGTACACCTCCGCCAAGTTAGTCGTCATGACACCGTATCTGATACCATGTGTGTCATATAATAATGACCACTTCTCTTTTGGCTCATGCTTTATCCAGTCTGAAAAACATTTGATTGGCCTTTGCCTTCGACGACGATTCGTCACTTCATCTTTTGTTGGCAGAGGGAATAGAGACTTCGCTTGCTTCTGTGTTTCACTACTACTAGCCTTGTTCGTCTGCTCCTCTTTGTGTTTTCTTGTTAGCTCATCAAGATTCTTCCATAGAGTACAGAACTTACTCGCTTAGTTTTGCTTATACAGTCTCTTAAACATGTTCATTAGTTCCTTGTTTTTGAATTGCTTATAGAAATTTGCACCCAAATGCCTCATGCACCATCGGCTCTGCAAGTCAGGCTATGAAAATGGCTTCTCTTCCCCTATTTGCAACTGTTTGATAGCACTAAGCAGACTAGCATGCACGTCATGCAGCATGCACATATTTTCATGAGTTTTCACCACCCGATCTTCATGTTCCATAGAAACCACAACTAACTCTCGCAATTCTCACTTTCTACAAAGGAGAAAGCAATAGGCAGAATCTGGTTGTTTCCATCAACACCCATAACTATCATTATTTGCCCTTTGTATTTCTCGGTCAAGAATGTGCCGTCCATGCACAACAACGTATGACAGTGATAGAACACCTTAATGCAAGCTCCAAATGTGAAGAAAACTCTCTTCAGATGCCTCTTGGTCGGTCACTTGCTTGACGGACAGTCTTGATAATCATAATAAGTGGTAGGATTTCTTTTCTGAATGCAACTGAGCAGTGTGAGAAAATTATGGTATGAGTCTTCAAACTTTCCGAACCTCATTTTTAAGGTCTTCTGTTTCGCCCTCCATGCCTTCCCGTAGCTAATTGTGTACTGATATCTATTCTCGATTGCTCGGATAATAGCACGGGACTCAAAATTAAGGTTCTTCACTATCTCTGGGTACATAATATTCACGACATACCCAGATGATAGGTTCCTGTGAGCCATTAGGGTTTTCTTAGTCATACAACTATGTTGCTCAATCTTCGAACATATCTAGTGGGTGCCCCATTTGGGCTTGTACGTGTGCACTCTCCAAGGGCACTCATAGATCTCACACACCACGTCGTATCTGGTTGGGGTGGACTTCTTAACCTGAAAAGCCCTTCTTACTGATAAGACCCAATCTTTCACAGCATCCTGCACTGCCTTTTTTGTTGGGTACATACTGTTAGGCCTAACCTCATTGTTACTATATTGCCAAGGTGCATCATTACTTTCATTCACAACCAGCTTATTAAATTGATGCATGCTCTAATCTGTTGGCACAAGCGGCTCCATACCTCCATCTTACTCATCGGAGTCATTGTCGTTTGCCACTTCTGTTATGGTATATTCACGATTTTCCTTTTCCATCATTGTTGTTATTTCCTCAATTTCCTCACCTTCGTCTACTTGTCCTCACGCTTCTTGTCCAATGTTTCCATTATCCTCTCCAACCTCAACTTGTTCACCACTCTGGTGTATTCACTAAAAATATATAAAATCTATCTATAACCTGTAAATTTAACTAGATCTAAAATTTTTTCTATCCTACCATGATTTATTGCTAAACAAAACAAACAGAAAAAAATTACCTGCACAAATATCGCACAGCTACAAATTTCTTCTTATCTTCCTTTTTCTCTCCTTTCCCTCTCTCTCTCCTTTTTCTCTCCTCTCCCTCTCTCCCTTTTTCCCTTCTCTCCCTCCCTCCTTTTTTCTCTTCTCTTCCTCCCACTCCTATCCTGTCTGGCTCGGCTGAAATGACTTTGCTTGGCTACAATGCGTGCGCCGCGAAATTTGTACTCGACCTCTGTCACCAGTTGGTTTGGCGATAAAGGCATGAGCCCCCTCTGTTGTCAAACCAACAGTCGATTTATTCCCGTCACTGTATGGTTTGGTGACAGAGAGATGTGGCATCGACGTGGCCGTCTGTCGCCCATTGGTTTGGCAACACGTGCCTCTGTCATGCAATGGTTGGGCGACATTTCCCTCTCGTGTTTTGAACAAGCGATAGTGGTATATTTTTACAATTTGAATAAAAAATGTATTATTAAAAAAATTCCACGACTACATGCAGCAAATCTTTTATACGGCATAGTAAATTCTCTCTGCTGGAACTGGACGGAAAAAGGGTGGAGAAAGAGATTTAGCTTGGGCAAGAATGTGGAAAATTCATATATATGGGAATTGAACTATTTTCTGCAAAATTCTTGCATTTCAAACAAGCCCTAAGTCGGTAATGTGAATGGAGAGAATAGCCATAGTTTTCAATTCGAGTAAAATACTGCAAAGATCACGCAAGTTGGAAACTAATATGGATATGTCCCAGCCAAGTGAGCCCACATTCCATTTGTCAGCTTCAAATATACATTATAAATTGGTACTTTTCAATTTTTATGTCTTTGCACAGAAATATTATTATGCAATTAATAATCAGTATAAGTGGGAAAGGTCTTTAATTGATTTCTTGATCTATATGCAAATAGGTAAAACGATATAAAAAATCTGAGTTTCTTAAACTCGAGAGAGAATAGCCACAGTTTACTCACCTTATCCGTGTATAGCCAAGGCCTTATAGTTCATGTCCCTAAAAAAAGGATTAGTCCACGAACACATTTTCTTGACCAAATGATTATTCATCCATAATGGCCAGGGCTCACAGGCTAACAACTACCAGCCCTACGCAGAAAGGACTGTCGCTCGCAGTGAAGATTAGTACAGTACAGGTACAGTCATGCAAGGGCTGTCATGGCTGAAATGATTAATGCTAACTAAATGTTGATATTTCTATACTAACTAAATGTTTGATTTTAACAAAAAAACTAAATGCTGAATTTAGCAGGAGCGTATATTTATGCATGGAGAAGAGGATATATCCTCCTTGTTGCGGTCTCAGCAAATTAATACCTGCTTTTAGTTATTCTTGAGCGTATTGTAAGGAATTTTGAGAAAACTGGTAGGTGATTGAAGTTTTCTTACCAGATGATGGATGCACATTTCTCTTGGTACTGAAAGATTTATTTTAGTAAATTTTATTTAAATATATAAAACCGACAAGTTTAATCAATAAAATGTATTTAAATTACTGTGAATTTTGGATGGTATAAATTACCCCTCTCTTAAGGCAAATTGTTCCCTTCAATCGACGCAAGAGTACCCGACAATCTATCATATACCTTTCATATAGCCACACAATTAAAGATTGATATGGACCTCTGTATATCTGACCATGACACACCACATCCACTTTCGGCTTTCTAAATAATCTAGTGGGTTTTAAATTCTCTCTAGTTTAATATACACTTTCATATGTTTAATTGTCAAACCAACATGTGGACACACCAAATTATGGGTATACAAGTATGTGTCCCTAAATTTTTCAATAGTATTTATACCACCGACTAGAACTTGTTCAATTTTGCTGCTAACAAGTACACAGTGCCTTTTGAATGTGTCTTATCACTTTCAGTCAAGGGGTTAGTCTAGATGGAGGTCATGTTTGGATCCATTAGTACTAACAGTTAGCTACTAAAATTAGCTGAAATGGATCCAAACAGCCTAGCTAATAGTTAGCCAACAACCCAACTAATAGTTATTTCATTAGCTAGTTCTCCTTTACTAATTTTAGTAATAAATGGTCAAAAGACCAATTTACCCTCAGCCTCTCCACCGCAGGCCCCTTTCCCTCACGCTTGGCTAATTAATGCAAGGGTACAGTGGACATTTGTACCCACAACCAAATTTTCAACCACCTATTAACTAGTAGATCCAAATAACCCTCAGCTAATAATTAGCCAGCTATTAGCTATTAGCCAGCTAACTATTAGAGCTAATGGATTCAAACAGGCCCGAAGTCACCCTCACTTTGCGAGGGCAAAAACATAACATCTTTAATAAACATGGTACAAAGTACCCACATATACCACAATAAATAATGGCTATTTAATATAAATTATCATTAGCATAAGATGACTACTTATCCCTACGTTGTTTTCACCAATTTCGATTTGATTGAATCAACATATAGCAAATTCACAGGTATATATGGATTAGGTAGAAAGGAGCCTCGTTGATCTCTTCTAGAAAATTTTCTTGTCACCAGCTTGCGATTTTACTGATTTCGTTCAACTGTTCTGCCAAATCAATCAGAGTAAATCTGCAAGTTGTTGTCATGGATCACGATCAATTTGAAGGCTGGGACGAGGCGCAAGGCAGCTATGCGTGGCCCATTCACGATAGGGAAAGTATCAATACAAAAGCAAGGCGCAGCAATTCGGGGAGAAAAAAGAATGTAATCGGCTTTGCCTCACCTCTCCTCTTCCATATGCCGTTCTTCCCAATTCCGCTCTCTAATTCCCACTTCTTTCTTCTTTCCTCGCTCTCTCTCTCTTTCCTGAATTCTCCTCTTTACTGCCTGGTGCTACCAATTTGTATCCCTAAATACCATGTACCTTGGGAGTGGTGTGTCAATCCAAAGGCTTGTGTTGATTTAATCTGTTCTTGTCAAGTGAAGAACGTGACATTTGGTATCGAGCTGTGCTATGGTCGATGCTTTTGATCGAATCATTGCGTCGTGTGAGAAATTGTTCGTGGAGTTGAGCAAACCGCAATCCATGGGGATCGCAACCACCGGAAACTCCGAGCTAGCCACAACATCGCAATTTAACAACGGCGGCTCACTACTGCCACGCCATCGCAATAAGCAACCGCGACACGCCCGACCTCGCTCACTCGTCCGCGCGTCCGCTAAGGCCTACGTTCTGGCGACGCGACCACCCGCCTCCATCTCACCGCGCGGTCGCTCCGACATCAAGCTCGGCATGATCGGCCTCACCGCCGACCTCGAGACAATGGCGGCTCTGAGGACGCCGAGCTCATGCCGTCGCTTTCGCCATCGACCGCCACCCTCCTCACTGCGACCCCTTCGCGAAAGCAAATGACTGCGATATGTCGCTCCGAACGGCGGCGAAGCTGGTGCCGCTGCGACCAGAAGGAGGATCTTGACAAGTGTCAGCGGCGTGAAGATCCACGCCCGCTTATTCAACTCGAGGTGCGCCGGTTTTGTGCACATGAGGTGTTCGATGAAAGGTCTCGAGGCGCAAAGATCCTCATCAGCGTGGGCACCAAAGAACTTCAATATCGCAATGTCAACCAGAGACTCGAGGCGTGGGTCAACCACAACCTGCGGGCTACTCCCTCGCCCTTCCGCAAGACGGAGACCTACATCGACAACAAGCGCTGCGGCACGAAGTCCGTGACATCGCCGGCGTCAAGCTTCGGTGACATCGTCCCCGCCGATGCTCGTCTCTTGGAGGGTGATCCTCTCAAGGTGGATCGATCCGCTTCTTTGGAGGTCCCACCGAGATGTGCATGAAGGGGGACCTGGCGTATCCACAGGGCGATTGTGATGGTATTCTTGGTTTGGACTTTGAAGATGGGGTGGAAGAACCTAGTTGTGAAGAGGCTGCAGAGGATTTTGATCTCTCCACAATCATACACGAGGTTGAACTTGAGCTTCAGAATGGAATTCTGCCCATGGACACCAGATTTCGAGCTAAGTCGCTGGAAGATGAGGAAACTGAAGCCTTGATGCGTCAATTTGGGCTAAATGAGAAGTCCTTCCAATCTTCTCCACCTGGAGGTAGAAGCGGGTTTGGTAGCCCCATTGATCTTCCACCTGGGCAACCCCTTGAGCTACCACCTTTGGTTGATGGTTTGGGTCCATTTATTCAAACAAAAGATGGAGGATTTCTGCGGTCAATGAATCCAGCCCTTTTTGAAAATGCAAAAAACAATTGTAGCCTGGTCATGCAGGCTTCTTCTCCAATCGTACTACCAGCAGAAATGGGCTCTGGGATCATGGAGATATTGCATGTTCTGGCCTCAGTTGGAATCGAGAAGACTGCACTACCTACAAGCATGGACCAAAACACACTAGTGGAAAATTTATTGAGACAGCTTGCTGGCAATCAGGAATTGGTGATGAATGTTTATGATGTCACAAACCGTTCCAACCCTATTGTCATGGCCAAAATTGAAGCTGGCAAGTTAGAGCTGGAGTCGGTACCATTTGACCTCGAGAGTTCCCGAATCTCATGGGGTGATCCCGGAAGGTTTGACAGATAATTACAAACTTAGGAGGAACTCAATTAAGTTCATGAATGGGGACACATTTTTGTTCACCTATGGGAGCACTCAAATCTTACAACAGAAGCAAAAGTTGAACCAGCAGTGAATAGTGGGGAGCTTGAGGTCTTTCATATGGCAAAGATCAAGTGGGCATTACAACTTCTAGGAAGCGCTTAATCGAGAGAAGAGCCCTCAAGAAGCTAATGAAGAAGGCTCGCTCGATGAAGATAAGCGGAAGGAGTTTGTTGTGTCATACTTGTACAATCTCATGAGGAAATACTCAAAATATTTCAGAAGTGAGGCCGGTGATGATACCGATTCTCAAGGATCATCTCCTTGCTCACCTACAATATTAGCTATGGACGATATGAATGGACCCTGTGGAAATGGCCGAGCATTCAGTAGACAGCTTTCAAGCATTCAATCATTCAATTCAAGGCTTGGATCATTCAACTGTAGGCGTAGTGGTCCAAGGTCAGGAAATATGTCAATCCCTCCTGAGGAACTCAGGTGTCCCATTTCCTTACAGCTGATGTATGACCCGATTATCATTTCATCTGGGGAGACTTATGAGCGTGTTTGCATTGCGAAATGGTTTAAGGATGGCCCTAGCACATGCCCAAAGACTCAGCAGCAACTGGATCACCTATCTTTGACTCCAAACTACTGTGTTAAGGCCCTAATTGCCAACTGGTGTGAGCAGAATGATTTTCCAATTCCTGAGGCTCCACCGGGTTCCTTTGCTGTAAACTGGAGACTTGCTTCCTCTGATTCTGAGGCAACAGGCTATCTGCTTATCTGCTTCAGCCACAGCACTCTACCTTAACCTTTCCTGCCTCCCTGATGCAAAGAACATTATTGGACTTGTTGATCAAGTTGTGGGCAGAAGTTTGGACTTGCAGCTGACATGGGACCCTGGGGGTGACAACATCGGCTTGGTGGTGACAACAATGTTTGCTTTACAAGTTCAACCTTCTGAAACTGGCTGTGGCAGTGTCATCGGCTTGGGGGCAAGCCGCATTGCAACAGGGGGGGAATGTCATGGACCGCTGACCGCAAGGCCCGTGGACGAGGCGCAAGGCCCGTTGGCGTGGCCCATTCGCTGATAGGGAAAGTATCAATACAAAAGCAAGGCGCAGCAATTCTTGGGGGAGAAAAAGAACAGAATCGGCTTTGCCTCACCTCTCCTCTTCCATATGCTGTTCTTCCCCAATTCCTGCTCTCTAATTCCCAGACTTCTTTCTTCTTTCCCACGTCTCTCTCTCTCTTTTCCTGAATTCTCCTCTTTCTGCCTCTGTGCTACCAATTTGTATCCCTAAATACCATGTACCTTGGGAGTGGTGTGTCAATCCAGTGCTTGTGTTGGATTTAATCTGTTCTTGTCAAGTGAAGAACGTGACAGTTGTTTCATGATCAATATTTGAGGACGTGTTTGAAACAACAAAAGTATGATATTCAAATATCGTGTGTCATAAAAAACCTTCAGAACCAGTAAACAACAGACATCATAGTAAAACAGTCAAATATTATCACAACACAGAAAATATCGGTAAGAACAACCTCAACAACTGGCAACCCGTAAAGATTAAAGCTTATATTCCATATTTGATTTCTTTTTTCCTTATCTTCTCCCTCTACAAAACATAAAAGCCTATATCCACTTTCAACCGTCCACAACTTGAACATGAGAATTTTTCACACTTTATGCGGTTGAGGTAGCAATGAGGATGATAACAGGATGCAAGAACGCGAAGGTCAGGCGAGATGAAGGAAGAAATCGAGCAACTTGTGGATCAATTGGGTTGGTGGACCATATGACGATGCAAGATGAAGCTGAAATGTTGGAGTGTGATGATGACAATGACGATGATGAGGAAGGGGAGGAGATGATGATGAAATGCATAGTAGTCTTGGGCAACGGATGTACCCATCCTCGACGAGTGGAACAGGAAAACAAAGTCGATATGGAAGTTTCGTGGGGGCATGACTCGCTGGGAGTATGCTAGCAATGCCGTTAATTTGAATCAAGTTTTCGCAAATAATTCGAGTTGAAGTTGGCGGTGAGTCAGGGCACTATCGCAGCAGAGAGTTCCGAGTTGTTTTGTCCATCGAGATAGATACGATGAAGTGCAGCGAATCGAAGGATGTGAATTCGTACATACATACAATCCGGCGTCTGAGACATTTTGATTGCATCACGAGTAGATGGGCACACATGCAGACTAGAAAATGTTTTGGTGAAACACCGCAACTTGAATGCTACATGATCGCTAGCGTGATGTTCAATGAGATCATCGAGAAGGGACATTGAGTGTTCTTATATTCAGAAAGCAATGTTGAGAACATTTAAGTACCGATAAGTTACTCGATGGCTCGGCGTCATGGCAAAAGGCATTAGAGAAGAGGTTTGGCACATATGAGGCTTCAGATGTAACCTACCTCTTGTGCTTGATGTTTTGAAGGAAACCAACCTCAGCACGCATAATCGCTTTTGAAGAAAGTGAAGCGGATAGTAACGGGTCTCGATATTTCGTCGTGCTTTTTTTCACTGGGTCTTGCATTGCGCTATTCAGTATCGCCGTCCATTGATCGACGGGCGAACGACGTGATTCTGAATTTCTACAACCGCCACGACGCCTACCCCGCTTCGCCGAGAACTTCACCGGTGGGAGAGGCCGCCAGATATGTCCTTTTCTAGATCGACTAGAGCGACGGGCGGTGTGCAAGGGCCAACCAATCGGTGAGTTTCATGCGTCATACTCTGTTAAACTCACAAATTAGTAGTTCTAAACAGCATTCGCCGCACGAGTTCAAAAGGACACTTGCGAATGTGCTCAAGTCAAAGGAGAAACCTCCTCTAGGGCCACCCGAAGCCCCGACGTTTGCGACATGGCCCGGAGGCGTGGTTGATACCGCCACGGTGATCTAGCGGACGGAGATTCTACCGGTGCCCTTGGCCGAGGATGAACGGTCTTTGGTATTTCAACCGGTGGACCCGGAGACGTACCACCCACATCTCATGCTTCTGCATGGGATAACCGGGGAGCAACCATCTCCGTGGTGCCACTACCGCCGTAAAAGCGACTTGTAGTGCGCCTCGGTGTTCTTCAACGATCAAAGCGGGCATCTTGCATTGATCGCAGGCACGCTCCGGCTGTCCAAGGATAAGCCAACACACACCTCCTCGCACTATATAGTGGAGTGCGAGCTGCAGAGCAAGCGCGTCTCGCATGTCTCCGCTTAACGGACAACACACCGAGGTGCAAGAGGTTCCTCTCTCGAAGAAGAAGGGACAAGGGAAGCAATACCGAGGTCCGCAAAGACGCAAACACATCCTTGACGTTCGCAGACTAACCGGGAACCCGTGGTATTAACATAGGGGACGCCGAATAGGGATGACATGCCCATATGGGAGGGCGAAATCCACATAAAAAGAAAAAATTTAAATGTTACACACCCGAGACGTCGGCATAGGCCACCTAATCGGCTGACATTAGGAGCATCGGATCCCTATGGAGTTCTTTTTCATAGTAGGGATCGAGCTGTCCGATAACAAAACGCAAAATTAACACGGTCGTAATATGCGAGAAAATGTTTTACATCATTTGCCTTTCTCGATAGGCGAACGATCATTTGTTCCACCATGACGCATGCTTTGTTAGTTAGTTAGTTAACAATTTCACATCATTTGTAATGCCCTTGTAATATAATCTAATCTATTGCTTATTTTCTCATCCGAACTTTTGGTGTATGTACCCTTATATATGTTCAACAAATAATTTAAGTGTTCATAACATGAGTTGTTGTCACCATAAAATTTTGAAAATTCAAATCTATGATGTTCATAACAATAAAAATTAAATTTTTAAATGTTCATAACAATCAAATTTTATTGTTTGAATTTAAAACATTGTTCAGATCTTCAAATTATTTGAAATTTTATGGTAATATCACTGATTTATCACGAACCTCCATAAAAATTTCAAAATTTTTCGACATCGTGGTTGTCTAATTTAATTTTTATCGTTCACGATTCTACCCATGAAAGTGCCTTTTCCGATTTAAGAACAAATGGTCTAGGGCAGCGTCTGGCTATCTCGCCCATATGTAAGTGGTAGCCGCATTATAGAGGCCACCTTTGATTTTTTTTCAGATTTTTTGAACCGTGTTCTTCACTTCACATGGCAACGAAAAACCTTAGTGCCCACGATTTCCGTGGTTTCAGAGCCGTCGATTACCTTTTCCGATTTCGCAACAAAATCTTTGAGCAACGTCATATCGCTACCATACGTAAGTGGTAGCTCGCACCGGCAGAAGCTTTCATTTATTCCATTATTTTTGACCGTGGTATCCGCCTATCCTGTAGCCAAGATCACAGATTCTTTCATTTAGTTCTTTCCGTTTAATATAACAATTATTGCACAAATTCTAAACTAAATTCACCCAAAAATAAAAATATGTACAGATATCGCCAAAAGCAGTTCAACGATTACTAGTGGTCGTAAATGTTCGGCGACTATACAATAGTCACCGAATGCCATGGCGATTAATGCTACACGCTATTAACGGTTCAACACGCGGATTAGAAATTGTCGCTAATGGTGTGGCGATTATTTTAATCGCCAAACTTTACGACTACCCTATTATTAAAGTTTTTACGACTATCTATTATCGCCAAACGGTTTGGCGGTAATATTTCTGTAATTTTTAATGCGAGTATTAATGTCGCAATTTCGAATTAAAATAATATTATTTAAAAAATTCAACGAATGAAGGATAAATACCATCCCATTTTTTGTCTGAAAAGTAGTCTTCAAGTCTTCCTCCATCCGCAATTAAAACCCCACACACCCCCGACTTCCCTCCAACCTCTTTCGCTCGCCATTGCCGAAAGCTCTCGTCACCCTCTCCCTCGCCTCCTCCGAACCCCCAACGCTTCTCCAGCCATGCCCTCCGACCCCTCCGACGTGACCCCGCGCGCCAACGCCTCGGCCGCGGCCGCCCCGGCACGCGCGTAGGGCAGCCGCACGACGGCCGTCCGGCGACCTGACCTATGCTCCCCGACCAGTCGGGCATTGGCTGACCCCCAAATGCCTCGCACTAGCTACCCGCCGCTTGTACATAAACACTGCCACTAAAAGTTGAAGAGAAGAAGAAATCCCCGCACGTTTCACAAATCGGGCCTCCGCCGCCGCCGCCGCCGCGTCGCCGGAGAGGAATTTTAGCCTCGGCGGGCGCGAAGGAGCGTACTTTTTTATTTATCTTTTTAGTTTTTTTCTTGTGTGATTATTGGAGTTGATTCCACGGTGTGGTGGCGATGGGAGTGGTTGACTTCTCGGTGCTGGGGGCGGTGCAGAAGTTCAGATCCCTCATCGCCGGCCCCACGCCCGCCGCCGACGAGGACGCCCGCCCGCCGCCGTCCCCCGGAACGCCGAGATCGCGCAGCGGGGGCGCGTCCCCTGCGGACTCGCCGCCGCCCCCCGCGGGCAGGCGCCCCATCGCCCTGAGCCGCCAGATCTCCTCGCCGCAGCTGCTCCGCTGCCTTGCTATCAAGTAAGGTGCTACGGCTCCGTTTCCATCGCCTCGTATGGTGCTACTTACATTACAAGCTTTCTTTTTTATGACTTGACACTTGCCATGGACGAAAAGGGTAAAGTGAGGCTGAGATTGCTTGGTGTTAGGATTTTAGTACGTAAATTATCTCAACGTTTTAACAATTTAACTGGTAGTACCGTAGTAGTAGCAGCGGGGTTAGAATAAGGGAAAGAAATCTATCACTAGTTTGTATGTTCATGTTTGTTTACCTGGTGTTTTATAATCGATCAAATTAAGTGCTAAATCATTGTGGAACTGGTTTTTGTGGACACAGGCGAGCAGATGGCGAGGACGATGACAAGCCTGGAGTTCAGTTTTTCACCCCAGGGAATGACTACTTACATGACTTTTCGGATACAGATTCTGTTAGTGTTAGTACCCCTAACGAGATCAACCGGTCCATGACCTCCAGCTCCTTGGAGAGCCTGACTTGGATGGTGAGGCAGAACGACGTCACGCCGACATCCAGGAGGAAAGGCCGTTTCAGCCTGGATTCTCTTGATTATGGCAGAAAGCTAAATGGTATTGCTGACAGGAGTGGAGAAGGCGACAAGACTCAATATCCTGGTGATTTTGGTGCCAATATTTGGTGCCCTCCACTGCCAGAAGATGAGAGTGACGACATTGAATCGAGATTATTTGGATTTGACGATGAGGATGATGAGGTTGGGAATTCGAGCAAGCTTCTTGCTCCTGGTAGCTTTAGCACTAACAAAATAGTTGGTGTTGACATGGTCACAGACATAGCTCATAAAGAGGGTCTGAGGAATGCTGTCCTTGGCCATTTCCAAGCTCTTGTGGCTCAATTACTGAAGGGAGAAGGTATTAATCTG
The DNA here is from genome assembly GCA_036346375.1 of Guadua angustifolia. Taxonomy (NCBI): domain Eukaryota; kingdom Viridiplantae; phylum Streptophyta; class Magnoliopsida; order Poales; family Poaceae; genus Guadua; species Guadua angustifolia. The sequence continues at coordinate 24,770,555 of CM070514.1, read as the reverse complement.
GGAAATGATAATGGATCCAAAAGTTGGCTTGAGATAGCGTCGTCCTTAGCTTGGCAAGCTGCTAGTTATGTGAGACCAGATACCAAGAAAGGTGCCAGCATGGATCCTACTGATTATGTGAAAGTCAAATGTACAGCATCAGGGGATCCAAGTGATAGGTATGGTACTTCATCATTGACTGCTATTTACTTGATTGTACTCGCCATCATGTGAAACTGATCGGTAATTCCTTCTATGCAGCAATCTTGTTAGAGGAGTCGTTTGCTCTAAGAACGTAAAACACAAACGCATGGTCTCTGAGCATAGGAGTGCGAAATTGCTCATTTTAGGGGGGGCACTTGAGTACCAGAAGGTTACTAATAAACTAGCATCCATTGATACTATACTTGAACAGGTTTGCACCTATTCATATTCCTGCTAATTTTTTTTATTCTTTTGCTGACAAAATGCCTTTAATGCAGGAGAAGGAGCACCTGAGAATGATTGTTGGAAAGATCAAGTCTCGGCAACCAAATGTGCTGCTAGTTGAGAAAAGTGTCTCATCTCATGCTCAGGAGCTCTTGGCAAAAGATATTTCATTAGTTGTGAATGTTAAGAGGTCACTTTTGGACAGGATATCAAGATGCACAGGAGCACAAATTGCCTCATCAATTGACAATATTGCGTCAGCAAAGCTAGGTCAGTGTGAAATGTTCAAGGTGCAGAAAGTTCTGGAATTCTCATCAGGAAAACAGACAAACAGGAGGTCAACAAAGACACTGATGTTCTTTGAAGGCTGCCCAAGGCGTTTGGGTTGCACGGTAATTATCTCTCTGCTGTTCCAAGAACATTTGATTGGAATCATGCAGTGCTAGCACTAAGCCTTTAATTAGTTTTGAAAATGAATTTCTGACTTCTCATTTTTACACCTTTTATTACATTTCTAATAAATGTGCCTCAATTTATGTAGGTTCTACTGAGAGGGTCCAGTCAGGAGGAACTAAAGAAAATTAAGCATGCAGTACAACTTGCAGTCTTTGCTGCTTATCACCTCTCTCTTGAAACATCATTCTTTGCTGATGAAGGCGCAACTCTTCCTAAAGTTCCTTCAAGGTCTATGATAGTTGTGCCAGATATGCAAAGTGGTGCAAATAACTATTTTTCGGAATCTGCTGGTGTCGGTATTCCTCATAGACTTAAAAATGTACAAGGCAAAGATTCACAGACTACTACAGTCAACGGGATATTTGAGGAAATTTCTGTATCACCTGGTTCATTGTCGTTGAATGAGGAACGCGAGGGGATCATCTTTGAGCATAGGGAATCTGAATCCTCTATTGATCATATAAATTCTCATCATCACTACTTGTCCCATGCAATTGATTCGTGCAATGGGTGTAAAATATCTCCATGTTCCTTGGACCATGACTCGAGAGCTTCAGGTATTGTGATGCAATATCAGCATGTGCATGACTCTGCACAGTTTCCCATTGCACAAAATAACCATCAAGATGAGGTTTCAGGGAAGACATATCAACAAGTAGACCATTGGAATCATAAATCATGTGCTGACTGTCGGAAAGGAGACATAGATGACCAGAATGAATTTTCTGGTGAATACTTTCCTGCTACTGACAACCATCAGAGCATCTTAGTTTCCCTGTCAAGCACTTGTATCCCCAAAAGCTTGGTATGTGAGCGGTCCCAGCTCTTCCGCATCAAGTTTTATGGTAGCTTTGATAAGCCACTTGGGAGATACCTCCGGGAAGACTTATTTGATCAGGTGCATCCCATAATCATCTGTATGTGCTATATGATAATAAAACTTCTCATCATAATTTTTTGAGAATAATGTTTTGCCATGTCCTTCATCAGGCATATTGCTGTCCATCGTGTAAAGAGCCATCAGAATCACATGTAAGGTGCTATACTCATCAGCATGGGAGCTTAACAATTAGTGTTAGGCGGTTTCTGTCTCAGAAGCTGCCAGGTGAGCGTGATGGGAGAATATGGATGTGGCATAGATGCCTCAAATGTGAGCCTAAGGATGGTGTACCACCTGCTACGCGGAGGGTAACTATGTCAGATGCTGCTTGGGGCTTGTCATTTGGAAAATTCCTGGAGCTAAGCTTTTCAAATCATGCTACTGCTAACCGAATTGCAAGCTGCGGACATTCTCTCCAGAGGGACTGCCTTCGTTTCTACGGGTATGTGTCTCTGCTATATCTTTATCCATTAACATTGTTAGGCCCTCCAATGAAATTTCAACTTACCTGCTAACCTATCCAGGTATGGAAACATGGTGGCTTTCTTCAGATATTCTCCTCTTGATATTCTATCAGTTAACCTTCCCCCTTCAGTACTGGATTTCAACTGTCGCAGTCCACAAGAATGGATGAAAACAGTGGCAGTTGAGGTATGTGATTTTCTTGAAGCTATGACAATCATGTTCATTATCTGCATCCTATGCATTTGTTGTGGCCTGAAGAATAATATTATGCCCATATACTTGTTTTTGAAGATATATGGCAAAATGGAATCATTACATTTGGAGGTATCTGATTTTCTTCATCGTACTGAAAAGAGTATTATAACTGAGGATGAACCGGTGAAGACAGGTGTTCAAAGGCAGATCATTGAGATGAAGGATTTGCTTAAAATGGAACGAAATGAATATGAGGTGGTGCGATCGGATTTTCTTGTTCTGTACTTGTATCTATCCAGTGTTACAGATATTTTATGTTGATTTTAATATTCCTTTTTTTTCCTTTTTTGTAGATTTTGCTGTTGCCAGTTATTAGAGATAGTAATTACTCCATGCAGGCATCAATTGATATTCTGGAGCTCAACCGCTTGAGGCGTGGTCTTCTTCTTGATGCTTATATTTGGGATCGGAGGCTATGTTATGTAGATTCACTTCTTAAAACAAATGGTCATGTTTCAAAGACCAATCCTTTTAATCCTGAAATTCCCCTAGACATGAGACTGAAGGAGTGGAAAGCTGATTTGCTTCAGGACGATATAAATATTGGAAAATCCACATGTTTGTCACACTCATCAGTATGTCCAAGAAAAAATTTAGTAAGTCCAAGAAAATCTTTGTTATCCAGAGAGGGCTGCTTTAATGATAACGAATATGGCATGGCCGAGAGAAATTTGCGGACTGGTCTGGTGGATCATCCTGCGGATGATGCAGAAGATCTTGACAAAGTCTTCAGCAGATTCAATGGAGAAAAAGAGCAGCCAGTTACTAAGGCTGCCATCGATATGGAGCCTGTTGAGAGGTTACCCTCACTGGCATCTACTTTTTCTGATAAGATCGATTTGGCATGGACTGGATCTAGTGAGTTACAGTATGACCTTACACAAGGTTTCATCAAAATTGATGAAAATGTATCCTTTAATTTGTCGGACAATCCAAGGTATGGGAATGCAGCAACCCCTGTTAGAATTCATTCAATTGATTCTACACTGGGATTGCGTCAGCGAGAACGCACTGGATTAGCCCCTACTTCGTTGCTTCTGTCGTCGTTCAGATCTGCTGAATACTTTGGGGGTGTTACAAGCATCCTGAAAGATCCAGTGCCAAACATATGGAGGGCTTGTTCTCAAAGGTCTCCTGGGGCAATAGAGAAATTAAATATTATTCTTACTCGTACACCTGTGTATATCTCATCCGCTTCACACATGGTTGATGATGGGGCACGGCTACTGTTGCCTCAGATTGGGTATGAAGATTTTGTTGTTGCAGTCTATGATGATGAGCCCACCAGTATTGTATCATACGCCATGACTTCACAAGAATATGTACAACAAATCACACGCAAACTGAATTCAAGTTTGAGTTTTTCACACCTTCCAAATGCCACTGAGTTCAGCAGCCATGGACTTGAGGGGTTCTTGCCCTCACAAGAAGACCATCTGGATTCTAAGGGAACTCATTTTAAATTTTCTTTCGATGATGAATCACCGCTTTCTGAGGATAAAGCAAAGTTCTCTGTGATTTGTTATTTTGCAAAGCATTTTGCTGCACTTAGAAAGAAATGCTGTCCGAAGGATATTGATTACATCCGTTCACTAAGTCGCTGCAAGAGATGGAGTGCACAAGGTGGAAAAAGCAATGTATACTTTGCAAAGACACTGGATGAGAGGTTCATAATCAAACAAGTCACCAGGACAGAGCTGGACTCTTTTGTGGAATTTGCTCCTCAGTACTTCAAGTATTTGATGGAGTCCTTGACCTCTGGTAGCCCAACTTGCCTGGCCAAAATAACAGGATTATATCAGGTTTGCTTTTCTTGTTGTCTCATGATTTATTTAACTACAAATTGTAAACGATCTCCCTAGATTTGATTTTCCTGGCTTTGCTTGAGTTCAGGTTAGTGTCAAGGGCTTGAAAGGTGGAAGAGAAGTAAAGATGGACCTGATGGTGATGGAAAATCTTTTCTTTGAAAGGAAGATACCTAGGGTGTATGATCTAAAGGGTTCACTACGCTCTCGCTATACATCCAGTGACAGTAAAGTTCTCTTAGATTCAAACCTCATGGAGGCATTGCATACAAAGCCTATATTTTTAGGGAGCAATGCAAAACGAAGACTGGAAAGAGCTGTATGGAACGATACTTCATTTCTTGCGGTATGTAGTTATATTGGTTTGTGCATACTGTTTAACTAACAGATTTGAATATATATTGAATTTTCAAGTTGCCACATTACTAGCACCACAACCATACTCTGCCATAATATATACTGTATATAGCTGTTACATGATTGTTTTGGAATTTATGAAGGATTGAAACCTTTTCAGTCTTCAATGGATTAAAAAACACTGTTTCTGTGTTGTATATGATTTTTTTTGTCTTCTGTGAGCTGTATGCCTTGTTTTTTGTTTGCAAATCACGTTATGAGTGCCATCATGAGATCATTTGTCAGCTTGTTGAAACAACATATTTTGTAGTACCTATTATCTTGCTTGCTTATTCCCTTGTTTTATTGAAGTAGTTTGTCTCAAATGATCATGTTAATCCATCTCATTCCCCACCCTCATATATATATATATATATATGAAATGGTATTGCGCTATATACTTAGTTCAGAGTAAATTGCACTATAAGACATGTTAAGTCATAAGTGGCATTTTAGCACTTCATGCATAGATCAACTTGTCCCTGTAAGCGACATTCATTACTGAAAATTTGACGGTTGTAATTCGATCTACCTGGCAGTCAGCGGATGTGATGGACTACTCTCTTCTTGTTGGAATTGACGAGGAGAAGAAAGAGCTTGTTATCGGCATCATCGACTACTTGCGTCAATACACCTGGGACAAACAGCTAGAGACCTGGGCGAAGGCCTCAGGCATCCTAGGCGGCCCCAAGAATGAATCCCCTACCGTCATATCTCCGATGCAGTACAAGAAGAGGTTCAGGAAAGCCATGTCCAAGTACTTCCTCACAGTCCCCGACCAGTGGTCTTCTTGACAACTAACCGATTGATTGTTCGCTGTAACCAGATGGTGAGAATCATCATTAACACACTTGATGTTGCATGGAGACGTATAATCATCCATTCTTTCGGTGACAGTTGTGATAAGATTAGCGGATTCAATTTGTAACCACGTGTATCACGTTGTAGCCATAGGATCATCCTCTCCCTGGATACCAAGCATGGTCATCGCAGTGTCCAGGCTTGATCCATGTACATTATGACCAAAATAGTTAAAAGGAAAATTTATTGACAAAGTGCGAAAAAATTCTTTTGATGCCCTGACTGTTTTCTTGTGAGCTTGTCCAACCTTGAAGAAGCAAAATGCTAATAATATAATGTACAGTGTATGCTTCGCCAGAACACTAACATTCTACTGTACCGTGGGTTCCTGCAACCTGAAGAACTGTTTGTCCTTGTCCTTTCAAATTGTTGTTTTCAGACTCACCGTCAGAGCGAATTGGCCTTGCAAATGATAGCAAACCGCCGCCCAGATCTGCCCACGGCTCATTAACCAGGGAAAGGGCAGGTCGGTGAGACATGCAAGGCGCATGCGGCGCTCGCCTGGGCTGCTTGGTGGGCCTGTGCCGTGTTTGGTTGCTTAACCCAACCGCGTGAACCATATACTAGCTGTTGGTTTCTTTCTCTTTTTTTTATTTCGTTGCATTGACCATGCACTAACCATCCATCACTTCTTATTTGATTTTTTTAAAATAATACACAAAAAATAAAAATTACAGATAAAAAATAAAAAATAATAAGCCAAAAAAAATACCAGAAGTAGGCTATTATCACTTTTTGAAATAGCAACATAGTTCTATCGCTATTCAGAATGGCGATTTAATGATGTGGACACCGTGTAGAATCTCTGTGGCAACAGAACTCTGCCATCTTTTAAAATAGCAATATAAATATGTCGCCAGTCAAAATGGCGATATTGAGGGAAGTAGGTATATTCGATATTTTTTTAAAAAATAATACATGAAAAAAAAATAATAATCTAAAAAGAAAAATTACAGAAGTTGGCCACTATCACCGTTCTAATTGGCAACGTGTTGTCATATCGGCCTGACAAAGCAGTAGCCATTGTGTTGTCACTTATCTCTAAGAAAGCAAGGGCAGCATGTTGTTATTGCATGTTTGAACAAAACGGAATGAATGAAAGATACCATTTTATAATAAACGGAGGATTACACGGTGCATACAATTTTGTTCATACAGTTTGGTTCGGTGCCCATGTTCGCGTTGGTACTTTGGATGGTACAAATGGTGGCACAAAGCAACCACGAACATGGACAAAAGTATGATACAAGTGCGCCTTTTGAAATTATAAAAGGGTGGGTGGACTATGCTTTTATGGGCAAATGACGTTAAGACTCGAATGGTAACCGTACGCACCCACAGAGAGTGCTGATCGTTAGGACGATGTGGATGGGGCTGCTAGTCACGGTAGTGACAAGCACAACTGGCATTGCCATAGCAACAGTAAGTGTGGTAATCGCTGTCGAGGTGTATGACTTCCTCATTGTTCCTCTACCTAAGCTTTTGATGGCGTAGATCGTCGTTCTGGGTTTGGAGCTTCAAATTCTACCTGCGGAGCTGTTCATTGTCGTTCTTGACCTCGATGAGATCCTCTTTCATTTCGTCGAGGCAATACAGCAATGTGTGGATGTAACATTGGGCATCTATGGGATACAGTGGGTCCACCCATTCAGTGAATTTACAATTCATGGCCTACAAGCAAGAGTACATGTCATATAGCGAGACATGCGCCGAATGATATGTAAGAGTTGTAGCTGTTACCATGAATAGAGGGCATTAATAGAAATGATGTCCTAGGTTAGCACTGGACTCATCGCAAACCTGCAAAACAGCGTCGAAATAATGCTTGCATGTTGGCCACTTCAGTGGGCAGAGTGGGAGACTATTGTGGATTGGATTTTGGGGGTTGTAGTAATTCCTTATTCAAATAGGAAGATCTAGACTACGGGATCAGGTCTTAGGGACCATAGATTTGGTGGACCTCGAGCGAAGGGTTGCAGCCCCAAAACCATAAAGAGTCAAGGCCTTGAGGTGCAGTCTGATCCCGTCTACCTCTCCCATGGTTTGAGGTGCCCCCTCTGTCTATCATTGCAGTAGAGTGGAGGTTGGGCTACTAAAGTAGTGCTACCTGGGTAGTCGATGATTTTATAGACAGCGTGCAGTTGATGTAGGGTTGATAGAGTGAGGGCAGTATGTCCTCACTTTAGTCTGCAAAGCTGGCTGCAGTTTATTGTCACTTCGGTCAGAGAAAGCAGTGGGCAGAGTGTTGTCAAATGAGGCTGACAAAGAAATAGGCAATGTGTTTGTCACTTTACTCTGAGGAAGCAGGGGTAGCATGTTGTCAAATCGAGGTGAGAAAGCAATAGGCAATATGTTATACAATCGGCCTAAAAAAGCTGATGGATGTGTGTTATCAAATCGGTCTAACAAAGCAACTGGGCTCGTGTTATCCAATCAGCCTGATATAGATGATGACTTCGTGTGGTCAATTCACCCTATCATAGCGTGCTCGATGTAGTAAACTAGGTGGGATTGTGTTGTCGTGTCCATTGTTATTGTTATCAGTAATCGTTTGTTACTCGTGAGCGTGCACGCATAGATAATTGGTAATAAGAAGTAACAAATTAGTAAGCAAGGAACAATTTGATACAACAAAATGTGTGCGAAGAGTAAGTTACAAAAGCTATGAAAGTTATGAAAGAACAAAAGTTATGAACTAACGAAAAGTATGTGTTCGTACAATACATAAGTTACGAAAGAAAAAAACTATACACGATTCTTGTGCGATGCAACCCCTCGTATAGCCCCAGCTCTCCCACAGTGCTGAACATGTCCCGATGGATACATCAGCTGGACTGAGGCCTATCCTTTAGTTCTCCTAATGGGATGTGTAGGTGGAGGGGCGTAGTATATGTTGGCTGGGCTAACTGGCTTGCTGGTTGGGCTGATTGGCTGGCTCCAAGTGCACTGGACAACTGCGATAAACTGAGCACAACCCCTATGGGCTCCTATAGAGGGTCAATAAAGTAAGTGTGGTAGTTCACGTCATCATCATCAGTGTTCGAGGTGGAATGGCCATACCAGAGGACATTGTCATCTCCAGTATCTGAGACGTTGGTTGCATATGGAAATTCTTGCGGCATTAGAACTACATGTGCGAATTATGAAGAATTTGTTAAGTACAAATAAGAACCAAAGGTTTACCTGAGAACACCCCGATTGTACAGCGTGTCTTGTTGCCAATTGGAGTCCCCCACCACATTAGGAGGAGGTGCAGCACGTTGTACGCAAGCTGGCCTATGCTGGGTATGTCGCTCGCATACCGAGGATGAGTGGTTGACACGTGGAACGATGTCCTCCTCTCTAGGCCTCCAGCACGATGTCAGCTTGACGATGTGCCGAAACTTGCTATCATCCTGTCCACCATCCCTTGCTCCTCCTCCAACGTGGCCTCTAACGTGTGATCGAAGCCGAGTGCAGACCTAAGTGCGACCGCCTCGGCATGCACCTCCCTAGAAAGGTTGCTTTGCATTCAAATATAAATATGTTCTATTAGAAGAAAGCATGTGTAGGCACATATTTTTAATCATGTCAATTGACTCACGGAGCGATAGAAGGCCGAGTTTAGCTACATCGGGTATGTGTCTATTGTGGTAACCACGTGCCTAGGAGGATCCTCCACGATACAGACAACTCTGACGCGTGCCTGTATAGCGTACCGCCGAATGTAGTCATCGTACGTGCCGTGGTCATAAAGGGCCGGCCTCCTGGTGGACGTCCTCTAATGCATGAGACCACTACTGAATATGAGTCTGAATGCATTGTGTCCAACTTGCATGCCCTGAGAGACTTTTCCTTGTTTGCTTATAAAAATAAGGCTGTGTTTGGTCGAGCTCCAGCTTCACCAGATCTACAGATCTGGTGGAGCTTGGTATTCCTAGTTCCACCAGATCCGTGGAGCTGGAGCTGTGGATATATTAAGAGTGTTTAGGTGGATCATCTTGTTTACATTTTAGACTAAAAATATAAACTTAATTCACTTAATTTTAACCTACAAGTTTCAGATCTAAGGTGGAGCTCTACCAAATAGGGCCTAAGTAACATGTGTACATCATTAGTTTATTAAAGAAACATATAACCAATCAAAACAAGGCGGGATAGAAAACTCACAAGTGGACGTGTGGTGGTACGACGACACTTGTGGGGATTGAGAAAACCTAATGAAGCTCAAACTGGCACATCACTTGGTGAACCGCGTACTTCTCCATGAACACGTCGAACACCAGGTGATGATGGGTGAGCTAGAAGGTGGCTTCATGGGTGAACTGCACAAAGTGTTTAGAGGGTGCTCGCACGGCTACGCTCTCCGATAGTTATGACCTCCAGATCACATGATCGTTCATCAGCTAGTCAAAAGTGTGACGTACTCGGGGTACGATGCGTGTGACTAACTAGCGTGAGCGTGGGCTGCACAAGTAGTAGTAGACATTACGATAGTAAACATCAGGCTGTATTGTCCGTAACATACGATAGAGATGAGATACTAACCCGTCAGTGACACCAGTGTCCCCATCATCAGACGGTTGATGTCATCTCCCGCTACCCTGTACAAGATGTCCCTATTAGGTCTCAACTCGACATGCAAACATCCAACCTAGAAGCACTTGAAGAACCACAGCTAGAGGAGGAGTCGGCACCTGGTGAGGATCGAGTTATCGGTGACACGCCGACAACCATTGTAGAGGGCCCTGTAGATGGCACATAGTATAGCTAGACCCTAGTATAGCTAGACCCCAAACCAGCAAGGGGATGTCGTCCAACTCTGCATCTGCTATCGTCTGTGTGTACTGGATCATGTTCCTATCAACCCTGTCTCTGTGGGAAGAGCAGAACAAGACCCAATCGAAGAATCATAGCAGGTATGCCTCTAAGTGGCATCGCACGACGTAATCCGTAGCACCGGCTGCCATCCTCTAGAGCTGTAAAAACAACACATTAGGATAAAATGCCAACAAGTCTAAATTATGCAACATCATAGGAACGAATAAAATACCAACAAAACATAACTTATGTAAAACTACGTCAGCCACTTCTTAGTCAGGCTGTAGCCTCCGATGAACGTCTCATAACCAGCCTTGGCGGGTAGCATGCCATCAAACCTCGTGAGGATCTCAGCTCACTAGTGAGGGCCGACGTCATCCGGGAGAACACCTGCTCAGTACACGGAAGGCCCGTCAGATAACTGACGTCGTCCAACGTCAGCACCATCTCCCCACAAGGGAGATGAAAGGTGTGTGTCTCCGATCGATAGCGGACGAGAAGAGCCATGAGTAGACTCCAGTCATAAGGGAATCTCTAGGAGGCACCATGCCTGTCGGTGTTGTCTGTGTGTATGGCCTCCACCATCCTGGTGAATGGTAGCAATCCAACGGCCCACAACCTGTGTGAAAAAGAAGTAAGTAAGTTCATATGCATTCACAGTACAATCCAATGGCAACATTGAAATGACTACACAAACCTTGGTATCCACCGCACATCGATCCTCCATGCTCTCATCGGGGTGAGCAAGCGTACAGACAAAAGCTCAGTAGGCACTTGACCCTCTATTGGAGCCTGTGTGGCCAACGACTATGGTGCGACTCATCTATGATAGGATCGATCAGCTAGTACTCCCGCACAGGAGCTGCATCATCGCCCACCATACCTGCCATGAAAATAACAAATAGGTTAGCAAATAACATAGAAATATAAACATCATACAAGTAAAAAATAGTTAGCAAATAATATAAAAATATAAACATAATGTGCACACACCATTTCAGAATTAGGGCCATAATTAATCTTGTTGTCATATGTTATACATGCACACAACACTTTAGTTCTGGTTCAGTATTGGACAATACTTGAAAATGTGCTCATCTCCTTGTAAATGGAGCATTTCTTCACTTGACGATCACATTCTGCAACGTTCATATCATTCTGGATACGTCTTGTTTGGCGTCATTCAACTCCCTTAAGCCTGTCGATGTTCAGAACCCATCTTGTGTGCTCCCACATGAGATGGTCCATGAATGAACCAACCACACTGATACCATACATTTGTTGCTCCAAATTATAGTTATCGCCTCATTCATGAAACATTGATCCATGAATATGCTCGGATCAATACGAATGGTGGACATGTGCACAAGGCCTGTGTAACAGAAGGGGCTTATTGTATGTGCAGGAACATCTCTGTCTCCTAAGGATGCACTCCTATATAACTCTACTGCGGTTCATGCCACATTCGACTTTATCCCTGCATAATATCTCAAAACTCTATTATCCCTATCTTGAAAGCTTTGTTCATCTCCCCCTTTTTACTTTATCTTCTATGTATACACTGATCATATCTGAGTACTTTATGGTAGGATTATTTATGGCAACCAATGCCTTCGTATGACAATCTACGAAGTACTTCGTAATCCCACGAAGAACTTCTTCAACTATAGCAACAAAAGGAAGGGGTCTCAGACCTCTCATCATCCAATTGTACACCTCTGCTAGGTTAGTCGTCATGACACCATACCTTACACTATCCATATCGTAAAGCAAAGCCCACTTCTCTTTTGGCTTATTTTCAATCCATTCGGAGAAACACTTCGTGGCCTTTCCAATCGTCATAACCAATTGCGAAGGGTCTGTAGGTAAGTCATGAAGTGCTACGGGCCCCTCTTCCACATTAGGAGTCAGGTTCTTCGTAGGCTCTGTTATATGCTTTCTTATCAGTTTGTCTAACTTCGTCTATAGTGAATCAAACTTCTGCTATTGATTTTGATGCACAACCTCTTGAACAGTTTTGTTAGAGCCTTGTTTGTGAATTGCTTATAAAAGTTTGCCCCCTATGTGCCGCTTGCACCACCTGCTCTGCAAATCTATCCATAGAGTCGGCTCATCTTCACCTTACTGCAACTATAGAGTTGCCTTCAACAATCTAGGGTTGAAAGCATATAGGCCCCTAATTCAATTTGATTTTGGTAATTAATGACAATTGTAGTTAAAAGACTAATATTTTTTATTTGAGCATTTTGAGAATAGCTTGGTCCAAATTTCTACAAACATGGAAGCATGAAATTGGAGAAGAAAAGCAAGCGTCGAAGACATGATGACTAAGGATAAAATGTAAGAACTTTTCATAGCATTTTGCCGATCTCAGAGTTTGGAGAAAAGATCGGATTGCAAGAATAGGTGTTGTACTATTAAGAGGGGGTTATTGTCACCTGTTCGATGTCGATAAAAGTGCTTAGAGGTTCATTATATGATGCATGAAGTATTTGCAAAATTATGTGCTCATAGAAAGTTTAAAATACATCAAAACACCTCTTTTGGACTCTGGGGCCGGTATGACTAGCCCCCTCCGGTCATATCGACTGTTGGTATAACCGGGCCCGAGGGGTAGTCTATTTTTTCCAGAGAGGGGTGTAATTGTGCTTGAGGTGGGCGATATGACTAGGGACCCTCCGATTATACCGGCCATGTGACCAACGATCACTGATAGTGCATTAAATGCATTGTATCAACCATTGGCCACTGAGGGGTGATCATACCGACCCTAGAGCGGTATGACCAGCCTTTTAGGAGGATTTTGGTCAACTTTTGGCCAATGGCTATAAGGGGTTGTTAGGGGTTATAAATACCCTCCACCTGTATTTTAGAGTTCTTCTTGGTCCTCATTGATGGTATTTGAGTTCTAGTTAGTCTCTAATTCTCTTATGTGCATTCACTTCACATTTTGAGAGAGTTAGGAGCAAAAATCGAGTTGTGCATTTAGTGTTGAGCCTCTAGACACTCAATTCGATCTCAAGAAAGCGTCAAGGCTTATTACTCTTGGAGGTTGCCAACTCCTAGACATCTTGGAGGTGTTTGTGCATGGTGAACTTCTCAACGGAGATTGTGAGAAGCCCCGACAAGTTGTGAAGGTTGGAGCTCACCTACCCGGAGTGGGGAAGAACTACCCTAGTGATCGAGGAAGGCTCAAGAGGTTGGAGTTAGCTTGAAGTTGTTTAAGTCACCTCAACGTGGATTAAGGGAGACCGGCAAGTCTCTGAGAGCATAGGATAAAATTTGTGTCTCTCATTCCATTGTGGTTTGCATTTCTTATTCTTGTGCTTAACTTTGCAATTCTAGCTATTTGAGTAGATCACTTGTACTTAGAATCATTTCTAGCTTGTTCTTGAGTTGTAAGAGAGCATCATGATTGCTAGAGAACTTAGTTGTTAATTACAAAAAATTGCAACTCTTGTTTAGTGATTTAATTAATTCCAATTAGAATAAAAAATTTAGAAACCTCCTATTCACCCCATCTAGTCGGTTATCCTTGATCCTACAAGTGGTATCAGAGTTTCTACTCTCTTTTGGGGTTTTACCGCCTAGAGAGTAAGGATGGCTAGCGATGGGGTGTCAATAGGTAAAACACCATTTTTCGATTGCACTAATTATGCATATTGGAAAATTCGTATGACCATTTATCTCAAGGCCATGAGTGAAAGCATCTAGACCCCGAATTCCCTCATGGTTTTGGTAATTAATGATAATTATGGTTAAAAGATAATATTTTCCTTAAGAATGTTGAAAATAGGTTGGTCCTAGATTTGGTGATCATGGAAGCGTGAAAGCGACGTAAAAGAAAATCAATGCATGAAGCAAGTGACAAAGGTATAAATATAAGGATTTTTTCCTAGCCTTTTTGCCAATTTCGGAGTTTAGAGAAAAGATCAGGTTACTAGAAATAGGGCCGTACTATTAAGAGGGGTCTTGATGATTATCTTGATGATGGTTAAGGTTTAAAGGCTCAATTCTATGCTTAAGATCATGCATTATGTCAAATTAAAATTCCAATTGAAAATTCTATGAATTTTAAAGGAAGCATCTGGGAGCCTAGTGCTACCGCCCATGGTAGCCCCGTGCTGTTGGACGAGCTGCATCACCTATCCCCAAAGCGGTGTGTAAAACCCTGAGAAGGGTATTTTGGGGGACCTAGCAGGGTTGTGCTACTGCCCATGGTAGCCTGATGCTATCGGGCGAGCGGTAGCACCGACCTTTCAGAGCGGTGTGAAAATTCCAGAGGACTTGCATTTTGGGGCATTTTGGCAGTCCAGTGCTACCGCCTATGGTAGCCCGATGCTACCGGGCGAGCAGTAGCACCGGCTAAAATGCCCGGTGTAAAATTCTAAAAGGGTGTATTTTTAGGCATTCTGGCGGTCTGGTGCTACCACCTAAGGTAGCCTAGTGCTACCAGGCGAGCAGTAGCACTGACCAAAATGTCTGTTGCAGAAATTCCAAAGAATCCCCTTCTGGCTAAGGAAATTGCTTGGTGCTACCAGTCTCAGTTGTGCAGTAGGACCGAACCCTCTGCACAACGGCCTGTGATAGTGCATTTAATGCACTATTCCAACCGTTTGGTTGGAGCCCAGTGCTGCCGGTCCTATATGGACGGTAGCACCGGAAATGCTAACATGTGCATGATTAGAGCTCAAATGGTTAGTTTTGTTGGTGGGGGCTATAAATACCCCCCGCCTGCATTATAGAGTCTCTCTTGGTCCTCATTGATGATATTTGAGCTCTAACAACTCCTCTTCACTTCTTAGTGCATTCAATTCTCATTTGAGAGAGTGAGGAGCAAGTTTGAGTGTTGCATTTAGTTTTGAGCCTTTAGACACTCAATCCGACCTCAAGCAAGCATCAAGGTTTATTACTTTTGGAGGTTGCCACCTCCTAGATGGCTTGGAGGCGATCGTGCTCAGTGAGTTTCTCAATTAAGCTTGTGAGAAGCCTCGGCAAGTTATGAAGGCCGAAGTTCACCTACCCGAAGTGGGGAAGAACTACCATAGTGATCGTGGAAGGCTCAAGAAGGTGTAGCTGGCTTGAAGTCATTCACGCCACCTCAACGTGGATTAGGAGAGATCGGCAAGTCTCCGAGACCACAAGATAAATTCTTGTGTTTTTGCTTGTGGTTTGCATTTCTTGATCTCTTGTACAATTTATATTTCTAGCAAGTTGAGAAATTTGATGTGTGTGTAGAATCATACTTTGTCTATACTTAAATTGTTCAAACATTTAGTGATCACTAGAAAACTTAGTGCTAAATTGTCAAAATTATAAATTCTTGCTTAGTGATGAGGGCTGGGCGTCCCTTGACCGGCCGGCGCATGGTCAACGGACCCCCCAAGCTCGGGAGGCCCCGACCACGACCTGAGCGTGTGCCGAGGTGCTCGACCTAGAGCGCGCTGGACCCGAGCACGGTTCCGCACGACCTCGAGCTCGGGTCGGCCCTCGTTCGAGCCGTAGTCCTCCCCTGGTTTTCGGATCGTGCATTTGACCGGCGGTTGCCAGAGAGCGGGTCGTGGGGATGAAGCAGATGCGTGCAACAAGTCCGGAACAGTTACTGCCAGCTCTCAACGTGCATGAAGGCCACTTCCCGGGAATCTCTCCCATCCATTGCATGCAGAGGAGGTATAAGGCCAAGGGTGCGCAGTCTCTCGGGGGACACGAAAAAAAGACAACACACAACACGCCATAGCTCGAGCTTAGACATAACCATCGTTGAACTTGAGCTATAACACACCCTTGTACTCAAAAACAGCTAAGAAAACTGCTGCAAGGCGACTGGAGTAGAGCTATTACCTTCACAGGGGCTCGAACCAGTATAAATCTCGGCCTCACGCTCGTTGTCGTCTTGCTCCGACCATCGTCACGTCCACTCCATTCCTCCGTTTGAGCAAAGCGCAGCTCGGGTCCCGTATCACACTAACCCCCCATCTCATTTCTTGTGGTTGGCGATCCCGATCATCGACAGCTGGCGCCCACCGTGGGGCCCGATTGCTTCGCTCATTCGCAGGAACACCATCGAGATCCCGGGAGCATGGCGCACTTCGTCAGCGGACTTTCCTTGAGCATGGATTCGGGCGCGGACTCCGACTCCGCGTCCCTGTTTTTGCCTTCGCCACCGCCACTCGAGCAGCACGTTCTGATGGCGGATGATCATGGCACGGAGGGAGATGCGGATGACCGTGATCCGCAGACCCCTGAAGACGCTCGGCGGATGGTGCATGTCGCCATCAACCAAGCCATAACCGCCCTCCGGCGGGAGGCACAGGAGAAGGCCGGCGCGTCTTCTGGGCCACTCGGGCCCCCTCTCTCGGGGGAGCGCCTCCGCGCTATCGCCCGGGTCATGGCTGATCCCGATGGGGTGAGGTCGGAGCTCTTTGGCCGGGCCCTAGCCGAAGAGCTCGATCGGGCTGCGACCGAGGTCATGCCTCCGCAGCACCGAAGTCAGCACTCGGGGATCCGCTCCCAGAAAAGTGACGACAACTCGTCACGCCGTCGCCCACGCACCCGTCGGACGCCCCCCGCGTAGGAGGCGCCCTCTCACTAGCAGCGGGCTCGGGACGAGGCTTTGACGCAGCGCAGGCCGTCCTGCGAACACCGCATCAGCAGGTCAGTTCAACCAAGCCACACAGACTCCGAGTCAACCGGCAGCAGGTCTGCGAACCTCTCCCCAAACGTTCCGCCCAGGCGCCGAAGGGTCCAAGACCGCTGATTACCTACCAGTGACTCCGTGTTCGCATCGTGGTCATTCCCACCGGGCGACGGGCCGAGGTAGCCTCGACTCAATCCGGCAGGCGCGAGGGACCTTGCCGGCGACGACCACACCCCAAGACGCGACTGTCCCACCTTATGGTCGTGGCGATTCCGACGCCTTCACCACGCGGTGGTTAGCTCGGTTCAAGCCCGCGCTGATCGAGCGTTTTGACGGGACCAAGAACCCCGATGAATTCTTATCTATCTACTCGACCGCTATCCTAGCGGCTGGGGGCGATGAGCTTGTCATGGCCAATTACCTCCCGACCGTCCTGGACGGTGCCGCATGAACTCGCTCTTTAACCGAAGCTCGATCCTTCAGGTCGTGGCGCCAAATCCAGAGCGCCCTCCACACTAACTTCCAGAGTTGTTACGAGCGGCCGGGGAGGGAGAAAGACCTGGATCGCGTCATCTAGGGCAAGGGTGAGCCGCTCCGCGACTTTGTGCGGTGATTCATCCGCACGAGGAACCTGATCCCGAGCATCTCTAACGAGGCTGTCATCAAAGCCTTCAAGTTCGGAGTCCGCGATCGGTGCCTCACCGAAGACCTGGAGATCACCTCGCGCCTCAGCGTCAACAAGTCGCTCCAGATGGCGGAACGATGCGCTGGATGCGGATGACGCAGTTTGCTGGAAACGCGACTACGATCAAGGTAAGCTTGGTCTAGGTCCCACAGAGGCCGGCCTGTCCAACTCCAAGGGCGCCGACCACGGCATCGCCACCAAGAAGCAGAAGCGCGATCGCAGGGGTGGTGGAGGTCTGCCGCGAGTGATCGTTTCGGCGGATGGCCAGCGCGAGGTCCTTAAGGTCTGAGATCAAGCTCGGAGGGATCCAAACCTCGCCAAGGTCGGCCTCGACCTCGCCAGGCGCAGAACCAGCCCCAGTAGGAGGGCCGACGACCCGGGCCCCGACGGGCTGATGCTCGGACGAAGGGGGCCGAGGGGCGCCCAGGGTATGATGAAGCCAAGTTCTGCTGTTTCATAGGGCGGTCGGCCACGACCTGCGGACCTGTAGGGCTTGGCAAAGCAAGCTGGAGGCCTTCTATGATGGGTGGGGTGAGATGCCCGTGCTCTCGAAGGATGACGATCAACCAGACAGAGTGAACGCTGGCACGGAGCACGACAACCTCGATTTGGAGTTCCAGCAGGGCGAGCGCCGGATCGATGTCATCTTCGGCAGCTCGTCGGCTTACCAGTCTAGACGCGAGGTCAAGGCCGCTGCGCGAACCATCTACCAGGTCGCCACTGGGAAGCCCATTGAGCAGCACTGCAAGTGGGCTGGGGCCACTATCACCTTCTCTCCAAAGGACGCTCTCCAAGGTATGGCCCGAGTCCTGAAGACCGCCTTGGTCGTGACCCCGACCATCAGCAATACCGCGGTCGGGCGCGTCATGGTCGACGGCGGCAGCTCTCTTAACTTGCTGCAGGCAGGAGCGCTTGACCGGATGCAGATTCCCCGGTCGAAGGTCAAGAGCATCGCCATACCCTTCTTCGATCGCCCTCGAGCTCGACCATCCCCTCGCGGGTGGTCTTGCTGTTACCTTCGGCGACTCGCATAACTTCCGACCGAAAGCGTGTCACCTTCGAGGTGGTCGAGGGTGACCTCCCGTAGAACGCCATCCTCGGGCGGCCTGCCTTGGTCAAGTTCATGGCGGCCAATCATTATGGCCATCGATGTATTAAGCTGCCTGGCCCCAATGGCATCATCACCGTGCGAGGCGATCTGCAGGGGGCACATGGATGCGAGACCAAGGCCTTGGCTCTTGCAGGCATGCTGCCCCAGCGCAGTCCGGAGGCGACGGCGAAGAATGCCCGCCAGAAGGCGGCGATCCAGCCCAGTGGGGCGACGAAGGCTGTGCCGCTCGAGGAGAGCGACCCGACCAAGTGCATCCACGTCTCGGCCGAGCTGAGTTCCAAATAGGAACTCGAGCTCGTCACCTTCCTTCGCGCCAACAAGGGTATATTCGCTTGGGAACTCGCGGACATGCCCGGCGTTCCGAGGGAGGTGATCGAGCACAAGTTGTAGGTGAGATCCGGTTCTCGACCTGTGCGCCAGAAGCTGCGTCGCTTCTCCCCGGAGAAGGTCGCCGTTATCAAGGAGAACCTTGACAAGCTCTTGAAGGCCGGTTTCATCCGTGAGATTGACTACTCCGAGTGGCTGGCCAATCCGGTCATCGTGTAGAAGAAGGGAGGAAAGTGGAGAATGTGCGTCGACCACACGGGGTTGAACTCGGCTTGCGGCGGACAACTTCCGCTTCAGCGATTGACCGATCGTCGACTCCACAAAATGCCAAGATGCTGAGCTTCTTGGATGCTTACTCGATACCACCGATCAAGTCGGGCGGTTGACGACGAGAACAAGACATCCTTCATCACGCCGTTCGGCACCTATTGCTATACGACCATGTCGTTTGGTCTGCGCAATGCGGGGGCCATGTTTCAGCGTCTGATGACCAAGACATTCGAACCTCAGATCGGGCAAAACCTTGAGGTCTATGTGGTCAACATCATCGTCAAGAGACCCTCCGAGGGCGACCAAGTTCGCGACCTTGAGGAAACCTTCGCCAACCTGAACAGGCACAAGATCAAGCTCAATCCCGAGAAGTGCGTGTTCGGCGCGGTGTCGGGGAAGGTGCTCGGCTACATGATCGGGGGCTCGGGGGTTGGCCCGAACCCGGAGAAGATCGAGGCGATCGAGAAGATGACGCCCCCGACCTCGATCAAGCAGGTGCAGAGCCTCACCGGCCGCATGGCCGCCCTCAGCAGATTCATTTCGAGGCTCGGTGAGCGTGGGCTTCCATTCTTCCAAACTCTGCGCAAGCATGGGGGCTTCATGATGCGCACGGTGGCTCGATCTTCCGACAGGTAGAGGTAAGTCGATTGGTGGAGACTCGACGTTGACGATCCGGCTTCCGATCAGAACCGATCCGAACCCAGCAATCGCTACACCACGGCTCCGTTGGTTATCAATCTTGCACAAACACGGTTGACCTCTCCAAGAAGGCTTATCCCTGCATGCGAATCGAGAACACAAGCAAGAACGTAGAAGAAGCAATCTGAAATTACGAATTATATTAAGCACACGAGTTGGGGTCTCACAAACCGAATGAACGGCGATACTGTTCAAAGATAGAATTGATCTAAGCAAAACCCAAGTCCTAGATGAGAGTTTGGGTGGTTATTTATATTAGGGGAGCAGGAGGGGTCGTCCATAGCATTGGAGATCTAATACAACTCAAATTGAAAACACCAAGCCTACTTTGACTAGAGTTTGACTCGGACTGAAAAAGCAATGTTTGGTTTTTGGTAGTTTTCAGACGTATCTGAAGGAATTTTGAGGTGAGGCCAGATCCTTTGAAAAGTAGACTCCGAGATCTTTCAAACGTGTACTCATGGGTCTCCAGAGCCCTCCGGAATCAAAAGTTATGGCACTTTAAAGTCAGTGCTATTGCTGAGGCCGAACTGGACTCGAACTCGGACTGAAAAAGTGTTCTGGATTGTTTTGCATATTCCTATTGACTCCGAAGTCCAATTGATCTGAAACTAGTGCCATTGGAAAGGTTGTCTCCTTAGCTTTCGATACATATATGGATCATTGAAATCGGAGTCTGTTTGTGGCCTGGGCGACGATTTTAGTGAACACTGCACCTGGTGGCCGAGGTAGTCGACTCCGAGTTGAATTGGGACTCCGACTCCGAGATGAATTGGGACTCCAACTTGACTTGGACAGTTGGACGTCCTCCTTGCCTCCCTCCTAGCCCTTGCTGGTTCCCAAGGCCTTCATGATCCTCTCCAAAGTTCCTAAGTACAATATAATCAATAATATCATTAGGTAGCATACCATCCTCACAAGTATATACACAGGCACTTAGGAACGAGCTCACTGTTGATTCAATTGTCGTGCTCGTACTCTTTGTGATGGGTCCTTGCATCACAACCTGGAGGAGTCTCGGGCGATGCATAGGAGTGATGTCCTCATCATCCTCCCCTCTTGAAGTGGAGTCGCCTCGACTCAAGCTCATCTTCTTCTCCCATGAACGGTTTCAAATCTGCAATGTTAAATGTGGGACTAACCCCAAATTCGGGTGGCAACTCAAGTTTATATGCATTATCATTTATTTTTTCTCAAGTATCTTGAAAGGACCATCAGCTCTAGGCATTAATTTAGACTTTCTCAATTCTGGAAAAGGATCCTTTCTCAAGTGTAACCATACTAAATCACCCGGTTCAAGTTTTACTTCCTTTCTACCTTTACTTCCCGCAGTCCTATACCTTTCATTCATCATTTCAATATTTTCTTTAGTCTTTTCATGCAATTTCAGAATAAATTCAGCACGTTCCTTAGCATCATGATTAACTCGTTCACTAGTAGGTAAAGGTAATAGATCAATAGGAGCATGGGGATTGAAGCCATACACTACCTGAAAAGGACTTACCTTGGTGGTGGAGTGTACCGCCCTATTATAAGCGAACTCAACATGCGGCAAACACTCTTCCCACATCTTTAAATTCTTCTTCAAAACAGCCCTCAACATAGTAGATAATGTACGATTTACTACCTCGGTTTGGCCGTCGGTTTGGGGATGACATGTTGTTGAAAACAGCAGCTTGGTTCCCAATTTATTCCATAGAGTTCTCCAAAAGTGGCTCAAAAACTTGGCATCACGATCTGAAACAATAGTAGAAGGCATACCATGCAAGCGAACGATTTCTTGAAAGAAAAGATTAGCAATATTAACAGCATCGTCGCTCTTATGACAAGGAATAAAGTGAGCCATCTTAGAAAATCTATCAACCACCACAAAGATACTATCCCTCCCCCTCTTGATCCTAGGCAGTCCTAAAACAAAGTCCATAGATATATCCTCCCATGGAGTGCTAGGAACAGGAAAAGGCATATATAAACCATGTGGATTCAATCGTGACTTAGCTTTTTGACATGTAGTGCAGCGGGATACAAACCTCTCAATGTCTTGCCTCATCTTCGGCCAAAAGAAGTGAGCGGACAGCACGGCCTCCGTCCTCTTGGCACCAAAATGACCCATCAAACCTCCTCCATGAGCTTCCTGTATCAAAAGAAAACGAACGGATCCAACTGGAACACATAGGCGGTTAGCCCTAAACACAAATCCATCATTTATGACATATTTGTCCCATGTTCTTCCCTCTTTGCAATGCAGGAAAAGGTTAGTGACAGCAGGAGGCGAAGTACTGGGCATATCATCCAATGAAAACAAAGCATCTTTGCATATCAAAGCATAGCACGATGCATCATTCTCATTAATTTCAGCAAGGTCACATTTTGTAGCAAGCATAACACCACCCTTCAATTTAATTCCCTCGGACCTAGAACTAGGTTCTTTCTTGCCTTTCTTAGGTGGGAAAACATTTTTAACCACTTGCTGATTTTCAGATTCTAGCGCACTCTCCTTTCTCTCATTTTCAGCTCTCTTTGTCACATTGCACAATTTCAGCAGGAGTCATAGGAAGCAAAGTGATTTTCTTCCCCTTGTGCATAAGAGTGTATTTGTTACTTCTACCGTGATGAATTGCATCAGTATCAAATTCCCATGGACGGCCTAACAAAAGGGAACATGCTTGCATAGGCACTACATCAAAATCAGCAAAATCATGGTATGTTCCAATGGAAAATTGCACTCTCGCAGTTTGTGTTACCTTCACCTTACCGCTGTTATTGAACCATTGAATATGGTAGGGATGAGGGTGTGCACGTGTGGGCAAGCAAAGCTTCTCCACCAGATCTGAACTCACCAAGTTATTGCAGCTCCCACCATCAATTATGACACGGACACGACAGTCCTTGACGATGAGGTACATCTAAAACAAATTATGGCGTTGCAGCTTGTCCGCTTGATCCATTTGAGCGCTCAACACTCGTTGCACAATGATTGTCCTATAATTCTCGGTGGCGGCGGTCCCTAAAATTTCCTCATCATCGTCGCTCGTATCATGGTCATCCTCATTATCTCGCAGTTAGCTGCAAGAGCATATTCATCCTCAACATCACTAGCACTAATGTACCCACCTTCTTCTCATTTGCAATGTACGCCGACGACTTGGGCAATCCTTCATGACATAGCCCATCCCTTGCATCGGTGGCACACAATTTCCATTGTTCGACCCGTGGAAGCCACCGATGAAGAACTCTTTGTTGGTGCTCGCACATGGTTAGATTTACTCACCTCGGTACTGTGATGGCGGTGATGGTGTTGCTGAATGCGCCTACTCATGGAGGGGCAGCGAACCCAATGAAAGGGGTGGCGCTGATTTGGTTGTCCCCGGCGCCGTCTTTGGTGTGGGTATGTTGCGAAATTGCTCCTTGGCCTTTGTTGTTTTCCTGCAGCTTCTTTTTACGCCAACATAGTAAGTCGAACAATCTATTGGTAGAATTATATTCTTTGTAATCAATTATGTCCCGAATCTCACGCCGTAAACCCCCATAAAAACGAGCCATCTTATCCTCCTCATCCTCAACTACCTCACAACGCAACATGCCTATTTGTAGTTCTTGGTAGTACTCCTCAACAGATTTATTATTTTGATTTAAGCGCTGCAATTTCTTGCGCACATCACGCTTATAAGAAGGAGGAACAAATCTTCTACGCATGGCTTGTTTTAATCTATCCCACGATCGTGCTAATCCAAAGATTTACTATTTCATTCCACCAAATGATAGCAAAATCTTGAAACTCACTAGTAGCTTGTCTAACTCTATGTATCTCAGAACAAGATGGGAGTTAAATTTTTGTTCAACTATCATTTCCCAATCTAAGTAAACTTCGCATCATAAGTACCGTAAAAAGATGGTATGGTAAATTTAACCCTAGCAAAAGAATCATCATGTCCACGACCATTACGAGGATTAAAATTGTTACCTCCCATACCTTGATGGTTGTTATTCAGCGTTGTTGTTGTCGCACATCCTCGTGCAACGGCGCTGCTGCAAAAGGCATCGTGGCCCTCTCCATACACCTCATCTCCCCTGACAGACTCTTCTTGATCTTCCACTCTGCGAGCTCCATTGGGAGGCGGTACTGTCTCTCAAAATTTTCCAACTTTGGTAAGAAGATTGGCGATGCTTCGCTCTATCCTCTCCAATCTTTGGTTGTTATCTTGGCGATCCTTGCGATGTTTGCGCTGATGTCATTGAGCGCGTTGTTAAGCTCGTTCGTGTAACACACTCATCTTCCTCATTACCCGCCATTGTTAGTTGAAAGAAAGACAAAAGAAACAAAACAACCGGTGGTATAATCCCTATCAACTACTTTGGCGGTAAAGTGGTTTCACTCACTCAAGCAAGCGCCTTACCACGCCTACAAGTGTTCTTACCAATGCAATGTGGTACAACCAGCGGGTGGTTCGTGATACCGTGATAAGCTTGAGTGTAGCGATTGCGAATTGAACCCGAATCGATCGTAAGAAAGGTGGAGCTTGGAAGGCAAAGTATAGTAGCAAGGATTAGCAAATTTCAAAACAAGTTAGCAAAGCTGAATAAAAATTCAAAGTTCTTGTCACGATTTGCGTGCCTAAGCGTGCTCCTAGAACTAGTTCAACCTAGCAAGGGATATATCAAAGCACAAAGGACTCAAATGATGCAAGCAATTCGATTTTCTACTTTCTTTCTCTTCTCTCTGTTTTTTGCGGCTTTGGCTCTTTCTCTCCTCTTATTTTTTTCACTTATTTTTTTCTAACACAAATATATACCTCTTAACTCAGAGGAGAAACAAAAATCTCACAATTTAAAGCAACAGATTTACAGAAACTGATGCCCGAAAGAATTGACAAAACAGACAAAAACTTCCTACCAAAACTCGATCTTAGAGGCTTTTTTAGGGTAAAAATTGCATAGGTCTTAAAGAAACAAAAAAGTAGACCAAAATTGGAGTTCAGATGCAAAAGTTATGCCGCTTTTAGTGAACACTACACAACTGAATTGCTCGCGAATTCAGATCTTTCTCCCGCTTAGGCTAGAATAAGATTAGGTTTACGGGTGAAAAAGGATGGCCCGGTGATGCAGGTAACGCAATTGACACAAGGCTCGCGACCTATCTAGGGTTTATGAATAGGTTTTATAATGCAGAAGCGTGAAAGGACCAACCGAGAAGAATTCGGTTCGGTTCTAGGGTTGGCGACGATGGGTTGATAATTGATGCAAAACAAGAACTAGGGCAACGGACAGGGACAACTAGCAACTAGAATCGCGACCTCAAACTAGCAACAAGATGATGACTATGGATCAATACTCAACAATACGATACTGAAAACGAAATTGCAAGGCTCAATTGTAACACCCCAATTTTTGCTTTTCTTGCATTTAAATGGTATTTTGAATTTTTGGGAATTTCTGGAGTTTATTTGGATTTATTTGGAATTATTTGGATTTATTTTGAATTAAACCATTTATCAAATCAATTAAATAATAGAAAAGTTAAAATAAAATTTTTCTGAAAATATTTTATTTGAGTCACAAATATCCTAAAATATTTATGAGAATTTTTCCGAATTTTTCTGATATTTTTAATGCCCCAAATAAATTATTTGAATTTCGAAATTATTTTTAATCGAAAAGAATTAAAATCCGAATGAATAGTATCGGGCGAGTAATCTGTACGGCCCGCCTCGAAAAACCCTAGCGCGCAAATTGCTCGATCTTCATCCGATGGCCCTCATCGCGCCATGTCACCCAACCCGATTCTCGCCGGATTCACCGCAGGTAGGCGGGCCTTTGCTTCGCGATTTTCACGAGCCGAGGGCACTATTTATTGCGCCGCCACCGTGTTGGGATCCTCACCTCGCGCCGACCCGTCCAGACTCATCACGCTACTGAGAGACGCCGCCTCGCCGCCGCACGACCTCGCCGGTTCGTGGAGTCACCGCCTTTTCTTCGCTCGTCGCCGGTGAAGCCGCCTCCGCCGACTTGAAGGTCTCCTCGAGTTCCTCAAAAGGAGACACACCCGAGGGGTAACCCATTCGACCGAGACACGCCGAGCGCCGCTGGCATCGCCGTCTTCCCCTCCGTCGAAAGCCAGCCGCCGCACCATCACCGCCGCCCGAGCCCCGTCCGACCGTCCGATCACGCATCAACGATCCAGATCCAAACCACGTCGCCCTTAAAACGAGAACTTCATCTTCCAATCTCCGCCGTTAGATGCAAATCCGAGGGTCGCCAGATACACGCCGCCGTTCATCGGCACGAGACGCCGACAACACGGACCCACATGTTAGTGGCACCGCACCGCCATCAGGCATGAGACGCCGACAAGGCGACCCACATGTCACCAGCTGCAGTAATCGTTCACACGAGACGCCGACAAAGACGGGCCCACTCGTCGGCGCGACGCACTGCGGCGTGACGTTACCGCCGACGCTTGCCGACGTCACGATGGGACCCACTTGTCGCTGAGAGAGCCGAGTCGTCGACGTCACGATGACGCCATCACGCATCACGGAGCCGGTATATGACGTTAGCAAGGCCGCGGTCACTCTCTGGTGGCGACACGTGTCACAGATGACGCAATAATTAATTTTCCGAAAAAGAAAATATTTATTTAATTCGGTATATTGATTTTAAATATATTTTGAAACTTCAAATGCTTATAACTTTTGCGTTTTAACTCCGATTTGAGTGATTCCAATTTATATAAATTTGTAAAATTGTGATCTTTCTGTTTATGAATTTTAATTGAATTTTTGAGCACTGTTTGTCTACTGTTTATTTATTTATTGTTGTTTAATTGCGATACGCGTAGACGTTGAAGTGCCCGAAGGTTTCGAGGGAGAAGTTCTGACCCAGGAGCAAGTTCAGGAACCAGAACCAGCACTTTTTGAAGGCAAGTTGTGTTTGATCATGTTGAACCTATTAGAGCAAATTATTTTGATTTAAACTATTGCATGCTAATTTGATAGAAATGACTTTGAATAAGTTTGGGATTAGTTAAATGCCTAGTTGTCAGATGCCACCTTGTCATATATAATTGTAGGCCATGAATCCTTTGTCACCCTAGGTTATGAATTAATAGTTGACATTAATAATTTGCCAACATGGGTTGAGTAGACCAAGTAGTGTGCTTAGCCCTACCACGAGGACAATTCATGATTTTGGAACACCAAAGTAAATAATGACTTAATGAGATATGGAACACGCTTTTGTGAATGAGACATGTGTTATTGAGTTGATGATGGCACGTGGTGCAATGGTAAAGAACCGGGTGGGAAAATGATTTAGACTGGGGCAAATGGCAAGATTGTTTCTGTGGGCCAAGAGTGGCAATCAAGGCGGTCGATTTGGTTTTTATTGGACATGGCTATTTGAGTTACACTTGGTTAGTCTTGCCTCGGTCAACTAAGGACTTAACCTTGCGAGCATTTGAACTGAGTCTCTCATACTGCCACAAGCTCCGTGAATGGGACGGGCTTAGCTGAGTAAACCGGGAAATCTATTCTTTGTAATGCTGTGGTGGTGTGAGGCCCTGAGAAGTGGAATGAGAACTCACATGGCGCAAGAGGGGGCCCTGGGTGTGGTAACCAGTCCCTCCAAGTTGAAACCTTAGCGGCAAGATCGAGTTTAGATGGAACTTTGGAAAGGCTTCACATTGTTATTTGCCTTGGTGGTATTTGATCGTATCTTGTGGGTAAAGTGTATAACCTCTGCAGAGTGTACAACCTATTCAATAGCCGTGTTCACGGTATTGAGCATCGCTTCGGTGATTACAAATCAAGGGTTAGATTTTCATGAAAATGACTTGTTTATGGAAAATGCTCGGGTTGGTGATGATGAACTTGACTTAGGACGGAAAAATGATTTACGATTGAAATGTTTGTGAAAGTTATTATTCCTACTACTGTTTTACTGCTTTGCAATCTATTACTGTTTATCTTGAATGCTGTACCGCTCATGAACCATAGCCTATCCTTTGTACTAAGCCATGCATGTAGAATATTAGATTTGCATTCTGGGCATGACTTGCTGAGTGCTCAAAGTACTCACCCCACAACAACACAACTTCAGTTGAAGAAGAAGCAACCCCTGCTCAGGAGATGGAGTTTCAGGAGGAGCCGACAAACTAGGGAGCGAGCCCAGTCAGTTGCCTGTGGCAAATTGGTTGGCGCCACGAGTTTATTTTTATTTCCGCTGCATTTGAATATTTTAATAAGTCTTCGCCCTGCGAGGCGTATCTTTGTAATTTGACCATAAGGTCAATCAACTAGTTTGAGTATTTTATTGAAGTACTACATTATTTCGCTGGTTATGACTGTGATATATACCAATGTTGAGACTGTGTGCACTAGCGTGATCCTGGACTAGTGCTGAATACACAGAGGGTCCGGATTTGCAAACCCGGGTCCCGACATCAATGGGTTGTAGGACAGCGGAATTGATGATGAACTTTTTGTGGGGCGCTTTTTCGGACTCTAGGACGATGGCAAAACAAAACTAAAGGGATACAATGATACCGACGGAAACCGAGGCTCGATACCACTTGATGCGCACGGTGGTCTGATCTTCCGACTGTAGAGGTAAGTCGATTGGTGGAGACTCGACGTTGACGATCCGGCTTCCGATCGTAACCGATCCAACCCAAAGAATCGCTACACCACGGCTCCGTTGGTTATCAACCTTGCACAAACACGGTTGACCTCACCAAGAAGGCTTATCCCTGCATGCGAATCGAGAACACAAGCAAGAACGTAGAAGAAGCAATCTGAAATTGCGAATTATATTAAGCACACGAGTTGGGGTCTCACAAACCGAATGAACGGCGATACTGTTCAAAGACAGAATTGATCTAAGCAAAACCCAAGTCCTAGATGAGGGTTTGGGTGGTTATTTATACTAGGGGAGCAGGAGGGGTCGTCCATAGGATTGGAGATCTAATACAACTCAAATTGAAAACACCAAGCCTACTTTGACTAGAGTTTGACTCGGACTGAAAAAGCAACGTTTGGTTTTTGGCAGTTTCTGGATGCATCTGAAGGAATTTTAAGGTGAGGCCAGATCCTTGGAAAGTAGACTCCGAGATCTTTCAAACGTGTACTCATGGGTCTCCAGAGCCCTCCGGAATCAAAAGTTATGGCACTTTAAAGTCAGTGCTATTGCTGATGCCGAACTGGACTCGAACTCGGACTGAAAAAGTGTTCTGGATTGTTTTGCATATTCCCATTGACTTCGAAGTCCAATTGATCTGAAACCAGTGCCATTGGAAAGGTTGTCTCCTTAGCTTTCGATACATATGTGGATCATTGAAATCGGAGTCTGTTTGTGGCCCTGGGTCATGTTCTTCGACGGCTCAAGGTCCTTCAAGCGCTCGGGGGCTGGGATCCTTATCCTTACCCACGCGGCGACCAGTTGAAGTACGTGGTTCGTTTCGGGTTTCCAGCGACCAACAATGTGGCAGAGTATGAAGCCCTCCTAGCGGGCTTACGAGCTTGCAAGGCATTGGACGTGCGCCGACTGGTCATGAAGGGCGACTCCCAGCTCGTCATCAATCAGTTCAACAAGGACTACCAGTGCTCGGGAGACTCGATGGCAAAGTACCTCGCCGAGGTGCGCAAGATGGAGAAGTGGTTCCAGAACTTGGAGCTCAAGCACATCCCCAGGAGGGACAACTCCAGTGCGGACTTTCTCTCCAAGCTCGGCTCCTCCGACGATGATATCCCCCGACGCATCCCGAGATGCTCGGCGGCCCGTCGATCTTCGATCAAGAGGTCATGTTCGCTTGTGGTCGGCGGTATCCCTCCCCGGCCGAGCCCATCCACAATTTCCTTGCAGGCGACACTGCCACCCGACCCTGCCGAGAGGAGCAGGATCAAGCGACGGGCGAGCTTGTACACACTGTGGATCGCACACTATCGACGCTTGTTAATGGCAATAATGAAAAGGGGCTACGCTACTGACCCAAACTCGATGGTTGCACAAGAACACCCGATGTATATGTGTTCGGCTCTCACGGTGGAGATAATACCCTAGTCCCAGACTGAATTATATGTGGCTAGCTGATTGGCGATGAGATATCCTGTGTTTGAGGTGCCCCGCCCTCCCTTTATATAGTAGAGAAGGGCGGTTACAATATTGAGTCCTACTTGGATACGGCGTAGGGGTTTCTATCCCGAGCTCAGACGGTTTGGATTACAATCATCCCTTGCCCAATACGACTCGGTTTCTTTAACTAAGGTCTATCCTCGATTCTTCACGCTTTGCTCAAATTTCAAGTAACCTTCATCTTATCCAAATGACATGACCCAAGTTCGCTGGGTTTGGGCCTTGCAGATCGCAGGGCCCCGACATACATATCCCACAAGAGCTCCCGAGTGCTTCATGATCGAATGCCTTCCACCGCTAAGCCTTCCCGAGTGCTTTTAGCTTCGAAGTGCTTGTCGTCGGGCAAAAGAGGTCACGAAGAACTCGTCGAATCCAAATAACCCACTGTATCCACCAGGAGTTCCGTGGGGTTGGCTCGAGGAGTGAGCGTTAGGATTAGCAGCTGAGACTCTGCGCTGAGTCGCGCTCTTGGAATAAGAGTCACCCTTAGAGGCGCTTGACTCAGAGTATTAGTTTGATTTGTTTCTTTCATGCTTGTGAGTGATTGGTATGTGTTGCAAGGCCCTTAGGCATTGTGAGCAACCATACCTAGTTATTAATAAAGTAATAAAGTTAGATTTTGTGTTACACTTTGACCCCGCATAAGTATTCCATTACTTGTCTATTCTTATTTTCCTCTCGTCTCTAAACCATGGGGCAATCGGCAGATGGTGAACACTCGTGGAAACCAGGGAGGAAATGGGAGTGGTTCACGCCACCGAAACATCGATGGTGAAGGACAAGGACCCCAACCAAGACCGCCAATCGATATGCGTAACCTTGAGCTTTTATTGCTGCACGCACTCCAAGCAATGCATACCATGATGCAAAGATGTAGCAGTCACCGCCCAAGCCACCGCCGCCCAAGTTAACGAGTCAACCCAAAGTCAGAGACCACACTTGAGGTCGCTGAATTCATGAGGACACGACCGCCCACATTCTCTCGGGAATGCCAATCCATTGGAGGCGATGATTGGTGAGGACGATAGAGAGGAAGTTGCACATTACCCAAAGGTGAAGGGAATGAGAGGGTACTCTACGCCTCTCATCGCCTTGAAGGAACCGCCGCCAATGGTGGGAAAACTATCACCGCTCATGAGCACCCACAGACATCACCGGGAGGAGTTCACGATTGCTTTTGGCGAGATTATGTGCTCAAGGCATCATGGAGCTGAAGAAGGAGGAGTTTAGGGCATCAAGCGTGGCAATCAATCGGTGTCCGAGTATCTCAATAAGTTCACGCACCGCACGCCACGCACTGAGGATGTAGCAACGGATAAGGCCAGGCAGTCTCGATTCATGAAGGGACTGAATTCAGGTTGCAGGTGGGACTCATAACCCACACTTTTCCTGACTTCCAGGAGCTAGTGAACAAGGCGCTAATATTGGAGGACAAGCGCAAGGAGCTGGAGGACAACCTTGAGAATGGCACAAACAGGAGCACGCCAGGAGCGCAGCGTTTGAGGGTTGCACCAAATCAGTTCTTCAGATTTCAGCCAAGGAATGTGATGACGACGCCGCCACCAGTACCAAGACCTGCGGGACAGAACTTTCAGACACCAACACCAGTTGGGAACGCAGCCGCAGGAAGCCAGCAGCCGGCTGTGAGGCGTTGTTTCATCTGCAACGAGCCGGGGCATTTTGCCAATTATTGTCCTAAGAAGGGAGGAGGAGTGACACCAGTTCGCTTCAACCTCGGGACTACTCCAACGAAGACACCTGCGCCAGGAGCAAGTCGTGGAGTTACACAATCTGGAGCTGCCACACAGACGGTGGTAAGAGGCAGAGTCAATCATGTCACCGCCGATGCAAAGGCGTAATACATCGGACGTCGATCGGGTAAGTTACTTGTCAACTCAGTACCTGCAACAGTTTTATTTGATTCTGGAGCTTCGCATTCGTTTATATCTCGGATTTTTGCTGTGAACAATGGGTTGAAAATGGTGAACCTTAGGCATGTGTTGCTAGTACAATCCCCGGGATCAGAACTCCGATCTGATGTAGGATGTTCTGGGGTAAAATTGCTTATAGATGGAACTGAGTTCTTAGCAAACTTAGTGGTGTTAGATACCCAGACCCTAGATGTTATTTTGGGAATGGATCTGGTTGTTCAAACACAAGGTTGTGCTAGACTGTGGACGAAGAGTCATATCAGTCGAGAGTCCTTGTGGGAGAAAAATAGAGTTTCGTGCAACCGCTTCGATGGACAGCTTGATGGTCAACAGCAGAAGGCCACAAAGATAGAAGATGTACCGGTTGTCGAGAATACCCGGATGTATTTCGGAGGATTTACCCGATGCCACCGACAGTGACATAGAGTTTGTAATTGAGTTAGTACCGAACAAATTTCCGATAGCTAAGAGACCTTATCGGATGTCAACCGATGAGTGGGTCGAAATGAAGAAGCGATTGAGGAGTTATTGGATAAGGGATTTATTAGACCTAGTTCGCCGCCATGGGGAGCACCAGCCTATTTGTTAAGAAGAAGGACGGAGTTATCGGATGTGTGTGGATTATCGAGCACTAAACGAGGTCACTATAAAGAATAAGTACCCACTACCCAGATCGATGACCTATTTGATCGCTTGAGAGGAGCCGAGTTTTCTCCAAAATTGATCTACGATCGAGATATCACCAAATGAAGATTCGGCGGAGGATGTGCCAAGACCGCATTCTCGCCAAGATATGGGCACTACGAGTTCACGCTATGTCTTTCGGTTTGACAAATGCACTGCGTATTTCATGAACATGATGAACAAGGTTTTCATGGAATACCGGACAAGTTCGTTGTTGTGTTCATAGATGACATTCTAGTCTACTCCAAGACGAGAGAAGAACATGCCAACATCCGGCTAGTTCGGAGAAGTTAAGAGAGCAAAGAACTTTTCGCTAAGTTTAGCAAGTGTGAGTTCGGAAGAACAAGGTGGAATTCCTTGACATGTGGTGACCGCCAAGGAGTCGCAGCTGACCCAAGTAAGGTGGAAGCAAGAGTTGCATTGGGAGCCACCCAAGACGGTGACTCAAATTCGTAGTTTCTTGGAATGGCCTATTATTACCGCCGATTTATTGAAGGATTCTCAACGATTGCGTAGACCTCTACGCAATTGTTGAAAAAGGAGAAGAAGTTTACATGGACGCCGGAATGTGAACGGAGTTTCCGGGAGTTGAAGAAACGATTGACATCGGCACCAGTGTTAGTTCTACCGGATTTAAGCCAGAGTTTTGATATATACTGTGATGCATCGCGCCAAGGACTAGGATGCGTGTTAATGCAGAACAGAAAGGTCGTTGCGTACGCATCAAGGCAGTTGAGGCCGCATGAAGAGAACTATCCGACGCATGATTTGGAATTAGCAGCCGTGGTACACGCCTTGAAGTTATGGCGACACTATCTAATTGGGAATAGATGTGTGGTGTACACGACCATAAGAGTCTTAAATATATATTTACTCAATCGGACTGAACATGAGGCGAGGAGATGGTTGAACTAATTAAGGATTACAACTGGGATTCATTATCACCCCGAAAGCCAATGTGGTGGCGGATGCTTTAAGACGAAAAAGCCACTCGGTGAACATGTTGGTGGAAGCAAGTCAGGTTGAGTTATGCAAGGAATTTCAGAAGCTAAAGCTGGAGGTTGTGCCTAAAGGATTTATAGCAGCTCTAGAAGTGAAGCCTACCCTGGAAGATCAGATTCGTGAAGGACAGAAAGACGATGCCAAGATTCAGAGGATTAAGTCCAAAATGGAGGAGGGCAAGGCGAAGGATTTCAAGCTGGATGAGCAAGGTACATTATGGATCAAGAATCGCATTTGCGTACCGCACAAGAAGGAACCAAACAAATGATTCTCGAGGAAGCTCATGACTCCAAGTACTTTATCCATCCGGAAGCGCTTAAGATGTATCAAGACCAAGGAAAGATTTTGGTGGCAAGCATGAAGCGTGAAGTTGCAGAGCATGTTGCGCTGTGCGACATATGCCAAAGAGTCAAAGCAATGCATCAAAGGCCAAGAGGGTTGCTACAACCACTAAAGATACTCGAATGGAAATGGGAGGAAATCGAATGGACTTCATTACGGTTTATCGAGGACCTGAAGGGTATGACTCCATATGGGTTATAGTGGACCGTTGACAAAGGTTGCCCACTTCATACCAAAGAAGACTACGATTCGGGACCGCTTAGCGGATTTGTATATGTCAAGAATTGTATGTCTACATGGAGTTCTCAAGAAAATTGTATCGACAGAGGTACTCGGTTTACCTCAAGATTTTGGGATAAGTTGCATGAGGCCCTAGGGACCCGTCTGAACTTCAAGATCGCATATCACCCATGCATGTATGGGCAAGCGGAAAGAGTTAACCAGACATCGGAGGACATGTTGAGGGCATGTGCATTGGCTTATACAACTTCGTGGGATAAGTGTTTGCCATATGCCGAGTTCACTACAACAATAGTTACCGTGCAAGTTTGCGAGATGTCGCCCTTCAAGCGCTTATATGGAAGACCTCGCTTAACGCCAATGAATTGGAATGAGACCGAGAACGCTATATGTTTGGGCCGATATTCTTCGAGAAGTCAAGAGCGATAGCCATGATCAGGAAAGGTTGAAAATTGCACAATCAAGACAGAAGAGTTATACCGATAATCGCCAGCAGGATTTGAGCTTTGAGCCCAAGATTTTGTGTATCTCGAGTTACCCCACTCAAAGGAGTTAAGAGGTTCCATACAAAAGGGAAGTTAGCACCGAGATATGTTGGGCCATTCAAGATCCTAAGTCAAGAGGTGAAGTAGCGATCACCGGAGTTACCGCAGCCTCTAGCAGTGTGCATGATGTGTTCCATGTGTCACAATTAAAGAAATGTCTCCGAAAGTGCCGTAAGAGCAGATGCCATTAGAGCCTGGCCGAGTCAGCAGGAGGATTTGACTTATAAGGAGTACCCAGTGAAAATCTTGGACACCAGAGATCGAGAAACGAAATAAATCGACCCGCTTCGCAGAGTTCAAGGAGTAAACATTCCGAGAGCGAAGCAACCTGGGAGCGTGAAGAAGACCTGAAGAAGGAATTTCCCAACCTATTCCTTAGTCAGCCCTAAATCTCGGGGTCGAGATTCCGTTAAGGGGGGGAGGTTTGTAACACCCCAATTTTTGCTTTTCTTGCATTTAAATGGTATTTTGAATTTTTGGGAATTTTTGGAGTTTATTTGGATTTATTTGGAATTATTTGGATTTATTTTGAATTAAACCATTTATCAAATCAATTAAATAATAGAAAAGTTAAAATAAAATTTTTCTGAAAATATTTTATTTGAGTCACAAATGTCCTAAAATATTTATGAGAATTTTTCCGAATTTTTCTGATATTTTTAATGCCCCAAATAAATTATTTGAATTTCGAATTATTTTAATCGAAAAGAATTAAAAATCCGAATGAATAGTACTGGGCGAGATCTGTGCGTCTGCCCGAAAAAACCCTAGCGCCACCATTCGATCTTCATCCGACGGCCCTCATCGCGCCACGCCACCTAACCCGATTCTCACGGGATTCCGCCGCCATGCCGTAGGGCCTTTGCTTCGCGATTTTCACTGGCCGAGGGCACTATTTATTGCGCCACCCGTGTTGGGATCCTCACCAAGCGCCGCACCCGTCCGTACTCATCACGCCGCCCGAGACGCCGCTCGCCAGACGACCGCTGTTCGTGGAGTCACCGCCGCATGTTTTTCTTCGCTCTCGTCACGGGTGAAGCCGGCCCGCCGACTTGAAGGTCTCCCTCGAGTTCCTCAAGAGGAGACACACCCGAGGGGGTAACCCATTCGACCGGAGACACGCCGGAGCGCCGCGGCATCGCTGCCTTCCCCAGCCGCTGGTCCAGCGCCACAGCACCATCACCGCCGCCCGAGCCCCATCGACCGTCGATCGCGATCAACGATCCAGATCCCGCCACGCCGCCCTTAAAACAAGAACTTCATCTTCCAATCTCCGCCGTTAGATGCAACCGAGGGTCGCCAGATACCACGCCGCCGCTCATCGCACGAGACGACAACACGGACCCACATGTCGCTGGCACCGCACCGCCATCAGGCATGAGACGCCGACAAGGCGACCCACATGTCACCGCGTACTGCAAATCGTTCACACGAGACGCCGACAAAGACGGGCCCACTTCGTCACCGCACGCATCGCGCGTGTAGACGTCACCGCCGACGCTATGCCGACGCCACGATGGGACCCACTTGTCGCTGAGAGAGCCGAGTCGTCCGACGCCACGATGATGCCATGCCGACGCCATCACGGAGCTTGCCGGTAGTGACGTCAGCAAGGCCACGTGTCACTCTCTGGTGGTGACACGTGTCACAGATGACGCAATAATTAATTTTCTGAAAAAGAAAATATTTATTTAATTCGGTATATTGATTTTAAATATATTTTGAAACTTCAAATGCTTATAACTTTTGCGTTTTAACTCCGATTTGAGTGATTCCAATTTATATAAATTTGTAAAATTGTGATCTTTCTGTTTATGAATTTTAATTGAATTTTTGAGCACTGTTTGTCTACTGTTTATTTATTTATTGTTGTTTAATCATGATACGCCAGAGACGCTTGAAGTGCCCGGTTGGTTTCGAGGGAGAAGTTCTCGACCAGAGCAAGTTCAGAACCGTAACCAGACTTTTTGAAGGCAAGTTGTGTTTGATCATGTTGAACCTATTAGAGCAAATTATTTTGATTTAAACTATTGCATGCTAATTTGATAGAAATGACTTTGAATAAGTTTGGGATTAGTTAAATGCCTAGTTGTCAGATGCCACCTTGTCATATATAATTGTAGGCCATGAATCCTTTGTCACCCTAGGTTATGAATTAATAGTTGACATTAATAATTTGCCAACATGGGTTGAGTAGACCAAGTAGTGTGCTTAGCCTCGCCACGAGGACAATTCATGATTTTGGAACACCAAAGTAAATAATGACTTAATGAGATATGGAACACGCTTTGTGAATGAGACATGTGTTATTGAGTTGATGATGGCACGTGGTGCAATGGTAAAGAACCGGGTGGGAAAATGATTTAGACTGGGCAAATGGCAAGATTGTTTCGTGGGCCAAGAGTGGCAATCGCGGTCAGATTTGGTTTTTATTGACATGGATATTTGAGTTACACTTGGTTAGTCTTGCCTCTGGCCAACTAAGGACTTAACCTTGCGAGCATTTGAACTGAAGTCTCTCATATGTGCCCACAAGCTCCGTGAATGGGACGGGCTTAGCCGAGTAAACCGGGAAATCTATTCTTTGGTACTGTCGTGGTGGTGTGAGGCCCGAGAAGCGGAATGAGAACTCACATGGTGCAAGAGGGGGGCCCCTGGTGTGGTAACCATCCCTCCAAAGGTTGAAACCTTAGCGGCAAGACGAGTTTAGATGGAACTTTGGAAAGGCTTCACACTGCTATTTGCCTTGGTGGTATTTGATCGTATCTTGTGGGTAAAGTGTATAACCTCTCGCAGAGTGTACAACCTATTCAATAGCCGTGTTCACGGTATTGAGCATCGCTTCGATTACAAATAAGGGTTAGATTTTCATGAAAATGACTTGTTTATGGAAAATGCTCGGGTTGGTGATGATGAACTTGACTTAGGACTAAAAATGATTTATGATTGAAATGTTTGTGAAAGTTATTATTCCTACTACTGCTTTTATCGCTTTGCAATCTATTATCGCTTATCTTGAATGTCAGATCGCTCATGAACCATAGCCTATCCTTTGTACTAAGCCATGCATGTAGAATATTAGATTTGCATTCAGGCATGACTTGCCGAGTGCTCAAAGTACTCACCCCACAACAACACAACTTCGCTTGAAGAAGAAGCAACCCCCGTCAGAGGTGGAGTTTCAGAGGAGCCGACAAACTAGGAGCGAGCCCGGTCGGCTGTTCGTGGCAAATTGGTTGGCGCCACGAGTTTATTTTTATTTCATTGATTTGAATATTTTAATAAGTCTTCGCCTCATGAGGCGATGTCTTGTAATTTGACCATAAGGTCAATCAACTAGTTTGAGTATTTTATTGAAGTACTACATTATTTCGCTGGTTATGACTGTGATATATACCAATGTTGAGACTGTGTGCACTAGCGTGATCCTGGACTAGTGCTGAATACACAGAGGGTCCGGATTTGCAAACCCGGGTCCCGACATCAATGGGTTGTAGGACAGCGGAATTGATGATGAACTTTTTGTGGGGCAGTTTTTCTGGACTCTAGGACGATGGCAAAACAAAACTAAAGGGGATACAATGATACCTGACGGGAAACCGAGGCTTTGATACCACTTGATGCGCACGGTGGCCCGATCTTCCGGCAGTAGAGGTAAGTCGATTGGTGGAGACTCGACGTTGACGATCCGGCTCCGATCGTAACCGATCCGAACTCAAAGAATCGCTACACCACGGCTTCGTTGGTTATCAACCTTGCACAAACACGGTTGACCTCACCAAGAAGGCTTATCCTGCATGCTAATCGAGAACACAAGCAAGAACGTAGAAGAAGCAATCTGAATTGCGAATTATATTAAGCACACGAGTTGGGGTCTCTACAAACCTAATGAACGGCGATACTCGTTCAAAGACAGAATTGATCTAAGCAAAACCCAAGTCCTAGATGAGGGTTTGGGTGGTTATTTATACTAGGGGAGCAGGAGGGGTCGTCCATAGGATTGGAGATCTAATACAACTCAAATTGAAAACACCAAGCCTACTTTGACTAGAGTTTGACTCGGACTGAAAAAGCAACGTTTGGTTTTTGGCAGTTTCCGGATGCATCTGAAGGAATTTTGAGGTGAGGCCAGATCCTTGGAAAGTAGACTCCGAGATCTTTCAAACGTGTACTCATGGGTCTCCAGAGCCCTCCGGAATCAAAAGTTATGGCACTTTAAATTCAGTGCTATTGCCGAGGCCGAACTGACTCGAACTCGATCAAAAAGTGTTCTGGATTGTTTTGCATATTCCCATTGACTTCAAGTCCAATTGATCTCAAACCAGCTATTGGAAAGGTTGTCTCCTTAGCTTTCGATACATATGTGGATCATTGAAATCGAGTCTGCTTGTGGCCTCGGTCATGTTCTTCGACGGCTCAAGGTCCTTCAAGCGCTCGGGTGGATCCTTATCCTTACCACAAGCGACCGCTTGAAGTATCGTGGTTCGTTTCGGGTTTCCAGCGACCAACAATGTGGCAAATTATGAAGCCCTCCTAGCGGGCTTACGAGCTTGCAAGGCATTGGACGCGGCCGATCGGTCGTGGAAGGGCGACTCCCACCGCCATCAATCGGGCTCAACAAGGACTACCAAAGGTTCGGAGACTCGATGGCAAAGTACTCGCCGAGGTGCGCAAGATGGAGAAGTGGTTCCGAACTTGAGCTCAAGCACATCCCCGTGAGGGACAACTCCAAAGGCGGACTTTCTCTCAAGCTCGGCTCCTTCGACGACGATATCCCCCCGACGCTATCCCGAGATGCTGGCGGCCCCTGCCGATCTCCGATCAAGAGGTCATGTTCGCCGTGGTCGGTTGTATCCTCCTCCGGCCGAGCCCATCCACAATTTCCTTGCAAGGGGCGACCTGCCACCCGACCCTGCCGAGAGGAGCAGGATCAAGCGACGGGCGAGCTTGTACACACTCGTGGACGGCACACTGTCGACGTTTGTTACCGACAATAATGAAAAGGGGGCTACGCGCTGGACCCAAACTCGATGGTTGCACAAGAACACCCGATGTATACAGGTTCGGGCTCTCACGGTGGAGATAATACCCTAGTCCTGTGCTCTGGAATTATATGTGGCTAGCTGATTGCTGATGAGATATCCTGTGTTTGAGGTGCCCCGTCCCCTCCCTTTATATAGTAGAGAAGGGCGGTTACAATATTGAGTCCTACTCGGATACGAAGTAGGGGTTTCTATCCTGAGCTCGTATCGGTTTGGATTACAATCATCCCTTGCCCAATACGACTCGGTTTCTTTAACTAAGGTCTATCCTGATTCTTCACGCTTTGCTCAGCCCAAGTAACCTTCAGTCTTATCCAGTCGACATGACCCAAGTTCGCCTGGCTGGGCCTTGCAGATCGCAGGGCCCCGGACATACATATCCCACAAGAGTCTCCCCGAGTGCTTCATGATCGAATGCCTTCCACCGCTAAGCCTTCCCGAGAGCTTGTAGCCCGAGTGCTTGTCGTCGGCAAAAGAGGTCACGAAGAATTCACCAATTCTTTTTATCTTGAGTCGCCTTTTGTCCCGGACACAGCCGATCGACTCTTTGTATGTTTCAAGCATTTTATCTTCAAAAATCATCTTTACTACCGACTTCGCTTCTTTGAACGCTATCAGCTTTTGGCCTGACATGAGGCATACCGTAAGAGGATGTTGTTTCTGGAGCGGTACCCATTTACTCCGTGCGTTACGGATTTCTGGCTTTGGGCCCATCTTGGGGCATACCACTTGTTAACTTAATTCTTTTGGGCCATCGGCAATTATATACGTCATGCGTATCTACCGGCCCACCCTGAAATGCTCCCTAGGGCGGTTTCAGGGTTTTGGGAAGGGTGGTGCGATTTCCCGCTCGGGGCGAGAGTCGGCGCCGCTTCCTTGTCAATACGGAGCAAATAGAGTGGCTTTGTACCGTTTCTACTTGCCCCTTTGTTCTCCAACTTCTTCTCCTTCGCGACCTCCGCTGCTAGGGCTAACTTTTCTCGTTACCCTAGTTTCGCGCGATCGCGAGGATTCTTCATTCAAGGATGTCGCCTCCTTCTCCCGCAACCGCTCCTCCTTCCGCTTCGACCAAAGATTGGGCTACTTCGGTGACGACGGAGGGACTACCGAGGATTTAGTAGGCATTGGTATTTTTCCGCTTTGGTGATGCTTGCCGCCGCCCACCAGCAGTGAATTCTCGCCTACTCCTCGTGGTCAAGAGGCGGTCGCCTTTTGAATCCTTTTTAAGCTGGCTTGGTCTTCCCAAGATCCCCTTTCTTCATGCAGATTCTCGAGTTTTATGGAATCGAGTTAACTCATCTTAACCCTAACTCCATTCTTCAAATTGTCTGCCTTTGTTAATCTTTGTGAGGCCTACCTGGCATTCGGCCTCATTTTGATCTTTTTTCGCCATCTTTTCCTCCTCAAGCCCTTTCCCAAAGAAGAATTCTCCCAAGACGGCGGGTGCCGGTTTCACCGAGGAGGGCATGAAAAATCTTATCTTAACATTCCCTTTAAAACCTCAAACAAGGGTTGGCACCAAGAGTGGTTTTATTGCGCCAATCCTCGACCTCCGCTGCTCGCTTTCACCGACACCACCCAAGCCTTCTCCGACCGACATCGCTTCCCAAAGACGACGGAATGAACCAAGTGGTCTGATCTCCGGGCCGATTGTCAATTGAAGGAGGATGGGCTTATCGGCATGGCCGTTGTTGCTAACTTCGCACTACCGAATTCAACCCTCAAGGACCGAAGTTCATCCCGGTATGAGTATGAAGGTCGCAATGACCCGACGCTGGAGGTTTCGATGAAATTTCTTCCGCGGCGTTTCTTCGGTCGTGGTCGCTGATTTCTTCGCCCCAAATGAGA
This sequence comes from Guadua angustifolia, assembly GCA_036346375.1. Classification (NCBI taxonomy): domain Eukaryota; kingdom Viridiplantae; phylum Streptophyta; class Magnoliopsida; order Poales; family Poaceae; genus Guadua; species Guadua angustifolia. Next base: position 24,728,738 of record CM070514.1, on the reverse strand, counting down.
AGATCGCTCGCTCCTCGAAACCCGACGCCTTTACAAAACTCCATCCGGCCTCTTCTGAAGAGGTTTCTATGGTATTTCTATGTCAATCTTTTTGATTCCTACCAGGACTTTGATATGAATATGCGTTCTTCTTTTCTCAAACTTGCAGGAACGAGAAGCCTTCTTCTCCGATGCGCCGCTCCCTGAATTCCCTATCCATAAGAGTGACAAGCGGACCTTTCTCGACCGTCAGGCCCTCTGCAGCCCCAAATGCAGCGGAATAAAGTAGGTGGTCTTGGTGATGATCCCGTCGGGAAAGGGAAAAAACCAATTATTCGTGAGGCTAAGAGGAAGCAGTCGGCGAGCAATGTACGCCCGACTGGTGGCCCGAAGATTCGAGACACCGCAGCTATGCGGCCTCCTCCCCGACTTCTTCCTCTTCAAGCCGCCTCGATACATGAAGTTTCCGAGCCTCAGCCCGCCCCGCCACCGAGAGCATGCCCTCGCCAGACGCCTCGATTGGTGCTCCTGCCGATAGTCCTCCCACCGAGGGGTTTGAAGTGCAAGATAACAAGGTCCAACAGTTGATTCCCTTGTCACCCTTTCCTTGCTCTCCTCGATCCCGTCCCGATCGCTATTTCTTGCGGTGGATCCTGCTGAAGAAATTCTTCATGAGGAACCGCTTGCAGCCTTCGCGATCGGCCGTGGAAGCACGCTAACGTGGCGTAGGCCGAGACGCCGATCGATGTCATGCTCCCGGCAGCCTCGAGACCGAAAGTGCCTCCTAGAGCCGAGTGATGCCTTACCACCTTTCCTTCTCAAGCCGACTGCCCATACAGTGCCTTCTATCGATGCCGCTGCTTTTTCGCTGCCGGAAGCTCCCCCCATCTCTCCTCGCCAGTCACCACCATGCGTCAAAATTCCTCCACCTCCCCGCCCGAGATCTCCGGTGCGGGCTGCATTTATTGATGATCGAAAGTGACTTAGTCCTTTTGGATGGCGAGATCGAAAGACAGAACTGGGCATCATTCTTCGACGCTGCTTGTGAGTGTACACGCCTCGGCAAGGTGAATTGCTTGCGCCGCATTTTTTCTTCAAAGGTCTTCTTTTCTTCGTGAAGCTTGACATTGCTCTGCCGCTCAGCTATTGTCATCTTTTGCCAAGGACCGAACTATCTTCTTCAAAAACTATTCCCGAGGATGAAAATGAGGAAAGACTATGTCAAGAACTCGAGCAAGTTCAGAATGAGTTTGAGATAGAGCTCACACGCACCAAGACAGAGAATCGAGAGGAACCGGAGGGACTTCAAGTCGATCCAAATCCTTGAGGCGAGAAGTTAAACTTGACCATCTTTTCGACGGTAACTCCTTTGCCCAAATGCTTCGAGTCCCACTTTGTCCTCATCTTCCGATGCCCCGTCTTCCTCTTTTCGCCGATTTCGGAGAAGCTCAAGCCTCTTCTTCCCGTAATAAAAACTAAAGAAGGTCAAGCAGATGCTAAGGAACAGTAGCCAAGCTAACAAGAGAATTAGAAGGTACACTCTCGGTCTTGTCTCCCGCTCCGCTGCCATCATTTTGTCGATTTGAACTCATCCGACTAATATATTGCAATTGCATCGAGTCAACTCGCAGGCTCGCATCGGTACTTGATGAAAAGATCCGGCGCCGAGGCGCTGACCGACGCTTCCAAGCGAGCGCGGAGAAGGTGTTGCGGGTCTTGAGTCCCGATGAAGCCTTACCAAAGAATGTTCCCCATGACGCTAGCATTACAATTCAAAGGTTAGAGGAAGCCTCCACAAAGATTACCAAGACCGAGGATGTTGCAATTATGAAAAGCGCCAAGTGTTGGCGACACTAAGTCTCAGATTCACGAGTGGAGCTGAAAGCTGTTCAAGAGGGTTTTGCCCGCACTGTTGATGATGATCAGGCGCTTGCCCTCAAGGACGAAGTCAAGAATACTACTGCTGTTTTGGTAAAAAACTTAGATCTGGGTCCTGTGTAATCCTCCACGTATACTGAACTTGCTCCGTATTTGGACTCTGAGATTTTTGTCCCAGTATTAAAAGAAATATCCCCGGACCTGAATTTTCTTTATGAAATGTTTAATCCTTGTCTTAGTGCGTCCGTTGAGTTTGGGCCTATTGAGCCGCTTGCCATCCTGGGCCGTCCAGATGTTTCCGTTGTAGCTTGACATCTGTCCCTCCTCGAGATATGTGTAACAAAGACGCCCGTAAGGTGGACCGCCTTCCCGCCTTTAGTGACAAGCGCCATTTTTCAGCGAGATTGAGTCTCTCTCTGTGGACAAAGGTTCTCAGATAAGAACGAAGTTTGGCCTCGGTTTTTATGCTTTGCAACAAGACTACCATCTTCACCCTACTGCTCTCTTCCTTCCGCCGGTTTTTTTGAAGTGCTCGCCTGCTCGCCTTGTTGATTTTTTTCATCTTTTGTGCTCGCCAAATTAGATCGACACGGATCACCTTTCTTTCGCAGGTTCTCCTCTTCTTTTTATGGACTCTTCTTCTTCCTCCGAGGCTCTCTCCTTGCCTCTTTTCTCCCGAGTCACCAGTTCACGGCCGCGCCATGGATCGCAGACCGATCTTCAATTTTGGGGACGATGTCATGAGTTCAAGACGATCATGCCGAGCTCAGGCGGAGTTTGATCTTGCCATGGCGAAGCAAGGAGCGGAGGCCGCCGCCGACACCACCGCGTCGATGCTTTGATCGAGGTTGTCCTCGAGCTTGTTAGGCTGTGGACGCCTCATTGAAGCCGCTGGCGGGTGCGCCGCGAGAAGGGCGAGAAGCGAGAAGGGCGGCCTCATTTTGAACTTTGCAGTAGTACTTTTGCTTGTGTGTATATTTGGTGAAAGATGCTGAAGTCGCGAACAATGCTGGTCTTTTTGTAATATTATTTTAACTGCAGCTCGCCTTCTGCTCTTTCCTTATTTAGATCTTGGTCGACTTTTCCGAGTAATTTTTTTTTCTTTGTATACTTGAGTGCCTTGTCCGACTAGCGTAGCCCCCGAGCAACGCGAGTTTTTTCCTCAAGCGTGCTTTTAGGTGACTAGGCTTTTTTCGTTCAGGGCTTCACAATCGAAGGTTCAGAGTACTCGGATCTGGTCGTGATCGCCAAAAAATAGGAGCTGGTTTGCATGCGGGGTTGCACATGTGCAACACCATTAGGTGTAGCCCCCGACTTACTGCTTAATTGGAGAACAATTGAGTAGCAAGTCAATTGAATAGAAAACTCGGATACATGGTGTTACTCTTGCACAAGTACCTTCTTTATTGTAGTTGCGCATGCGCAACACTATTAGGTGTAGCCCCCGACTTACTGCTTAATTGAGGAACAATTGAGTAGCAAGTCAATTTGGACTAGATTTAACACCTTGTTGAACTCTTTCAAGAATAAAAACGACGTAGTTGCTCTATATTCCATGAATTGCTAATGATGGCACCGTCCTCTCGCTATTCTCAGAGGCCCTCGGACGCTACATTTCGCCCACAATGTAGGGGCCTTCCCAAATTGGAGATAACTTGTGCTCGTGCTTCGACTCTTTATCGTAACCAAATCGCCTTTGAAAACGCTTCGGTTTGGACGTTTTGCCGTGATATCGGCGCATAGGCCTCGAGGGTATCTCGCCGATCGACCACGGCGATCTCTCTTGCCTCTTCCAACCTGCCGATATCCTCCATTCTCGCTTTTTGACTCGCCCTCCTTGAAGTTCAACCCGAGGGGATCCAAGGTCAATTCGTAGGTAGGACCGCCCGAGCCGTAGACCGTAAAGAAGGGTGATCGCCTGTGGATCTGCTGGGTGGTTCTCACTTCCAGTACTCGATGGCGCTTCTTTCACCCATCGGGTGGCGACGGTTTGAGACGGTCAAAGATCCGTGCCTTTTAAGCCTTGCAAAGACCATGCCGCTTGCTTTTTCCACCGACCATTGCTCTTCTGATGAGCCACGGAGGCGGCAGATTTTGATGCCGAGCTTATCACACCAATCTTGAAAGTCTTCTCCTCGAATTGGGTTCCATTGTCCGTGATAATCCTGCTTTGGTACGCCGAATCTTACCACAATTTCTTGAAGAATTCCTTGGCTTTGGCCGTCGTGATGGTAGCCAATCGGCTTTGCTTCTATCCATTTAGTGAATTTATCGACGGCGATAAAGAGGTGGGTGAAGCCTCCTTGAGCCTTCTTCAATGGACCGACCATGTCAAGCCCCCTGATCGCGAATCCACCAAGTGATCGGAATTGTTTGCGCTTCGAAAGGTGTACGTACTTGGCGAGCAAAGAACCGGCACTTTCGCAGTTCGGACGATGTCCTTCTGCGGCGGTCACGGCAAGAATGCCGAAGAAGCCTTGTCGACACGCTTTGCCTACCAAAGGTGCTTGACGCAACAGGATGCCCACAAATTCGAGTGGATTTCGAGTAGTTCCTTTCCTTCTTCGCCGATATGCATCGCCTTAGAACTCCAGAGGCACTTTTCTCGAAATAACTCTTCTCCTACCACCACGTAACTCTTGTCATGCGCGAGATGCGCCCGCTCGCTCGGTCTTCGAAGTTCGCTCTTCAATAGGTAATTGAGAAAAGGGCCGCCCATGCAGGCCGATGACTAGGACCTCCTCTTCGCTGGATTTCTTCCGACTTGTTCTCGCTTCCTCGCTTTTGGTTTATCGAGGGTTTGTAGATTTCTTCAACAAAAACCCGGCGGTGTAATGGCCCGAGTGGAACCCAATCTTGCCAATTCATCTACTTCTTCGTTGTCACGGTGGAGCACATGGATGAGCTCCACCGTCAAACTTGTCTTCAAGCTTCCGCACCTCCTCGGCAAGATGTCGTCATGATATCTTCGACACATGACCAATCTTTGTGGACTTGATTGATCACCAAAGATGGAGTCGCCAATTGTTAGTCACGGATACCTGAGATATCGCGATGCTAAGTCCGTGGATGAGTGCTTCAGACTCGGGCATTGTTTGATGCCGGGAAGTGAATCAAGAAGACGATTTTAGGCGCCACCGTTGGAGAGATGAGGACCACGCCGCCTCGCGCCCAATATTCCAAGCTTGTCCAACGTTCCACTCTTCAACGCGGTGAAATCGGCAAGTACTTGGGATTTTATCGCCGTTCGTGGCTCAAGGAGACTTCAAAGGCTCCAAGCTCGATTGCCCATTTTGTGATCCTCCCGTGGTTTCCCTTGCCAGAAGTATGTCCCCAAGCGAAAAGTGGTAACCACCGTGATTGAATGCTCTTGGAAGTAGTGCTTTAGTTTATGGGAGGCAAGCAACACGGAGTATAGTAGTTTTTGTACTTGTGGATAGCGTACCTTGACTCTCCCAATACTCGCCGACGAAGTAGACAGTCTCTCAGATTTTCTGGAGGTGCCCTTCTTCCTTCCGTTCTACCACAATTGCCGCTACCGACTACATGAGTTGTTGCGCGATGTAAAGCAAGAGGGGTTCTTCCGCATTGGAGGAACCAAAGACAAGTGGAGATGACAGAACGTCTTCAATTCTTCGAAGCCTCTTTGGCTTCAAAGGGTCCATTGAAAATTACCTTGCTTCTTTAGAAGTTTGAAAAAGGCATTCCCATGACCCCAAATGTAGGAGATGAATCTGCCGAGTGCCACCATGCATCCAAAGTGAGCTTTTGGACGCCTTTTCCGATTGGTCGGAGGCTTCATCTTCGAGATTGTATTGATTTTTTCCGGGTTTGCCTCGATGCCTCATTGTGAAACAATGAATCCGAGTAATTTCCCGCGGGACTCAAGACGATTTTTCGTGGTTGAGCTTCATTTTGTAGGCCCTTAGGCTTTCAAAGGTTTCGCTAAGTCGATATGAGGTCTTCTTCACCGCGATTTGACGACAACGCTATCAACGTATGCCTCCACATTGCGCCCGATCTGGGAATGAAAGCACCGCTGTATAGCATGTTGGTAAGTCGCGCCAGCGTTCTTCAAGCCGAATGGCATTGTGACGTAGCAAAATGCTCCAAACGGAGTGATGAATGAAGTCCTCGATGCGCCTTTCCTCCTTTAGCCTAATCTGTGATATCCTCGAGTAGGCATCCGTAAAGCTAAGGAGTTCGTGAGTCTACCGTGGAATCTACCACTTGGTCAATACAAGGCAACCCGAAGGATCTTTTCGGCGTGCCTTGTTGAGATCGGTATAATCAACGCACATGCGCCAGCTTTTATTCTTTTTGCGAACAAGCACTGGGTTCGCCAGCCAGTCAGGATGGTACACTTCTTTTATAAAGCCTGCTGCTAACAGCTTCGTGATTTCCTCCTTGATGGCCTCTTTCCTGTCTTGAGCGAACCTTCGGAGCCGCTGCTTGATGGGTTTGGCCTTCTCGTCAATGTTCAAAGAGTGCTCGATCACCTCCCTGGGAACGCCGGGCATGTCGGATGGTTTCCACGCGAAGATGTCCCGGTTGGCCCGGAGGAAGGTGACGAGCGCGTCTTCCTATTTAGCGGTGAGGCCTGTCCCAATCAAAGCTGTCTGGTTGGAGCTAGACGGGTCGAGGATTACCTTCTTGGTCCCTTCATCAGGCTTCAAACTTGTCTTAGCCTGCTTCTTGGTTGGTACTTCTCCTTCATCTTCTCGATGTGCGGCCGCCTGCCGGATCTTCTTTCTGTCGTCTGCTATCTCTTGAGCTTCAGCCATCTCGCAGCTTTCTTTGTCGCAGACAAACGACCGCTTGACATCGCCATGTACAGAGATTATACCCCTCGGTCCTGGCATTTTCGTGACGAGGTAGGTATAATGGCACGGCCATGAATCGCCAAGCCGCCTTCCTGCATGGCGTGATATGCCGCCCGAAGTCACCTACCTCGGTTAAGGTACTCGTCCGAAATTCTCCTTGGTTCCAAACGTGACCGCAAGGTGATTTGGCCGAGTGGAACGGAAGAAGTTCCGGGGATTACTCCATGGAAGGGTGAGGAGCCCCGCTTCAACTCGGAGCGAGGAATCTTCATCTCGTCGAAAGTCTTGGAGAAGAGTACATTGAGTCCACTTGCTCCGTCGACCAGCACCTTTTTGAGCTTGACGTTGCAAACCACCAGGTCCAATACCGGCGAATTCTTCCGGGGTGCGGATGTGGTCCGGATGGTCGGAGCGGCTAAAGGTTATGGGGACTCGGACCATTTGAGGTAATCGAGGTACACCGCACGATGGCGTTGACGTCTCTTTCCGTGAGCTTCTGCTTTCGCTTTGACTCATAGGCCATTGAGCCCCGTAGATGTAATTGAGTTCCCGTTCCATCTTTTGATATTCTCCGTCGTCATCTTCAGGGGGATCTTGTTCCTTCTTCTCTTCTACCTTTGCTTCGCCTTTGGCGGGTCGCCTTCTGGACTCTCTGGCAAACCTCCTCAAAGTGAAACAATCCTTCGCCGCATGTTTACTATTTGGGTGAAAGGGGCATATCGCCTCCATCACCGTGTCATAGTTGTCGGCCCGTGGCGCGCGTTGTCGGTCTTGCTCGGCCGCCGCCACTATTTCTTCAGGCTTCCGCTTTCTGTCACGTTGTCTTGATGACTCAGCGTAATCCTTTTTGTCCTTCTAACGTGGGCGATCATCTTGCCGTTCGGCCAAAGCATCTGAGGCCGTTGCATACCGATCTGCCAGCTCAAACATCTCCCTTACGGTGGATGGCGGCTTCCGAGACATCTTTTTGATCAAGTCGGGGTCGTTGACTCCCTTCTGGAATGCTGCGATGACTGCTGCCTCCGAGATGTCCCTGATCGTATTCTTCTTCTGCATGAAGCGCCGGATGAATTCTCGGAGCGTCTCGTTCTTCTTCTGGCGAAGCTGGTATAGGTCCCACTATGTTCCAGGTCGCTCGTAAGTGCCCTGAAAATTGGTGATGAAATGCTCACAGAGTTCCTCCCAGGAGTCTATGGAATTCGCCGGGAGCCCCGTGAGCCATGCTTGAGCCGAAGAGGTGAGCATGACCGGGAGATAATTAGCCATCACATTGTGATTTCCCCCAGCGGCCATGATCGCAAGGGAGTAAACTTGGAGCCAAGCTTCCGGATCTCTTTCTCCGTCAAATTTGGTGATGCTTTTTGGGTTGAACCCTTCGGGCCAAACCACTCGGCGAAGGCGAGGAGTGAAAGCCCGGATGCCCTCAATAGGGCCATTGCCCCGCTTTTGCGGAGAACGACGGTGAGGCGACCTGGCTCGGTGACCCTCACTTTCTCCTCCGTCGTGGTAACGGAGGTTTCGACGGTCTTCTCGGTCGTCGTGGCCAATGCCAAACGCTCATAGTCATCTTCGCGCTTGCGGCGCTTTTCATCTTCGCGATCACGCTTTCTGGCGTTCAAATCTGCACGGAGGTCCCGATCGATGTCGCGGAAGCGCCCTCCTCGTCGGCTCGCGCCAGGGCGATCGCGGGTCAGATATCGCTTTCGACTGCGAGCAAACGAGGCGAGTACGAGATGGCTCCTTTTCTCTTGGCGCCTCTTGGTGCTGCTGAATTGCCGCCGCCGCAACCATAGCCTGAACTTGGGCTACGATCGGAGCGGCCGGGCTATCCGGTCCGAGCAGTGGTCCCAAGGTGTCGAGAAGCGTCTTGGAAGCGACGATGTTCTGCTGAGGAGTATGGAAAACCGATTGGTTTCCCACCTTCGTCTGCAAGATTTCTTCATTCACGCTACGGCCTCTGTGCTGGAGGAGTCGCGCATGGTTTTCTTGATGGTGATGGTTTTCCTCCGTCGCATTTGCCGCGTCCTTTTGCGGAGGGTCCGTTTCGATCACAAAAACGCTGCAAAAGCTTGGGGAATTTCCTACCTCACCCTCTGGATTGGAGGTGCAGGAAGATGGAGCGCACCGTCCAGCGAATCTGAGTGGTTTTCCTGCGTATTCGACCACTCGGGGCTCACTATTAGCCAGTCCTGACTCGAGACGAGGATCAGGCCCTTGGCTTACTGCCCAGGGACAGATGGCCATGCCTGGTTCTGATCCGAGTGGTTGGCCGGCTAAGAGAACCTCAGAATTGGTTCCAGATCGGAACTGATCCGAATCCGAAACGGAGAGACGACCAAAGTTGTCGGCGATGAAATCCAAGCTTCCAAAGCGAAATACCTGAGCTGGCGCGAAGATGGCCATGCTTCTGAAGATCGCCATCGAGCTTGTCATGATTGATCCTAGCGCAGCCCTACCGGCGCGCTAACCGCCGACGCTTGTTACCGGCTAATAATGAAAAGGGGCTACGCTACTGACCCAAACTCGATGGTTGCACAAGAACCCCGATGTATATGTGTTCGGCTCTCACGGTGGAGATAATACCCTAGTCCTGTGCTCTGAAATTATATGTGGCTAGCTGATTGCTGATGAGATATCCTGTGTTTGAGGTGCCCCGTCCCCTCCCTTTATATAGTAGAGAAGGGCGGTTACAATATTGAGTCCTACTCGGATACGAAGTAGGGGTTTCTATCCTGAGCTCGTATCGGTTTGGATTACAATCATCCCTTGCCCAATACGACTCGGTTTCTTTAACTAAGGTCTATCCTGATTCTTCACGCTTTGCTCAGCCCAAGTAACCTTCAGTCTTATCCAGTCGACATGACCCAAGTTCGCCTGGCTGGGCCTTGCAGGACTGCTTGGTGGGCCCCGGGACATACATATCCCACAGTAGCCCCCGAGTGCTTCATGATCGAATGCCTTCCAGCTGCTAAGCCTTCCCGAGTGCTTTTAGCCTGAGTGCTTGTCGTCGGGCAAAAGAGGTCACGAAGAACTCGCCGAATATCCCCCCCGACGTCATCCTGGAGACGCTGGAACGTGCCAACGGGCAAATCATCCAGGGTGTCAAGAAACGAGTTGCAGATGAGCTCGAACGCTGCGGCAAGACCTGGGCGGACGAACTTCCCACCATCCTATGGTCTATTCGTACCACGACAAGCCGAGCCACAGGGTCCACACCCTTCCGGCTCGTGTTTGGTACCGAAGCCGTCCTGCCTCCCGAGGTTACACTGGGCTCTGCCAGGGTTAGCTTGGTCGACCAAGTCGACTTCGAGCACGAGCGGTCTCTCGACCTTACCCTCGCAGAAGAAGTAAGATGCCGTGCACTGCTACGATCAACGCACTACCTGCAAGCTCTTCGCAGACATGCGTCTCGGTTGGTATGACCTAGGAAGCTCTTTGTTGGGGACCTAGCCCTAAGGCGGATTCAGGGCTCATCCAGCACCAACAAGTTATCCCCACGGTGGGAGGGCCCCTATAGAGTCATTTCAACAGATCGCGCGGGGGCTTACCGGCTAGCGATGCCCGATGGCAAAGAGCTCTCTAGCTTGTGGAACATAGATCAGCTTCGGAAGTTTTATGTGTAACCTCTATACCTTAAATTTCAATAAAGCTGTTCTTCCATTCTCGCCCTTTATGTCTGCTTCCGCTTGTGTTGCTACTGTTCTTTTTTCCGAGACTCCTTTTTCTTCGAACACGACCTTCGTACGCAGCACATTTGCTCTTGGTCTAAGTGTCACGAGTTTGACATTCACCCCCAGTGGACGAGCTAAAACATAAGCCGAACCTCTTCGCAATCTAGCTGTCCCCTGTGCCCGGGTCCGAGCCAAGAGCCTCGCCACTTTGACTCTGGAGCAGTGCGCACGGTCGCGGTTGTGTTTCGAACGTTAGTCCGGGCGTAACCGTCTCGTCATCGATCTCGCTTTTGTCACGTCTATGTCCTCTGCGGACTTTTTCTCCATTCTACAGGTCATGTTCACTAGCGTCAAATCTTGCGCCCAAGGCCGGCGTCGTCGACCTCGGGCCCAACGGGGGCTGGATTAGGGTATCCTGTTGGTATACGACCTACGGCGCTTGACTAGGAGCGAAAAGGCCAAACACCAAATGTACTCGCCTAAGCGGAGGAAACGAATGGGGTGAGAGTTCTCGACTTTCCAATAGTAGCATAGCTCTATTAACACGTCTTATCTTAAGCGTTTTTATAGATCGGACATCTCATGGGCAAGCCTCTCCTGCTCGAGCTCGTCGACCTTGGCCCTCAAGGTCGACAGCTCCCCCTGGTACTGGAGAGTTTCCTTGGAGTGCTCCGCGGCTCGGTGTCGTGCGTCCTGGAGTTGGGCCATGGCGCCCGCCGCCGCCTTTTTAGCGTGCTCGAGCTTCCCTTCAAGCTCTGATACCTTGGCCTCGAGCTCTGAGGACGCCTTTGCCGAGGAAGCCGCTTGTTCCGCGGCAGCTTTCTCCAGCGCCACGACCTTGGCTCGCTCAGCCTCGAGGGCCACACTGGTGCGCTCGAGTTTCCCTTCAAGCTCCAGGATTTTGGCCTCGAGTTCGGGGGACACTTCCGTCGAGGAAGGCGCCTGCTCCGCAGCGGCTTTCTCCAAGGCCTCGACCTTGGCCCGCTCGGCCTCGAGCACCTTGGCCGAACGCGTGCGTTCTTGCTCCATGACCTTGAAGCCATGCTCGCGCTCGGAGGCCCTGGCCTGCTCGAGCTTGGACGCGTGGGCAACCTCCTGCGCCAACATCGTTCGGCGAAGCTCTTCAAGTTCCCCGGCCTTCTGCTCGAGCTCCTCCTGATCGACCTCAATGGTCCTGATGAGTCTGGAGCACTCAGCCTCCCGCGCCTCCACCACGCTCAGGAGGCCCCTTAGCACGTCGGCGTGCTCTTGGAAGCCTCGCAATCCTTGGGAGACATTATCGATCGCCTTCATGACAGGAGGGGTGGTCCGAGATAAGAGACAAGGAACTCAAGCTTACAAGCTACAAGGTATGTGGAGGCGTCCTTACCCCGTGAACTCGGCTCTCCAGGCTTGCGCGCGTATACTCCTCGCGATCGTCGATACGATCACGGGAGATCTCCTCCTCTTCGTCGCCCACGGCTCCTGGGGTGAAGTCGGCCGTGACGACCATCGGCGCGCTCGTGCCGAGACCTCCAGTCCCCACGTGGGCGGCGGCCTGGGATCCCGACGCCTCCTCCGGAGGGCCCAACTTGCCGGCAGGAGAGGGCGCGGCAGCAGCATTGGTCCCGACCTCGGTGGTCGGGGCTCCGCTCATCTCCGGCGCCGGGGGACGGTGGTCGGAACCACCGCGCGATCTTCCTCCGTGACATGAGGTATCACGGCCTCGGCCCCAGGTGCGGCGTCGGTCGAGCAGGCCCGAGGTGCCTCTGCGGCGTGGCCGTCTCCGGTGGCCCGGGGCGTCGCGTCCTCGGCGCCCGAGGCGACGGTGGGCAAGAGCGGCTGGGGAGCCTCCGCGGCTGCAACCGTCGCGCTCTGGGTGCTCTCCCCCACGCCGACTTCAGGAAGGTCAGTGGCAGCGACGTCCTCCATCTCGCCAATGTCAAAATCCGTGCTGGTCGCGGGCTGGAGCTCTTCCTCGTCCGAGTCGTCGACGCCTTGGTCGAACTCGCCGACCGGGACCAGGCTCGGCGCCCCCGGTGGGGACCGCGTCGGGCGCGAGGGTCGGCATGGGGCCAGCACGTAGGAGTCCGTCTCCTCCTCAGACTCGGACTCGCCCTGGACAACAGCCATCGTCAAAACAGGCAAGTTTCGAGCTCAGGTGCTCAAGGTCTGCGATCAAAAACATACACTAAGCCAGAAAGATACGGGGGAGACAGTGTAGTCCAGGAGGCCAGGAATTTACCTGAGTCACCAGCCTCTGCCTCATTGAGGGTCGGCGAAGGTCTTGTTGCCCCGAGGCTGATGGGGCACTTCGCTTGCGTGTCCTCGCGACCTGGGGTCTCGGAGCCCGTGCCGGCTCCACGTCATCCGCTGCGGCGGGGCTCCGAGCTTGAGGCCCTGGAGCCGGGAAAGGGCTCGAAGTCCTAGCGGCGGCCGCCGCGCTCTGTTGCTGCAAAAAGGAGAACACGTCAAGCCACGAGGCGCACGAGCATGGGCTCGGAGGCTCGGCCATCGGGATCCTTACCATGGCACGGTCGCCCCACTCGGCGTGAGTTTTCTTTGCCTCCTGGCGGTCCGCCCCGGCCGGGGAGGACCTTTTCTTGCCCTTTTTGCTCTTGCCCCCCTGGGCAACGGGAGCATCCGCCTGGCTGTATCGAACAGCTCCTGATGGTCCTGCGTGCACGAGTGGATCAAGAAGGGCCTCGAGGCCACTAAGTCAAGCTCTTGGTCAGGTTGGTTTACCTCGGCCTTTTGGCGGAGCACGTTCTTCGGGATGGAGTCGTCCATGGAATAGTTGTGCGCCAGTTTCCTGAACATCTCATTCATCCTGGCGGCAACCCAGGACTCCTTCGGCGCTGCAAAGAGGAACGCACTTCAAAGAAGATCGAGGGGCAGATTCGAGCAAGACCACGAGGCGGGAAAGGCTTACCAAACGTGCCCTCGCGGGTCGAGTCGACGCGCCCTTGGATCTCGTAGAACGGGTGCGTTCGCCTCCGCAGGGGGGACACCCGATTCCGCAGGAAGTCGACAGCGATCGCCTGCCCGGTGAGACCGCACGCGGTGCAGAGATGTATGGCAGCGATGGCCTCTTCGTCGGCCTCGAGATCGTCCGCCTCCGGGGTCTCCTTCTTCCCGCCGACGGGCTTTCCTCATATGACAAGTCCGAAGTTCCCCTTTCTTCGTAGAACCACCGCTGCACTATGGCCCGAGGGAGTCCCGAGCTTGGATCTTGGGGAAGGACCACTTGAGCCCTGTCCGCTACCGAAAGTAGAGGCACCCGACCACGGGGTCCTTCCCAGAGCGGAAGAGGCTGAAGTACCGAAAGAAGAGCGAGGGGTTGGGAAGGATTCCGAGGAACCCCTCGCACAAGTGGGAGAAGATGGCGAGAGTAAGGATGGAGTTCGGCACCAGGTTTATGAGTTCGATCTCGCAACTGGTGAGGACCACGGAGAGGAATTCGCTCTCCGGGTCCGCAGCCAAGAGGACGAGTGCTCGGTGCAAACGATCTCGCGTCCCTGGGCGTGGCTCGGTCTCGCCACCCGGCAGCCGCCATGTGAATGGATCGAGCGATCCTGTGGTCTCGAAGTTCTTCATCCTTGCAAGCGACAACGTGCTCCTCCCTAGCTTGGCCATCGCGGCGATTTTGGTTCAAGGTGGGAGAGGAGGTTTCTGCTTGGGCAAGGAGGCTTGGAAGGCGAAGGGCGCTGGTCGGGAGTTTTCTCAACAGTTGCTGCGGTTTCGGGTTTATAGGCTGCACCAACACCGAATCCAGTTCGCGGCGCTTCGAAGGGCGCGCTGGCCACGATATAGGTGCAGTTAAGGCCCGGGCTGCGGTTTTGAGACATAGCAGGTGTCCACCAACCGTTCGCATCCGTACCAGAGTTCCGGAGACCAAGAGACGCCAGGTGTCGATCCATCATGGCCTGGCGCTACGTTTTTCGCCCGACCTCGACCTCAAGCTCGAAGGTTCCAGAAATTGGCCCCGTCTGTAGAGGCTCAAGGTCGGCCCGTGCACCAGCCACGACCTTAAGCCTCGGGGCTAGCTGACGAGGGCTGGGCGTCCCTTGACCGGCGGGCGCATGGTCAATGGACCCCCCAAGCTCGGGAGGCCCCGACCACGACCTGAGCGTGTGCCGAGGTGCTCGACCTAGAGCGCGCTGGACTCGAGCACGGTTCCGCACGACCTCGAGCTCAGGTCGGCCCTCGTTCGAGCCGTAGTCCTCCCCGGTTTTCGGATCGTGCATTTGATCCGGCGGCTGCCGAGAGGGTCGTCGGGGATGAAGCGGATCGTGCAACAAGTCCTAATAGCATCGCCAAATCTCAATGTGCATGAAGGCCACTTCCCAGGAATCTCTCCCATCCGTTGCGTGCAGAGGAGGTATAAGACCAAGGGTGCGCAGTCTCTCGGGGGACACGAAAAAAAAGACAACACACAACACGCCATAGCTCGAGCTTAGACATAACCATCGTTGAACTTGAGCTGTAACACACCCCTGTACTCAAAAATAGCTAAGAAAACTGCCGCAAAGCGACTGGAGTAGAGCTATTACCTTCACAGGGGCTCGAACCAGTATAAATCTCGCCCTCACGCTCGTTGTCGTCTTGCTCCGACCATCATCACGTCCACTCCATTCCTCCGTTTGAGCAAAGCGCAGCTCGGGTCCCGTATCACACTAACCCCCATCTCATTTCTTGCGGTTGGCGATCCCGATCATCGATACTTAGTGATCTTGCAATTGAAATTAGAGTTAAAAATTTAGAAACCTCCTATTCACCCATCTCTAGTCGGTTATCCTTAATCCTACAAGTGGTATCAGAGCTACGACTCCCTTTTGGGGCTTTACTGCCTAGAGAGTAAGGATAGCTAGCGATGGGGTGTCAATAGGTAAAGCACCATTTTCAATGGCACTAATTATGTATATTAGAAAATTTATATGACCGTTTATCTCAAGGCCATGAGCCCAAGTATATGGAGAATTGTAGTTGAGAGTTTTGCTCTAGGAGTTAATCCCACACTCACAATGGAACAAGAAGAGTAAAATACTCATCTCAATGCTCAAGCTATGAACGCTTTTTTTGGTGCTTTGAACGCAGATGAGTTCAATTGAGTAAGCAACCTTGAAACCACACATGATATTTGGACAACCCTCTCGAAAATTCATAAAGGGACATCCTCGGTCAAAGAAGCCAAACTGCATATACTTCGGATCAAATATGATAGCTTTATTATGTTACCCCATGAAAATATTAATGAGATGTATTCACGGTTAAATAACATAGTAAATGAGCTCAAGGGTGTTGGGGCGTTGCTAACCGATATTGATATTGTTCGTAAGATGCTTAGGGTTCTTTCAAAAAATATAAAACTTTGGTGACATTTCTCAATTCACCGGAGTTACCAAGGATGAAGCCAACCGGACTTCTTGAAAATCTCATCACTAATGAGATTTACAAGAAGGACAAGGAAGAGCTTTTGGAGCAAAACTCTTTGAAGAAGAAGAATATCGTCTTCAAGGCAAAAGAGGAGTCAAACGATGAGGCGCTTGATGACTCCGATGATAAAGACACCAAGGAGGATATGGCACTCCACGTGAGAAGGATGAAAAAGTTTATGAGGAGGCATTCAAGCTCAAACGCTCCTCAAAAGTTTAAGAAGAGGTAACACTCTAGCACAAACCGGTATACAAATATCCGGTACTATGAGTGTGATGAGAAGGGGCACATCGCCTCTCATTGCCCCAAGAAGGAGGACGACAAGAACAAATTGCCCAAGAAGAAGAAAGCTTTTCAAGGGAAGAAGAAGCTCTTTAAGAAGCTTCAAAGGATGGCAAAGGCGAAGCTCACATTGGAGAATGGGATTCTGAAGAGAAATATTTAGATTTCGACTCCTCCAAGGATGATACACCTTCAAGGAAGAACAGTCTCGCCGATGTTGCCATCAAGGAGGCTTTTTCGAGATTCATCACTCCTTTGTGTCTAATGGTAGAAGAAGAAATTAAGGTAAAATCTCATGACGATGATGAACTTATACATGATGTACTTATGCACATGCTTGAGGAGTTGAATGAGTACCTCAGTAAAGAAAAGTCTAAACATAAGGTTTTGAGAAAAGAATATATTTCCCTCGAAGATTCTTATGAGGAGCTAAACGAAGCTCATGAGACTTTCCTTACGAAGCATCATTCGAAGCCTCAAAATGATGTAGGCATAGGTTGTAATATTTTAGATGATATGCTTAGTTTAAAAATTGATTCATGTTGTGTAGCGAAAACTAGCATATCTACCTCTTGTGATGATTTACTTGATATGCCTTCAATTTCATGTTCTAGATCAATTTCTTATCATAAAAGTTTAGTTGTTGAAAATAATAAGCTTAAAGAATAAGTAGATAAACTTAGCAAAATTTTAAGTAATCAAAGTTGTTCCTATAATAAGTTCTTGGGTAGGTTCCCAAGAAGGGTAAGAAACTTAGTAACAAAGCTCCTCGGTTTGTGAAATCAAATGGAAAGCTTTGTTATAAATGTCATGATGTAGGGCATGTAGCAAGTGATTGTCCTTTAGGCAAATCACCTAAAAACAATGTTTATGATTCATGCTATGTTCTTAAGAAAAATAGAAATAATAATATTGTTGCTAACTTTGTTGGGACTCCTATACTCGGTCAAAGAAAAAAAAAGTCATTTGGGTGCCCAAAACCTTGGTTACTAACCTCCAAGGACCCAAACAAATTTGGGTACCTAAAAAGGTTTGATTTTATTTTATAGGTGAACTACAAGACCGGTGGACCACATTGGGTGTTAGATAGCGGGTGCACTCAACACATGACCGGCGATCGGAAAATGTTCACCACATTTGAATCGGGGGTGGGCAACATGACAAGATCACATATAGGGATAATAGAAAAGGAAAGGTGCTAGGATTGGGTAAAATTGCTATCTCAAATGATCTTTCTATTTCAAATGTCTCCTTAGTTGAAACATTAAATTTTAATTTGCTATCTGTTGCTCAAATTTGTGATCTTGGTCTTACTTGCACATTCTCTAAAAATGGAGTAGTTATTTCTAAAGAAAATAATAATTCTTTAGTATTCAAAGGTTTTAGATTTGGAAATTTGTATTTAGTTGACTTCATCTCAAATGAGTCATGTCTTCAAACTTGCTTAATAGCAAAACCTTCTTAGGTTGGTTATGGCATAGAAGACTAGCCCATGTTGGGATGATTTAACTCAAAAAGATTTTCAAAAATGATTTAGTTGTGAGCTTGAAAGATGTGAAGTTTGAAAAAAATAGACTTTGTAGTGCTTGTCAAGCTAGCAAGGAAGTATCTAGTTCTCATCTTTCAAAAAGTATCATGTTCACTTCTAGACTATTAGAGCTCTTAAATATGGATTTATTTAGCCTGACAACTAATAAGAGTATCGAGGGTAATTTTTATTGTTTAGTAATTGTTGATGATTATTTGAGGTATACTTGGGTATTTTTCTTAGATGATAAATCCGAAACCTCCAAAATTTTCAAAAGATTTGCAAAAAGGGCTCAAAATTAATTTGATTTTAAAATAAAAAAAATTCATAGTGATAATGGTTTCAAGTTCAAAATTACAAGAATTAAAAATTATTGTGATGAACTTGGAATAAAACATAAACGTTTCGCCACCTACACTCTGGAGCAAAATGGAATTGTAGAACAAAAAAATCAAACATTAATTGAAATGGCAGGAACAATGCTTGATGAATATGGCACTTCGGATAGTTTTTGGGTGAAAGCCATTAATACCACTTGCCATGCAACAAATAGGTTTTATTTGCATCATCTTTTGAAATAGACTTCCTATGAGCTTCTCATTGGAAGAGGGCCAAACATTTCTTACTTTCGAGTCTTTGGTTGCAAATGTTATATTTTGAAAAATGGTGTTCGGCTCTCAAATTTTCAAAGTCGTTGTGATGAAGGTTTCTTGCTTGACTATTCTTCAAATAGCAAAGCTTATTGTGTTTTTAACAAAAATAAAGGTCTTGTTGAAGAAACTTGCGATATTGAGTTTGATAAAACTAACAGCTCTCAAGAAGAGTAAGAAAATTTGGATGATATAGACGACGAACGTTTAAGAGAAGCAATGAAGAACATGACGCTTGGAGATGTGAATTTGAAAGTGAATAAAGAAAATCAATTCTCATCCACTCATGTTGAACCATCTACTTCCACAACGCCAAGTCAAGTTCAACAATTGATGTGGATGAGGAGAATGATCAACAAATTTAACCTGTACCTTAAAGATTATTCGAGGTATACTTGCGATGTTGAATTTGATGAAACTAATGGCTTTCAAGAAAATTAAGAGAATTTGGATGATGTAGGTGATGAAGGCTTAAGGGAAGCAATAAAAAACATGACACTTGGAGATATCAAGCCGGAGGTGGATAAGAGAGATCAATCCTCATCCACCCAAGTTGAGCTATCAACCTTGAATACCAAGTCAAATTCAACCAATTGTTGTGGAAACAAGGAAGATGATCAACAAGCTCAACATCTACCTCAAATAATCCATCATAGACTCTTCAAAGATGATCCAATAGATCATATATTGGGTGATGTTAGTAAGGGTGTTCAAACTTGATCTTGTGTCACTTCTTTTTTTGTGAACATTACTCTTTTGTATCTTCTTTTGAACCTACCCATGTAGATGAAGCCTTAGATGATCTGGATTGGGTGAATGCTATGCATGAGGAGTTGAACAACTTCACCCGAAATGATGTTTGGACACTCATTGAAAGACCCATCGATGAAAACGTGATCAACACTAAATAGGTATTTCGAAACAAACAAGATGAAAATGGTATTTTGGTAAGAAATAAGGCTAGATTAGTGGCGCAAGGGTTCACACAAATCGAAAGATTGAATTTTCATGAAACCTTTTGTAAGGACCCGAATCCAACCATTCGAATCCACTGTGTTTTTCCGCACTAGTCCCAGGATCAAACGCTAGTGCACACAGCTTAACATCGGTAAGCATCATATCATACACAACGATAAGAATAATAGGACTTTATTGATTGAATGTAACTAGTGTATGATCTTATGATCACTTACATTATTCAGCCTTGCAAGGCTATAATAAGACCAATAAGACAAATGCAATGAAAGTAGTAGAAAATGTAGATGTCCCATCAAGACACCACAAAGCGATCGACAAGGATTGGCCTAGTGACACGCGTCCACCTGAAAGTTCTTCTCCAATATTGAAGATGATTCCTCCACTGTTGTTGGTTGTTAAGCAAGGGTGAGTACACCAACACGTACTCAACAAGTTGTGCACAGAATGCATTTCTATTATAACTATATGCAGGCTTATTCCAAAGGAATGGCTAAGGGTTCATTTGCAGTAAAGCAGCATTTACGAACACATACATAATGTGGATTGAAAAGACAGTAAAACAAATAATAACAAGTAAATAGATTCAGCGATTCTCAAATAAACCCAAGTTCTTCATCCTAAATCAAGTTCCATTATCCACATGGCATCCCGCCATCCCATCCAGTTGTTTATTTTAATTAACTACCCTTAGTTGACCGAGGCAAGACTAACCAAGAGTTCATCATAAAACCAAATACGACCGCCCAATTGCCACTCTTGGCCCACCAAATGCGACCGCCCAATTGCCACTCTTGACCCACCAAAAACCAAATGCGACCGCCCAATTGCCATTCTTGGCCCACCAAAAACCAAATGCGACCGCCCAATTGCCACTCTTGGCCCACCAAATGCATCACCAATTGCCACTCTTGGCCCACGAAACAATCTTGCCACTTGCCTCGGTTTAAATCATTTTTCCCACCCCAGTTGATTACCAAACACCACGTGCTCTTCATTAAATCAACATCGCTATGTGACTCATTGTCACAACAACTCAATCTCTTTGTGCGACCACACATGGCCTACAAATTATTATCATAGTTCCATATTCCATTAGTCAAGATTAATAAACAATATTCCATGAGCATGTGATGACGTGGCATGGCTAAGCATCTCTAATTCGGTCTAACCACCCATGTTGATTTTCTATTTAACCAACTATAATTAACCAACCTATGGTGACAGGTGGATCATGGCATACAACTAGCAAGGTAGGGTATAATTCAAAGGGTACGATAGCTAGTCCCAAATTTAGGTTGAAATCATTTATACACATAAAATAACATGTGATAAGGTAAATCAAAATAGCATGCAATCTAATTCATGGGTGCAACATGATCAAAGCACAACTTGCCTTGCTTAAGCTCCTGGTATTGTTCCGAAGATTGCTCTTGAGTGATTAATTCCTCCTTCGAAACCTCGCTCAACTCAACGTCTACGCGAATCGAGAAGAAATAGCAAATAAACAACCAAAATCAAAGAGCAAACAAATTCAAAAATTCAAATAAAAGCCACTATTAGAAAGATCTCATTTTTACAAATTTTTAGGAATTTGAATCGCCTCAAACGGAGTTTGTATGCAAAAGTTATAAGGTTTTGAAGTTTTAAAATCCTGAAAATACCCTAAAATAATAAATCCGGATTTTGCCGAATTATTTTTATATGGAAAATCTGGATTTTTCGGCGTCAGCTGACACATGTGCTCACGTGGCGCCAACTCATTGCCACCTCAGCGCCACACGGGCGACTCCGTCTACGTGGCGCCACGTGTCAGCGAACCATCCATCCACCTCAGCCGGCGGCGCGCACGGCCCTAGGATCACCGGCGGTGAGCAAACGTCACCTCTCCAATCTCACCTCGACGTCGCCAATCTGATGACGCGGCTGGCTTCGCTTCTCGGTCACCGGAGCAGCGGCGGCGCGGCGTTCTTCTCGGCGGCGACGGCCTTCACGGCAAATCTTCTCTCCGGTGATGCTCCGGCGGAACAACGGTGTGCACCAGTTGCGTCTAGACACGGCGAATGCGGTGACCCGGCTGGTGGCTCGAAATGATGATCGACGGCGACTGATCGACGCGGGGGAAAACTTGCGGCGTGCGCTCGGCAAACCTTGGATTGCGGCGGCTGTGCGGCGGCTCTCCAGCTAAGATCTTGGGCTCTAGTTCGTCTCTTCCTTGCGCACCTGGTGCTCCTTTTATACAACGCGCGGCGGCCGGATTTGGCAAGGTTCAACGGAGAGTCCACGATGGCTACGGCATGAACACCCAGTCCGGCTCGGAGACGGAACGAAGACGAAGACCGGATGGGCGACGCGTGGCGAATCGGACAACTAGGCTTTACGCACGCGCTAGGGTTTCCTATTGGATTTCGGCGTGATGAAGTGATCCAACGGTCGGCATTAATTCTTTTAAAACCTGCTGGCCTGCACAGTAACTGGGCTGGGCCTGTTACTGTTCATTCAATTTTTCCCTGATTTTTCGATTTAATTTAAATAAGGAAATTCATTTGATTTATTTAGGGTAGTAAAAATATTCTAAAAACTCCAAGAAAAATCTCAAAAATACTTTGAGACATTCTGGGCTTAAATAAAATATTTTCACAAAAGCTTTATTTTAAATTTATATATTTATAATTAATCTTTAGCAGATAGTACTATTATTTAATTCAAAATAATTCAAATAGATCCCAGAAAATCCAAATAAATTCAGAAAATTCACAAAAATCATATTTAACAGTAAAATAATATTTAATAAATAAAATGCCAAAAATTGGGATGTTACACCTTTGCACCCGTAGCTAGATTAGAAGCTATTCGAATCTTGCTTGCATTTGCATCTTGTTTTGATATCAAATTATTTCAAATGGATGTAAAGAGTGCATTTTTAAATGGACAAATATCCAAATTGGTATTTGTAGAACAACCTCCCAGTTTTAAAAATCCTAAACACCCAAATTATGTGTATAAACTCTCTAAGACGCTATATGGTCTCAAACAAACTCCTAGAGTATGGTATGAGTGGCTTAGAGATTTTCTAGTTTCTAAAGGTTTCAAAATTAGGAAGGTTGATACAACACTCTTTAATAAAATAATTGATGGAGAATTCTTTATGTGTCAAAGTTATGTTGATAATATTATATTTGGTTCTACTAATGAAGATTTTTGTAAAGAATTTGGTGATATGATGTCTAGGAAGTTTGACATGTCTATGATTGGAGAATTGAGTTTCTTCCTTGGACTTCAAATCAAGCAACTCAAAAATGGGACCTTCGTGAGTCAAACCAAGTACGTAAAAGATTTACTCAAGAGGTTTGGTATAGAAGACGCGAAGCCCATCAAGACTCCAATGGCATCCAACGGGCATTTTGATCTAAATGAGGAAGGTAAACTGGTAGATTTAAAACTTTATCATTCTATGATTGGTAGTTTACTTTATCTCACCACTTCTAGACTCGATATCATATTTAATTTTGCATGTATGCGTGTTTTCAAGTTTTACCTAAAGAATGCTATTCAGTGGCCGTTGAGAGAATTCTAAGATATTTAAAGCATTCCTCAAATATAGGGTTATAGTATCCCAAAGGTGCTAAATTTGACTTAGTTGGGTATTCAGATTCGAATTATGTTGGTAGCAAAGTGGATAGAAAGAGTACCTCCAGGAGTTGCCAATTGTTAGGTAGGTCCCTAGTTTCTTGATTCTCTAAGAAACAAAATTCTGTAACCCTATCCACCATCAAATCTGAATATATCTCCGTTGGTAGTTGTTGTGTTCAATTATTGTGGATAAGGCAAACTTTAATAGATTATAGAATAAATTTAAAAAATGTACTTCTTTTATGTGATAATAAAAGTTCTATTAAAATAGCCAACAAACCGGTCCAATACTCAAAAACCAAATATATAGATATCCGTCATCATTTCTTAAGAGATCAGGTGAGTAAATGTGATATTATGATTAGCCACATTAGAACCGAAGATCAATTAGCGGATATCCTCACCAAGCCCTTAGAAGAAGCATGGTTTTGCAAATTGAGGAATGAATTAAATATCATAGATATATTTAATGTTATTTGATTATGTGTACAATGATTGAATTTTATTGGATCTTATTTGTTTGTTCGAATTTCTTGATGAGTAACATATTTAAGGGGAGTGTTATACCTTTTATTTGTATACCACATCCCTAGTAATGTGAAAATATCAAATAAGTACAAATATGTTTTAAAAAGGATTCTCTAGATCATATTAGGTCAATATATTTGAAAAATATCTTATTTTAAATCCTAAGGATGTCATTTTCTCAAATACTTCATTTCAAAATATAAATATACTAGTCAAGTGTCCGTGCTTTGCAACAGAAACATATTTTTGAACTAAATAATCAAATTATATCATATGTTTACAAAAATAAATTTGAACTCCTGAATTGCATGGGGAGGAAGAAGTGGGGAATGGCCTAAGATGAGCAGGTGTGGGTGGAAAGAGAAATGCGGTATTGCAATTAATTTCCTTTTTATTCGTAAGAAGTTAGGGGAGCATATCGTGGCCTACAGCTCATATGCCGACGCTGCTTTTCATAGAGGGGAGGAAAGGGAGAACGAACGATCACTACCAACTCGTATTTATATATTAGTAAAGATATAAACCTCATCTTTGATTCAGTTTATTCTATTTAATCTTCTCTATATTGAAAAATATCCCAAAATGCTTTAAACTAAGTCTTGATTTTTACAAAATTTCTCCAAAGTCAAAACTTGGTATATATTGACCTATTAAAATGCACATTATGAGTAATCGCCTTGGAACTAGATTTCTATCATATCTAGATTCACAAAAGGTATTTGAAACTCATATATGCCCAAATGCAAAATTTATCTCCTACCAAGTGTTTATTTTCAAAATCCCTCTTTTACTAAAAAAGAAGTCTATTTGAATAAAAACTATTTGTGAAAGGTTGTTGTTCTTGATTATTTTATTGAGTTAAAGTGCTCTGATAGATTATTCATCATGAAATATGTATAAAAGAGCAACTGCAACTCAATTTGGATTTTGAATGGCGTTTCAACCTATCAGGGCCGGTGCTACCGGGGTTAGTGCGGTAGCATCGAAGGGTGGTATGACAGGCCACTATGCAGTCATACCGGTCTAGTCAAGTAGGGCAGTTAATGCCCAAAAATTTTGGGTTGCATGCCCACTTTCTTCCCTGCCTGCACCCTCTCTTCCTCACTTCTTGTCTCTTTCTCTCTCTCACCTCTCAAGAACTCTCTCTCCTCCAAAATCTCCAAGAAGAAATCCTTCGATCCGAGTTTCACCCCGCAAATATTTTGCTCTCATCTCGATCTACTAACTCAAGGTATCCTTTCCCCTCGTTCTCCTTTGAAATTCCCCACATTCTCTTGCCCTAGGGTTCATATTTGATATTTTAGGTTTTGATGCATAATGTGGAAAAATCATGCAAAATAAATTGAAATCTTCAGAAGTAATGAGTAGATTATTGACTTGTGATATCTATATGTGCCATTGAATGGATCGATCTACTCAAAACTCGAGATTTAGTGAATTTGGGCAAAAGAGGTCCGTGTGGCCGGTCATACCGACCCCTGGGCGGTAGCATCGCCCATGGCCAGTACTACCGGTCCTTGGGCAGTATGACCGGGATGGCTAGACCAAAAATTCCAAAATTTGCATGCATGTTTTGTCACAAATGCATTACAATCCATCTCTAGGGCTATTAATCCTTGTTCTCACCTTATTTATTCGTTGTTATCTCAGTCATCATGTCGAGAACCAAGAACATTCCTCCTCCTCACAACGGTGGGGTTGTTCGCAAATCGGTTCACGGAAGGGGTGTTCCTTTGTGTCATCAGAGTGATAGTGAAGATTCTCATACTCGAGCTGCAAGCCTACAAGGGATAGGGAGATTCAGTTGAAAATTCAAGAAGAACTTGGTGGGACTTCTCGAGGAAGAAAAGGAAAGAAAGCAGTTTTAGAATCAAGTGAGGAAGATGATGAAATGGATGTGGATTTTGAGGAAGGAAATGGGAGTGAGAGTGAAGAGTCCAAAGAAGAAGAGAATTTTGATGACTTTCAGCCTACTTTGGATCAGTGGAAGATAAAGGGGGAGCGATATTTTTCTCTACGATAGGCAAATCAGTATTTGCTCCCTCACAGTGCTACTATGGATAAATTCAGGACTATTTTCCAACAAAAGATATATCATGAGATCTATCTAAATAAGGAATTTGCAGATCATAAGTGGGTGAGTTGGGAATATATCAGGAAGATCCTACTGTTCGTTGGAGTGCCTGAGTTATTCCATGGAGCTAGACTGGTGGAGGAACAAGTTGGCCTAGAGGGGGGGTGAATAGGCAACTTTTTTAATTTTAGTGCTTAAATTATAGAACAACTGTCAAACTTCAACAACTAGGATAGCAGAAGCAATATAAAAGAATGGAGAATTTTGAATAATAGGAAGGCAACAACAAATAATGAGAATGCTTAGAATGTAAATAAGAGACACAAGAGATTTTATCCCGTGGTTCAGAGCTTGTCTCCTAGTCCACGTTGGAGCACTTCTCCTTGAAGTATAGCTCCCCCACAAGCTAGTCGCAGTAGCTTTGGGTCTTCACTATGACAACTCTTTCACCACTCCGGTGAGGTGAGTTCCAAACCTCTCACAGCAAGGTGGCCTTCCACAATCTCCTTTGGATAGGTCATACTTTTACTTCCTTTAAGCCATCTAGAATCACAAGGATTCAAGAGTAATAGACTTCTACACAAGCCTTGTCTCTTGGTTCACTTCAGCACACACTCTAGACTTAAGCTTGGAGTTAAAAACTTAAGGAAGTGTTAAGTTTTTTAGTTCAAGAGTGAAGCACAGTCTCCTTGTGAGAATGAATGCTCAAAGAATGCTAGAATAACAAGGAGATCAAAAAGTTCTATGGTAGATGGCTCAGGAAATGCTTATATACGCATTTGGATAGAAAATAGTCGTTACACCTACCACTGTGACTCGTTGCAACGTGTCAGAGTGTCCAAATTCAGCTTAACACGTTTGCCACGGACTTAGCGAGATAAGCTAGAGATACTGGTCCTGTGTACGCCGGACCAAAAGAGCTTATTCATGCCGGACCGAAAATTTTGGTCTGCCATACATGGGATTTTTGTGAGTTTGGTCCGACGAAGGAATGAGAATACAATATGAGTGTCGGACCAAAAAATTTGGTTCGTCGTACATGGGATTTTTTTTGTGAGTTTGGTTCGGCGAAGGAATGAGAATACAATATGAGCGTCGGACAAAAAATTTGGTCCGCTGTGGATAGGATTTTACAGGAATCAGTAATCTCGGACCTTTTTGACCAGCTGAGATAAATCCAAGAGGATTGCTTTAGCGCCGGACTGATCTTAGTAAAGACATAATTTGGTCCGGTGTAAAAGGGTTTTCAAGAGAATTACCCCTACGGACCATTTTGGTCAAGGAACCGAGAGAAATACAACTACGCCGGACTAAACTTATGAAAAGCGAAAATTGGTCCGTCGTGAAAGAGAAACACTCAGTTAGACAAGAAGGTTTTGGCGCTGGATTAAAAACATGGATTGGTCCGGCGGTAAAGGGTTTTGGGCTAAGGTTGCTCCGGATTTAAAAGAGCTACGACGAAGATGAGTCCGGGGAAATATTTAGGTTAAGGGAGGGATTTTTTATTCAAGAAAAGATAGTTTTTAACTCCAAGCAGTTTTAAATTGTCTTAGCATTATGAACCAATATACTAGCTTGTGCATAGTCCCCCTTCATAGTACGGCCAAACAAAATAGCCCTAGCTACTTGGCTTGAATCATCTCCCAAGCCACAAACTAGTAACAAGAAACCTTAACCTTGTCACTTCAGAGAACTTCCTGATGCTCCATATAATATCTTTCATGTTAGAACCGATAAATACTCACGCGATTGCAGTGGACACAACTATCACTTTCGCGTGGAACTCAAGAAGATGAACACAGGAAGAACACTTGTTTGTGAGACCGAACTCTACTTAGCCTCTTTTCTTCTGTTCACTCTTAATGCAATGATTTGGTACAGACTTAAATACACATGCTGATGAATCGTTGTTGCCCACATCCGACGGTTTGATCCTAAACTTACGGCTCCATATTCTCGACCGAGCCAAACACCATGCATACGCACCACTACACGAGACTTCATCGACTTATTCTTCAAAGATCTCGGCCACACGGCTCAAGGAGAATAAGTCACCGGATGCATGCAGACTACACTCAAGGAGAGGCCACTAACTCAACTAAACGTGCATGCACTCTCAACTAACAAACACATGAGACTAATTCAAATAACTACACATGCATGTGCACACAACTATTGGCTTCACTCGACTGCGATCTGTCCACTGCGCCAAGACGCCATGCATGCGGCTAACTTGAACTCGGTCACTCACGGCTGAACACAAAATAAATGTTAAACAATCTAAACAACAAGATTAAATCCAACAATCACCCCCTCAATCTTGTTGGCCTTTATTTGAGCACATCCTTGCTGAACTTCAAAGCAACGCCGGCTCCTCATCTGCATCAGCAAGAAGTGCCTCCTCCTTCTTTGGCTTGCGACACTCCTTTGCAAAGTGCCCGTACCCTTGACAATTGTAGCAACGCACCTTCGCCTTGTCAAAGGTACTATTCTTCTTGCTAAAGTTTGAATCGCCATCCTTGTTCTTGTACCTAGACTCCCATTGAGCACGAGTGAGGAGAAGATGTTTGTCATTGTTGTCGGCGTCGTGAACGCGCGCACGCTCCTCATACGCCTTGAGCCGTCCCACCGCTTCTTCCACCGTCATCGTCTTCATGTCCCCAAATTGCTCGATGGTGGAGACAATCTGCAGGTACTTGTTAGGAATAGCTCGGAGAAGTTTTTGCACGATGTAGCTCTCCTCCATCTTGTCGCCAAGACCACGAATTTGATTGACGAGAGTCGTCAATCTCATGGTGAAGTCATCTACCGATTCCGTGTCCTTCATGCGCAAACCCTCGAATGCACTTTTGAGGGTCTGTGTGCGCGCCTCCTTGACACGGTCGGCACCAATGTACATGCTTTTCAGCGCCTCCCATTCTTCTTTCGCCGTCTTCTCGGCCAACATGAAGAGCATCTCGTCGGGGATCCCTTGGTAGAAGGCCGCCAATGCCATCTGGTCCAAGCGAGTGTCGGTGACGCCAGGCTCGACAGCTTCCCACACGCCTTGTGCCTTCATGTAGACCTTCACCTTGATAGCCCATGCTGCGTAGTTGCTCCTTGTGAGCATGGGGTACTGCAACGAGACGGTTGAGCTCTCCTTCACCGCCGGTGGCAGTGCTGCCCCATCACCGGAGCCGCTGCTCCCCAACACGTTAGAACGCGTCATCATCTTGGGCATGGATCTTCACCTTCGGCTCTGATACCAAATGTTAGAACCGATAAATACTCACGCGATCGCAGTGGACACAACTATCACTTTCGCGTGGAACTCAAGAAGATGAACACAGGAAGAACACTCGTTTGTGAGACCGAACTCTACTTAGCCTCTTTTCTTCTGTTCACTCTTAATGCAATGATTTGGTACAGACTTAAATACACATGCTTGCAATGAATCGTTGTTGCCCACGCCCGATGGTTTGATCCTAAACTTACGGCTCCATATTCTTGATCG
Source organism: Guadua angustifolia (assembly GCA_036346375.1). Classification (NCBI taxonomy): domain Eukaryota; kingdom Viridiplantae; phylum Streptophyta; class Magnoliopsida; order Poales; family Poaceae; genus Guadua; species Guadua angustifolia. Next base: position 24,699,809 of record CM070514.1, on the reverse strand, counting down.
AGCCAAACACCATGCATACGCACCACTACTCGAGACTTCTCGACTTATTCTTCAAAGATCTCGCCACACGGCTCAAGGAGAATAAGTCACCGGATGCATGCAGCTACACTCAAGGAGAGGCCACTAACTCAACTAAACGTGCATGCACTCTCAACTAACAAACACATGAGACTAATTCAAATAACTACACATTCATGTGCACACAACTATTGGCTTCACTCGATTGCGATCACCCATCAAGCCAAGACGCCATGCATGCGCTAACTTGAACTCGGTCACTCACGGCTGAACACAAAATAAACGTTAAACAATCTAAACAACAAGATTTTATGACTTGAAGTCTTACTTTTGAAATCACTATGACCACTAGGCTCTTTCCCAGTTTTGCTTTTGCTGCCACTGTGATGACTGTCATAACCTTGAAAGTGATGAGACTTATGACTGTGGCTTGCACTACTTGGTGCTACAAAACTTTCATTATTTCCATCATAGCTTTGAGAGGGATATGAGGAATGACTATACCTTCCACTCCTTGGAGCCAAAGGACTTCCACCAATGCTGATGTTCTCATTTTCATTCTCACTACCAACGCTTGGTTCATTTTCTTCTGCAGATCCAAATTCATGTATAGTTTCCATGCTAGGCTGATTTTCTCCTTCTTTCTGATGAGACTGGACTGGTTCTTCTACTTCCTGGGGTTGATTTTGTTGCAAGTTGTGAAGAAATTCTGAAACCCTTAGGTTTTCACCAGTAGCCTTGTTCATAGAGTATTTCTTGGGAAAACATTTGAAGTCCCTATTTAGCTCATCTTGACCAATGATACCTTGTGCAAGTAGCATCTGAGTTATTTGCTGAGCAAAAGGTAAGGGACTTCCCATTTTTCTGTATATGGCTTCTTCCATTTCCCCAAAAATGTAATCCACCAAGTCTATGGGCTGTCTTGAGAGGATCAGATGCAACAACCAAGCCATACTGGGAGTCACTCCTTCTTTATAGCCAGACTTAGGGAATATTGTATGTCTTAGAATCAGTTGAAGTGCCCTTGCTTCTTCAGACAAGCAATGAACTCTGTTAGGGCTGAAATTTGCTTCAGTGATATCTCTGTATATGTGGGCTGACACCTGCAGGTCAGGCATGTCACCCACTTGCCTCCATCTTTGTCCTGGAAACATTTTTTGATGTACTCTTGTTCTATTGAATAAAGGACTGGTAGCTCCTATTGCAACCTCAAACTGTGGAGATCTCACTTTTCTAATTTTTCCATCAATAGTGAACATAAGGTATCTCCTTTGCTTGTTCACTAAAAGAGAGACATAGAACTCTAAGGTTTTGTTCACACTCCATGGAATGGTCCTATTTGACATTATATAGGTTAGTCCAGGAGTTGAGTTGATACAATCAAATAGCCTTGTGGAACCAGTAAGACGACTCTCTCCTCGCTGACCAAGGCAAGTTCCCAGCAAATTTTTGCAAGTTCCCTTGAAGCATGTTGATCCATGTTTTGAACTACTTTGTAGATTTACAAACTTGCATGCTATGTTGATTGCAAAAAAATATATATTATGATAGATTGTAGTTAAATACCTTGTTAATATGTATGCTTGCTACATATTTATCCATCTGTCCTTTGGCTGCCCTAGAATGATTAATTATAATATAAATGGCTTGACACCTTGTTTAGTATAATAGTAGTGCTTAGTTATGCTAAATACTATTTGTATATTTAATTGAAGGCTTGTTACTTGAAATTCTAAATTATTGAGTGAAAATATTATTTAAAAAGGGCAGTTGGTGCTGCCAGTTTGGTAAAATAAAAGAAAAGATTTGGTATTTAAAAACTTGAATAGGGTGGAAGGTTGCAAGGCGGGTGCAGAATGCACGAGACTCGGGTTTGAGTATGTACCACCCTAGTCACCTTAAGGACCGATCCCTTGTGATTGTCAAACAATGTAAAACAGTGCGGCCGCGGGTTCCGGTATGGGACGAGCCTGGCCGAGTAGCTAGAGAAAACTTGATTAAGGCATGCCAGATGGTGGAGTAGGCGTGGTTGGAGCCACAGGAGTCCTACAGGCGCAAGAGGGGGCTTCCATTATGGTTGTAGCCATTTGGCGGTGAAACCTCAGCGGGCGTGACTTAGTGAAGATGTAGCTAGAGAAATGGCCTTGTGATTTTTGCTTGGGGTTATATGCCAAAGGAAGTGTATGACCAAAAAGAGTGAAATATCCCTCGCGGGTAAAGCGTGCAAACTCTGCAGAGTAAACAAACTATTCGAATAGCCGTACCCACGGTCAAGGGTGGACAAAGGGCGTTGTCACATGGTAGCTTTTCTCTATTTGATTTCAAAACTAGATTTTATAAAAGAAAAGCACGGTTGAAGCCTTGATTTGATAAAAGTCCGTGGTTGGAGCCACGAGGAAAAGATTTCAAAAGAAAACCACGGTTGGTGCTGTGGAAAAGTGTTCTTAAAATAAAACCATGGCCGATGCCGTGAGTTGGTTTATGTTTTGTTTTTCCACGGTTGGAGTCGTGTCCTGAAAAGTTTGAAACTTTTATTTCTTAAAAGAAAATACCTTTGAAAACTGCTCTTCAAAATTCTAGTATAAAATTTTAAAAATTGGCTTTTGGCAAATTAACCAATTCCTTCCCTTGAAATAAACTACATACTGCATTTCTTTCCGGACTTGTTGAGTATGTTGCATACTCACCCTCGCTTTTTATTGCAGGGCTGCTTATTCCATAAAGCAGATCAGGAGATCAAAGATAGCTATCCAAGAGCCTGCGTCCCGCCGTTCGACATCTGTGATGAAGATTTTGAAGAGGAAGATTTTCAGGACGTTTAGGGTCGCGTTTTCTCCAGTCTTTGCCTATGGTGCTTTGGACTTCACTCCATCAAGTTTATTTGTCAGTTTTATGTTTCCGCTGCTGTATGACCTACGGGTCCAACTTTTGTAATAATGTGCCATGTCGGCTAGTATTCTGAATTAAATTTTTATTTATCGCATGGTTATGGTCCATACTGTTATGATCTGTGTGTACTAGCTATTGATCCAGGGACTAGTACAGGTCAACACAGCTGGGGCCCATATCCTTTTTATGGGCTCCGACAGAATGGTATCGAGCCAAGACTGTAGATCGTGACCTAGTTAGAATGGCAAAGCCTTAAGGATAATTATTTATATAAAAATATATTTATGAACTTCTAAGTTCCCTTGCTTCTATCTTTTCTATCTTAGCATCTTGCTCTTATTTTATTTTTTGTCTAAAATGTTTTACTGATCTTGCCTTGTTTCAAAATTTCGTAGATGCCTTGCTATACCTCGCTTGCTGAGAAGGAGGGAGGTTTTTGTGAGGAGCTGTCTTTGATGCTTCCGGAGCTAGGCTACACCCGTCGCCCGGAGTATCATTGCCTTTCTGTTGCTAGTTATGGCATGAACATGTGGAGGGTGAGAATGCTCATTTTTTTTCCAAGGGGCACCAGGAGGATGACTGCCCTCATTACTTCACAATGGAGCGGCAGAAGCTTGGTGATGCTATGTAGGATGAGGCATGTATCCACATGTCTCTTGAGCTTCAGGATGCTTATAAGGATCTTGCTGCAACCAGACTAGAGATTTCCAAGATGAAGAAAGCACTACAGGAGAAGCAGGAGATGCATCTAGCTGCGGGACACCAGGATCAGTTTGCTCCAGCGTCAGTCCATCCACCAGTGTATGCACCGGGTTAGCCTCAGCCAGGGTGGCTGGAGGAGTGAGAGTCTTAGGATTAAGTTGAGACTCGAGTATCGGGTCGCGTCAATAAGATAGCCTTACCCTTTGTAATAAGCGATAAGTTTGTGTGCTTAGTTTGGTTCTTATTGTTTGCTGAGTGTGCAGTATGTGTTGCATAGCCCCTAGGCTTTTGTAAGCAACCATACCAAGTATAATTAATAAAGTTGTTAAAGTTTGGGTTTAACCTATTCCCCCATCTTATCTATACTACTTCTACCTTTCCTAACCCAAGCAACACTCAAACAGATGGTGAACACTCGCGGTAACAACAGAGCTTCAGGAAGTGGCCCGTGCTCAAGTGGCAATGTCAATGATGAAGTACCATCGCAACAAGCACCGCCAGTGGACATGCAGAATTTGGGAGCCTTTTTAGCGGCGCAGACTCAGCTCATGCAGCCAATAAGGCCGACAAGATTTGGAAATTCATGGAAGGGATGGACCCAGAGATTAAGGCGTTATTGGCTTCCAATGATTATGCCACCTTCCAACAACTAGTGAACAAAGCTCTGGCCCAAGAGGACATACAGCGTCAGCGAAACGAAAATCGTAAGAGAAAGCTAGCAATTCAAGGTCAACATGTAGCCAGTAGGTCAAGGCCAAGGTTTGGACAAATTCAAGCTAACAAGTCGCTGGTTCAGCAAGTGCAAAGGGCTATAATGTCTGTACCTCGTCCGATACAGCAGACACCCCGTCAAAACCCCATTACTCAGCCAGCAAAAACTAACAATACAGCAGATGTGCAGTGCTACAATTGCCATCAAATGGGACATTATGCAACCAAATGTCCTCAAAGGTGCTCAAACATAGCTCCAGTTCCATTCAACCTGGGATCAGCTTCAGTCCGTGCATCAAGTCAGGATCGTGGTAACCCTCAGACTCCCAGAACCCCAAATCGAGTTGGAAGGAGCCATGTGAACCATATCTCTGCTAAAGAAGCACAAGAAGCTCAGAATGTAGTGATGAGTACGTTTCTCGTAAACTCTATACCTGCTACAATTTTGTTTGATTCTGGTGCATCTCATTCATTCATATCCAAGGGTTTTGTGGAAAGGAACCATTGGGATACAATGAACCTAAAGAACCCTATGATAGTAAAATCCCCGGGAAAAGAAATGATGACTAAAAAGATATGTCCCAAGCTAGTAATAGAAATTAATAGGGTGAAGTTTCTAGCAAACCTTATCCTATTAGATTCCCAGGGAATAGATGTAATACTTGGTATGGACTGGTTAACCAAACATGAAGGACAAATTAATTGTGCCAACCATACCATATCCCTTGTCAATAAAGATGGAGTCCGAGTATGCTTCTTATCTGATCTTGCCTCAAGACTGACTAGTCTATTGAATCAATTAAAGGAAATAACATTGGAATCAGTACCAGTAGCAAAAGAATACCCAGATGTCTTTCCTGATGACTTGCCAGGCATGCCACCAGATCGAGATATAGAGTTTGTTATTAACCTAGTTCCTGGCACAACCCCAATCCACCAGAGACCCTATCGGTTGTCTGCTAACCTATTAATGGAATTAAAGAAACAAGTTGAAGAATTACAAAAGAAAGGCTTCATTCGCCCTAGTTTATCACCTTGGGGAGCTCCAGTTATTTTTGTGAAAAAGAAGGATAACACCCTGAGAATGTGTATAGATTATAGATCTTTGAATGAAGTGACAATCAAAAAGAAGTACCCATTGCCAAGGATCGATGATCTATTTGACCAACTCAAGGGAGCTTGTGTTTTCTCAAAAATAGATTTAAGATCAGGGTACCATCAGATTAAAATCAAGAAGGAAGATATTCCTAAGACTGCCTTCACCACTCGGTATGGACTTTACGAGTTCACCGTGATGTCCTTCGGATTGACCAATGCACCAGCCTATTTTATGCATTTGATGAACAAGGTGTTCATGGAATTTTTGGACAAATTCGTAGTTATTTTCATCGATGATATTCTGATATACTCCAAAGATGAAGGAGAACATGAAAAGCATTTGCGTTTAGTTTTGGAAAAACTCAGGGAGCATAAGCTTTATGCCAAGTTCAGCAAATGCGAATTTTGGATAAAAGAAGTCTCTTTCTTGGGCCATGTCATTTTAGCTGGAGGAGTTGCTGTTGACCCGAGTAAAGTAAAGGATGTACTTGATTGGAAGCAACCCAAATTAGTAACTCAATTTAGAAGTTTTCTTGGTTTGGCTAGATATTATAGAAGATTCATAGAAGATTTCTTCAAAATCGCGAAACCACTTACACAACTATTAAAGAAAGAAAAGAAGTTTGAATGGACCCTGTCATGCGAAGATAGTTTTCAAGAGCTCAAGAAGAAACTCACCTTTGCTCCAGTATTAACGTTACCAGATATACAAAAGGACTTTGTGGTTTATTGTGATTCTTCGAAGCAAGGTTTAGGTTGTGTGTTGATGCAAGAAGGTAAAGTGGTGGCCTATGCATCTAGGCAGTTACGCCCTCACGAGGAAAATTACCCTACTCATGATTTGGAGTTAGCAGCCATGGTACATGCCCTCAATATTTGGAGGCATTACCTCATCGGGAATCGAACTGAGATATACACTGACCATAAGAGCTTAAAGTATATATTCACTCAACCAGATTTAAATATGAGGCAAAGAAGATGGCTGGAGTTGAAAAAGGATTATGATGTTGGAATCCATTATCACCCTGGGAAAGCTAATGTAGTGGCCGATGCTCTGAGTAGGAAGAATTATTGTAATAATATATTAGTTAAGGAAAGCCAGCCAGCTTTGCACGAAGAATTCCAGAAAATGAATCTGGAGATGGTGGGGCAAGGATACATCAATATGATGGAACTACAACCTACCTTGGAGGACCAAATTCGAGAAGCTCAGAAAGAAGATGCAGAGGTTTTGGAAATTATTGAGAGGATGAAGAAAAGAAAAGCTCCAGGATTTTCAATAGATGAAAAAGGTACTCTGTGGTTTGAGAAAAGTATTTTTGTACCCAATAAGAAAGAAATCAAGGAAATGATCTTAAAGGAAGCTCACGAGACCGCCTATTCCATTCATCCAGGAAGTACCAAAATGTATTTGGATTTGAAAGAATCGTACTGGTGGACCAGTATGAAGAGAGAAATTGTAGAATTTGTTGCTTTGTGCAATATCTGCCAACTGGTAAAAGCTGAGCATCAGAGACCTGCGGGGTTACTACAACCGTTAAAAATTCCCGAATGGAAATGGGAAGAGGTAGGAATGGATTTCATCACTGGATTACCAAGGACTCAATCTGGATATGATTCAATCTGGGTTATAGTTGATCGTCTGACTAAATCTGCTCATTTCATTCCTGTTAAAACCACCTACACTGGGGACAAATTGGCAGAGTTGTACATGACAAAGGTAGTGTGTTTGCATGGAGTACCTAAGAAAATTGTGTTGGATAGAGGTACTCAGTTCACCTCAAAGTTTTGGCAAAAGTTGCATAGTTTATTGGGCACGAACCTTAACTTCAGCACAGCATATCATCCACAAACAAAAGGCCAGACTGAAAGGGTAAACCAAATTTTAGAAGATATGCTCAGATCCTGTGCTTTGACAAACAAGACAAGTTGGGATAAGAGTTTGCCTTACGCAGAGTTTTCATACAACAATGGATATCAATCAAGTATTCAGATGTCACCTTTCGAGGCATTATATGGACGCAAGTGTCGAACACCACTTTATTGGAAGGAAACTAGAGAAGGGAAAGTGTTTGGACTAGATGTACTCAAGGAGGCAGAAGAACAAATGAGATGGATCCAACAAAAATTAAAAGCTGCTCAAAGCCGACAGAAAAGCTATGCTGATAACTGATGTCGGGACCTGAAATTTGCCGAGGGTGACTTCGTGTATTTGAAAGTTTCACCAATGAAAGGAATCAAACGATTTCGGGTTAGCGGAAAGCTTGCACCTAGATATATTGGACCGTTCAAAGTTTTGGCCAGAAGAGGCGAGGTGGCGTATCAATTGGAATTACCACCACAACTAACTGACATGCAAGATGTATTTCATGTGACTCAGCTAAGAAAATGTCTTCGAGTACCAGAGGAACACATGTCCTTAGAACAGTTAGATTTACAGCAGGATCTTTCTTATAAGGAGTATCCAATACAGATTTTGGATGAGGCAGTTCGCAAAACTCGCAGTAGATGTATCAAATTCTATAAGGTGTAGTGGAGCAACCATACCCAGAGGGAGGCTACCTGGGAGCGTGAAGAGGACCAACGAGTAGAATTCCCAAATATTTTTCCTAGCTCTATCGAATCTTGGGGTCGAGATTCCGTTTAAGGGGGGTAGTTTTGTAACATTCTCATTTTTCAAAAAAAAATGACGCATGTAGCATTAGTAAAAAAATAAAAGATAAAAAATAAAATAATAATAAAATAAAATAAAATCTTGTTTATAATAAAAACATTTGAAAAATGAGAATGTTCTTTTCAAATATTTTCAAAAAAAACTTGACTTATAAATTAAGTTTGTAGATTTTATAAAGATTTGTACAAGTGTCTGATTTACTAAAAGAATTTTTGCAGAAAATCTATATATCGAAAAATTCCAAAACCAAGTTTATTAGGTTCCAAATATTCCCTAGTATTTTAGAGAATTGTTTCAGGATTTTTAGAGCCTTTTTACTATTTGATCCCAAGCGCTTGCTCTTCTTAACACTATTCAAATTCCAAAGAAAAATAAAAGGCCATGTGTACTGTAGCATCGTCTTCCTCACCGAGCGTTTCTAGAGAAAATCATTTCCTTCTCTCTCCTCCATTAGAGCAACTGAAGAGCTTCTGGATCACCTTCATTTAAGCACCAAAAAATTCTAGAAAAATCATATTCAAAATCCTCATCGCATCCTTAATCTTCCACAACCGTTTCTCGGATTAAAACCCCACTATTTGCTCTTTAATTTCCATGAAATCTTCATTGCAGCTGTTTCCTGTTCTCGCCTCAAATGCGTCCCCTCCAGTCTTCCGTTCGCATTATAAAAGGGAGCCTTGGCTTCCTCTCTTCGTGGCCAATTCGTCCATCTCCTTTCCGAGAACTATCTCGTCTTGTTTTGTCGGATTTCGCAAGGTATTGAAGTTGTGTTTTCTTTTACCGTATTTAGTTTTTCTGGCCACCACCCGGCCGCCTTGCCGCCGGCGAGTTCGCCGTGATACGCCGCCCCGGACGGTCGGTCGGTCAGCTCTCTGATCCCTCTCCACCGAGCGCCAAGTTCACAAAACCAAAACCTTGTTCTCTGTATCGCGTATGAACATGCATGCTACAGTAAAATCGATGAACAGTGCATCCAAAATTATCTAGTTTGTACATGTTCTTTTCACTAAATTGTATTTTTTGTGATTTTCATCGCAAACTCGTTTTAGCTCCAAATTACATACAACAAATTTTGTTAATTAGTAAAAATTAATACCTATTCACGATAATTTTTCTGAAATTTTGTAAATAAATTTATCTTGTCAAATTATTCGCGGAATATCTAAATTTATGAATTTTGTAGCTCTTAAAATATATGTAAAAAAATATTGAAATAAATTTTATAAATCTTTTAAAATGCTAAACAATAGATCTGGAAGTTTTCATGAAGTTATGAATTAATTTGATTCTTTGTATTTTCCGACTGTGTGTTTATTCGTTTTTTTCGTGCGATAGAAACGTTCGACGTCGACGCCGTCGTTGATCCGCAAGAAGACAACTCTCTCCTCACTGACCAAGGCAAGTTCCCAACAAATTTTTGCAAGTTCCCTTCAAGCATATTGACCCATGTTTTGAAATACTTTGTAGATTTACAAACTTGCATGCTATATTGATTACAAAAAAATATATATTATGATAGATTGTAGTTAAATACCTTGTTATTACGTATGCTTGCTACATATTTATCCATCTGTCCTTTGGCTGCCCTAGAATGATTAATTATAATATAAATGGCATGACACCATGTTTAGTATAATAGTAGTGCTTAGTTATGCTAAATACTATTTGTATGTTTAATTGAAGGCTTGTTACTTGAAATTCTAAATTATTGAGTGAAAATATTATTTAAAAAGGGCAATTGGTGCTGCCAGTTTGGTAAAATAAAAGAAAAGATTTGGTATTTAAAAACTTGAATAGGGTGGAAGGTTGCAAGGCGGGTGCACAATGCACGAGACTCGGGTTTGAGTATGTACCACCCAAGTCACCTTAAGAACCGATCCCTTGTGATTGTCAAACAATGTAAAACAGTGCGGCCGCAGGTTCTGGTATGGAACGGGCCTAGCCGAGTAGCTAGTGAAAACTTGATTAAGGCATGCCAGATGGTGGAGTAGGCGTGGTTGGAGCCACAGGAGTCCTACAGGCGCAAGAGGGGGCTTCCATTATGGTTGTAGCCATTTGGCGGTGAAATCTCAGCGGGCGTGACTTAGTGAAGATGTAGCTAGAGAAATGGCCTTGTGATTTTCACTTGGGGTTATATGCCAAAGGAAGTGTATGACCAAAAAGAGTGAAATATCCCTCGCGGGTAAAGCATGCAAACTCTGCAGAGCAAACAAACTATTCGAATAGCCGTACCCACGGTCAAGGGTGGACAAAGGGCGTTGTCACATGGTAGCTTTTCTCTATTTGATTTCAAAACTAGATTTTATAAAAGAAAAGCACGGTTGGAGCCGTGAATGTTTTGATTTGATAAAAGTCCGTGGTTGGAGCCACGAGGAAAAGATTTCAAAAGAAAACCACGGTTGGTGCTGTGGAAAAGTATTCTTAAAATAAAACCATGGCCGATGCCGTGAGTTGGTTTATGTTTTGTTTTTCCACGGTTGGAGCCGTGTCCTGAAAAGTTTGAAACTCTTATTTCTTAAAAGAAAATACCTTTGAAAACTGCTCTTCAAAATTCTAGTATAAAATTTTAAAAATTGGCTTTTGGCAAATTAACCAATTCCTTCCCTTGAATTAAACTACATACTGCATTTCTTTCCGGACTTGTTGAGTATGCTGCAAACTCACCCTCGCTTTTTATTGCGGGGCTGCTTATTCCATAAAGCAGATCAGGAGATCAAAGATAGCTATCCAAGAGCCTGCGTCCCGCCGTTCGACATCTGTGATGAAGACTTTGAAGAGGAAGATTTTCAGGACATTTAGGGTCGCGTTTTCTCCAGTCTTTGCCTATGGTGCTTTGGACTTCACTCTGTCAAGTTTATTTGCCAATTTTATGTTTCCGCTGCTGTATGACCTACGGGTCCAACTTTTGTAATATTGGGCCATGTCGGCCAGTATTCTGAATTAAATTTTTATTTATCGCATGGTTATGGTCTATACTGTTGTGATCTGTGTGTACTAGCTATTGATCCAGGGACTAGTACAGGTAAACATGGCTGGGGCCCGTATCCTTTTTGCTCAAGCTCAACAGATAGACTCAAAGTACTGATTGAGTATGTGAAACTCAGGCTCAGCAGAAAGACTCAAAGTACTGATTAGTCTAATGAGTTACTTTTGCTGGAAAAGACATTTGAAGGAAAATAGATTTTTCTTAAATTAATACAGTTTAGATGGGACGAGATACAAACATAGAAAAGAAGAGACTTATAGCATTATATTCCAAATTTTAGTTATAGACTACTCCTTTTATTAGAAAATAAGTTCTATCTTTAATCAGCACTTGGAATTACTTTGTTCACATGAAGGGTTATCAAGAAATGCATAATCACGCAGACTTGGCTCCCCCTTAGTGTGACCTTTATCAAACAACATTTGAATAGGCTATAATATTTAGTTCGTTTCTCAACTTGAAGAATCTTGACTCATCAAGTGATTTAGTGAAAAATATCAGCCAATTGGTCCTCTGTTCTTACATGACTAAGCATAATGTCACCTTTTGCAACATGATCACGAATAAAATGATGTCTGATTTCAATATGCTTAGTTCTTGAGTATTGGACCGAATTGTTTGCTATTTTCACAGCACTTTCATTATCACAAAGGAGAGGCACATTATTAAACTTAATGCCATAATCCAAAAATGTTTGCTTGATAAATAGAATTTGAGCACAGCAACTGCCAGCAGCCACATATTCGGCTTTGGCAGTGGAAAGTGCTACTGAGTTTTGCTTTTTAGAACACCAAGAAACTAAAGATCTTCCAAGCAAATGGCAACCCCCTGAGGTGCTTTTATGGTCAATTTTGCAACTGGCATAGTCAGAATCTCAATAGCCGAGAAATTCAAATGAAGCACCTTTGGGGTACCACAACCCAATACGAGTAAAGTTAAGATATCTAAGTATTCTTTTTACAGCACTAAGATGAATTTCCTTAGGAGCAGCTTGAAATCTAGCACACATACATACGCTAAACATGATATCAGGCCTAGTTGCTGTCAAGTAAAGAAGGGACCCTAGCATGGACCTGTAGAGTTTTTGGTCAACAGACTTACCTCCCACATCTTGATCAAGATGTGTATTAGTTGCCATGCGAGTTTTGATTGACTTGCATTCTTCCATCTTAAACCGCTTGAGGAGGTCCTTGATGTATTTTTCTTGTGAAATGATGGTTCCCTCCTTCAATTGCTTGATTTGAAATTCTAGAAAGAATGACAGCTCCCCTATCATAGACATCTCAAACTCCTTGGCCATCATGTCACCAAACTCCTTGCAATAGGAATGATTAGTACATCCAAAGATGATATCATCTACATATATTTGGCAAATCATTAATGCACCATTGATTTGTTTTAGAAATAATGTTGGATCAACTTTCCCAATCATGGAAACAATCCATGAAGACTTTCTCATTCACATGCTCATATACTTCCTCAGTCACATTCTCATTTATGCAATGCAATGCAATGCAATGCAATGCATCATGCCTCTTTACTTAGTACATACCGGTATTGCCGAGCACCACCCGTCAGTGCGTGCCCTCAAACCCAACCATCCCGTGGAAGGGGCCTACCGAAACAGGACTTGCCCGCTACCCAGTAAAGGGTCCTACACTTAACACCGCTCCCATCCATGCCAGTGGATGGGACTACGGGGTAGGATCTCTGAGCACTCTGGATTAGTCATATATTCCATATGACTTTCTCAACAACCTGGCTCGAAGCACTTTTCATGAATGCACTTATGCAAATGTCATTCCCAACATTCTTATGCATAATCTCCACATTTATATCTTTATGATTACAATTAACTTCTATACTCTTATAAATACCATACTCGCAAACTATGGCATCAAACAAGCCCTTCTCCCAGATAGATATTTATCAAAGACAAAAATCCATCATTCATACAACCATTCCATATATATTCATTCTCTAATTTCGCATCGATTAAATCATTTTGTCAATCCACCATTCAACTGACTCAGAAGCAACATAAATCAACTACTCTCATTCCTTGGCGCTAATATACTCCGGTATTTTACATCAACATCTTACTAAAATAAATTCATCCATAGAAGATTCTAGACCCTCTCAATCTTGATCAATACTACTGTCGGTGTTTCGTATAACCGGCAAGTAAATTCGTAAGTATAGGGGATCACGCGCTCCCTCTCCTCGAATGGTCAGACCAAAGAAGCCTCAGATTTATACTGGTTCGGGCTGAATGTCCCTACTTCCAGTTTGTGGTGGCGGTTTGAATTGCCTTGAGCTCGGAGAGCCAACAGAGATTACAAATGGAGGCTAAGGACAGGCCCTTAGCACTCGCTCGGGAAGAAGAAGTCGGGAGGGCTTTCCTAAGCCTGGCGCCGACCCGGGTCGGAGAACCCCGAGCGATCTAAAGGGGTGGTGCCAGTGAGCGAACTCGCGTGAGTGTGTGTGAAGGAAAAAATCTATATTCCCCTCCTCCAAGGGCCCTGCCTCCCTTTATATAGGCCGAGGGGCCAGGTTACACGAGGATTTGAAAAAAGAGACAAGGGAATGCCCGTCCAAGGCCCTAGTCTTTGGTCATAATGACGGGCAGGCTCTTCGTCTGGACGACCTGGTCTTCGGTCATGATGACTGACAGGCTCCAGCACGTCCCATACGGGGTGGGTAGACACAACGGGCGGCACCCTTTTCGGAGGGCGCATATCTGCCCTCTAAGCGCCTGTCAGATGCTGACGTCTTGAAAAGATGGGTGCTTTAGCTGAGGCCGCCCTCTGGTTGCCTTGGGGAGGAACCGTCTGCCCCAATATTACCGTTACGTCCGTGCGACAGGCGGCCCGCTCGGCGTATGCTGCTGACGTGGCAGAGGTTGTGGGGCCGAGGCTTGCGGGGATCCTGGTCGAGGTCCTGGTCGGAGCCTGTGGTAGTACCTGATGCGGGGTCGGGTCGAAGTAGGTGCCTGCGGAGGTGTCGGCCCTGGGTCGGTCGGGGCCAGCGGGCGCGTCCAACCCGAGATTCGGCAGCAACCCCCTTCCAGCAAGGGACGAGGACCATGTCGGTTTCACCTCTGATACCGGCCCGAGGCTAGATAACTTCGAAATGCGATCTTGAAGTAGATGTATACTTTGCTGTGGGGTATCCCTGGTATGGGTATTCGTCAGTAGCCCCCAGGGCCGTCCGCTCGGAGATTGCAACCGTGGCTGGGATTGAGGGGGACGCGGACCAAGCGCGGGCGAGGGTGCGGCCGGCGGCGGAGAAGGTGGCCGAGCTGGGCGACGTCTTCGAGAGCAGCGACAGCTCTGACGACGATTCCGCTGAGGGCGACGCCTGAACGTAGCCTGGAGACGGCTCAGACTCTCTCCCCGCCTCTTTTCTTCTTCTTCTTCTTTTTTGTAATATTCGCACACCGCACAGTGCAGCTTTTGGGGATTTTGTCTTATATTGCGCGTTTTCTCCTTCGTGACAAGCGCTTCACTGGATGACCGTAGCCTTTAGGAACCTCCCGAGGTCGTGCGGGCGGAGGGCCAGGACGCTGAGACTTTGAACGAGACGCAAAAGTCGTGGCGAAACCGCCGGCCCAGAGGCGTGCTCCAAACCGAGAAGCGCTACTTCGGGTCCGTAGCCGCCGGGGCGTGGGCCGTAGTACTCTTGGTGAAACGAGTTACCATTAGGGTAGGTCACGCTGTTCGGTTGGTGCGCGATCTTAGATGGCCAGGCGGGTAGGCAATCCTTAGAGCGACGCTCGACGATCGGGGTGTGATCAGTGCGTCGCGCTTCGGGCCTGGAGGTTTGGCCAAAGTTGCAGAAATAAGGATAAAGTTTTAGGGATAAAATCGCCTTAACTTTTCAATATTCCATGCTTTGGGCACAACGTTGCCGTCGGCGTCTTTGAGCCGAAAGGTACTGGGTCGGTGGACTTCCACGATAGTGAAGGGTCCTTCCCATGGAGGGGACAGCTTGTGCCAGCCGACGTTGGACTGGATCTGGCGTAAAACCAGGTCGCCAATGTTGAAGGACCGTCCGCGGACCTGTCGATCATGATAACGCCGCAACGTCTGCTGATACTTGGCCGATCGCAGAACGGCCACGTCACACGCCTCGTCGAGCTGGTCGATGGCATCTTGCTGCGCGTCGAGCCCCCGCGCCTCGTCGAAGGCTTGCAGTCGTGGTGCGCCGTAGTCCAGGTCAGTAGGCAAAACGGCTTCCGCGTCGAACACCAGAAAGAATGGTGTGAACCCGGTCGATCGGGTCGGCGTGGTCCGTAGGCTCCAAAGGACGGAGGGCAGCTCGGCTGCCCATCGTCCCGCGAATTTCTTCAGTCGATCAAAGATCCGCGGCTTTAGCCCTTGGAGGATCATGCCGTTGGCGCGCTCGACCTGGCCATTAGTCCGCAGATGGGCCACAGCTGCCCAGTCGACGCGGATGTTGAAGTCGTCGCAGAACTCGAGGAATTCTTTCCCTGTGAACTGCGTGCCATTATCGGTGATGATGGAGTTCGGGACTCCGAACCGATAGACGATGTCGCGGAAGAAGTTGGCCGCCTGGACAGAAGTAATGGTGGCGACCGGCTTAGCCTCTATCCACTTGGTGAACTTGTCCACCGCGACGAGCAGGTGTGTCAAGCCCCCGGGCGCCTTCTTAAAGGGTCCGACCAGATCAAGTCCCCAAACGGCGAACGGCCATGTAATAGGGATCGTCTGACAGGCTTGCGCGGGAAGATGTGTCTGCCGAGCAAAGAATTGGCACCCTTCGCAGGTGCGAACAATCTGCTCGGCATCGGCCATCGCCAGGGCGATAAAACCTTGGCGAAAGGCTTTGCCCACGAGGGATCGTGGGGCGGCATGATGTCCGCAAACCCCGGCGTGGATGTCCAGCAGCAGCTGCTTTCCTTGGTTTGCCAGATGCGCCACGAGGACCGGAGAACTCCTCTTGTAGAGTTCCTCCCACCAAGACAAAGGATTTCGCCGCGAAGCGTCTGCGCCGCCTCGGTGGTATCGGCGGGGAGCGATCCGTCGGTTAGTCGGTTGATGAAAGGTTTCCTCGAGTCGGAGTCGGCAAGCAGGACACCGTGGCTTGATTCAGAAGGCTCACTTTGAGCGCCGGCGATCGGAGTGGGCGTATCCTGAGGGTCGGCGGATGTTCGGAGGGAGAATCCAGCCGAACGGTGGGCTTGTAGAGGTCGGAGACGAAGATCCCTGACGGAACTGGTCCCCGGCTGGAAGCCAGATTGGCCAGGTAGTCGGCTTCCCCATTGTAACGGCGGTAGCTATGGTGAAGTTCGAAACCCTTGAACCTTTCTTCCAATTTATGTACCTCTCGGCAGTATGCCGCCATACGACCGTCCCGAGGCTCGGAAGCCATCATGACTTGGTCGACGACAAGCTTGGAGTCGCCGTGTACGTAGAGACAGCGCGCGCCGAGGTCGGCAGCAATCCGGAGACCATTAACGAGTGCTTCGTATTCGGCGACATTGTTGGTGGCGTCAAAGTGCAACCAAATCGCGTACTGAAGCTTGTTTCCAAGTGGAGATATGAGGACGATTCCCGCACTTGCTCCGTTTTTGGTGTAGGACCCATCGAAGTACATCGTCCAGTACTCGGGGTCTTCAGGCGCAGGTGGCGCCTGGGCTTCGGTCCACTCTGCGATGAAGTCAGCCAGGGCCTGCGACTTGATGGCCGTTTGGGGGACATACGATATGTCGAGGCCGTTGAGCTCGAGAGCCCATTTGGCTATTCTTCTGGAGGCGTCGCGGCTGCGAATGATCTCACCGAGCGGCATGGAAGTTACCACGGAGATCGGATGCCGGTGGAAGTAGTGGACTAGCTTCCTCTTGGCGATAAGCACCGCGTAGAGCAGCTTCTGTACCTGAGGGTACCGGGCCTTGGACTCGGAGAGTACTTCACGATGAAGTATCTTGGCGTTGCACCTTAAGTCTGCGACCTTCTTGATTCGCTCCTAACGAAGCGCGCGCTAACGACACAGGTCATGGCGGCAATTTAGAGGAGGAGCGACTCTTCTGGCGTTGGGGCGACCAGCACCGGGGGCATGGTTAAGAACACCTTCAATCGATTGAGGGCTTCCTGCGCTTCCTGCGTCTAGATGAAGTGGTCGGACTTCTTTAGTAGCTTATAAAGCGGCATCCCGCGCTCACCGAGGCGGGAGACGAAACGGCTCAAGGCCGCTAGGCATCCCATCAGTTTCTGGACCCTCTTCAGGTTGCCGATTGGACCCATCTTCGTGATCGCGGCGATCTTCTCGCGATTAGCTTCGATGCCGCGCTCGGAGACGATGAAGCCGAGTAGTTTTCCCTTGGGGACCCCGAAAACGCACTTCTCGGGGTTGAGCCTGATGCGAAACCTTCGGAGGTTCGCAAAAGTCTCCTCTAAGTCGGCGACAAGGTTGTCAACCTTCTTAGTTTTGACGACAATATCGTCAACGTACGCCTCGATGTTACGCCCAATCTGGTCGTCAAAACACGTCTGCATACATCGCTGGTATGTAGCACCCGCGTTTTTCAGACCGAACGGCATTGTTACGTAACAGAACGAGCCGAATGGAGTGATGAATGAAGTCGCGAGTTGGTCGGACTCCTTCATCGCTATCTGGTGGTAGCCTGAGTAGGCGTCCAGGAAAGACAGGGATTCACACCCCGCGGTGGAGTCGACAACTTGGTCGATGCGGGGCAATGGAAAAGGGTCCTTGGGACATGCCTTGTTGAGGCTCGTGTAGTCAACACACATTCTCCATTGCCCGGACTTCTTTTTTACCAGCACAGGGTTGGCCAGCCATTCGGGGTGGCGGACCTCTTTTATAAACCCTGCCGCCAAAAGCTTGGCGATTTGCTCGCCGATGATCTTGCGCCTTTCTTCGTCGAAGCGGCGCAAGCGCTGGACGACCGGCCTTGAGCCGGGCCAAATATTCAAGGAGTGCTCGGTGACTTCCCGCGGGATGCCTGGCATGTCGGGGGGTTTCCATGCAAAGACGTCCGATTATGCGGAGGAAGTCGACGAGCGCGCTTCCTATTTGGTAGGGGCGTGGCCCGATCGAGCGCCGCGGTCTTGGTCGGATCTTCGGGATCGACCATGACCTCCTTCGTATATTCGGCGGACTTGAAGGATCCGGACCCCGACTTGCTGGAGTCGGGGGCGGATCCCGAGGTCTCCTTCCGGAGATTCTCGAGCTCGGCGGACGCAATGATCGCCGACGCCAACTCACAACTGGTTTTTTCGCAGTTGTAAGCGAGCTGAAAGGATGCGGCTACGGTGATGACTCCCCGCGGCCCCGGCATCTTCAGCTTGAGGTAAGTGTAGTTGGGGATCGCCATGAACTTGGCGTAACATGGCCTCCCCATGATGGCGTGATAGGAGCCAGGAAACCCCACGACCTCGAAGGTGAGGGTCTCGGTGCGGAAGTTGGCCTGGTCCCCAAAAGTTACGGGCAGACTGATCTACTCGAGCGGATGGGCTTGCAGACCAGGAATGATGCCGTGGAAACGCGCCTTGCTCGGTCGAAGACTTGAGCGAGGGATCCCCAGGGCATCGAAGGTCTCGACATATAGGATGTTAAGGCTGCCGCCGCCATCCATGAGCACCTTGAAAGGCGCCGTCCCCACAATGGGGGCCACGACCGAGGGTATCTCCTGGTGCGGAACGTGATCGGTGATCACTCGGTCGAAGGTGATCGGTGACTCACGACCACGAAGGTACTTGGGCACGGCGGAGCCGCGTGTGGACTTCGCGAATGCAAGCCTGGCGACGTTTGTTGGCGTAGCTCGTTGGTCCGCCAAAGATCATGAGGCAGCCATCAGGTTCCGGGAACTCTTCGACCGCCTCCTTGGGCTCGGCATCCGGTGCCGAGTCGCACTTCTTCCCTTTGCCCCGTGCGGAGGTTTCGGAGATGAAACGCTTCAGGGTTTCGTAGTCCCTGTACTTGTGCTTGACGGGGTACCCATGATGCGGACATGGGCTGTCCATCAATTTTTCGAAGTGGTCGGGATCTGGACGACTCTTTGCTAAGGCGGCGGTCGATTGTTGCGACCATAGGGCCCTCGCGGCCCTGCTTCCCCTTCCGTTTCTTCTTGTCGAAGCGGCCAGAGGTAGCATCGGTGTCGGGGGCGGCCTCTCGCTTGGCCTTCCCCTTGTCGAAGATAGCCCCAACAGCCTCCTCGCCGAAGGCGTGGTTGGTGGCAATGTCGAGGAGCTCCTTGGTGGTTCTGGGCTTGGCGCAGCCCAGCTTGTGCACCAGGGCTTTCAACGAGGTACCGTAGATAAATGCCCCGACAACATCGGCGTCGGTGATGTCGGGGAGCTCGTTCATTGTTGGGAGAAACGCAGGATATAATCCCGGAGAGACTCCCCCGGCTGTTGCTTGCAGCTTTTGAGATCCCAGGAGTTCCCTGAGCGTTTGTAAATGCCCTGGAAGTTACCGACGAAGACGTTCTTTAGGTCAGCCCAGCTCCTGATGGTGTTCGCGGGCAAGTACTCGAGCCATGCTCGGGCGAAATCCGCGAGTTAAATGGGGAGGTACTGGATGACGAAGAGATCGTCCGTGGCGCCCCCCGCCCTGCATGCGAGCCGAAAGTCTTCTAACCAGACATTGGGGTTTGAGGCCCCAGTGTACTTGGTTATGTTGGTGGGGGCCCGGAATCTGGCGGGGAAGTTTACGCGGTGGATTTCCCGGCCAAACGCCCGCAGCCCATAACATCGGGGCTCGAGGCGGATGGCGGCAACCGCCGTCCATGACGAGGATCGACCGCCTCGTCGGCCGTCTTCTTCCGGGTCCCCACGGTGCCGCGAACATTGCGGCTTCGCCGGTATTCGCGCCGCAAGAGGCGGTGCTTCGGGTGCAACGCGCCGGGTGGGCGGCAACGCTGCCGGGTGATGGAAGAAGCCCCCGAGCGGAGGGAAACGGAAGGCTATACATGCTGGATCGCAGCACGTTCTACCAGCCCCCGGAGGTTCTGGTAGGTGGCCTTAGCCCCCGGATCCTCTGGCTTGGGGATGCTTCTGAGCGAAGTAACATTGCCGCGGCGGTGACATTCTGGCGCGAAATCGCGAGGGAAGTCGAGGTCGTGGCGACCACTTGGCATTTTGTTGTTGAACTCGCAGGCTGCTGCGCAGTGCATGTGAAGGCCAGGCTTGCCTTGCTCCAGATTGCTCTGGAGTTTGACAAGCTCACCTCTTGAGCCTCCAATGCTCGCGCGTCAGCTGGAGCTCCGTCGGCGGCTTGAGAGCCTTGTGTGCTTCATGCTGGATTTCCGCCTCCGCCGCTTGCACGCCGGCGGCGGTTCCCGGCCGACAGAGGTGGTGGCGGGCGTCCGCCCCGCCATGTTGCACTCAGCGAGGGTACAACACGCTGGAGGTGTGCTCCGCGTCTGAGCCGGAATCGAGGCTGAAGGGGCTCTCTAGCAGATCGTAGATGGAGGTCGGCAGGTAGCTGACCGTAGCCATGAAGCGCGAGCTTTGTGGGGGTGATGCTGCAGTGCAGCGCGAGTCGCGAGGACCGCTACTGAGGTAGCGTGGCGGTAGACGAACTCCCACCTTGGGGCCCACGTAGGGTCCCCAAGCCGAAGGTCACCGAGGGCGTGGATGACGGAATCCAGGCTCGAGGCAGGCACTCGCGCCTGGACAGTGGCGGGGATGAGCACGAACTCTCCCGTCGGGATGGTGATGAAGTCGAGGGAGCCGAAGCGGATCCAGCCCCTTGACACAGATGCGTCGTCGTCGGTGAAGGAAGCCATCGAGGAGAAAAATGGGAATCCAAAGATCACGAAGGTGACGCACGAGCTCCCCTACCTGGCGCGACAACTGTCGGTGTTTCATATAACCGGCAAGTAAATTCGTAAGTATAGGGGATCACGCGCTCCCTCTCCTCGAATGGTCAGACCAAAGAAGCCTCAGATTTATACTGGTTTGGGCTGAATGTCCCTACTTCCAGTTCGTGGTGGCGGTTTGAATTGCCCTGAGCTCGGGGAGCCAACAGAGATTACAAATGGAGGCTAAGGACAGGCCCTTAGCACTCGCTCGGGAGGAAGAAGTCGGGAGGGCTTTCCTAAGCCTGGCGCCGACCCGGGTCGGAGAACCCCGAGCGATCTAAAGGGGCGGTGCCAGTGAGCGAACTCGCGTGAGTGTGTGTGAAGGAAAAAATCTATATCCCCCTCTTCCAAGGGCCCTGCCTCCCTTTATATAGGCCGAGGGGGCAGGTTACACGAGGATTTGAAAAAAGAGACAAGGGAATGCCCCGTCCGGGCGTCCTAGTCTTTGGTCATAATGACGGGCAGGCTCTTCGTCTGGACGACCTGGTCTTCGGTCATGATGACTGACAGGCTCCAGCGCGTCCCATACGGGGTGGGTAGACACAACGGGCGGCACCCTTTTCGGAGGGCGCATATCTGCCCTCTAAGCGCCTGTCAGATGCTGACGTCTTGAAAAGATGGGTGCTTTAGCTGAGGCCGCCCTCTGGTTGCCTTGGGAGGAACCGTCGCCTAATATTACCAGTTACGTCCGTCGACAAAGTGCCCCGCTTCGGCGTATCTTCTTGCCGACGGCGAGATTGGGGCCGAGGCTTGCGGGATCTGGTCGAGGTCCCGGTCGGAACTCGTGGTAGTACCTGGCGCGGGTCGGGTCGGAGTTGGTGCTCATGCGAGGTGTCCGCCTGGTTTGCGGTCGGGGCGCGGCGCGTCCGACCCGAGATTCGGCAAGAACCCCTTCCAAAGAAGGGACGAGGGCCATGTCGGTTTCACCTTACATACCGCCCGAGGCTAGATAACTCGGAGAAATGCGATCTTGAAGTAGATGTATACTTTGCTGTGGGGTATCCCTGGTATGGGTATTTGTCAACTAGACTTACCGGAACACAAATTTTGAACCTCCAAACAATTTTCATGATTCACCACCATTGTAATAACACTAATCAACTTTTGCACTTTAAAATCACCTACCATTCCAATTGGTCATTCTATACCATACAATAAATTTGGTTGTCTGTAAATAACCAACAAGTTCCTTTTAACAGAATCAGTAACCCTCCTTATCTGGAAGCTCAACTACTCATCATGCCCTTAATGCCTTGAACATCCTTGTAGGTCATGCACCCAACCTTTAAAGAAAAACCAAAATTCTTAAGCATGAACAACAACAACAAAAACCATCTCTCTTTCCAAAAGACTCAACCATAAATCATAAGAGAATTCGACTCTCGAATTCCCAAACTCCAACGGGAAACAGCTTCTAGAAAGGAAAAGAGATGCATGGGAAGAACCAAATGATCAACCAAATGCTTCTCGATAAAACCTTGACACCGAAGATCCACACGATTTAAGTTTTGCAACAAGAAAACTTCAATAAGTTCCGTAAATGGAGAGAACAACAACTACAATAGTTTTCTCCACAAGGCAACCCACGATAACCAACAAAAACCAAAGAATCCAACAAAACTGAACACAACAATAAAAGCAATCCAAAAGAATTCATCGCTAAGCTTTTCTTTTTAACTCCAAACATCGAAAGCCAAAGAAACCAACCTTCCCTTCTTACCTTCTAAATTACTTCACGAAAACGACGATTCAAGAACGAGAGGTTTCCCAAACAGCAAAAGGTGGCACTAACCAGTCCCACCCACAAGCAAGACCCACAGCTCGGCCAAATGAATAAGGTCGAAACCTTTCGGTTTCACCCATAACTTGAACCTAGGCGTATTGATTCCAACAACCCTTTCATGGTCAAAGCAATATACAACAATAAATTTAGCACTCAACATTTAGGCGCAATGCAATGTACCCATACCCATCCTACTGTGCATCAGAGTGTGTCAAGTTTTAAATTAGTTAACCACTCTAATTCAGATTTTTAAGGTTATTGCACGAAGGCCAAATTTTAAAGGAGTAGCAACCTATGCCATGGTTCTAATATCACACAGCAAAATTTTAGTTGACTCTAGAGTTACCCACTACATTCAAACACCACGGACCTGAAGCCCGCTCTGATACCAACTGTAACACCCTGGCACCCCGTGCCCCGAATGTTACACCCTCTAGCACCAAGAATTACAAATCGCTAAGAATAAAATATTCGCAAAGCAATCGAACAACTAGGAGGTTGTCAAAATTATTAAAAATTTCGGCAGCACCTCCCCTAAAACTAGGACATCCACTCAGCAGACAGAAAACATTTGCAGTTATAAGATATCATTCTAGCAGGTCCTTAGTTAACCAATCACACATCTAATAGAAATTAATCAACTCCACCACATAATTATTACATGATAGGGACTCATGAAACATAACCGCAAACAACCCTTTACAAGAATTGTCTTGAGATATGAATAACAAAACTATATATCAATATGATGGAACGATGATGATGCAAACGTGATTGTGCTACTACCCCCATCCATGCATGCCGGTTTCAAGGTACCTGCAACAATACAAACAATAAGCGTGAGTCGATGACTTAGCGAAGTACAACAAAGAATAAATTCCTACTCAATCGCATTGTCCTACTTAAGAGCATAACACCCATCCTTACATAAGTACAGCAAGCAGATAAAACAGAAGTATCACCACTAATTCTCCAAAACCAACCCATGCTCGTCTTTGATGGAGTTCATAACTCCACGACAACGAAGCATAACATATAACCTGATAACATAAATCATAGCTTGCTACCAGACATGAAAATACAACATCTGAGTAATCCATCTCACAGACATGAAAATACAGAATATGAATAATCCATCACACAGACATGAAAAAATGCAGAATATGATTAATCCATCACACAGACATGAAAAAAATGCAGAATATGATTAATCCATTACACAGACATGAAAAAATGCAGAATATGATTAATCCATCACACAGACATGAAAGTACAGAATCTGAATAATACATCACACAGACATGAAAGTACAGAATCTGAGTAATGCATCACACAGACATGAAAAATGCAGGATATGAATAATACATCACACAGACATGAGAATACCGAATCTGAATAACCCATCACACTCCTACAGCCATGTAATGCATTATGCAAGCTCACCTATTTCACTTCATTATTAAATTCCTACACATATCTCTTTAATCTTTTTGGATGAGGCCACGACTCGATCCCAACTTGACACCTTTCCATTTAACTCAAAATCATCGCTATAATGCAATGCGACATGAAGGCCCTCTTTGATGCATGTACCTGGGGTAGATTCAAGTGCCCACCCATCGGTGTGCACCTCACGCCCCTTCCATCCCGTGGAAGGTGCCTACTTCTTCGTCCGCTCCCATTCACCTCGATGAATGGGACTACGAGGTAGGACTTTTGTGTTCACTACGTGTGAACAAGAGGCCCGCATCAGAATGGGTCGCCTCTTCCTTTAATGAATGCACAATGCAATTTACATGAATGAAATGCAACCCTTCATTCATTGACAACACTAACATAGCCATAACATGCACATAAACCTAGCAAATTCTCACATTCTTAAGTCGCCAGTGATACTAGTCTAATCAGATTCAACAATAAGACGTGACAACACATTACAGCGTTTCTATCATACAATTAAATCATAAGGCCACCGAATCACATTCACCACAATACACTTGCAATGAAATACTCACATATACATTCTCTAGAGATAACTTGCCCATTTTAAACCAAACTCATGTCAACCCCATTTACTCGAACAATATACTTACCATAATCAACCTTACTAAGGCCCACCTTCAATTAATGTTCATCTACTTAGCAGAGCAACATTAAATTAAAGAGCATCACATATGAATACTCAACCACGCTCGGTAACACGATGTACTTGCACCCATTCCCTTTACCTGTTAATCACCATAAGCAAATTTCTCTTGCGTACTCATCGGCAATTAAGTACGCTAAAGCAAACAAGTAAATAAATCCTCCTAGCCACGATCTAGGGAATACACTTGCCTTTACCGACGGAGAATGGAGTGGCATACGATTGAGGCCACACCCGATAGAACCTCCCCTGCAAAATAATATTAATCATCCAACTTAACTTTATGCGCACTTGACACAAACGACAAAAGAGGTCAACTCTTTTGCATAACATAGGTATAGTGATTCAACTCCAAACCCATGCGGGGAAGCAGAACAAGCAAAATCCACAAATAATTGGCTAAACAAAATACTAACACATATGAATAAAAGCCATGAGAACTAAGATGCTGCCAAAATGAATCTCTTTGTGAGACACTATACACACATAAATTCAATAAGGACACTCCACAACTTCAAGCAAGATAAGACACATATTATAGAAGCTATGTGTGAGACACCATCAATTAATGCATTCTCTGTTTGGAATTGTAATATCCTCAAATTTAGCTATTTTTGAATTTTATAATTTATTTTGAATTTTTGAGATTTTCTGGAATTTATTTGCAATTATTTGAATTTTTGGAATTTAACTCTTATCTGAAAATTAATTAAATAATGATCAAGTTTTTGAAAATTTAAAAGCAAATATTTTATTTGAGTTCAAAATGTCTTAAAATATTTTTTATAATTTTTCTAGAATTTTTCTGATATTTTAAGTGCCTTAAATAATTTAAATGAATATTCAGAATTATTTTTATTCGAAAAACCTTTGAAATTCGGAGGAACAGTATTGGGCCCGGCCCATTACTATGCGCCGGTCGAAACCCTACGTGCCGCTGAATTTCAGCCGTTCGATCTGCATCGTGCGGCTGTGATTGTCCGTGTCGCTTCGTTGCCTTGCGCCGTTGGATCGACGTGTGGACGGTTGGATGAGCGCCACGCCGTTTCGTTTCCGAGGAAAGGAAGCGCCGCCGCCGCCGTGCGTTTCGACCAGAAACCGCCGCATTTACTCGCCGCCGAGCGTCCCTGCCGCTTCATCATCTAGCGCACGGTATAAAGCACGTCGTCCCGTACCCGTCGAGCCCTTTCACGCCTTCCAAGGACCACCGTAGACACCGTACGTGCTCGCCGTAGTTCCGTGCCCTTTCGCCGCCGTTTGCGCCTGCTCCGGTGATTCTCCGCCGTCGCCGTGACCACCAGAGTAACGCTCGCGTCGAGCCGCACCCGAGGAGCCACTTCTTTCGCTCGAGCCGCACTTAACGCCGCCGCTGGTCTTCTTCTCAACCGGCCGCCGGTTCTTCGCCGCCTTCGCCGAGATCTCGATCAACGTCGATCGTTCGATCTGCATCCAACGATGGAGGTTAGTCCACGTACCCCTTCGCATTAGAGACCAGCACAGTATCGCTTTAGATCTCAACCGTAGGATTCGAAATAGAGGGTTAGGATTAGTGCCACGTGCCCGAGGAAGGGACTGCCCACGTGTGCTTAGAACTCGCGTTAGCTAATAGCCGTCGGATTAGCATCGGACGATCAGGAACTAGCCACGTAGTTATCGCAACAGTGAACCCCATCTTCAACTATTGGCCGTTCGATTTTGATCGTGTGGTTGAGATGCAGCCACGTAGCCTAGTTTACTGTAGCCGTTAGATCTGGCGTGAGATTTGTTAGATCTGGGCCGTTGATTTTGAATCGAACGGGCGATTACGCCGCCGGGCGATCGAGACGACGCGCATGTCTTGAATCGAGGTGACGCAGCCATCGCTGGGGTCGACGACACCCGAGAAATTGTCGCCGTTAGATTTAGATACAAGGGTTTATATCGTGCCACGCGTCAGCACCGCAGTAGCGGATCAAAGTGTCGGTGCAATCCTGGCCGATGATCTAGATTGCACGAATCTTGACGCATGACCGGAGTAATTGAATTGTTATTCGGTTTAATTATCGCCGTTGGATTTTGATCCGAGGGATGAGATGTTGCCACGTGTCGACTCCGCAGTAACCGAGCCGAACCGTCGTTTAGATCTCGCCGTTTATTTTTGATCCGACGGTTGAGATTAAATCAACCTCTCGGTTGATATTCCGTCGCCACGTGTTACACCCGGATGAGTGCCACATGTCAATCGTGACGCCGGCGGTGACGCCATCGGGGGAACCCACTTGTCAAGATCGACAGGTCGATCTCGACCTCGGCGAAGGACGCCATGCTGACGTCATAAATCCGGTTTTTTTTTCATAAATAAATATATTCGGTAGAAATATTTCGGTGCTGACGTCATAATTAACTATGCTGACATCATAATTCTCGGATTTTCCGTATAAAAATAAATAGAGAAATTTGGTTTATTCTTTTTTATTTATTTTAAAACTTCAAATGCTTATAACTTTTGCGTTTTAACTCCGATTTGAGTGATTCCAATTTCTAAAAATTTGTAAAATCAAGATCTATTTATTGGTGGATTTTGTGGAGTTTTTAGAGTTGAGTTGCTCTCTGAAAAAATGAATTTATTGTGTGTACGTTGCTTTTTAATTAGACGTTGATTTGCCGGAGGCTTACGAGGGGGAATTTCTAGAGCAAGATCAAGTTTCAGGCTAGGACCAACAACTTTTCGAAGGCAAGTTATGCTTTGACCATTTTGATCCCATGTTTTGAAATATATTTTGTTTCAAATTATGCATGCTAATTCAACTAAAAATTGGATTAAAATATTTTAGGTGAATTAGTTAATCAACCTAATTGTTTATGGCACCATGATATTATTCGTATGCCATGATTCAATTGATAACCTAGATTTGGTATAAATAGTTGGTTGATGATATTGTGCCAACACGGGAGGCTAGACCGTGAATAGTTGCTTAGCCATGCTTATATCGTGAATAATCATTTTGGTATACAAAGGCAATACTGACTAAAGAATAGAGAATGCTTTTTAGTAAAATGTGGAATGATGTTGGTATTAACATTGGAATGTAGAGACCTGTGTGGTTCTACACGAAAGATGAATATGAGCATGTGTTGCACTGTTAATAACATGGGATGGAATTGATTTAGACTGGGGCAAGCGGACCGAGGCTTCATGCCAGGTGGGCCTGTGTGGCGAATGGGGGTGGGTTGAGTGTTGTGAGGGCTGTGTGCCAAATTGAGAGAAGGATGTCTTGCCTTGGTCAGTTAAGGACTTTACCTTGCAAGCCTTTGACCTGAGTCTCTCATACAACCACATGTCTGAATGGGAAGACCTAGTTTAGTAGGATTCTGATGTCTTACCTTTGATACCTCGGGGTGGCAGTTACACAGGGGTAACTGTACGGGGGAGCATGCCTGTGCTACGGCTTGGTACCCGTTCAACGGTGTTCGTCGGTCCTACACTTCGGCTCTGTGTGAGGGAAGTGGTAGCGAAGGCAACACGGAGAGGTTCTTAGGCTAAGATAGAAGTCTCTGAAAAGCTTTGTTACGGTTAATCGCCTTTGTGGTGTGCGACTGTATCTTGTGGGTAAAGTGTACAACCTCTGCAGAGTGTTAAAAACTATTCGAATAGCCGAGTCCACGGTACTGGACAATGCTCGGGGATTACAGTCAAGGGGTAGTATTTGAAAATAAAATGGGGTGGAGGCTGTGTGCCAAAGAAATGTGAATAGGGACTATGTGTCCAAAATGATGTGGAAAACAACTTGAGAAATATGTTAATTATATGGTTTGATGCCTTCAATCTAAATAAATACCCTTTTTAAATGTTGATGCAAAGCAAAATAACCAGTATAGCCAATCCCTTGTAACAAGCCATGCATATAGTAGTAGAAGTGCATTTGTGCATAATTTGTTGAGTATGGTGTGTACTCACCCTTGCGGACAAACTTACCAGAAGAGGAGACTACGCTAGCCTGCGAGGAGGAGTACGTCGAGGAGCCGGGAAACTAGGGCCAAGCCTTCGTCGGAGCGACTGTGAAGAAGATGGAGCACCATGAAGATTGTTTTAATTCTGCTGTTGAACTTTTGATTTCTTGATATTTGTAAGCCCTGCGTGGCACAACTATTGTAAGGATGACCATAAGGTCGTACACTCATTTATATAAATGAATGAAGTACTTTATTTAATATTCCGCTGTGTATGATGTGATATTGTACCCTGTTAGCCTGTGTGCACTAGCGCGATCCTGGACTAGTGCGGATTACGCAGAGTGTCCGGATTTGCAAATTCGGGGCACGACAGGAATAAGAGCATCCAAATCCGCAGATTCATACTCTTCAGATCAATCAAGTGTGTATATATATATATACACATATATACATATATACATATAACTGCATGCATACCAATTCAAAATTACATTAAAGTTAGGCTCAAGATTCCAACACATGTATGCATAATCCTGTATGAGTTTCTTGAGCCAAGAAATGAAGCACTAAAGAGCACCATAAAACAAACTGTTCATATGCCAACATGAATCTCAGAGAAACAACCCGCGAGCTACCAACAATACTCAAAACAAAAACCATCTGGGTCAGCAATCAAATGAAAAGACAAAATCATAGATAACCCTACCCTTAATCAAACCTCATAATTTTACTCATGCTCACAACAGAAGAATAGAACTAGCAGGCATAGATATATAGGTATGCACACAATTTAGAAATGCATCGATTCTTGCCTTCCGATCCCATGCCTCAACCTGACACACCGAAATCACTATGATACCACATCATAAACCTTCTAGGCATTACATCGAACACATGGCAGGCACAAAGAAACCTCTATACTCTGAGCATACATTGCATCAAACACCTTGGCTACACTCATTCATCCACAACTAGAACTTCACCTCCACTTACCACACAAAGGGAGAGGAAGGAGGGGGAGGTGCCGCCGACTGGAGGGGGACGACGCCGGCCTCCAGAGGGAGGAGGCACCTCTTCCGGCCGCTTCTTTGCCATTCTTTGCTCCATTGTTCTTCTTTCTTCGGTGGTATTCTTCTTCTTCTGTCGCTCATTGCCATCGCTGCCATTATTGCTTTTTCATTGCTTGGCTGCCGGTGGCTGGGCGCCGGCAAGGAGGAAGACCAGGGCGACACCAGGGAAGCGGAGAGGAGGCAGCACCGACAGGAGAAAAGGCAGGGACGGCAGGACTTGGGCTGGCACTGGGCAGCGTCGGCAAGAGAAACGGCAGGGCTGGGCAGGCCTTCGGCAGGGAGCGGCAGCACTTCGGCAGGGAGCAGGAGCTGGAGGCTCAACCCATGGCGCAGGAGGCCAGAGGAGAAATGGAGGAGGCGCCTGCTGGCTTGGGGAAAAAACGGTAGGCTGAGCTTGGGAGGAGCAATTACAGCCACACAATTGAAAGAGAGAGAGATAGGTTAGGTGAGGGAGGGGAAATTCCGAAAAGCCCCTCCTAAAAACCAAAAATCCAACTTTTAACCATTAGCGCGAACCAAAATAAATTTCTTAGCGTGAAACGATAATTGTCAGGATAGACAACTTGCCGCAAAACTAAACGGTACGGAGAAAACACCCATGCCGATAAGTATTTCACGGAAAAAACCCAAAACCTGCAATAGAATTAAAAACCGCGCGAAGGCTGAACCTTGAATCAAGAAGGTGGAAAACAATTCTGGCGAAAACCCAGGCCAAGAAGATTTGGGGTATTACAGTTCTTGTCTAGTAGAAAATCTCTAAGTCGCTCATACCATGCCCTAGGGGCTTGTTTCAGACCATAAAGTGCCTTAGACAATTTGTACACATGATTGGGCAGATTTAAGTCTTCAAAATCAGGAGGTTGTTTAACATAAATAGTTTCATCAATGATACCATTAAGAAATGCACTTTTCACAACCATTTGAAAGAGAATGATATTGAAATGCGAAGCAAAGGCTAAGAGAAACCGTATAGCTTCAAGGCATGCCACAGGGGCATATGTTTCTCCATAGTCTAGCCCTTCTACTTGAGTAAAACCTTGAGCTACTAATCTTGCTTTATTTCTTATCACCACTCCATTCTCATCTTGCTTGTTCCGAAACACCCATTTTGTACCAATGACATTATGATCCTTTGGGCGCTCTGTTAACTTCCAGATTTTATTTCTTTCAAAATTGTTAAGCTCTTCTTCCATTGCCATCATCCAATCAGCATCTTCTAGAGCTTCTTCCACTGTTTTAGGCTCAATGCAAGAAACAAACGAGTAATATTCACAAAAGGAAGCATATCTAGAACGAGTTTGAACCCCTTACTAATTTCACCAATGATTTGGTTTGTTGGGTGATCCTTTGCAATTGTGTGATGACTCTTGATGAAGATTGGTCTGTCTTGGTCTTTTTCTTCATCTTCTTCTTGGGTTCCATCATGAGGTTCCATTGATGGTGTAGGCAGATCATCTTTATCTTTCTTGGGCTTTATATCACTAATTTTTATTTTTCTCATTTCTTGCACCAAGGCATCATTACCTACATCATCTAAATTCTCATGCTCACCTTGTGAGCCATTAGATTTATCAAATTTAACATCATAGGTTTCTTTCACTAAACCAGTTGAATTATTGAATACTATATATGCTTTAGACTTGGAAGAATAACCTAGCATAATACCAATATCACATCTAGTTTGAAATTTACCTAAGTGTGTTCTCTTTTTGTAGATATAAACTTTACAACCGAACACACGAAAATATGATATGTTAGGTCGCTTACCAACTAAAAGCTCATAAGGGTTTTCTTAAGAAGTCTATGAAGATAAAGACGATTGATAGCATGACAGGCAGTATTAATGGCTTCAGCCCAAAAAGCATCAGATGTACCATATTCATCTAGTATAGACCTAGCCATTTCAATAAGAGTCATGTTCTTCCTTTCAACTACACTATTTTGCTGAGGAGTATAGGTGGCTGAAAGTTTATGCTTAATTCCTAATTCATCACAATATTCAATTATGTTGGTATTAACAAACTCAGATCCATTGTCACTTATGATTTTCTTGATGGGGCAATCAAATTCATTTTGGGCCTTTTTGCAAACGATTTGAAAATTTTTCCAACTTCACTTTTGTTTGGCAAAAAGAAACCCCAGATAAACCGGGAGAAGTCATCTACTATAACTAGGCAATATGAGTTACCACCAATGCTAGCATATGATGTGGGGCCGAACACATCCATATGCAGGAGCTCAAGTGGTCTAGTGGTGGACATGATACTTTTGGTAGGATGAGAATTAGCTACTTGCTTGCCAGCTTGATAAGCACTGCATAGCTTATTCTTTTCAAATTTAATATCCTTCGGGCCCACCACTAGCTCATTTTTGAAAAGCTTTTTGAGGTTAGACATACCAATATGCCCAAGACGCCTATGCCAAAGCCACCCGAGAGAGACTATAGCTAATAGACAAGTCGATATGCATGAGTTAGATTTGAAATCAACTAAATAGAGATTTTGAAACCTGAAACCTTTGAAAATAAGCTTTTCATTTTTATCAAATTGCACGGTTACCCCATCGATTGAGAAGATACAGTGAAATCCAAGATCACATAATTGGGCAACTGATAGTAAATTGAAATTTAAGGATTCAACAAGGACAACATTTTCAATTGAATGGTCATTTGATATGAAAATCTTACCAATGCCTTTTACCTTTCGTTTGCTATTGTCTCCAAAAGTAATCTTGTGACCGGGGTCATTTTCTTCTTCAATTGAGGTGAACATTCTTGAAGTCCCGGTCATGTGTTGTGTGCAACCACTGTCTATTACCCAATGTCGGCCTCCACTTTTATAGTTCACCTAAAAAGATAAGTTCATTTCTTGATTTTAGATACCCAAATGCTTTTGGGTCCTTCGAAGTTAGTTTCAACAACTTTGGGGCTAAAAGGATTTAGATGTAATGATTTGGGCACCCATATAGCTCTAAGTTTTCTATCAAGGTTTGAGGAGCCAACATATTTTACATTCATCTTACCCTTAATATCCTTAAACAGCATGTAATGAGCATCTACCATACAACCCCTTTTTGTTTTAGCATGAGAAACATTTGCAAGATGACAATCTTTAGATTCATGATTTGATTTATGACAGTAATAGCATTGTTTTCCTTTCTTGATAAAAATCTGTCCGGATTTGATTAATCTATTTTTCTTAGGCAAAACGTTAGGCTTATACCCTAAACCCTTTTTACCCAAGTTGGATCTCTGTTCAACCAGAATTTTGTCAAGAGTGGCACTGCCAAGAAAACATTTTTCTAATCCCTTGTCAAACTTTGCCACTTTCAATTTTAGTTTTTCATTTTCAATCGTAAGTTCTCTAGCACAAAAAGCATTTTTGCAGTTTTCATTGCAGGCACTAGATGAACTAGAGGCACCATTTGCCTCATTAAGCAAATCACAAGAAATAGATATATCACATGAAGAGACAATGTTTGATTTCCTAGCAGTTAATTCATTATCAATTTCAAGCTCACAATGTTTATTTAGCAGATCTTCATAATTCTGAATAAGAGAAGCATGATTAGCAATTAAGTCATTATGAGACTGCACAAGTTTTTCATAATTTTCCGCAAGTTCATCATACTTGTGTTGCAACAACTGTTGATCATTATTTAAGCTAACAACAGTTTTCTTAAGAGCTTTTGTTGAATTTGTCTTGGCATGCAAAGCATTATTTAGCTCTTCTATTATCTCTACTAGCTCATCATACGAAGGAGAATCACCTACCTTGTCCTCAACAGTTCTTGCCATTAGACACAAAGGAAATGAAGGTGGAGGTGGAGTAGATTCGTCCAAAGCAAGCCCAGCTAGTCCTGTTGTTCTTGTGTCTTCTTCATCCGAGGAGGATTCTTCACTTGGACTTTCTTCATCAGTGATCCACTCCCCTATATGAGCTTCTCCTTTTCCTTTCTTGGAGAATCTCTTGGAGTAGCCCTTCTTGAAATGCTTCTTCTTGGGCTTGTCATGAGCCTTCTCCTCATCTTCATCATCTTTGCCTTTGTACTTACTCTTCTTAATTTTGTTTGGACACCGAGCAGCTATGTGTTCCTTTTCATTACACTCAAAGCAGATAACACTAGCAAATGGATTTTTCTTTGAGTAGTAAGAATTAGACATTCCTTTGTCTCTGAAGTTAACTCTTCTCATGAGTTTGTTGGCTCTTCTCATGAGCAAGGCCAATTTCTTTACATCCTCATCTTCATCATCACTTGACTCTTCTCCATCTTCATCTTCAGAGGAGTCCTATATTTTCTCATTGGCCTTGAGAGCAATGGACTTCTTCTTTGGAGCATCCTCTTCAGCTAAGGTAAGCTCATGAGCTAAAATTTTTCCCAATAGCTCGGTTGGTGTGAGTCGCTTGAGATCACCACTATTGGATAAATAAGTGATCAAGTTGTGATAGGCCCGAGGCAACACTCTTATCATCTTCCTGCATACCTCAACATCAGATTTTTTAGTTCCTAGGCCTTTAAGCTCATTAACAATTGGATTAAGCCTAGAAAACATGTTATTAGCATTTTCATGAGGGAGCATTTTAAATTGATCAAATTTTTCTCTAATGACAAAGTATTTTTCTTCTTTTACATCTAAAGTTCCCTCATGAATTTCTTGCAGGGTTGTCCAGATGTCATAAGCAGAGATAAGATTACTGACTCTATCAAAAACTTCTATACTAAGACAAGAGAATATAGCATTTCGGGCTTGAGCATCATACTGCATATTTTGAATATCACCAGGGGTGGGTTCACTATACACAGTCTGGCCTTCGGCCACGATGCATACGTGGAGGCAGAGGCTTTTCTGTGACCCTCAACACGTCATACCCGACAGCTTCTAAATAGCATCTCATTCTAATTTTCCAATAAGCATAATTTGTACCATCAAAAATTGGTACTCTTCCTACACTAACAGTTGCGGATCCATTTCCCTCGGCCATTTACCAAGCTGGTTAAGCTTAATATGGTAAAATTTTGCTCTGATACCACTTGAAGGAACAAGTTGGCCTAGAGTGGGGTGAATAGGCAACTTTTTCAATTTTAGTGCTTAAATTATAGAACAACTGTCAAACTTCAACAACTAGGATAATAGAAGCAATATAAAAGAATGGAGAATTTTGAATAATGAGAAGGCAACAACAAGTAATGAGAATGCTTAGAACGTAAATAAGAGACATAAGAGATTTTATTCCGTGGTTCAGAACCTGTCTCCTAGTCCACTTTGGAGCACTTCTCCTTGAAGTATAGCTTCCCCACAAGCTAGTCGCAGTAGCTTTGGGTCTTCACTACGGCAACTCTTTCACCACTCCAGTGAGGAGAGTTCCAAACCTCTCATAGCAAAGTGGCCTTCCACAATCTCCTTTGGATAGGTCACACCTTTACTTCCTCCAAGCCGTCTAGAATCATGAGGATTCAAGAGTAATAGACTTCTACATAAGCCCTATCTCTTGGTTCACTTCAGCACACACTCTAGACTTAAGCTTGGAGCTAAAAACTTAAGGAAGTGTTAAGTTTTTGAGTTCAAGAGTGAAGCACAGTCTCCTTGTGAGAATGAATGCTTAAAGGATGCTAGAATAACAAGGAGATCAAAAAGTTCTATGGTAGATGGCTCAGAAAATGCTTATATAGGCATTTGGATAGAAAATAGCCATTACACCTACCATTGTGAGTTGCAAAATGTCAGAGTGTCAAAATTCAGCTTAACACGTTTACCACGGACTTAGCAAGATAAGCTAGCGATACTGGTCCTGTGTACGCCGGACCAAAAGAGCTTATTCACGCTGGACCGAAAAATTTGGTCCGCCGTACATGGAATTTTTGCGAGTTTGGTCCGGTGAAGGAATGAGAATACAATATGAGCGTCGGACCAAAAAATTTGGTCCGTTGTATATGGGATTTTTTTGTGAGTTTGGTTCAGCAAAGGAATGAGAATACAATATGAGCGTCGGACCAAAAAATTTGGTCCGCCGTGGATAGGATTTTATAGGAATCAGTAACCTCGGACCTTTTGACCAACTGAGATAAATCCGAGAGGATTGCTTTAGCACCGGACTGATCTTAGTAAAGACAGAATTTGGTCCGGCGTAAAAGGGTTTTCAAGAGAATTACCCCTATGGACTATTTTGGTCAAGGAATCGAGAAAAATACAACTACGCTGGACTAAACTTAAGAAAAGCAAAAATTGGTCCGGTGTGAAAGAGAAACACTCGGTTAGACAAGAAAGTTTTGGCGCCTGACTAAAAACTAGGATTGGTCCGGCGGTACAGGATTTTGGGCTAAGGTTGCTCTGGAAATGTGACTACAATGACAACATGATTCGTCAATTCTATGCCACATTTCATGTTTCTGACTCTTTTGATGAAATCACCTTGATGACAGATGCTGTAGTTTACACAGCTTCCAAAGTGGAGATTGAGCAGGCCTAGGGCATATATCACAGTGGATAGCCAAAGATTCACTGTGTCGTATCTCTTCCTCTCTCAGAGCAGTACAGCTTTTATGATCCAGCAGCTCATGTCAAGAGGCTAGGTAAAATGACTCATCTCCTTCCAACATCTAGCCTCATAAACAGGATTGTGTGAGTTACCGTTCATCCCAAAAGCGGTAATTTCGATGAGATTAGAGGCTATGCATGGAACATTATGAGTAAAATCATGAAGGAAAATTTTGATATGGTGGATTTTATCCTTCGAGAGATGCATTCATCAACTGGCGATCATGGCAAATGGATCTATTTTGCCCTTTATATTATGATGATTATCAAGAGGGTAACCGGATACCATGGTGGGTGTGGTAGCGCCCACAAACCCTATAAGCCATGAGAGGCTAGGCCTTAGAGAGGACAGTCCTCCTAGCAGCAGCCACCACAACAGGATGTTGGGGAAGAGGAGACTCAGGCTCATTTAGCACAATTTTTTTTGGGATGGCACATGAGAATTTTGAATTTCTACATAGTGCTATGATGAGTAGCTTTGCAAGTCTCAGGACTGACATGATGAGCAATTTTGCTCGTGTCGATGAGTATCAATCTCAGACTCACCATGCTCTTGAGGTGGTTCATGTGCACGTGGACTCTATTCACTCTACTATCAACGAGCTTCGCACTTCATTTGTGGAGTACCGCTCTCAATAGGCTCCTGTCTCTTTTCATCGCTATAGGACTCGTCGTATTCCACCTCCTCCGCCACCTCCTTCCTTTTGAGCTTGCACTGGAGTTCCCTTTTTGGTCCTTGATACCAAAGAGGGAGAAGATTGTAGGATGAAAGATGAAGAATTGAAGTCTTAGTTGCTTTGAAGGATTATTGGCTTTCGTACTTTGTTTATATATTTATTGTAAGATAATGAACCTTAACTTTCATTGTAGTTGTTGCTTTTGGATATTGGTTGTTTGGATGTTTGGCACTTTGAAAGACCATGTGGAGGTCTACACCTGTGTGTGATGAGTATTTGACTGATTTTGAGCTTGGTTTACCTTGATTTGAGTTTGATTTGAATCGGATTTTTAATTTGAAGCAATTTGAGATTTGATCGCCTTTTTTGGTGCTACCGGCCAGGCGGTAGCACCGGACCCTAGTGCGGTGTGAAAATTTCAGAGAGGGTGATCTTTTGGTGTTGCAGCTGAGCGGTGCTACCGGCCTAGGGGCAGTAGCACCAGTCTACTATGGGCGGTGCTACCGACCTAGGGGCGGTAGCACTGGGTCTTCTGAGCATTAATGATCTAATTAAGGATTTATGATGATTATTGTATATCTTTTTTGGACATTGCTATGTGATGGGTTTTTCTTGTCTTTGATGGTTGCAGGACGACTGTGCTAGGTCATGGTGAGGCGGAGGATGACCGGGACTAGGCGAGGAGTGTCAGAGGTCCAGACGGTCGGGGATCGCCGAAAGATGACTGGAGATGGAGTCTAGGCAAGCCAAGAAGACAGAAAGGATATAATGCTAGCTAAATGTTGTGTAGATCAATGAGGACAGTTGGATCGTGGTCTAGTTGATAGGTTAGCTAGTCTAAATAGTATGCTTTGAAAACAGTGCAAAAAAACCCTTTGTGTGAGTGGGTTTTGGGTTAATCCTTGCATGGCTGGTTGAGTTAGTTAATCCTAGCCCTTGATGAGTGCTCTAGGACTGATGGGCTCATCCAAGGGTGGTAGGTGGCCTAAGAATGGTATAAATAGGGGTGAAGGAGTAGCCTTCTTCCCTAGAAGGTTGTAGAGATTTTTATGCTCCTTTGAGCTTTGTCCACTTTATTGGAGGCTTTGTAAACCTCTCCTTCCAAAAATTCAAATCATTTTCATTCATATTTGAATTTACATTACGTATTTACTTTATGTCTTAAATTCAGCATTTAAATTCTGTATTTAAATTCCCGCAATTTAATTTCTCACAATTTGGATTTGCCTCCCCTCCTTCTAAATTCTACTGATCTAGGATGTCTTGAGGGTGCTCATATGATTTTACATCTCTCTTGCACCCTAGGATAGACTAGAGATCATGTTTTCCATCAAGTTGCAAATCTGTCAAGAACTTGTTCTTCACACAGCAGTCAGCATTTGATTTTTAGAAAAATCTAGAAAAATCATTTTTTGAGTGATTCTTCTTGGAGTAGGTGTGTGACTCATATATCCATCTGTAAAAAAAAATTGGCAAGTCCACTATTTGCACCGTTTGGGTGCCACGAGATGAATACCGAGACCCAATCTTTTTGCTCGAAGTTCCTAATAGTCTATGGTGTTTGATTTTTCCTAATTTTTCTACAAGGCATTTTGAGGTGGTCTTTGGTGAAGTGCTTCACGACTCATTAGTTCATAGGGAGAAAAATTCCCAAAATCCTAGAGCACCAGAAATCCACCAACCACCTGCTCCAATTGAGGATAATTTCTGAAAAATCTGCTTTTGCTTTCCTAAAAGTGACTTTGGTGATTTGGCTTGATCTCCTTTTTAAAAGCAAGGTTTGAGTTGATTCCTTTGTATTTGGACACTTGACAACCAGGATTGTGATTCAAAAATTCTCCACATATTCCATGGTTTTCATCCATGCAAGTTAGGGGTACACACAGTTGTCTAGTTGTTCGGGTTTTGGAGGGTTGGTGAATTTGAGGAGCACCGATTCAAAGAAAAATCTTGAAAGCAGTTTTATATTACGATCATTCACCCCCCTCTGATTGACATCTCGATCCTTCACACATTTATTTGGATGATTATCTTTGCTTATGGTTATTCATGTTACTCATGTTCATTATCTCATATTCATTTTATGCTTGAAGTATTGATTGCTTATATATTGTTATCTTCGGATTCAATATTTAAGGGAAAACTCCGTCAAAATTCTCAAAAATATCAAATGTGCAAATAACAAATTTTCATTCTTATGCACATCTCTAGGGGGAGTTTTCAATTAAATATTTTTGTTCTAATGATATTTTGTGCTAAAATCCATTTTTATCCAAAAGGGCAAAATATTGTTAAAACAAAGTTCATGAGTTTACAACTTGATTTCCTAGTTGCATACTCAAAATTGAAGCTCAATATAAGTCTTGTGTGAGGATTGTCATTAATTACCAAAAAGGTGGAATTGAAAGCATCTAGTCCCCTAATTCGATTTGATTTTGGTAATTAATGACAATTGTAGTTAAAGGACTAACATTTTCGATTTGAGCATTTTGAGAATAGGTTGGTCCAAATTTCGACAAACATGAAAGCATGAAATTGGTGAAGAAGAAAAGCAAGCGTCAAAGACAAGATGAGTAAGGTATAAAATTTAAGGACTTTTTATACCCTTCTGCCGATCTCGAAGTTTGGAGAAAAGATGATTGCTAGGATAGGCGCCATACTATTAAGAGGGGATATTGCTGCCTATTCGATATCGATAAAAGTGCTTAGCGGCTCATTATATGATGCATGAAGTATTTGCAAAATCATGTTTTCAAAGAAAGTTCAAAATGCATCAAAACACCTCTTTTGGACTCTGTGGGACCGGTATGACCGGGTCTCCTCCTACCATACCAGCCGTCGGTATGACCAGGCCCAAGGGGTGGTCTGTTTTTTCCAGAGAGGGGTGTAATCATGCCTAAGGTGGGCGGTATGACCGGGGACCCTCCGGTCATACCAGCCAGCGGTATGACCGGACCCCCTCTGGTCATACCGGCCATGTGACCAAAGGTTATTGATAGTGCATTAAATGCACTGTATCGACCGTTGGCCACTGAGTGGCGGTCATACCGGCTATAGGGCGGTATGATCGGCCTTTCAGGAGGATTTTGGTCAACTTTTGGCCAACGGCTATAAGGGGTTGGTGGGGGTTATAAATACCCTCCATCTGCATTTTAGAGTTCTTCTTGGTCCTCATTGATGATA
The DNA here is from genome assembly GCA_036346375.1 of Guadua angustifolia. Classification (NCBI taxonomy): domain Eukaryota; kingdom Viridiplantae; phylum Streptophyta; class Magnoliopsida; order Poales; family Poaceae; genus Guadua; species Guadua angustifolia. The sequence goes on along the minus strand of CM070514.1, from coordinate 24,659,557 downwards.
TTTGAGCTCTAGTTAGTCTCCAATACTTTTGTGTGCATTCAATTCACATTTTGAGAGAGTTAGAAGCAAAAATTGAGTTGTGCATTTAGTGTTGAGTCTCTAGACACTCAATTTGACCTTAAGCAAATGTTAAGGTTTATTACTCTTAGGGGTTGCCGATTCCTAGACGGATTGGAGGTATTCGTGCACGGTGAGCTTCTCAATAGAAATTGTGAGAAGCCCTAGCAAGTTGTGAAGGCCAGAGTTCACCTACTCGGAGTGGAGAAGAACTACCTTAGTGATCGAGGAAGGTTCAAGCTATTTGAGTAGATCACTTGTGCTTAGAATCATTTTTAGCTTGTTCTTTAATTGTAAGAGAGCATCGTGATTGCTAGAGAACTTAGTTGTTAATTATCAAATATTGCAACTCTTGTGTAGTGATTTAATTAATTCCAATTAGAATCAAAAAATTTCAAAACCTCCTATTCACCCCTCCTCTAGTTGGTTATTCTTGATCCTACAAGGGTGACAATCATGTATTACGAAAATCAAAAGTCAGTGGCCGATGATTCCGACTTTCACATTCCTCATAAACCAAAGCCAGTTATTTGTGTTCTCACTCTCCACAAAAGTCAACACGATTAGAAAAACCTAATTGTTGCCATCTACTCCAATGGCAGTCAAAATCTGCCCCTTATACTTCCTAGTCAGGAATGTGCCGTCCACGCAAAACAATGGTCGGCAATGTCTGAATGCGTTGATGCACATATTGAATGCAAAAAATGCTCTCCTCAAAACTATCCTCCCTGGAAAGCGCTGCGAGGGCTGCTTGAAAATATCCACAATTGTCCTAGTATTAGGGCCTGTTTGTTTCAGCTTTGGATTCTCTAAAAGCTTATTCTGGATTATGATTGTAGAGAAGCTGATTCTTCAAAAGCTGGAATCCAAAAGCATATATGAAATGGATTGTGGATTCTAGTGTATATGGGTGGGCTGGATTGTGAAAATCGGATTCTAGAATCAGGCTATTTGTTTCTGATTCTGCTTTTGGGGCCAGAATCCAGAATCAAAAGCTAAAACAAACAGGGCCTTACTCCCTTGAATGGCTTGAAGCATGTCAGGTAGGTTTTGGTACGAGTCTCGTACGTGTCGAACCTAGCTTCAAGGGCTTTCTGCTTTACTCTCCAGGCCTCCGCATAGCTTATGGTGTATTGGAATTTCTTCTCTATTACAAGTATAATAGAATGGGGCTCGAAATCAAGGTTGCCAATGATCTCTCCGTACATTACGTTTGCAATAAAGCCTAAAGAAATATTTCTATATGATTGCACAGACTTTGTCATTACACATGTATGTGGAACAACTATAAAGCACTTTTAAACAGTGTCTCACTTAGGCTGGTACGCATGAACACACCCTGAAACCTGTGGTGCTGACTTAACTTTAAATGGTCTCTACACTAACACTACCAATTCCTTCACAGCCTCCTGCATCTCCCACTTTTGTAAATTGCTCTCAATTGCATCTTGTTCACACCATGCTCCCATTCGATGCCTTCACCATCATTTACTATTACATTCTTGAACTGGTAGCCCTCCCACTCATTAGGGTAAAGCTCATCACATCGAACCTCACCATCAATGCAAATGTTATCATCACATAAAGTCTCGTACTCCTGGTTCTCTACCTCTATTCTTTCCACCTCTATTCTTTGTTTGCAATACCCATGGGTTGTTGCATCTATGGTAAGGAAGTGTCACCTTATTCATTTTGCACTGTCTTCTCCCCCTCACCCATGTCTTAACTTAATAAGGATGTATGACTGTGGCTGGACTCCTTAACTTCTTTTGCAAAAGCATCCATAGCCTTCTCTATCATCGATGGATAAAAGCAACTCTTTGAAATACTTGTGCTAACAACACTAGAAGCTATCCTCTCTCCTTAGCCATTCTTACATAAGAGCTCCACAACTTCAGCCCTTTCAGTTCCAGTAACTCCCAGTACATGCACTCCGGTGATCAACATCTGACATCATGCAACTTTAGATCATTTAGATCAGGGTCCAATGAGAACATGTTATACAACCATCTCCTAACAGTGCCCCAAGAACGCTCCCCTGTGCACGACAAACTTACTATTACACTTGAAAAATGACCTAGTCTACCCCTTGGCCCCCCATATGTAGAACTCCTCCATAGTATATTTCAAAATGATATAGGTCATCCATAATTGTGTCATATTTGTTACATGATTGTTATTACACACACGCCGTATTGGCATTGTGCCATGCAATACGTAATGATATTAAAAAATTACCAATCTAATAGGGAAAATATGCCTATGAATGACGTGAATCTACTCTACACTTCAATATACAATTGCTTTAAATGTCCCTAAATTTTATCTCTCAACTTCATACTATCCGGTAATGTTTTAGGAATTATTCTCAATATGTCGGAATGAATCTAAACCATGATCATAGCACTACAAATACAAAAATATCAATATATCTACACTAATAGTACTAACCTCCACACAGCAACATATACATTACTATTCTAAATATAGCTCTCACAATAATACCAATATACAAATATTTACAAACAATCTTAACGATCTAAACATAACATAAATATTTTTAATCTACCTATAACTGCGCTACAATTCAATGCACAATTGCTTGAAATGTCCATAGATTTTACTTCTCTATTTTATACTGTCTAGCAATGTTTTGGGAATTATTCCCAATATGCCGGAGCAAACCTAATCTGCGATTACAACACTATAAATGCAAAGTAGCAATACATCTACACTAATATTACTAACCTACACGTACTAACACAATTATTACTATTCTAAATACAGTTCTACCAATAATACCAATATGCAAATATTTATATAAAATAATTTAAATATACTAATAAAATATTTTTTTACTCCACCCATATCTGCCAACAAATGCTAGTCTACAAATAACTACACAATTAGTACTACTCGATATACTAGAAATATTTATAAAAAGTGCTAATAATCTAAATGTATCTACAATAATATTTTTAATCTACCTATATCTACCAACTATTTACGAGTCTACAAATAACTACACAATTATTACTGCACGATATACCTAAATATCAACAAATATTTATGAAAAATCATAATGATCTAAATGTACCTACAAAAATATTTTCAATCTACCTATATCTACCAATAAATTACTAGTCTATAAATAACTACACAATTATTACTAGCCTACATAACTAAATATCTACACATCTAATTACTTTGGTTTTCTAACCTAGATTTGAAATAAGAGATTAAAATTCGAACCTTCAAATGTAGACTGGATTTCTCCTCCTCCCCTCTCTTCCTCCTCCCTCTTCTGCCCCTCCTTCTTCCCCCTCACTTTCTCTTCTCATTTCCTCTTCTTCTCCCCTTTCCTTTTCTTTCTCTTGGTTTGGTTGCTCTGGGGCGCATGGGCAAGGCTCGCCTAACCACGGAGTTCAATAATGTGGATTTTGTCGCCAATTGAAATAGCGACTGAGAATGTGAACCATCAGTAGCCATTTCAATTCGTGACAAAAATACTAGTCATCAGTCCAAATGGCGATTACTGATATGGCTCTGAGCTTGCACATTTATAACCAACTAAAATGGTGACTGACTTGCTGTTGCCAATTGGAATGGAGATAGAAATGCAATCACCATTTTGACTAGCGACGAATCTCTCTCGCCAATTAGAACGGCCACAATGACATACTTCTATAATTTTTCTTTTCAGCGCATTAAAAAATTCCTTCTTACTCTATGGTATGGCCTTAACTAGCCTACGTACATAATGATCAGTTCCGCCAATCGTCTTCCATTCGACAAATTTGTCGTATCTTTTTCTTTCTTTCTTTTTTCTTGTCTTTTTTTTAATGTTTCCTTTTCTTCTTTTCATTTAGTTCCAGTTTTTTTTAACCACTTGTTGTGGTAGGCCTTCTTTTATTTCTCATGTCATCTTTCATCATTGCTTCTATATATCTCTTTTTAAAAGTTACACAAATATTAAAGTATAAATGAGGGCTAGATAATGATCACTTACCCCTACACTTTCTTTAAGATTTCTGCAACTTCTATTGAGAGAAAATGCATAGAACAACATTTCTATTTACTAAAATGAAATATATTCAACTAGAGTCTTATTTTGAAGGTCCCGTCGTAAGGAACACGCTGATTCAAATGGGTCATGAATTAGAAGCTCGGTTCAAAAGATGTAATCATTTAAAATTTTGGATCGCAAAAGCAAACAAAAAAAGGCCATCACAAATTCCGTGCGTATCCGGCCTATGAGCCAAAAGGTAAGCGGCATATGATTAGTTGCAACTCCAGCGGCATATAGGCCCAGTTCGGGATAGCTTTGGATTGTGCAGATTCTGAATTATAGTTAGTTGTCTAGAGAAGCCACTATTTGAAGAATCTGCTGGTTGAAGAATCTGGTCATTCGGCAATCCGCTCGAGAATCCGATTATTGATGAGCTGGCTTTGAGCAGAGGGGTGGCGACGGAGGAGCTCAGGCTGGCGGCGAGCGAAAAGGCCGGCGGCGGCGGAGAAGGAGGAGCTCGAGTGGCAGCAACGGAGGAGGATGAGGAGCTTGGGCCTGCGGCAGAGGAGTAGTAGGAGGCGTTCGGCCCAGTGATGGAGGAGGAGGAGCTCGAGCGGCGGCGAAGGAGGAGCTCGGGCCGGTGGCGGAGGAGGAGGAGGAGCTCAGGCCGACCACAGAGGAGGAGGAGCTCAGGCAGAGGAGCGGCAGAGTGGTAGCGAGCTGGCAGCCGGTGGGGTGGTGGGTGGCTTGGGCAGGGCGGCGGGCCGACGGCTGGAGGGGCGGTGGGCGGCGAGCGGATTGGGGCAGGGCCTTTGGGCAGAGGAGGAGCGAGGGGAGAAAGGATGTCATGACGAGAATTGGGAGAATCAGGAAAATGCTGGCTTCTAATTCTATGTTGGTTCGGTGATTCTGATTGTGAGAGAACTATTCATAATCCTATTGTTCGATACACAATCCGCTTATATTTTGAGCAGAAGTTGTCCATAAACTAAAACGAACGGGGTTATAGTCACGCCCAAGATCGACACAGCTTGCCTTATTTAACCATAGTCAACACACAAATTGGTGGTGGTGGTGTGTGTGTGGTTGGGGGGGTGTTAAGCGATGTGTGTCTGCCTCCTACTCTCTCAGGAAAAAAAGTATAATAATTAAATTGGTTCCATTGAAATTGTTTGTGCACATATCTATAGATATCTCTATTCTTAAAGAGATATGGCCAGACGCCTGCGTTCACACCATGCACCCGTTCCGCACTACAGAAACCATAGTGCCCAATTGTAGAAATTATAGTAATGGAATATGACATCTATCCACCACAAACATGCCCAAATGGGCGACCCGAACCGGCCCAGCCCGATTAGAAAACGGCACGGTCCGTTTCGGCCTGTCTAATAAATGAGCCGTGTTGTGCTAGTCCACGTGCTAGGGAGACGGCCCAAGCATGGCACGCGAGGCTAACGGGTCGTGCCATGCCGGCACGGGTCCGATTGGTCAAAACGGGCTATGTTGGCCTGTTAGCACCAAAAAATTAGAAAAAATTAGAAAAATAGAAAAAGTATGAAAATGCAGAAAAAATATGAAAAAATTTAGAAAAATAGGAAAAAAATGGGCTAAACGTGCCAGGCCGATCGTAGGCCATGCCGTGTCATTCCGTGCCCGGGCCATGCCATGCCAGGGCACTAACCCAAGCACGACACGTACACGTGGGTCGTGCCGGCACGTCCGGCTTACGGCTGGACCGTGTCATGCTTAGGCCAGGCCAACAGTACCATGCTTCGGCCGGCCCGTTTGACTTGGCTTGTTTGGCCACCTCTAATCCACCGTAGCCTTTATTTCTCAGTTGGCGTGAGCACACGCTTGGTACCAGGAGGTCCTAACTGTAAGAAGTAAAACGAAAATAGAGAAACTGAATGGAAGAATGAACTGCCATTTGCATTGATCAGTGAATGTATTTATACATGGGGAAGGGATGCTATGAATGGTTGCCTAATCCAAAGAAGCAACTGTCATGCACCCATTAATCAAAGGACACACCCTTTGATTACAAGATTAACTGCCTAATCTAGATGAGATCATTAACTGTCTAATCCATTGGTTCACAACACTCCCCCTTGATCGAATCTTCCTTGAGATCAATGCGTTGTTGATTCCTCTAAAAATCCTGTAGGAATAATCTGAGGATTATATTGATATGCCATCAAAAACTCCTTTAAACCCGGTAGGAAAAATAAGGAGAAAAATATGACATATATAAGTGTGATTAATAAATCACTATGTCTTTAGTAGCTCCTCTAAAAACCCCTATGGGGAAAATTTGGAGATACAACATAATATATTAAACTCCTCTAAAAACCTTGTAGGAAAAATATGAGGAGAAGATATGTTGATATACTGTTGAAAACTCCTATAAAACCCAATGGGAAAAATTAGGAGAAAACTGATACAGTATATTTAAGTGATTGTCTCTAGTGAACTCGTATGAGAAAACCTATTACAGGGAAAAACCTATAAATGAGTTTGAGGACAATTCATGTCTTTGATGTTTCCTTAAAAACCCCAATGGGGAAAACAGAAAATATGACATATACTTGTGTTAATATTACCTCATTAAAAACTTTTCCTGAGAAACCTTGTGAGGAAAAACTCATAAAAGAAAAGAGTGTAATATTTGTTAAGACAGGTTAATAGTTAGGAGATATCTCCCCCTGATTCTTGCAATTTTTGAAGTCGTCTCATACTAATCCCATGAACACATTTCAAGAATGTAGAAGATGGTAATGACTAAGTGAAAAGATCAGCGAGGTTATCGCATGATTTGGTTTGCAAGATGTTTATCTCCCCACTTTGCTGTAATTCATGAGGATAAAACAATTTTGGAGCAATATGCTTAGTGATGTTGCTCTTTATGTAACTTTATGCGCATTTGTGTAACACAAGCGAATTATCTTCATAGATAATTGTAGGTGATTCAATAGAACCAATACCACATGATTGTTGTATGTGGTTAATCATTCTCGAAGCCATACACATTCACGTGAAGCTTCATATAGTGCAATAATTTCAGAATGATTAGTGGAAGTAGCTACCAGAGTCTGCTTAGAAGACTTCCATGAAATAGCTGTTCCACCATGTAAAATTACAAAGCCTGTTTGAGATCTGGCATTATGGGGATCTGATAAATAGCCAGCATCCGTGTATCCAATCATAATAGGATCTTGATTTCTTTCGAAATATAATCCAAGATCCTTTGTGCCATTGAGATATCTGAGGACATGCTTTACACATGTCCAATGACGTTTGGTTGGTGCAGCGCTATGTCTAGCTAGTAAGTTCACTGCAAATGCGATATCAGGCCTGGTGCAATTTGCAAGATACATAAGCGCTCCAATAGCACTGAGATAAGGAATCTCGGGTCCCAGTACCTCTTCTCCATCATCACATGGTCTGAATGGATCTTTCTCCATATCTAGAGATCGAACAACCATAGGTGTTTTAGATGGATATGATTTGTCCATATTGAATTTCTCCAATATTTTTTGGATATAGGTTGATTGATGCACTAAAATTCCTGAGGGAAGGTGCTCAAGTTGTAAACCTAAGCAAAATTTGGTCTTACCCAAATCCTTCATCTCAAATTCCGTCTTTAGGTGATTGCGTGCTTCATCTATATCGTTAGAGTTGCCAATGATATTTAAATCATCAACATATACGGATATTATACAGAATCCTGTTGGAGATTTCTTTATGAAGACACATTCTACCCGACTGTTTCAAGCCATATAGTGACTTGTTGAGCTTTACACAGTACATATTGCGATTTGCGTTTGGATTCGGAATTGGGATTCCATCGGGAATCTTCATGTATATGTCCGAATCAAGTGACCCATAAAGATATGCTGCCACTACATCCATCAACTGCAAAGATAGACGATTTTGAATTGCCAATGATATTAAGTATCGAAATGTTATTCCACTCATAACTGGAGAATATGTTTCATTGAAATCAATGCCGGGTCTCTGCGTGAACCCTTGTGCTACAAGTCTCGCTTTATATCTCACCACCTCATTGTTTTCATTCCGTTTCCGGATGAAAACCCATTTGAATCCCACAGGGAAGACTTTTGGAGGTGTAGGTATTGCAGATATGAATACCTTTCATTTATTAAGCGAGGCTATCTCAGCTTGAATTGTTTCCTTCCATTGAGTCCAGTCCGAGCGCTTTTTGCACTCTGCCATGGTCTTGGGATCTGGATCATTTAGGAGGTTATTTGCAATTGTTGCGGAGAAGTAAGTGTCGACAATTGTAGTCTTTTGGTCATATGATTCTCCAGAATCGATATAATTAGTGGAAATTTCTTGCACCCTTGATGATGGCTCATTATTTCCCAAAACTATGGAGCTAGGGCGTTCCGATGTCCCAGGATCAGCAATAGAGTGCACTATTGATCTAGGTTGTGGATCAACTTGAGGTTGACTTGCATTTACTGATTTGGAGGATTTTGTCCTCGGTTTCTTTTGTTGCTTGCTAGAAGCTACATCTTTAGCCGTGGCCTTACTTCTCCTCCTCTTACTTTGAAGTGGGAGTTGAATGGTTTTATTTAGTACCTCCACTCTTTCAGGCACATTTTGGGTAGGATAATAGGATTTAGTAACACCTTTAGTATCAGTAAATGCCTCTAGTAGGTTATTTGCAATGTGTTGCAAATTTATAATTTTCTAAACTTGAAGTTCAGTTTCTTGAGTACGTGGATCTAAGGTGGAGATGTCTATAGCATCCCAATTGATTTCCGGGCATTCTTTTTGGTACTTGAAATCTCCCCCTAATGCCGGGAAATGATCCTCATTAAATATACAATCAGCGTCTTGGTGAATAGGTCCCGATTAGGGGCTCAAGGTATTTAACAATCGACGGAGATTGATACCCCACATAGATCCCCAATTTCTGTGTGGGCCCATAAAGGCACGCTTAGGCGGTGAGATCGATGCGTATATAAGCGCAACCGATTTTCGCAGATGGGAAATATTTGGTATATTTCACGTACTAATTGCAGCGGGAAGTCAGATGATATGCGATTGGTCGCAATTGAATTAAGTCGGCGTGTAAGACCGCATGACCCCAACATGAAGTTGGTAAGTTGCAATTTTGTAATAAGGGTCTTGCAATCCACTTGATTCTCTTTATAAGAGATTCTGCCAAACCATTTTGAGTATGAACATATGGGACAGAATGCTGTACTTGAATTCCTAAAGCCATGCAATAATCATTTGAATGCATGTGAGGAAAATTCAGCAGCATTGTCCAATCGTATGGATTGAATCTGGTGTTCAGGATAATGTGCTTTAAGTTTAATAATTTGAGCAATTATTTTTGCAAAGGCATGGTTACGTGTGGATAAAAGACACACATGAGACCATCGAGTAGATGCATCTATAAGAATCATGAAATACCTGAACGGTCCAGACAATGGTTGAATGGGGCCACATATGTCACCTTGAATACGTTCAAGGAATTTGAGTGGCTCATGTTGGATTTTAAGATGAGAAGGTCTCAAAATCAATTTCCCAGTTGCACATGCAGTGCATATAAAATCTGATGATTTTGGGAATTTGGCAGCATGTAGATCATGACCATTAGAATTGCTGATAATTTTTCTCATCATCCCTATACCAGGATGACCAAGGCGATCATGCCAAGTTTGGAATGCATCAACATTCTGAAAAATTACCTTGTACGCAACATGTGGTACGGGTTTAATGTATGTGTAGTACAATCCAGACGGTAAAGAGGAAATCTTTTCAAGCGTTTGTCTGCCATATCCGTAATCTTTAGTGATGAGGAGAAATTCCTCATTATTGTCATCATGGGTTTCAACATGGAAACCATTTTTGCGGATATCTCTATAACTTAATAGGGTATGTGTTGAATCAGGATACAATAGTGCATCCTCAATTGTGTTTTGAGTACCCATAGGAAGCATGATAGTGGCACGACCAGAACCAACTATCATTGCATTGCGTCCAGCGATTGTCAAAACATTTCCTTGCCTCTTAGTAAGAGTTTGGAAATATTCTGTTTCCCTTAGTATAGAGTTAATAGTACAACTATCTACTAGGCACAATTCCTCCTCCATCAGATCGACTCCCGTAGAAATCCATATATAAATGAAGAATTTTAAGATTCTTGGGGAATATATATAGAACACATACAAACTTTATTGAATATCAAACATAATTATTACATTTATTGGGATATCCAATATGTCAATGTGATGACAATATTATTTAATACAACACTTAGGACATAATTGTGCTTTATTATTACAATAAATAAGGTACTAAACTAAGGATCTAAGAGATTGGGAGCCTAGTTGAAGTCTCCAAACATGTCATTGGAAGCAAATTTCATGATCATATTCTCTGTGTTGACTTGATCCTTGGCTTCCGGTACGTCGTTGTTGCTTGGTTCCTTGGGAACTTGTTGCGAACAACCAACCTCTTCCCAGGAGTTGTTAGGTTGAAAGTTGAAATGGGCTTCATACTTTTGTCCCAGGGTCGTACATCCACGTCCCACAGACTTTAGATAGAGATCAACAAGGTGACTTGGGGTACGGCATTTCTTTGTGATGTGGTTATAGCAACCACATTTCTGACAAATAGGCTTGTCATTTCTTTGTTTGGAAATGCCTTTACCCTTATTGGGGACACGTGACTTATCTTTCTTGTTGTTTCTGCGTTTGTTTTTACCATGGTAATTTCTTTGATAGTTCTTAGGAGAACCATTAAATTTGGGTTTATTCTGAGCGTTGGCATGAACTTCAGGCAATGGGGCAGACCCAAGAGGGCGCTGCTGATTGTTCCACACCATGAGTTCATGGTGTCTTCCAGCCTGATGTAATGATTGAATAAGCTCGAAATAAACTGTGAAATTCTTCTCACGGTATTGTTGTTGAAGGATTCTTTCAGCGGGAAGCATTGTAGACAAAGTCTTTTCAATTTTATCCGCATCAGAAAGTTCCTTCTCACAGAACTGCAACTTAGTGCTAATCCTATGAACAGCATGATTATAATCACCAACAGTTTTGAAATCCTGAAGACGAAGTTGGGCCCATTCGAAATTGGCCTCAGGTAGGATGAGTGCCTTTTGCTGTTCATAACGTTGCTTGAGAGAAAGCCATAGTGCACGTGGATTTTCCTCCAACATGTATTCAGACTTAAGGTCTGGATGTATATGCCGCCTTATAATATATAAAGCCGCATACCTATGTTGATCACCTATTGGTTCTGCACCTTCTGCTTGTTCAAGAAGCACATAATAAAGTCCGCGGGTCGCAAGACTAACTTTTATGTCCATAGCCTATGTGGTATAGTTGTGTCCGTCAAGAGCGAGTACATCAAACTCTTTAGCGGCCATAGTTCCTACATGAGGCAACCATAGATTTTGTTTAATTTATTGTGGGTAAATTAAAATTGCTATGGTGATGTTGTAAAAATGCAAAATAAGTTGTAAATAAGAAAAATTCTTGTATCATGAGTGTAGACCTCAAATATGTGCTAACATTTTGGAGGTAGTCACCAAAATGGTGTAGACCTCTTATGGGCATAGTCTGTTGATACAGTAGATGCCTCTTGTGTTATTCAACTTTGTATTAACACATCTAGGTAATCATTGTAAAAGTGTAGACCTTGTTTAATTCATATCTTGTATTGGATACGCACATTGAGGATTGACATCCCGCAGTAGTAACTACGGTACTACCTTGTGTATGACCAATAGGGATTATGAATTAAGGTAGTCACGTTGACCAGTGTTTCAAATTTAGATATTGGGTACGCACGTTGAGGATAGTCACTATGTATTAAACACAGTGTAGATCCCACAGTAGCAACTATAGTGCTACCTTGTGTATGGCTAATACCAAAAATTTGTGAACATTGTGTTATACAAAGTGAGGAAAAACACATAAATTATTTTGCATATAAATATATATATTGAATTTTGATCCAATATACAGAAAAGGCTAACTTTTGCCTTGTGTACGGATCGATGTTATTTCTTGACGGACATATAAAATGAAAACCAAATTACATGAAAACCTAGTGGTTTTATTGCGAATTTGCGACTGGAAATTAAAATAAAATATATACAATGGCCTGTGGGCCGAAACCATCGAAGTAGCCCATCGGTCACAGGCTTATGTGGGCGGGCAGGCAGGCCTTGGCAGGCCAAGCTGGTCGATTGGGCCGAGCCAACCAATTGGGCCGCACCAGCATTTTGGTTGGCCAGAGGTTCGTGCGCGCGGGATAAAAAGGAACCGGCCGATCCAGCGTTTAGGTTTAGGGTTTCCTTGCCAAAATAAATGCCGCCACCTCCAATCATCAACGCCAGCGCAGCCATGAATCGCCGCCGCCGAGGCCATTTCCGCCCGCCACCACTCCCTCGGATCGAAGAGTACTCCCCGATCGGAGGAGGTGAAGCCGCCACCACCACAAGTTGGAGATTTCAGCTGCGAGTCCGAGAGCCGCGGATTCCATGAACCCAAAGTGAGTCCGGTCCGCCGGCGTCTTGCCGCCAAGTCGTCGACGGAGGAGGAAGTCACGCGAGGGGGGGGCGGGCGGTTCGTGAAGCCGGAGTTGGGGTCTGAAGCCCAACATCCGAGGTGTTCACATAGTAGGCGGCGCACCACGGCGCGGCGACAAGCGTGCCGGTCGGGTTGATGAGGACGCTTATGCCAGGAGCTTCAACCGCGCTGCCTTCCTCTGGCGCCGAGGTTGCATCTGGGGCGAGGCCGTCGCGGTTCCCAAAGATGTGCGGTGTCGCCGTCCATCCATGGAAGGGGCACCAATGTGGCGCATCCGCCGGCGGGGTCATTGGACGAGTCGCGTCACCGGCCACGGTGCTCTGGGGCGCTGCATCGCTTGGACCAGTGGGCGTCACCATAGAGGGCAACTGCAACTGCTGTGCTTGGGGCAGCAGAGTCAGGTGGCCACGAGGACCCAGGCTGTCGAAGACGGAGCGGCCGCAAGAGCCACGCCGTGACAACCGAGACCTCGAACGCGGCATCCTATGGCGACGAATCGGGCGATGGCGCTCTCCTCCAACACGGCGCTCGGCGTGGAAGATCACTTGCAGAATACCCAAAGGTAAGATGATGCTCTCCATTTTTGCTTACCGTGGATGAACCGGAAGTGAGAAACGATTGTGTCTGTCTGTTGGTGTTCTTCCGGTGCTCAATTAGTTAGAGCGTGCATGATAACGTGTAAGAAGTAAAACAGAAATAGAGAAACTGAATGGAAGAATGAACTGCCATTTGCATTGATCATTGAATGTATTTATACATGGGGAAGGGATGCTATGAATGGTTGTCTAATCCAAAGAAGCAACTGTCATGCATCCATTAATCAAAGGACACACCCTTTGATTACAAGATTAACTGCCTAATCTAGATGAGATCATTAACTGTCTAATCCATTGGTTCACAACACTAACTTCGATTCTCAACAAGCAATTTTTTTTAAAAAAAAAGATTTCTACAGTATTTTTTATTTCTTTTGAAAGAAAATCTTTTACCTTTTTATTTTAAAATTTTCTATTATAAATTTTTTAAAAGAAAATTAGTAATTTTTTATTGCATTTTTAGGAGCTTTTTTTTAAAAAAATATTTTCTCTCTCCATTAAAATCCTTGATATCTCGGTGCTTCTTTCCGGCCGCAGCGCCGGCCAAGCAACTAGTTACTAGACGTGTTATTCGTGGTGAGGACTTCGATGGCCAGATATTCGCCATGGGTTCAAATCAAAATCTAATGTCAAGCAAAGGTAAAAGCAAAGAACTTGTTTGGGATATCACCCCAAGACATAGACAGAACAATGGACGTTACTGGAACAGCCAGTGCCATAATACCCGTGTAATCTTTCAGGAATGATAACATCACATTTGAAAAGATCGCAGAAGATTTGTGCCTTGAGAATCGTGTTGTTAACTTGGGGAAAAAACATCTTTGATCGATTAACCACCCTACTGATGCTAACAAACAAGATCGAAATCCCTGAGTCAATTTGAGAACTTGGCGTCTACCATCAATAAGTGACGAAGGCGAGTGTTTTTTTTTTGCACAAACACAATCACGTTGTGAAGAAATCTTTTAATGTATATCCTTAGCCATCAAGAAAAATAAATACAAAATCGATACAACCCCTGTATAAATATAAGGTGAGAGCCTCAATCGTCAGCAACACAAGCCACGTTGTGTTCTAACCGCCTAAGACCCTTGACCATGCACCCCCATTCGCCTATCACTCCAGGTCCAATCGCCTCGCCATGCGTTTGAACACGAGCCTAAACCTCGCCGTGTGCCCTGAGCTAACCCTACCGTCTGACTCATGTCTATCTCAATAGTAGGAAGCCAATCGATAGCATCATTTGATGCTTCTTCCAAGTCAACTATAAATAGAATAGGTACGTATACTTCGTAAATGGACTAGGCTATTGACACTTATGCTTTAATCGCCAAGCCAACTAGACTATTAAATGATGCATAACATAAATATAAAATAAGTCACAGCTTCACCCTCCAATGTCCAATGTCCAAACAGCCTTCTAGCTGCTGCTCCCGATACCGTAGCCCCGGCGAGCCCGGGCAGCTGCCCAGAATCGCCGGGAGATGGCTCCGCCAGGCATCAATAGATGTCGGCATTTGACATCGCCAAACAGACAAACGCTACAAATGGGTCAAATGATTGTTCATAGACAATTCTGAATTCAAGAGTTACAGGCAGGAAGCCAAGATAATAGAAATGCAAGTCGGCTGATAAAAATGGTCGAATGTGATGGCCATAGCCAACATCGAGTATCTACAATCCAAAATACAAGCTAGACAGATGTTTAAAAACTAGATATGAATTATTTTGCTAACTTAATGGTTCAATATCAGAGCCCCACAAAACTGGATTTAAAGCATGTTTCCCTTTGAGCTGTCAGCGAACCACTTGGTCAACTAGTGCCGATGACGAGGACGAGGATGAACGACTCATGAATATCAGACGAGGATGAACGACTCATGAATATCAGGCAAAGCATCACATTGCATGTGTAGAGGTTGCAGATATTAAAAGGTACCATTAATTCTCTCTTATCGTTGCAGATATTAAAAGGTACCATTAATTCTCTCTTATCAGCAGCAGGACCCTGAAACAAGCTAAGGTGTGACTTAACATCGTTTTCTTTATAATTGTCAGCAAGGTAGCCATAGGAGGTGCATTATTACTCTTACTCCTAAAACAGCATCAAGAGCTGGGTTCAAGTGAACTTACCATATGTCATGATCATTTATGTTATATATTGTCAATAGGAAATTTTTGGTACGATGAAAGCTGTGCAAACTGAAGCAATGCCGCCCCCATGGAGCATGGTATGCAGAGCTCCAGGGTGTAAATTCACCACGAAGGTGCTTTTGACTTCTCCACGAGAATGATCCTACCATTCCACTCAGTCTCATCACAAGCACGAATTGCAGCATCAGCATCCTCATCCCTCTCCATGGATAAGAATCCAAAGCCTCGAGAATCTCCAGATCTATAAAAGAATGTAAACTGGGATAAGGAAAACTAATCTTGCAAACTGATTTAACAGAGTACAAATGTAAAATGAGCTGTTCTTCGGAAGGTATTATTGCATGCTGGGAACTAAGTGGTTCTTTCAATGTAGGAGAAAGTACTCGAGCTATATCAGATATCACGTGTTGGGAATATTTCAATGGTGACTGGTGAATACTTAGAGAAGCTCTTATCACAGTAGAAATTATAATTTCAGTCTCACCAATGCATGGTTAATCAGTAAAGGGGTAAACCCACTTTCAATCATAGTAAACTAGGCAGGATAAAATTTACCAATTATGCTCTTGCATGCTGAAATACAAAGTTTAATAATAATCACCGAAGAGAGAGCTTGAGAAGGCATGGGTCTCTCCTCATACCTGTAAGTTGATTTTTTCCAATGTATTCCAATCACAGGTATATATACCACTTAAATGCTACTCCCTCCGTTCTTCTATAATTAACGTTTTTTTTTACTTTTCACGTACAAGAGTGCATGGAAATTAAATGCTCTTGAGGGATTGAAATGTATTCAAAGAGTTGGCATTGGATAGAAGTGCATGAAAGTTAACGATCCATGTACTAAAACCATAGCATAAGATCGAAGGTTTAGGGATTTTATTGAATTTGATTAGATCTGATTCCTAGCCTATCCTAACTTGTGTAGGGCAAAAGGCTTCGTTGTTATTGTTTTGACTTTTCACGATCTCTAAGATGTGACTTTGACTGTTATTTTTTATAACTTTCTTATTATATAGTAATAAAATCATAAATATTATGAAAGTATTTATAACGACAAATCTGATAGTATAGAGGATTCCATGTAGTCAATCTAGATAGTTTTATTAATGGTCAAAATTTAGAAAGTTTGCACGGATTATAGGGTGTCACTAAAAAAAAACGGATGTAGCATATACCAAGACTATTCAATTGCAGATATCTAGAATTGCTCTTCTGTATTATCCAGCTCAGATATTTTGAGCCGTTAGAACAAATATGAAATTCGAAACTATGGCTGTGCGTTATGTTATATATTCAGTAAATAAATTCAATCCCATCAAGCTTGAGATTTAGATGCCAACAGGCTAAATATAAACTTATCAGGCTAAATATAAACTTATCAGTCTAGACTCCTTTGAATAGAATCATACAGGGAACCCAAACCAGAGGAATGCAACGTAAATTAACTGAAGAGTATTTTTAATTTGGCTACAGCTCCACAAATCACACAGTACTCTTCCCATGTATTTGAATCATCCGTAGTTTAGTTAAACAAGGTGCACCTTGTCCATGCTTGCAAAAGAAAAAATAATCAAATAACATGCAAACTTGAGTGGCAATGGAAAAAGGAGTGTATCATCCAATGATGCCATGGCACTATGAAGCATAAAATGAGTGTTGATACAGTTTCCAAAATGAAGCAATGAGCTACTACAAATAACTGCATATGGAAGTAATTACCGTTTATCTCGAACCACGCGTGCACTTGTTACACGTCCAAACCTAGAGAATTTATTTTCCAATTCTCGCTCGGTGGTCGCATAGCTAAAACCTGCAACAAACAGATTCCGTCCAGGCTTACCCAATCCAGTCTTCCTGTTGGCAGGTGGTGACCAAGGTCTTCTATGCGAATGATGACGATGACTTGATGGAGGTGATCTGCGCCTTGGTGAATGCTTTCTTCTACATCATCAACACAAACAGAAGCATGAACTAGCAGCGAAGACAAAAAGGTGAATGGAAAAAAATCAAAACAAGTACTTCAATGATCGGACTGTCCATGGAAGGAAAATAAGCCTATTCAAAATTGCATAAGACAAATGTTTGGTTATAAATATCATCAGCTTGAAAGCGTGCTCATTCAAAAGAATTCAGACTTTCAGAAGCTTGTGGTTTACTCATGAAAAAAAAAATCACCTTGGAGATAGTCTACGATGATCCCTTGAGTGGGGAGACCTTGACCGAGATCTACCATGTTCCCTTCTATGCCTAGAGGTATCAGTTTTTCTTGAAGGTGACCTTGATTTTGACCTGTCCCTCCTCCGTGGGGAATCCCTCCTTCCTGTTGGGGAATGTTTTGACCTGTCCCTCCTTCGTGGGGAATCCCTCCTTCCTGGTGAGGAGTCCCTCCTCCTTGGTGGGGAGTCTCTCCTTGGTGAGCTCCTCCTCTTGGGCAAGGCTCTTCTAGGGGATGCAGATCTTCGTTGTGGTGAACCATCTCCATGTCGAGACTCCCTTAGTGATTTCTTTTCTGGAGGAGAGTTCTGTCGTGCATGTGGAGTCAACTCATGTGAAGAAGCTCTTCCACAGTTGGTGTCAGGCTTTTCAGGAGAACGGGACCGACATCTTGCCGGTGGACTTCGAGAACGAGCTAATTTACCAACCTCTTTTGCAGGACGCTGTGACTCCAATTTCCCAGATGAATGAGCATGAGGGGACCTTTCAACTGGAAGTGCGACTCTCCTGTCTGGCGATGGTGTACCCTTTTCCAGCCTTGGAGACCTTTCATAAGGAGAATCCCATTGATTGCCTGGGGTTGATATGCCATTTTTGGTACTAAGATTTTCCTGAGCCATTCCTTCCAAATAGGAAGCTGCAACTGCAGAGTTGAAGTTCTCCTTGTCTCGTTCATCATGAGTAGAATTCCTACCATTCACTTGATCCTCCTCTATCCCATCCTTTTCATTGTGGGAAGTCTCATGTAACTTTCTGATGTCCTCATTTTCCATCTGAAGCGCAGAAGAGTTTGGAATTTCATCATCATCAGCACCACTAGTGTTAAGTTGGTAATCCCTACTGCTATTTTCAGTTAACATAGAGTCACCAAGATAGGCATCAGAATGTGTAGTTTCTTGTTGAAAGTTTGATGTATCATTACCACTGCTTTCATGAAGCTCTGGAGGCAGCATGACATCAACCACTTCTGTTTTCTGACGTACATCATAACTCACAGGAGTGGTCTGTGCTTCAGAGTCACTATTGTGAACATTCTGTTCAGCGGCATCGTTTTGCATATCAGATTCTATATGCACATGATATTCTTGAGCTTGCTTCAGGGGAGATGCTGGACTAGCCGAAGCAGATTTCATTGAATTGCATGGGATTTGATCATTCATGAAGGGTAAAGAATCTGCATCCAAATACGAGATTTGATTGGCTGGATCAACTAAAAGTCCTTCATTCAGTGGTGGTGATTCGTGTTGCAGAACTCCTCCATGATAATCCATGTGCTCCAACGAGCTACCATCTTGATCTCCATATAAATGACCAGGATCTCCACAAGTCCCCTCCAGGCTTCTCTCAGGGGATATGTAATCCATCTGAACGTTGAGTAAAGAGCAAAAGTGGAATAGCATAAGAGTGCATAAGGCAAAGAGTTAATAACAAATAGGTTGAATACAAAATAGTATATAGTTGGCCCAGTTATACAGTTGAGCTACCAATTAAAATCCAAAATTAGCAAGACAAGATAATAGACAGAAAAAGATGAGTGGAAGTGACAAAATTATCAATTCCATTGATGAGTTCTGTGCAGGACAGCGTCATATCCACTAAGCTAAACCAACTATGGACTTCTTTGTGTTGCAATGTTTACAAAGTGGCAACCATAACAATGACATAATTAACAGAAACAAGAAATGTGAGCATTAAGATCACTGAACCATTAGAATGCACTACTTATGGGACATCAACATCAACAGAGTGCTGGTTTGTTGTTGCTGTCAATTTATGCAGATATCCGCGAAAACTTACTGCCTCTGGATGAAGCATCTTTTTTCTAGTTCCAGAGATTTACTTGCAATGGATTCAAGCAAAAGAGCAGGCCTTAAATGAAATCCCAGAGAGGACCATAGGGCATCATGAAGCATAAAATGAAATACTGCTACAGCGAAGTAAAAAATATGGGAAGGCAGCCAAAATATGCTCCTAAGAAAATCGTGTAAACTATACTTTCAGCAGATTTGGCAAACTAAGCAGCACAGCAACGACAATGATTCGTTCTTATAAGTGTTTCTTAAAGGATAAGACAGGGTAATATTTTTGAACTAAAGCAGTTTCAATTTAAATATGTTCTGATCAGAACCAAACAAACCCAACAATGAACCATGACATTCAAACTGCTCTTCAGAGCAATCCCCAATACGTCTTCTAGATGCCAAAGGGTTTAATCGCACACTGAAAAAACAGTTAACAATTTCCACCCCAGGCAGCTATCTTTCCATATTTAAGAGTCAGCAGTGCCACTTCTAGTTTGTCAGATTGTTCTTAATATACACGCGAAATGACCAGTCATAAAAAAACAACCATTTTGGACGCTTCAGAGCAACACCATACTACTCATCTTTATCTTTACTAATATATAAATACAAGTTGGTGACAGTCGTCCAGCCTCCCTCTCCTCATCTCTAAGAAAAACAACGCATCGACATATGGGACGCGCACCACGACACGCTCCTGCACCTCTTGTGAACAAAAAAGGAAACCAACCACATCTCCCCCTTGGTGGGGCTGGGCCATTCCCTACTATTCTTTTGAGTCCCAGCCCGGTTTTTCCCCACTAACCAATTACGTTACGACCACTGAACAAACTTGATTGACGAACATGGTTTATGCGCCGCTAATCTAGCGTTTTGTTGAGCATTTGACAAACTCACACCATTTCAAATGGGATTTGTCCCATGGACACACGAGCAATCCAACCCGTAGGATTTCCTTTTCCTCTTCCCATTCGAACTTCTGCAGGTTTCCCCATAATTGGAAGATCTGCGAGAACTCTCCCTCCCCGTGACAACTCAAGAGTGCAGTTTTATTTTTGTAAATACATGGCATGATTAGATCATTTGGTTGAAAAATATGTTTCAGCTGCAACGCACAGGCATTTGACTAGTTAATAGATATTTTTATCTGGCAACTCCAAATTTCTTTTTTAAGATAACTTGAAGCAACATCTTTATACCATTCTTGACTTCAAGACAACAATGCCACGCACCTAGCCCCGTAGAAACTTCCCTAAAATACTAGCTGAAGAGAGAAACTGATAAGAACTGGATGATAAATCCATCACCAAATCAAAAAGTTCTGACATGACACCTTATCCAGATCCTCATTCCGCTTTCACATCAATCAAGTGTTTGATGAATTTCTGTACACAGAATTCATTAAATAAACACCATAAGAAAACTAAGTAAGAGGCAATGACCCACATGTATGTCAATATATGTTGACATGTGACATAAGAGCAGCCTACGGTGTAGAAAATTTTGAAGCGAGACTGATGTGCGGGCCCCATGCACCGTCAAATATTTTTTCTCTATGCATGACATATCCAATATTAGTCTCCTTTGGTTGGATTCGTTGTAACAAGCACAGAGGTTCAAACGGATTGCAAATCTGACACCCAGATTAAAAATACTCTCTAGAAGATTAAAGATAAAATAGTAAATCAAAGCTTCAACCTGATTGCCACATTAGCGACATTAGGAGCATGATTTCCTCCCCTACGCGCTTTGCATGCATGGAGATAGATGCACAAAGGAAATGCATGCGGGAAACGTACATGTGTTTATCTCTTCCAACTTGAAGGCCTGCAGTGCATTGACAGACCTCTCTCCACTGGGTATAATCATGGGTACATGTAGTGTTTTCCAATGAAATCGCAGCATAATGAAAACAGTCTAGGTTGGCTATTTCCTTGGCAGATTCGGTGCAGGAAACTAATGTGATATTTGTAGGGCTAGGAAAAAAACTCGTTAGAGCTCGAATCAAAATTTCTTCAATTACAGTAGCTGATAGGTTCAAAATTGAAATAAGGTAATTTCGCGCGAAAAAAATTAATGAGGCTCGACTCGATAATGGCTCGTTAGCTCGAATTTGATGTAACCATTTAAATGGTACATAAAATGATTTTACATCAAACTATATCAATTTCGAAAGAAACTCGATAATAACTCATTAAGCTCGATATCCAGCCCTAGATATTTGCACATGCAAATCAATCTAGTTTGTTGGTTGGCTTAGCAATGGGCCCACATGGCATTGATAGATCATAGATACCTTCCTCCTGGGTACAAATTATGTGTGCATGTAGCAATTGACCTAAGAGATTGCAGCAGCAATCAAACACACCACGCAGGCTATTGTTTGGAGATAAGAGTTTGGATAGATTCAAATCAACAGGGAGGAGCCCACATCCTGCCGAACGCCGTGCAAATCAATCCAGTTTGTTGGTTGGCTTGGCAATGGGCCCACATGGCATTGATAGATCATAGATACCTTCCTCCTGGGTATGAATTATGTGTACATGTAGCAATTTACCTAAGAGATTGCAGCAGCAATCAAACACACCACACAGGCTGTTGTTTGGAGATAGAGTTTGGATAGAGTCAAATCAACAGGGAGGAGCCCACATCTAGCTGAACGCCGCATCTGCCTGGCCTTATAAAGGCCACCTGACCCCATGACTTCTGGCTCATGCACAAAGTGACACAAGAGCAGGAAGCCATGCCTAGAAAATATAGCCACAGAAAAAATAGCACTCTAGAGAAAGAAGTCGAAAGAAGAGAAGGAAAAAAGCGCCAAAATGCTGATGGCTTCTCCTCGCCTGCACATCTCTCACCCATCATCTCCAACATACAACAACTCACGACGCCCATGTTCCATGGTGAGCATATAGATCAAACCTTAGTGGTTGATCTTTCCCGATGAAAAAAAATATCTACCTATAAAAGTATGGCACCGATTACCCCCCACTGAAGTGAGAACTCGTCATGGATCGAAGCAATCGTGGTTCAGGTTCTCCCCATGCGATGGAACTGGCTATGAGACATATATGTGCGCCACGACACAGATTCCCCATTGAAGTGAGAACTGGTCATAGATCAAAGCAATCATGGTTCAAGTTCTCCCTATGCGACAGAACTGGTCATGAGATCTACGCAAGCGTGGTACAGATTCTCCTAACCCAACGGAGCCAGTTGCAAAAGAAAATAAAAACATATAAAGCGTAGTGCACCTTCTCAATGCAAAAAAAAAAACGCTACAGCTATGCAAATCAATACAAGAGAATATCATACTATATTAATTTTCGCCCCTCACGCGGGAGCAGAATTATTTAATGCTTCAAAGCAAGTATCCACCGAACGCATCATATGCACATCGCCAGCCACAAGGCTGAGGCGCGCAATCCGCATATTTTTTATACATCGACACTATGCCTAAGGGTTGATGAGAGAAAAAGGCCAATTGATCATACACATTACCATATGTTGACGACCGACGAGGTTAGACAATTACGGCCTAGCGCTGACAAGGCAAGGCCACTACTCCATCAACACGCCCAAACAGATAGGATCAGACACTTTGTTGCCGGGCATTGACAAGGCAAAGGCAACACACGCACTCACGTCCGATGAGGGCAGGCGTACACATGACTGGGCATCGATAAGGCAAAAGTCATCCTCTTCATCGACATATCCTATCCGAGAATCAACACAAAGATGAGATGACATACCATGACCAGGCGTCAGCAAGACAAAGCCACATGCATCACTTCCGCACATCCACATCCTCACCATCTACATCTACACCAACATCATACATGTATATGGACGAGCAACATAAAGACGATGACCACAACACAACTTAATCAGAGATATATTGTAAGCTTGTCCTGTAAATTTAATTAACCGGATGTTGTGCAAAGGAGCTGACAATCAGCGAAATACATAATCTCCAGTCAAATATACTCCTTAAGCATAGACGCAAAAAAATGAACTCTTGCAGGAGCGTGTAATTTTGTATATTCAATGCAGAATTAATAAAATACAATGTTCCCTATGTGTTCGGTTGTTTTTTGTTTTCACAAACATCAAGCACAAGAAGGATGCACAGGTGAAAAAAAAAACTACTAACTAGTTGCAATGATGTAGAAGATATGAAATACAAACTATGAATAGAAAGTATACCCTCAAACCTATGAATCACCAATCCTTCCCAAAATTTCCGTACCGGTATCGGATACTTATCGGATATAGCGATCCTCCGCGATCCTTCCCGATACCGTATTAGGAAGAATCGGTGAAATTCAGCATTTAAAATTAATAAAAATAATCCGATCCTACTCCAATACTCTGCGATACTCCCCGATAGTTCTAGACTAAAAACACAAAACTAAGCCCAACCCAAACCATCTCTCCTAACCCCAAAAACTATCTCTCTCTCACTCATTCCACCTAGTCATCTCTCCTACCGCTGACTCCACTAAAATCTCTAGACCCGATAGCCACTGCCCTTCACCCAACAGACTGACGGCTGCTACCAACCTCCACCGAGCTTGTGGGTCACCACTGTCACCTCCCTTCCTTGATCCCTTTGCAATCTCGCCGCCGCCACCCATCTACCCAGCCCAGCGGCCGCCGCCATCTTCTCCCTCTTACACTTTTTATTTTTTAAACACATATATACTCGCCGTATCGCCAGATTCTTGTTTTTGGGAAATTGCATATCACCATACCAGTATCGCGTATCGGTGATGCAAAGCCACAAACAGCAAGCCTTTCACAAGATACTAGTAACCATGCACAACAAGTATGAATGGCTCATACATTGATCAAATGTAGTCATTGTTCCATCCAATGTAGTCATTGAGCATGTAGGACAAGAATTTTTACTAACTGAAAAGTATCTACCAAGAATATCTACTATAACTGAAAAGCATGTACTATAACATTCATTTGTTCTGAGATTATTCTATCAAACATTTCAACAGGGGATCCTATCACAAGAAAATTTCACCTTTCAGGAATCGATACATCCTGAGCACACCAAAATTTCACATCCCAATAGAAATGTAATCCCAGTATAAATTTTTCATGAATAGCAATATTCACATCTATCCCAGATCTCGTACCAATCTTTTCATGGCTCTAAAAAAGTACCAATTTTTCATGAATAGCAATGTTCAGATGCGACATGACTAGCAATGGGGAATAACCATGAATCAACCGGGTCCAGCAACAGTTACCACAATCACAGATCGAGCCGAATTAAGTCCATACCTTCGGTTTTGGGGGAGGAAGTCAGCCCAAAATCGATGGAGAGGAAGAAGGCCCGTGGATCCCGAAGCTGTCACCGTCGGACGGCCAGTCGTCACAGCGGTCAGCAGTCCTCCTCGCCCTCTCCTCGTCGCCGCGGTCGCCTTCCCTTAGCTGCCGTGCCCGCGGTCTTCCTCGCCGTCCCGTACTCGCAGAGGTCACGGTCCTCCTTGCCGTCCCTCGTGGCCACGGTCGCCGGTGTATCGCCGTCGCCAGCGACGGCGAAGGCGAGACCTCTCTCGCCTGGCTAGAGAGAGAGGAGAGCGAGAGGTGGGAAGAGCGGCTTGGATAGGGCCAAGATGGGAGAGGCGAGGAGGTGTCACCGTATACCTGAGAGCGAGTCACGTGACAGCGGCGCGCTGCGCGTGGGACTAGGACATGGCCGAATGGGCGGCCCGCCACGGACGGCCCGCTTAACTCGTCAGATTAATCGGACCATTCCGTGCCGGCCCGTAGGCTCAGAAACAGACTAGGAACTAGCAGGCCGTGCCGGTTTGGCCCAGCCACATTTAGCGGACGGGGTTAGTGTGGACCTGTTTAGCCCATCCCGCCCCCGAAAATTTTGAAAAATTGCGTTCGTTCCGGACAACTTATAGAAGTCAAAAATAGTAAATAAAATTTGGAAAATGAATTATATACACATCGAAGTTTTAAATTATGATTTTTGTGGCTTCGTGGCAAATCTATAAAAAGCTACAGCAGCTATCGCCGAAGCTATGCTTCGTCATGTTTTCAGTATTAAATGTTTTTTAAAAATTAAAATATGTGTATAATATAAGTCACCTACAAACAAATCATAGTACTTTAAAAGGTGTTAATATTTCTATAATAAAAATATGAGTCAAGTCATCAACAAACATGCTAATATATATATGTCAAATACTATAACTGATGACTACTTAGAGTGTGTTTAGTATGGCTCTTGCTCCCAGCTTCTTGTGTGGATCTTGTAAAACCGCACCAAACATCTAGCTTCCTAAAACTACTCAATTCTGCTTCTCATGAGAATCTGAGCAAAAATGAATTAGCAACAAGGAGCAACTTTACATGGACTCTTATGAGGAAGCTAGCCCACTTGAAACAGAACAACCCATTGAAGTTCAGTTAATTACCCGCAAATGCCACTCTAACCCCCAAGCGTCTCGTCGCCCTCGCGTCCACAATCTCCCACCCACCCAAATCCTCCATTTCTTCCACTCCCTTAGATCCGCCACCGTCGCTCTCATGGGTCAGTACCAACATCGCAAGCCACTACTACCGCTGTCGCTCGCCGATTAGACGATGTCGCCACCTTCCTCCACCGTGATTGAGGATGTGATGGCATTGGAGGATCACACCACTACCACGCCCTCATGGTCCCATGCCCTTTCGAGCCACCATGGCCTCCTGCCTGCCAGAGCCCTTCACCTCCCGCGCCACCTACTCGGCCACCTCCACCTCGTGTAGTTTCTCCAAGAAGGGACGTGGTACCTGGGCCACCAACCCCCTCGACGTCGCACATGTTCCACGTGGTTGTAAGTTCAAGTGCCATTGGTTTTGGTGATTGATTTAGAATAATGACTAGTTCAATGCCCGTGCGTTGCTACGAAAAATAAAATTAGTAACAAAACATAAAGGTCAAGCAATAAAAGAAAATTGTTTTACAAGATCAAACATCTATGTTTCCCGATTACAGAAGTTTTTATGGTTTATTCTTCGACATGAACTAAAACCAAATATATTATTCATAGTATATGTTTGCTTATCATCTTATTAGAACATATTCAGAAATGATATTATTGGTATATATTCCAAAAGATCTGAAAATAAACAGTTACATTGCAACACGACTTGGATATTATTTTGATCAAAACTTTGTCTATGATATGAGTACTTCTTTGTAGACAATATTTTTTATAAGGTTCCCGTGAGTTTTCTTAGACTTTCGACCCTTATCCTTCTCCTTATCTGGTGAACAAAAATACAGCTTCTCAATATTTGACTGGGGCCAAAATCTCCAGCTGAGATCCCAACTTCATGCTGAGTTGCTAACCCCATACATCAGCAAGACAAGCAGACAACCAAAAGCCAAGGTCAATCAATTCATATGTGGGCGTTCACGTCACGGATGGGCAATAATGACGGTAAAAACACCGCCCTAATACATGGGTACGCCTGACTTTCCAACTCCCAACAATGCAAACGTAAAGTACATCATTTACCGTATCAAAGTAAAATTATAAACAAATACCAGACTAATTCAACATGGAAGACCAAGGAAATGCCGATGTTCGTACAACATTCTAGCAAAATTTCAAAACAGTTTTAAGAATGACCAATATTTGGATGTCTTCTTAGTAAACATCATCAGAAGTTCAAGATAGAAAAAACTGACGTCTTAAAAATGAAAGCAGTAGCATTGAGGATGTGAAGTGTCGAAACAAGGTGACATTCTCTTTTCTACAAGAAGAAAAAAAATACATGGGAAATCCTAAAAAACTTTCAGGATATATCTCCTGAAGGCTGCCAATACAAGAATTAGCTTGTTTCGAAGGCTGCCAATACACGGGAAAGAATTAGCTTGTTTGGAGGAGACGCCGCGCAGGGGACGGGAAGGGTTATCTAGGAACTGGGAATCGGGGAGTCGGTGTCCGATTTTTTTTCCGATGTTTACGGGCGTTGGTGGGGATCTCCATCCAGATTTCGGCGAAGAATATATATCCTAAAAAACAAATATTGATTACCCATTAGCAAAAATCAAACAGAACCAAGGCCACAGTTTACCAAACTACATATAGTTCGTGGAAATTAAAGTGGCTTGCTTACCTCGTTGACTTCCTAGTTGCAATACAAGAATTAGCTGAACATTATCTAAATTCCAGTTTAGCACGACCCAAAAATTACGAGATAAGAATATAGATATTCAACAACGCCTACTCCTTTAAGCACATCAATGGAAACCACTAACAAAATTTTTCAACTTTGGTTTCACCAACGATTCAAGTGTTTCCTTATGAAGGCATTCCTGAGTTAACATTGAACTAATCATCAATCACATTTCCTTACAAATACATTGTCTAAGTTAAGCTCGCAAATCTATAATGCGTTAAATCATGCTCAAACCTCAATCACTCACCTGAAACTACGATAAATCTACTCTTCCTTTAGGCGCTTTTCAATCTCCTCCAATGCCTTAATATCCTTGTTGTACTTGCACATACGATAAAATGCACCTACCCCAAAGCAAAAAAAATATAAGATAAAAATCTTTATAGAAATCTTGTTTATCAGACTCTGCACCAGTGTTGAATACATGTGGCGCACAAAACAAGTCGATAAAGGTGCATCGCTTATTAGACATTTGCCACTAAGAAATCTTTGGAAGAAAATCTTGGTCTAATGTGATATATAACAAAAGATTGAAATAATTACAGTGCGGCACAAAGGTCGAGAACATGGTCTCTGGTTGAACATTAAGTGCTAAGATAGCGACTAAGTCGTGATCGATTCCATAGATCCGCAAAGTATTAGAAAGATACTTAGCTTGAACCAATGGCACGATCAAAAGAATGCATGATAAGAACATGATAGCACAAGAGCTTTGTCCAGTATACCAACCGTTATGTTTGAGGCATTTGGTCTCTCACATAAAAATAAAATGCTATCTGAGTTCTATCTCGAGATGAATTGTCTCGAAAACACTTGATAGAAAAAATAAAAGGACACTAACTGTAACATCATAATTTTTGACATTTTAATTAATTAATATTATCTTATTGCAATTTAAGATTTTTGTGAATTTTTGGATTTAATTGGATTTTCTCGAGATTTATTTGAATTATTTTGAATTAATATATAAAGCCTTTTGTTAAGAAATAATTATAAAAAGAAAAGTTTAAAATAAAGTTTTACCAAAAATATTTTATTTAAGTCCAGAATGTCTCAAAGTATTTTTGAGATTTTTCCGTAATTTTAGAGTATTTTACTACCCTAAATAAATCAATTTATTTTCTCGAATTAATTTAAATGGAAAATCCGGGAAATTCCCCATGAATGATAGAACGGCCACGGCCCAATTCATCGCGGCAAACGCCGATGGAATCGGAGTGTTAACGCGTGCTGTCGGATCAAACTCCAACGGTCCATATCCATCCACGTCATTTATGAAAACCCTAGTGCTGCGTGCCATTAGATCAAGATCGAGCGGTCCTTATCAAATCATATCGATTTGGACTCTATCTTCTATCTGCGCCGTTGGATCGGGATCGTGTGGCCAGGGGTCGTCGTGTTCGTGCGGGACTCCGAGTCCGGTTCGTACGCACCGCCGCGGGGTATTTAAGGGTCGGCATGTCTTCCGAGGTTCTCCACAAGCTGCCGCGCCTTTTCCCTGTTGTTTCGTCGCACGAGGAGCTTCGTAGTGCGCGCGAAGGCTCGCCGGAGTCCGAGAAGGTAGCCGAGGTGTTTGCGCCATGGTTGCGTCGCCGTCGGAGACCCTCTCGCCAAGCCAAGGCCAGCTTCGAGTTCGTCTCGTCGAAACGCGTCGGATCAACCAACTCTTCGTCGCCGGGAACCAATGGAGCGCCATCGGGTTGGTCGTCGTTCTCAGCTCCGGGAAGACCTCGCCACCGCCAGCCATTGCCGTTCGGGAGAGATATCAGCCGTCGGATCGTCATCGCACGCCCGGAGATCGTCCACGTCGCCTTTGTACACAGTGCATCGCTCGGGTACGTTCTTCACCGTCGGATTTGGATCGTAGGGTCAGAATTGAGCCACGTCATTTATGGGAACAGTAAACCACACGGGTAAACCTTGGCCATTCGATGTAGATCGGATGGTGGTGGTATTAGCCACGTCACCGATTTAACAGTAGCCATCGGATTGGTTTTAGATGGTCCGGATCTTGTCACATGTAGTCAGACAAAGACACGTACAAGAGGTGACGTCAAGATGACGATTAATTCGGATTTTTCCTTATAAAATAATTCTATTAAATCTAGAAATTCAATTTAAATTATTTTCAAACTTCTAAAGGCTATAACTTTTGCATACGAACTCCGATTGAGGTGATTCAAATTCCTAAAAATTTGTAAAATTAAGATCTATTCAATGGTGATTTTTATTTGAATTTTTGAGTTCATTTGATCCTTGGTTTTGGTGTTTATTTGCTATTTCTTCTCGTTTCGCGTAGACGATAAATTGTGTGATGCAACCGGAGAAGATTCATCAACTCAAGAATTATTTTCAGAGCAAGACCAGGAACTTAACCAAGTCAAGTTGTGCTTTGATCATGTTGCACCCATAGCTAGATTAGTTGCTATTTTGTTTTAACTATATTGCATGTTATTTCAATCGTATAAATGATTTCAACATAAATTTGGGATTAGCTAATGCACCCTTTGAATTATACCCTACCTTGTCATTTGTATGCCATGATCTATTGTCACCCTAGGTTAGTTCACTATAGTTGGTTAATAATGAAATCAACATGGATGGTTAGATCGAATTAGAATTGCTTAGCCATGCCACGTCATCACATGTACTTGAATCTTTGATAAATAATCTTGACTAATGGAATATGGAACAATGTGATAAATTTGTGTGTCATGTATGGTCACACGATGAGATTGAGTTGTGGTGGCAATGGATGTCACGCAACGATATTGATTTGTTGATGGCACGTGGTGCTTGGTAATCAACTGGGGTGATTATGATTTTAGATCGGAGCAAGTGGCAAGGGCAGAATGCCTGGGTGGGCCCGATGGGCAGAGGGTATGTGTATGTCTTGCTTTGATCAACCCTAAGGACACCTTGCGAGCCTTTGACCTGAGTCGATCATGCAACCACATATCTGTTATGGGGCAGTCTAGCTGACTAATTTGCAAAGTCTTATCTTTAGTACTATCGTGGTGGCGTGAGACCCGGGTGGTGGTAACCAGTCCATGCTCGGGGTGGCTCACATGGCGCAAGAGGGGGGCCCTATTGTGGTGGTGTAACCCTTCAGTGTTGAAACCTCAGCGGGTAGTACTGGGTTAAGATGATGCATTGTAAAGGCTTTGTCATGATTCTCTGTCGGCATACCAAAGGAAGTGTGCTAATGGCTAGGCACAAAGAGATTATCATGTCGTGTGGGTAAAGTGCATAACCTCTGCAGAGTGTACAATCTATTCGGATAGCCGTGCTCACGGTATTGAGCAATGCTTGGGGATTACAGTCAAGGGTTTAGACTTTTGCAAAATAAAACTTGGGATGGATGGCAGGTTGCCATGGAAAGTTGAATTCTGACTTAGGATGAGAAAACTTGGTTTACTTGAGAAATGTTGAATCTATCATTTACTGTTATTTGTTTTTACTGTCTTTTCAATCTATATACTGTACTTGTTCATAAATGCTGCTTTACTGCAAATAAACCTCTTAGCCTTCCTTTGGAATAAGCCTTGCATATAGTTATGATAGAATTGCATTCTGTGCACAACTTGTTGAGTGCTTTATGTACTCATCCTTGCCTATAACAACATCACCAGTGCTGAAGAAGGTGTACCATGAAGAGACGAATATTTAGGGTACGAGCCTTGTCAGTTGCCTGTGGTATACTGAGAGGTTATCTACGTCTTCATTTCATTGCAGCTTCAATTTGTTGTTCAAATTTGTGAGGCATTGTTAAGTAAGTTGACCATAAGGTCATTCAACTAGTAATACTTTGTATATTATGTCTTTTATCTTATTTTCGCTATGTATGATTGTGATATTCACTAATGTTGAGCCTGTGTGCACTAGCGTGATCATGGACTAGTGCAGTATACACAGAGGGTCCGGATTTGCATATTCGAGTCCCGACAGAGGTGGTATCAGAGCCATACTGACTGTAGGTCGTGCCCCTAGATAGCTGTTCGTCTCTATAGGTCCTTCAAAATTATTTTCTAAAGTAAAATACCTAACCAAGAAGAATAATGTGTTCTTGACGTATCTCATTCTTCTATTTCTGTCCTTACCCAAAATTCTTTCTTATCCCTTGCTGAAATTTCTTTCTCTTACCTCTGCTGAATTGAGTTAAAATCTTACCTTAGTTGTCTTAAGTAGAAAACGATATACCACACTTTAGGAAATGGCTTCAAGTGCTTGCTGCTACCGTAATGATCATGACGGAAGGAATCATCAAGCTCATGGAGGAGCGGATCAATAAAGTGTATCCAGAGTTAGAAGACTCAGTGCTTCAAGTAGCCAGTTGAGACTCATGTGTGGGAGTCGCGTTTCCTAAGATAGGAGTGTCGCCCATGTAGACGGTAGTTTTGTGTGTTTAGGTTGAATTGGTTCTTCTTGATTGCTGAGTGTGCAGTATGTGTTGCAAAGCTTTAAGCCTTATATAAGCAACCATACCAAGTTATTAATATTGATTGCTTAAAGTTATTGGGTTAAACCTATCTCCCCTGTGTTAGGATTCTTGCTCCTTACCTATGCTATTTCCCTCTTCCCTAAACCCTTTTGAGGTAATCAAGCAGATGGTTCAGATTAGTGATAGCAATAAAGCTAGTGAAAGTGAAAACCAACTCAATAGAAACTCCAAGGATGGATTAGTTTTTCAACCGTCACCACCGATAGATACGTAGAGCTTCAAAGAGTTTTTGGCCGATCAGACTCAGTTAATGCAGACAATGATGAAGCAAATACAGAATATGACCAATCAAGCTAATGTCAGTAAAAGCATCTCGAACTGTTATTAGTGATCCCTGTACTAACTCAAGGTTACTAGAATTCATAAAAACTCGCCCACCAACGTTTTAAGGAAATATTTCGCCTTTAGAAGCCGAGGATTGGCTCGAGAGTATTGAGAGGAACGCTACCCCTGCACTTTGTTCTAAATCTAGACATTGAACCATGAAGTGCTGTGAACCAAACAATTTAGAAGATCGTGCGTGCATTCGCTGTGGAAAATAGGACATACCGCTGACAAGCATGCGATCAATTGCTCTAGTTGCAAAGAAAGTCATCCAATTGGAAATATCCTATGAGCAACATCACATGTTACCTTGGTGAGCACCCTCCTGAACCTATCGACCTTAATCAGGAAACCAGTAAGTGACTATCACCCACGGTAGGTCCCTTGTATGGTGAAGAAGATCGTTTTACTAGGGAATGTATTGCGAATCAAGAAGTAATGAATCACAGGAAGAGCAGCATTGAGTGCTACAACTGTCCCAGAAAAGGCCATCACGTTAACCGATGTCCACAGCGAGAACACATAAATCCTATAGTCATGGATGTACCAGAAGTTACCTCAGTCTAGTACATAACGCCAAGAGTGAGCGGTGAAATTGCAAAAGAAATTTGCCTAGAGAACCAATTGAAGAAAAGGCGTTTAGGTAAAAGATACTGTTCTAATCAACGAATGCTCAAGAAAGAAAGTTCACCCTAGACTCTGCTATAATTGCCACAAAACTTGAGTATTTTGCCAGCAAATGCCCACAAAGGAAAGCAATCGCGTTAGTTCAAGACAATCCTAACTCCGTCCCTATCAAAGCCCTAGCGCCAATGCTAAGTCAAGTCAGGAGCCTTGAGTTTACTTAGTGCAATATCATAACCCTACTTGTAAAGTAAAGAGATTAGTGATGAATTCCATGTAAAGGTTCCTTGTCAAAAGAAATGAAGCAGGAATGGTTAATACATTGGTATACGGAGTATTGGAATGAAGAGCAATAATATAAATTAATGAGTTAGATGTCTCTTTAAGAATAATCTGGTGTTAAGGGTTTATCTAAAAATGATGCATGTGAAATGGTGGCTAGTTTAAGTGGTACCCAGCATAATCTCATTAATCAGAAGATTTGTCAGTATCAGTAAATGCTCAGTTGTGCTAGATTTAAACAGGATGTTGAGAATTCAGTGCTTGTTGAGAAAGTAGAGTTCCAAGCAAATCATATTGTGTTGAATATTTAGGTTATTCTTGAAATTAGTTAGATGCTCAAACATAAGGCTATTTTGGTGAAGAGTATATCGATTTAAAACCCCAAAAAAAAGGAGAGAGAGAGAGGGAAGTTTCAAGTGATGACAGTTTATGTTAGCCAGCTAATGGATAATAGTGTGGAATCTACCAATTAGAAGATGCCCCAGTTGTCAGAGAATACCTTGATATATTTTCCAAGAATTTGCCTGGTATGCTGTTGTCGGGGATTGGATGCGCTGTACCAGGACGACCTTCGAAGCCCGGCGCCAACCGACCATGCCCTTGCCCGGACAACGCACGCAGGACCGACCTTCGTACGCCCCGGCCCCGAGCAATCCAGCTCGGGGTGTCCACGACAAGACGACGTGGCATTTAATGCCAGCGGCGCAGGATATCGCGCGTCCGGGATATGCGCTGCCACGGTCCGCGTCGCCTTGGTCTGCGCTCACTGTTCCCACGTCGCACGGTACCCGGCGGGTGGCGCGACCACTATGCAGCAGGCGTTCTCCACAGTAAAGCGCTCCCTGCAATAAATGATTTGTCTCCTGTAATTCCCTATAAATACCCCCCTCCCACGATGGATCGGGGGTTGGACTTTCTATACTTCACACGCATACGCATTCAGAGCTTGCTCACGAGCGCCCTTAGGAGCATTCAGGGTCCCGAGCAAGCGCATTGTAACACACATCCCCTCACTAGTGAAACCCACTGGACGTAGGGTTATTATCTCCGCCGCGAGAGGCCCGAACCAGCTAAAAAATGACCCCCCGTGCCTCCCGATTGTCTGGCATACCTTATTTCTTTGCTCGGCATACTCTCAGACGCGCACCCCTTGCGGAGAAGGGGCCTTAGGTTGATCCCTCATTCAACAAGTAAGCTCGGCGGGGGACCCTACCCCGGATCGTCGACAGCTGTCATATCGAAAGATCAAATTCGTGAGCGAATTAGTGCCTGGTATAGCCCAATAGAGAAAAGACCATGTCAAATGTCTACTAAGGAATTAGTGGGAACTGGAAAAGCATATCGAAGAGTTACTAGGAAGAGTTTAAGAAGACTTAGTACGTCACCATGGGAGCTCTTGTTTATCAGAAAGAAAAAAATAGAAGATCGGGAGAATGCACTAAATCGTACTCTAAATGAAGAAAAGATCGAAAAATAAGTATCTAATGTCAGGATCGACAACGTGTTTGGACAATTGAGAAGAGAGTTGAAATTTCTCTAGGATAAAATTTCGCTTAGGCTATTATCAATTGAGGAGTTATGTGAAGGTGTTTCTAGGATTGCGTTCTCTACGCGATATGGACAATATAAGTTTTAGCTATACCTCCTGGATTGACCAATGCCCCGCATACTTCATGAACATGATGACTAAGGTATTTAGGGATTACTTGGATAAATTCGTGATTGCCATATAGATGACATTCTAGTATACCCTAAGACAGGAGAAAAACGTGCAAAACCTAGAAATGAGTTTTGCGAGAACAGCGGTCGTACGCTAAAGTTCAACAAGTGTGACCCCTGGAAGAAAAAGGTCGAATTCCTTGGTCATATAAAGACTGCTAGAGGAGTTGATGTCAAACCAAGCAAGGTAGAAGTTGTGTTACATTGGGAGCAACCAAAGTTCGTTACTTAGAGTTGAAGTCCTAGGAATGGCAAGATATTATCGCTAGTTCATAGAAGGGTTTTCGACAACAGCTAGACCTCTTATACGATTGATTGAAGAGAAAAAGTTGCATGGACGCCGGAGTGTGGAGAGAGTTTTCGGAAGATGAAGAAGCAGTTAACATTAACACCTATGTTAGTATTACTAGTTGAGTAGTTTCAACATGTACGGTGATGCTTCTAGGCATGATCGGGAATGCGAATCAATGCAAAATAGCAAAGTTGTTGCCTATGCAATGATGCAAAGGAGACAGCATGAGGAGAAGTATCCTATGCATGACTCGGAATTAGCTATCGTAGTGCACGAGTTGAAAATATGGTGTCACTATTTCAACGAAAATGGATGTGAATCAAAAGAGTCTAAATTATATATTTACTCAGTCAGACCTTAATACGGAATAAAGATAATGGCAGGAAATGATCAAAGATTATAGTGTCAAAATCCATAGGCACTCTAGTAAGGCCAAGGTGGTAGTCGACATTGAGTATGAGGCCACTATACGAATATGTTGATAACAAGCGGTTAACCAGGGTTATACAAAGAATTCGAGAGACAAAAATTTGAGGTCATTCGACACAGATTCATAGTCGCCTTAGAAATAAAACCAACATTGGAATATCAGATCATAGGAAGTTCGAAGGATAATGAAATACACACTCAAGTCAAAGAAAGAAGAAGGCTTAGCCAAGAAACAGAATTTTAAGTGATTAGGATACTATGAGGATTTAAGGCCAAAACAATGTGCTGGATAGGAAGATCCTAGACAGATGATATTCGAAGAAACTCATGATTCTAAGTATTCCATTCATCCAGAAGTGCCAGGATGTATTGAGGTTTAAAAGAAAAAGTTTGGTGGTCTAAAATGAAGAGCGAAGCTATTAGATATGATACTCAATGGGATGTGTGTCAGAGAATAAAGGCAATACATTAGAAACCTAAAGGTTCATTGCAATCATTGTAGATTTTGAGTGGAAATGGGAGGCAAATCATTAAAAGGATCCCTAGTGTGAATTGATCATAAAGGATACGAATTCAGAGGAATCATCATTGATTGATTGACCCAAGTTGCTCACTTCGTCCCAGTAAAAGACAATCTATTTAGGAGACCGATTAGCACAGCTGTACATATCAAGGATTATGTGTTTGCATGGTATGCCCAAGAAGATTGGGACAGATCGAGACAGATAGTCAAACAGAAATAGTTAATCAGATTCCGGAAGATATCTTGAGAACTTGTGCATTAGCTTACGCCATGTTTTGGGATAAACGCTTGTCATATGCAGAGCTCAGTTATAACCATAACTACTAGGTTAGTTGCAGATGTCACCATTTAAAACCTTATAGGGTCGTGCCTATCATACCCCGTTGAATTAGAAAGAAACAGGAGAATGTTCAGTATTGGGCCTGAGATTCTCAGGAAGGCTGAAGAGCAAGTTGCCATGATCAGGGAAAGATTGAGAACAGCACAGTCAAGGCAGAAGAGTTATGCTGATAATCGTCGTCGTGATTTGAGCTTTGGACTCGATGATTTCGTGTATCTTAGAGTTACTCCCCTGAAAGGTGTAAAAAGGTTCAACGTCAAAGGAAAACTTGCACCTAGGTATGTCGGACCATTTAAGATCCTAAGCCACCAAGGAGAGGTTGCATATCAATTGGAGTTGCCACAGTCATTAGCAGGAGTCCATGATGTATTTTAGGTGTCGCAGTTCAAGTAGTGCCTCAGAGTGCCAGCAGAGCAGATGTCGTTAGAAGCTATAGAGTTGTAAGAGGACTTGACTTACAAAAAGCAGCTGATCAAAATTTTGGATGTAATGGAGCGTAGAACCAGAAATAAGTCTGTTCGCCTTTGTAGAGTTCAGTGGGACGATCATTCAGAGAGCGAAGTAATCTGGGAATGTAAAAAAAATCTGAAAGCAGAATTCCCAAACCTATTCTCCAATCAGCCCTAAATCTCGGGGTCGAGATTCTGTTAAGGGGGGAGGTTTGTAACATCTCAATTTTTGATATTTTAATTAATTAATATTATCTTATTGCAATTTATGATTTTTGTGAATTTTTTGGATTTAATTGTATTTTCTGAGATTTATTTGAATTATTTTGAATTAATATATAAAGCCTTTTGTTAAGAAATAATTATAAAAAGAAAAGTTTAAAATAAAGTTTTACCAAAAATATTTTATTTAAGTCCAGAATGTCTCAAAGTATTTTTGAGATTTTTCTGGAAATTTTTAGAGTATTTTTACTACCCTAAATAAATCAATTTATTTTCTCAAATTAATTTAAATGGAAAATCCGGGAAATTCCCCGTGAACAATAACGGGCAGCGGCCCAATTACTGTGCAGCTGGCTGGTGGAATCGGGAGCGTTAACGCGTGCCGTCGGATCAAAATCCAACGGTCCATATCCATCCACATCATTTATGAAAACCCTAGCGCTGCGTGCCGTTAGATCAAGATCGAGCGGTCCTTATCAAATCATACCGATTCGGACTCCATCTTCTATCTGCGCTGTTGGATCGGGATCATGTGGCCAGGGGTCGTCGTGTTCGTGCGGGACTCCGAGTCCGGTTCGTACGCGCCGCCGCCGCCGTGTCCGAGGAAAGTCCTTCCAAATCTTGCGCCGCCGCGGGGTATTTAAGGGTCGGCATGTCTTCCGAGGTTCTCCACAAGCTGCCGCGCCTTTTCCCTGTTGTTTCATCGCACGAGGAGCTTCGTAGTGCGCGTGAAGGCTCGCCGGAGTCCGAGAAGGTTGCCGAGGTGTTTGCGCCGTGGTTGCGTCGCCGTCGGAGACCCTCTCGCCAAGCCAAGTCCAGCTTCGAGTTCGTCTCATCGAAACGCGTCGGATCAGCCAACTCTTCGTCACCGGGAAGACCTCGCTAGGGGTGGGTATTTTTAAACCAAAACCGAATTACCGAACCGAACTAACCGATTATTTCGGTTATTTCGGTTTTTGGTGTTCGGTTCGGTTTTTGTTTTGGTATAATTCAGTTTTCGGTGTTCGGTTCGGTTTTTCGCTTTCAAAAACCGAAATAACCGAATAGCCCATGTACAATACCATTTTTATAGTATTCTTCCTAAAATCACTAAACAATTCACATGTTATAATACATTTATGTATATGTTTAACATATTCATATATTTTATTATGCTTATATTGTAATTACATATGAATATTGTGTGGGTTTATCCATATTTTGTGTTGCAATATGAGAAGGACTAAATCTAATTTACCTAGTGTTATTCATATTTCGGTTAACCGAAAAACCGAAATAACCGAACCGAAATATTTCGGTTAATTCAGTTTGGTTTTTTATTTTTATCCGAGAAATTCGGTTCCTAGTTTTGAAAAACCGAATTACTCCCTCCATTTCAAAATATAAGGCGTGGTTTGACTTGGCACGGTCTCCTAAACTATACTTTGACTTTTGATTTCTCTTATCCAATATCATTCATACAAACAAAATCACTATCATTACAAAGTACTTTTAAATATGAATTCAATGGTATCACTTTTATATCAC
This sequence comes from Guadua angustifolia, assembly GCA_036346375.1. Taxonomy (NCBI): domain Eukaryota; kingdom Viridiplantae; phylum Streptophyta; class Magnoliopsida; order Poales; family Poaceae; genus Guadua; species Guadua angustifolia. The sequence continues at coordinate 24,620,709 of CM070514.1, read as the reverse complement.
AAAAATTTTATATAGTTAAACAAATCATTGGTCAAAGATTTCAAAGTTTGAATCTTAAAATGCGTGTGTGCCTTATATTTTGGAATGGAGGGAGTATTTTAAAACCAAAAAAACTGAACCGATTAAACCGAAAAAACCGAATGGCCATCCCTAGACCTCGCCGCCGCCAGCCATTGCCGTTCGGGAGAGATATCAGCCGTCGGATCGTCATCGCACACCCGGAGATCGTCCACGTCGCCTTTGTACACAGTGCATCGCTCGGGTACATTCTTCACCGTCGGATTTGGATCGTAGGGTCAGAATTGAGCCACGTCATTTATGGGAACAGTAAACCACACGGGTAAACCTTGGCCATTCGATCTAGATCGGATGGTGGTGGTATTAGCCACGTCACCGAATTAACAGTAGCCATCGGATTGGTTTTAGATGGTCCGGATCTTGTCACGTGTAGCCGTACAGCACCGGCGCAGGGCTGACGTCAGCATGACGCATTAATTCGGATTTTTCCTTATAAACATAATTCTATTAAATCTAGAAATTCAATTTAAATTATTTTCAAACTTCTAAAGGCTATAACTTTTGCATACAAACTCCGATTGAGGTGATTCAAATTCCTAAAAATTTGTAAAATTAAGATCTATTCAATGGTGATTTTTATTTGAATTTTTGAGTTCATTTGATCCTTGGTTTTGGTGTTTATTTGCTATTTCTTCTCGTTTCGCGTTGACAATAAATTGTGTGATGCAACCAGAGAAGATTTATCAACTCAAGAATTATTTTCAGAGCAAGACCAGGAACTTAACCATGGCAAGTTGTGCTTTGATCATGTTGCACCCATAGCTAGATTAGTTGCTATTTTGTTTTAACTATATTGCATGTTATTTCAATCGTATAAATGATTTCAACTTAAATTTGGGATTAACTAATGCACCTTTTGAATTATACCCTATCTTGTCATTTGTATGCCATGATCTATTGTCACCCTAGGTTGGTTCACTATAGTTGGTTAATAATGAAATCAACATGGAAGGTTAGATCGAATTAGAATTACTTAGCCATGCCACGTCATCACATGTACTTGAATCTTTGATAAATAATCTTGACTAATGGAATATGGAACAATGTGATGAATTTGTGTGTCATGTGTGGTCACACGATGAGATTGAGTTGTGGTGGCAATGGATGTCACGCAACGATATTGATTTGTTGATGGCACGTGGTGCTTGGTAATCAACTGGGGTGGTTATGATTTTAGATCGAGCAAGTGGCAAGGGCAGGATGCCAGGGTGGGCCCGATGGGCAGAGGGTATGTGTATGTCTTGCTTTGATCAACCCTAAGGACACCTTGCGAGCCTTTGACCTGAGTCGATCATGCAACCACATGTCTGTTATGGGGCAGCCTAGCTAACTAATTTGCAAAGTCTTAGCTTTAGTACTATCGTGGTGGCGTGAGACCCGGGTGGTGGTAACCAGTCCATGCTCGGGGTGGCTCACATGGCGCAAGAGGGGGGCCCTATTGTGGTGGTGTAACCCTTCAGTGTTGAAACCTCAGCGGGTAGTACTGGGTTAAGATGATGCATTGTAAAGGCTTTGTCATGATTCTCTGCCGGCATACCAAAGGAAGTGTGCTAATGGCCAGGCACAAAGAGATTATCATGTCGTGTGGGTAAAGTGCATAACCTCTGCAGAGTGTACAATCTATTCGGATAGCCGTGCTCACGGTATTGAGTAATGCTCGGGGATTACAGTCAAGGGTTTAGACTTTTGCAAAATAAAACTTGGGATGGATGGCAGGTTGCCATGGAAAGTTGAATCTTAACTTAGGATGAGAAAACTTGGTTTACTTGAGAAATGCTGAATCTATCTATTACTGTTATTTATTTTTTCTGTCTTTTCAATCTATATACTGTACTTGTTCATAAATGCTGCTTTACTGCAAATGAACCTCTTAGCCTTCCTTTGGAATAAGCCTTGCATATAGTTATGATAGAGTTGCATTCTGTGCACAACTTGTTGAGTGCTTTATGTACTCACCCTTGCCTACAACAACATCACCGGTCTTTGAAGGTGTACCATGAAGAGACGAATGTTTAGGGTGCGAGCCTTGTCAGTTGCCTGTGGTATACTGAGGGGTTATCTACGTCTTCATTTCCTTTGCAGTTCAATTTGTTGTTCAGCCTTGTGAGGCATTGTTAAGTAAGTTGACCATAAGGTCATTCAACTAGTAATACTTTGTATATTATGTCTTTTATCTTATTTCCGCTATGTATGATTGTGATATTCACTAATGTTGAGCCTGTTTGCACTAGCGTGATCCTGGACTAGTGCAGTATACACAGAGGGTCCGGATTTGCATATTCGAGTCCCGACACTAACATCATATAACATTTGGTTAAACAAGGGTACTATAATCTGATAGAGATATGCAATCTGCAAGGCCCATGCCGATGAGGATTTTTTTGAAAGATTGGCGGAGCTCTTGTCTTTGGTTCAAGAGAGAGAACAACATTCAAGAAGAAAGCCGTGAGTACCGGAAAGATTCGAATAAGAAATGAATTACTTATCACCTTCCCTTGCCGATAAGCCTCGGAGCCAGCAATATGAATTTCAGGCGGAATCGCATAGAAATCAAGCAGCCACGAAACCTTCTTGAGATCGCACTTGAGCTCGCTTTCCATCTCCGTGATTTGTGACTCCATGCCTGGTTTTAGCCTTAGGATTAGAGGAACAAAATCAAGCTCTCTTTTACATACTTGGGAAAGAGTAAAATTAGCAACCAAAAAAAAAGAATGCACCCAATGCAAGCCAATATGAAACAAGAGTTGTTCATCTGAAAAATTCTAACAAAATGAAGCGTAGCAAGATAAGGTTATCCAGGCCAACACCTTATATAGCGCGGGATGGTGTCGGCCATGGAATACTGACATGGGGTTCAAGCCATTCTCACCGAGGAACTCGAGGAAGGCGGCCGGCGGCAGGAAGCCTCTGTTTCTCCGCCAGAGGAAATTTGAGGACTCACTGGCTAGAAACTTGAGCCTCTGCTGAGTTGGATTGGAAACTTCGCCAGAGGAGGACGGGCATCTTGATCGAGCGGGCCTCCTATCTCGGCTCATCCTCCGATAAAGAAGACCTTGATCTCCTCTTGACCAGCGTGTGCGTGAAATTTGGGTAGTGGACGGCGGCGACAGAGATTTACCAGGAGGAGCCCTTCAATCGCGAGTCGGCTTTGGTCCGCCGCCTAGTGTCCAACCCAACACGTCTCTGAGACGCCAGCCGTGGGGAGAGGAGGAGGAGGTGCAGCGCGCCATGAGGAGGAGGCGTCGCGTCGCGGGGTTTGGAGGAGACGCCGCCAGAGGACGGGAAGGGTTATCTGGGAACTGGGAATCGGGAGTCGGTGTCCGATTTTTTCCGATGTTCTGAGGGGTTGGTGGGGATCTCCATCCAGATTTCGGCCGAGGCGGCGGGGAGCGCGAGGAGACGCGGGATGCCCTAGAGAACGAACGCATCACCACCAACTAAAAATTAGAAGTAGTAGAGATTAATCCTTGATTAATGACAAACCTAATCTTTATGAGACTAACATGTTTATTGAGCAAATGTTTAGCAGTCTCAAATTTGGATGAAAAATGGAAAATCCAAGGTATGTATGCGCATTCTTTCTAGTATAAATTACATACTTTGGATTCAACTTAAAGTATAAATGTCCCCATTATATTAACCACAAAATATGCATCATGTTTCACAATCCATATATTACATGGATGCACATATCTAGGGGGAGTTTGTAATTTAACTTGAAGGTTTCATTGCATTGATCTATTCTTTATTGACACATATAAGGATCAAGACATAGAAACTAAATCCTTGAGTATATATTTGAATTGCCTAGTTGTAGTATACTCATGGTAATATAGGATATGCTCCAATGTAATCAAAATTGAATATGTGCATATTATCTCCAAGTCAATTATATCTATGCACATATACATGTGGGGTTTATTCTATAGTTGATGGCTTAGAGTAATAGTCATTTTCATATAATCCACACATTATGGATCATTACTTTTCATCAACATGAGTGTATGAAAACTTGTGTAGTTAATATATACTCATATCAATTTAAATAAAAATTTAAATTGAGATCGGTTGTCTTTTAATCATCAAAGGACATTTCATCATGTGTTGATGATGTTCCTTTAGATTGATTAAGGATAATCAATAGTTCTTGAGTATAACGAGGCATTAGTTGCATCGGTGTACTCAAGACACATTTAGGGTGTGTTTGGCAGGGATTCAACTTCTTCAGATTCATGAATCTTGTGAAGCTGAAAATTCTAGCTTCACCAGATTCGTGAAGCTGAAGCTGTAAGTACATTAAGAGTATTTAGATAGATCATCTTGTTTACATTTTAGACCAAAAATATAAACTTAATTCACTTTATTTTAACCTACAAGTTTCAGATTTCAGGAGAAGCTAGAATATGAAGCTCTACCAAACAGGCCCTTATATCATTTATCTTGATTTGGGTTGTGCTCAATTGATCTAAAGACATCCATTATGTGTTAATAGAGTGCAAGAGATAATTGAGACAACCATGTATCTTGGACTAACTACTTTCATGAGTTGTGTTTAAAGTAGGTTAAGTCCAAAGATGATTGAGATGATGAAAACGTGACATGGATGACATCATGAGGTGATGGGTATCAAGAGAAGATCCCGTAGAGTTTAAGAGAAGAGCTGAGTGATGATTCCAGGGGAGCATATGAGTGAAGATCATAAAGACCCCAAAGGGGATTGCTTGCGTGCGGCAGCTCAAGGTATAACTAGATAGGCTAAGGACTTTCTAATTTTTGAGTCTAGTTTTTATCGCCGTACTATTAAGAGGGGTTGAGTCCTAGCTTGAGCTTCATCATGTGTTGATGATCTCAATCCCGTGTTCACTCGAGCTCAAATCTTATTTGGATTTGGTTTTTGCATAGAGCTAACCATTTGGCATGTGTTGCGAATGAGTTAAGCTTATATTTGGTTGTTATTGCATATGGCTTTTATTTGCATGTGTTGCAAATAGAAGAAGCCTATGTTTTGGTTTTCGCATAAAGCTTTGATTTGCATGTGTTGCAAATAGGATAAGCTAGTACGTTGGCTTTTGCGTGAAGTTCACTTTTGCATGTGTTGCAATTGTTGAAGCTTCACGTTTTGTTTCTTTTACAAAACAAATATTTCAAAATCAAAGTGGTTACTTGGAGCTAAGTTTTGCATGTGTTGCAAAAGGAGAGAGAGCTTAAGCATGATTTGGCGTTTATGTGGTTGTATGGAGTTAGAAGCTTGCATGTGTTGCAAGTAGAGAGCTCATACATTTGATTTGATCTTAATGTGGTTGTATGTGCTAAAAGCTTGCATATGTTGCAAGTAGAGAGCTCATACGTTTGATTTGGTTTTAGTGTGATTACATGGAACTAGAGAATTGCATGTGTTGCAATTAAAGAGTTTATGCACCTTAATTTGGTGTTGCTTGGAGCTAGACTTTTGCATGTGTTGCAAAAAGTAATGCGCAAGCATGAAATCGGTTTAATAAGTTATTTGCAAGTTCGTTGTGCGAATAAACTGAGGTTTATGAGTCCGGAATCCCGAGAGCATGTGAGTAGGGCTTGCAACGGGTGTTTGCAAGTTGACTGGATCTCGTGTTGACCTTCACATGGCTAGGGGGATTAATCTCATAGACTCAGGTTTGATTTGCTTAATACGTTTTGTAAATAGATCTTGAGTTGATTGCGAAATGTGTTTTCGCAATTTAGTTGAGATTCTTTGAGCATGAGCTAATGTGGTGCAAATGTGTTTTGCATGAGTACATGATCATGTGTTGATCATCTAATGGCTCAAAGAATAGTATTTGGATTTTAGAGAAATGTTTTTAGTGTCGAAAATCTGGATTTCTTCAAAAGGCGATGTCTGAGCATGTGGTAGCAGTAGTACCATCACAAGACTACCGCTTATGGGAGCGGTAGTGCCGCGCTAGGCCGGTACTACCAGGAGCTCAACGTCGGTAGCTTTATTACATAGAAGATGTTTTTGGTCCCCGTCCGTGGCACTACCGGGCCCTAGAGGGCGGTAGTGCCAGGCATATAGCCGTTGCCGACTGTTGGAGGTCAAGGCCGGCACTACTAGCCCTCAGAGGGCGGTAGTGCCGGACCCGCTGAGTTTTTCCTGTTTTGCCCCCAAACGGCTAGTTTTCTTGTGTGGGCTATAAAAGGAGGCCTTGGGGGGAATTAGCTGGTTGCTGGTGCTATTGTGAGTTTTATGGGAGGTGGTTGCATGTGTTGCACTCTTCAAATTGATTCTTGAGCAAAGAGTGAGCCTTAATTGCATGTGTTGCAATTAGAAGTGGATTGAGTGACCTCTTGTGCATGTGTTACACTTGAGGAAGTCCTTGGTGCATGTGTTGCACTAGGTGATCACTGGAATCGCATGTCTTACGATAGGTGAAGCTCAAGCAGAGACTCGGCTTATTACTCTTGGAGGTTGCCGACTCCTAGACGGCGTAGAGCGTCATACACGGGAGCTCTCGAAGGTATTGTGAGAAGCCCCGGCGAGTTTGTGAAGGTTAGGGTTGAGCCTACACGAAAGCGTGAAAAACACATCTAGTGGAATCGAGGCGGGTGCTCAAGCGCGGAGCCGGTCCAATTCGTTTGGGCTAGCCTCAACGTGGATTAGGGAAGACCGGCAAGTCTCCGAACACCACGGTAAAAAGTATCGTGTCTCTTGTGCTTGCATTTCTTCTTCATTTACATTCAAGCAATTTATATTCATAGAATTAAATTGATTGACTACTTGTTTTTAGGATTGCAAATTATTGTTAGAGACCTAATTTAGTTAGTACACTAGTAAGCCTAGTTGATTTAGGCCTTAATTGTCAAAACCTAGTTTATCGCTTCCGCATTATCCTTGATTAGGTTTTGTCATAGGGGTTGATTAGAGCATATTATTTTAGAGAGCAATTAATTTTGTAAAACGCCTATTCACCCCCCCTCTAGGCGCATCCTCGATCCTATAGTGGTCCCCTTGACGTTGCCTCTGGAGCAGCTCCTTGCTGCCTATCCTGCATTGTCTCATCACCGAAGACATGGATGTAAGAGTTCACTGCCTCCCTTCTTCCTTGTCCTCCCTTTTCTGCTTTTGTATGCTAAATTTGGTAGTTGGAAAAAAATGTGTAGGACATTATGAAGAATTTTGGTGTGATTTGTCAAGATTCGACCTTATTTTGGATTTGCACAAATTTATTTTTTTTTGTTGGATGGCACGAGTATGTGTAGGACTTGGTGTTAATGTGATTAATGCCACAATATTCATGAATTTTTTTTTGCATTGCTTGTCCAGGGATTTGACTGATGAGAATGCCACAGATTGCCAAGATATGCAATGAACTACAATTTTTTCCATGAACAATGAATGAATGTCTTTTGCACTCTGTCTTATGATTGTGTAGTTGCATCCAAGCCATGAATCGGTAGGGCTACTGTATTTTCATGTTCTACTCGGTGTGCACGTTCCATAAGCTTCATTTGTTTGTGATGTCTTCAATCCATTGCTTGAGCCTACATTCTTTATTCTGGCAGTAAAAATGTAAATTAGCATAATTGTTCAAGTTTCGGTGTTTTCTTGAACCAAATCTTTGTTATTAATAGGTTATGGAGAGGGCACCAGAGGTGGGACCCACCAACTTATCTCTATGAACCCCGAGTAGGGTTAGCAAAATTGAATAGGTCTAGAAAATTGAGAGCTCAGCGATACCGATTTTTTGATGAGAATCGACCAAAAATGGGAAAAATTGGATGGTTTGCGAATTCAAATTCAAACTAAAAAATAGTGTGAGATTAGAAAATCGGTAGAAATGGACCGAAAATCTCTCGACTTAGTCCAATAATCAACCGGTTTTTGGAGAAAATCGGCTGAGATTAGAAAATGGAGAGGAAAAAGGAAGAAAAAAAGGGGAAATTACCAAAAAATGTAGAAAATTAGTTGAAGGCCTAAAAGGCTAAAAAATTAGAAAAATATTGGAAATGCATAAAAGATTATGGAAAAATATGACAAAATTCTAGTATAACCATTCCTATATGTGAAGACCATGTCAAATTGTAAAGTATATATTTTGCAACAATAGCACAACTATGGAAAAATATGAATAATTTTTGGGAAAATTTCGACATGACCTTTGCTATATTTTGAACAATGTGAAGTTGTGAAATAGGCATGTAGAAGTAATATGTCAAGTTGTCAACAAATAATATTTCATTTCAATGCATACACAAATCAATCGATCAAGTCCACATTTCAGTTACATTCATTTTAGTAGCATAGCAAATGATATTTGAATTGAGCCTTTCTCACCTAAAATGAATGTTCCCACTCGACATAGCTTCGTTAGTCTTCCATTATGATACATATGTCATAGTGTACCTATATGTATTGCTCAATGCTAGTAAAAAATCGAGTTGGAATGAAATGAAACATACAAATGAAATATTACCTTAGAGGCTACGGGTAGTATTGTTGGCTATACACTTGGTTGGCCATGTTGTATTCTTCTGTGGACATCATTAGCAAACCACGTATAGCTAGCAACTCTACCTTATATTCATGCCAGGTTTGCCCCGTTCATAGGTCAGTCATTTTCCACTATTGGTACAGAATGGCATAAAATTTTGGGTCTTACCACTCATATACCCATTTGTGGCAGGTTGTGTGGATGAATCCGAGATGGAGTAGTTATATGGGCCATATGAGCCATAACTCTCTTGCGTCTCGATGACTCAGTATGAGCTACAACTATACCGTGGTGTATCACGGTTGTGTTGATGATCCCTCCCCTTGGCTACAGTAGTTGTCTTGGGTGACTGTGGAGCCCTATGGTCTCTGTCTTATGTGACATGAGTGTAATGGGACTCTCCTGCAAATTGTATGGCAACAGGAGCTTCTGAGTGGGAAGTGGGAGGGATGGAGGCATCAGCAAGGGCCTAACCATCATCGTTGTCCGTTTTGGGGCTATTATCATTGGATTCTTGGTGCAGTAGCTCTAACAGTCTGTGGGAGTATTATCAGTTGAGTTATCACTCCCTACATAATGTTCCTATTTTTTTGGGAAGCTTCTCCTTTCCTTTTGAGGGAGCCCTTCTTTTTGGTTGCTCCCTCGTCGACATTGTTTGGTGCTTCCTCTTTCACATATGAGTGTCTCTCACTATCGTTTCTGCTTATTCGGAGATGCTTGCATCCCCAGTATTTTTTCACAATGCAAGAGTTTCCACCAGGTCTGTCACGAGGTGTGATGGGAGGAGGGTGTCACTCTTCGTCTCTATGTCCTCCTCATCAAATAATGGCTCGGCATTGGACCTCCCTTTCTCCATCCACTGCCGGATTGGATTTTCTGTGTCGCATAGTGTGAGCTCCATAATGTGCTAAAATGGATCGTTTTCAGTTGCAGACATGTCACTTTCTTTTCCTTGGATTCTGAGCCACAAGTTGTAGTTCACATAGACCAACTTATGGAGCTTCTTATATGACAGACGGTTGCGAACTTTAGTGTGGATGAATGCGAACATACTCTAATTACGCTCGCAACCACTGGAAAAAAACACAATGGGAAATGATGCGCTGAGCCAACTGCTAGAGCGTGGGTGTGTCTAAACCGAAAACACCCCAATAATGTGCTACAAGTAATGGAAGACAACAATCAGTATGAGGTGAAAATACAAGATTGGCATTATATTTAAGATGACATAAGGAATATATCGGTGGTAGTTTTGGGATCATATGCCATCCTCTCAGCTAGCGTAGTAGAGAATGATCCAACCTTTATTTTAAAACGATCGGCCTCGTGAAGACCTCGCATTGCCATATCAATATCATCAGAAAAGCACTTCAAAAGCATCCCGAAGATTTGGCAAGAAGGTGTTGGTTGTCCCACACGAGTGATGCGTTTAGGGGTTCAAGGCAGCAGCTGCATGAAATTAAAGGAAATATGTTATTATAAATATTTGCAAGTACAAGATATTTTGTAAAAAAGAGAAGAATGTATTATCAGCGTTCATATAAGTATCACGCATTAGGTTGCCCATTCTAGGGTCCATGACATTCATGTATCGCTTGAAAGTAGCTAGAGAGTTATGGAAAAATCTATCATAATCCTGTTGCATTATATTGTACCGCACTATCACCTCGCTCAATATAGGAATCTTGTCTTTGAAAGACCATGTGGAGGTATACCCATGTTGGTGATGAATATTTGACTAAATTTGAGTTTGGTATGTTCTGATTTGAGTTTGATTTGAATTGAATTTTCAATTTGAAGCAATTTGAGCTCGACTGTTTTTTTTTCAGTGCTACCGGCCACGGTAGCGCGGTGCTACCGACTGAGCGGTAGCACCGAACCCCAGAGCGGTGTAGAAAAACCCAAGAAGATGTTTTTAAGAGTTCAGACAAGCCAGTGCTATCGGCCATAGCATCCCGGTGCTACCGGCCGAGCGGTAGCACTAGCCCTCTGGCGGTATGAAAATTCCAGAGGAGCTATTTTCTGTTGTGGCGATAGAGAGGTACTACCAGCCAAGGGGTGGTAGCACCGGTCTACCAAGGGCAGTGCTACCAGCTTAGAGGCAGTAGCACTGGCCCTTCTGAGTGTGATTGGATATACTTAATAATTTTGTAATGATTATTGCATATCTTTTTGGATATTGCTATGTGATGGGTTTTTCTTGTCTTTGATGGTTGCAGGACGTCGGGTTTTGATCATGGTGAAGCGAAGGATGACCGGGACTAGGCGAGGACCGTCGAAGGTCTAGACAGTCGAGAATCACCGGAAGATGATCAGAGACGAAGTCGGTGCAAGCTTAGAAGACAAGGAAAGGAAAAGATACTAGCTAGATGCTGCGTGGATCAAGTAGGGTCGTCGGATCATGGTCTAGTTGATAGGATAATGGGTCTAGTTAGTGTGCTTTGAAAACCATGCAAGAAAACCCAGTTTGTTTGGTGGGTGTTGGGTTAGCCCTTGAATGTCTATGTGAGCAGGTCAATCCTAGCCCTTGATGGAGTGCCCTAGGGTTGAGGGACTCATCTAAGGGTGGTAGGTAGCCTAAGAGTAGTATAAATAGAGGGGTAGGGATAGCCTTCCCTCACTTGAAGGTTTTTGAGGTTTTTGGTGTTTCTTTGAGCTTTGCCCACTATTTGTGAGGCTTTGTAAATCTCTCTTCTAGAAATACAAAACTCATTTCCTTATTCTTAATTTCCTTTACGCATTTACATTGTCTTAAATTCCGTATTTAAATTCCGCACTTACATTCTTGCAATTTATATTTATACAATTTGGATTTGCCTCCCCTCCTTTTACATGCTTGTTGAAGGTTAGTAATCAACAATAAACTTATACTTCGGGTACCTTCGAGGTTAGCAGAGTCAAACATGCAATCGGGACATACGATATAGATAGGTTCAAGCCTCCTGAGAGAGTAATACCCTACTCCTGTATGGATAATGTATGAGGTCGATGAAATAGAATACAGAGCGAGATGCCTAGCTCTAATTACAAAAAAGATAAACTTGGGGGTGGCTTAGCTATGGCTAAGGATGAGCAAAGCGCAACTCGTCAGCTCTGGATGCTCTGTTTGAAAAGGTCTTCTCACTTGTCTAGCTCTGGATGGCTGTTGTCTGAGAATTGCTTGTCCCTTGGTGACATCTACCCTCGTCCTTATATAGTTAGGGGAGGCTTGGGTCGAGTCGTAATCAGTTGGATATATCAGACCATAGTCGATGAGGAGTCCATCGTCGTTATGATCTCCGTAGCGTATCCAAACTTTCTTAAATACTAGGCGTATTCGAGTAGATTTCCTCGTGACAGGAAAACAATTGAATCCTTCCTTTCATGGAGATATCCCCCTCCGCGTATATCTTATCCCATCGGATTGGGCCCGAGATGAGTTTCCAGATGCTTGCCATAACATATGTGGTATAATCTATGAGTTTATGGCATATGTCCATATCCCATATTTAGATATTCGATAGTAGCCCTCGAACTCTACTTAGTGGAGGGTCCGTTAAGCGCTTGGTCAATTACTGCCAAACTCTGATTTGGTCGAGTAACACCTCGTCTGGCTGTGGTCAAATGATTCGAGTAGATTAGGAATCGCTAAGTATCAAGTGGAATATGCTGGGCCGAGCGCCTTACTGCCGATCCAACTCAAGTCTTAGGGTAACCACATGTTACTCAACATCGACTCATCGACTCGACTCTGAGCAGAGTTAGAACAATAGTCAGAAATTCTAATCGTTGGGTAGTTGAGCATTTATTGCTCTCGTCTGCAACGCCACGACAGGTGCAGCGTCATCATTCCGCTTTTCGATCAAGACCCGGAACTTTAGCCATTTCTACTTTTCACCTCCAGCTTTATTCTCGAAGCCTCCATCTCGCCTCTTTGAGCCCTTGCACCGCTATTTTTCAAGAGATCCTCCTCACACATGTCCTCGATAGTGTCCGGTCCTTCTGCCAGCCCCAAAGTAGCTTTGCCGTCGAAGAAGGAACCTGAGGCGACTGAGGCAGTTTTCAGCGATAAGACTTTCTAGAAAGTGTGGCAAAAATCCATGATGACGGAGAAACGTCTCGCGGAGTTGGAGGAAGGTGTTCATTCCTCCCCGGGAGTTCTTCCACTAGAGGTCATCTGTTGGTGAGGTCTATCCCTCCCCTAAGGATGAAGACAAAACTGTAGTCTTTGAGTCTTTCTTCCACTGCAGTCTTAGTTTTCCCCCTTCCAAATTCCTGCTCGATATTTTGGACTTCTATCAAGTTTAGCTTTTTCACCTAAGCCCTAATTCAATCACGATGCTCAATATGTATGTCCACCTTTGGGTATCAGACCCAGCCTCACACTACTACAGAAATCATCATCACAGACGGTTCATAAACGTCATCAGAGACGGTTTTGTGAACCGTTAGTAACAATAAGTCTGTGATGAAGGAGATCATCAGAGACGGTTTTCCACCCGTCTGAGAAAATATATATCACAGACGGTTCTATTAATAAACCGTCTATGAGATTTAATTATTACAGACGGTTCTCATTTGAAACCATCTGTGATAACTAAATATCATAGATGGTTTCAAATCATAACCGCCTGTGATATGAACTTATCACTGAGCGGTTTCAAATAAGAACAAATGCTGTGATGACCTTTTTTCCACCCTAGCGAGAACCTCCATTATTTATGGTGTTGTTGAAATTTCCATCAATATTTCTACTTGCGATATTTACAAGGTACAACCGATTATAGATGTTGTAATTGAATATCTGCACTTCCTATATGCATTGTAGCAGATTTGTTCGTCGGGATAGACTTAAAATATAAACATTTGTAGCGCTTTTCTCCTTCTTATGATAATGTTGATGGAACTTCGACTAATAAATCAACCAAGACCCTTGACGACATGGCGAGTCTCGGCAACCATAGTGTGCTTGATCGAACTGACACCTTTGGAGTGTGTGATTTGCTTCATGCCATATGAAGTGGCCTTCTTGTGAGTCACCGTCGTGCCGCGGTCTGATGCAGACGACATACTCTTCTGTGGCGTCACCGTCGTGCCACGGTGGGAGAAAATGGTACTTTGAAAAAATTTGTAGATGTACTTGATAGATTACTCTAGGTAGGGTAATTAAAAGATTGAACAAATGTGATTGCAAGTCGGGTTTTCCATGTCCATGGAAGGCAGGCTTGCAATCAATTCTCTTTAAATTTAAATCAACATAAATAAATATTGATGCAGAATACCTAAGTAGATGGAAATTTGAGACAACAAACCATAAATAATGGAGGTTCTCACGAAATGTAGGAAAAACATCTAGTTCAACAAGCAAGACATTGTTAAGTTGTTGCATTCAAGATGAGCAAATATGTATTATGGATAATATCATGTGACAATACAATGAATCGTACAAACAAGAATAACCGCAAGTTTTGACATATTTTCGAATTAATGAATACCATTTGACAATTGTACAACTCGAAGTTATCGGTGCGTGGAGCGCGCCTTTTTATGTATTACTTGGTGGCGGGAAGTAACAAACTCTCCTCTAATGTTGCTCAAATGGGCCTCGATCCAGCAGATTTTAACCGTCTTGCTATTTTTTTAGCGGCGATGTTTGCATGTTGTAGCAAACATAAAATCCACATAGGTTATTTCACGACCTTCTTTGGTGGCACTTTGCAAATAAAACCTACGGTTAGTTCTAGAGTCACTATTACGGGGTTTGATATAGAATTGTTGTGTATAGCGGATCTAGGAAAGTTCAAATCATCTTGTAGTTTAGTCCAATCTTTCACGTGTTTGAGCGCTCTACAAGATTGCAAAAGGTTAGCCTAAGCCATTCCAATAGCAATATAAACACGGAACAACTTACACGACCATGTCGTAGGAAGCGTGATTACGGTGAGTAATTTTGTAATAGGTGTCAAGTCGTGGTTTCCGCCACGTCTGAGTCAAGGTACTTAACCGGTTTGTGGTGGTTCAATTACAATTAGAACCCAGTGAAACCTACAATTATATCACAATGGACAATGAGCGAAGCGAGTTGTGTATGCAGTCTGAGACCAAAGTATAGCATGTGGTAGCACTTAACCTTGGTTATGGGGTATAAGTATGAATTCTTTATCTTTTTGTGCTAGCAATGCCTCTATCACGTATTTCTCTACCATGTTTATATCCTCATCCATTGTTTGCTTTGAGACTATATGTGGGTCGAGAAACCGATCGATAGTTTCTGCCGTGTCGCTTCAAGTTGCATGTATCTATATATACAAAGGCGAATTATATATATTGGAGGACATTTATCACTATTAGGCGAATGTAGTGTGATAGCACACACTTACAAGGTCCAAGCATCTTATGAGTCGGCGTCGAGGCGTCGAGGTTGTAGAGATGGAACAAGTCGATAAATCGACCGCGAAGAAGCCCCATTGAGTCGTTGAATAGATGTTCATACTTGAAATTAGCGATACTTGTTGTGCGTTCACGCTCGGCTTTCGGCTTGTTGGGTGTACCAATTATGCAATTGTTGGCAAGCTATACTAAGTGAAGTTCTGCTGCCTTTCGTTAATGCTGGCTCTCCTAGCTTGTATTTTTTAGCCAACTCGGCGGATGGATAGTCGACTTGTTCTTGCCTGTCTTTCTTCTGTTTGTCCTTGCCTTTCTTTGTTTTGTATGAACCCTTCACGGGAGAGGAATGGGCAGGAAAGAGGTCAACATTATGTACATCAAGTGGAGTCTGCTCTACGACTGCTGATTTGGTAGCCAACTGATCAGACGATACAATAGGTGAATCAGATCGTCGCGGTTGTTGCATGACAGAAGGGACGACCAGGGAGATGTCGCTGCTAGGCCATTGGATGAATGTGCCAATGGCATCCCCAAGTTTCACGATCTCGTCGTTTGGCGGCTTCTGTAGATCGACAATTTTGAAACTATCAAATACCCCATCCACATTGACCTTGGTGAAACCTAGCGCTATCATGGTACAGTGCACCATGGTCCCTTAGTGGATGGATCGCCATGCCCTAGCGGTCATCAAAGGCAGTGCCATTGCTAATTCTCACTTGGAGATTGCACGCGTGGCCACCTTAATGTCACATCTGAGGATAAGTCCGCTATGTTCATCTATGTCACTTGGAGGAGCGGATGCACACTTGCTCTTCACAGGCGATGGGGCTGACTTGCGAACATATACTTGGGGCTTGTACAATATTTCTTTCTTGATTGGTGAGCCTTTCCTCGAGGATTCATATCCTTTCATAAAATTCTTCTCTCAGTTCTCCCCTCAACTCTTCTCTCAACTCTTCTCTCAACTTGTCCTCCAAATTCTTTATAAGATTTGAATCGCGCTCGGCTTTAGTTCTCTTCTTACTTCGGTATATGTAGAAGTCATCTAGGAATCCAGTTTTCCATGGAACAAAAACCCCTTTGCCTTTTGTACGACCAGGGTGTTCCTTGTTTCCCAAGGCTATGGACAGTGCATCTTTCTCCTGTCAGGGAAAAAAGAGCCATCGCCTGGGTTGTGTACTCAACACTACTGCAAGATCCGGACAAGTTATTTCACTTATGAAGTCATGGACTAATTACGTAAAATTGGTAGTTCGATTTATATATTACGGCGTTGGCGAACTTCCTCGTCATGAGGTTTACAAAGGAGGCGGTTGCGGAGGGCGTGGCGGTGACCTCGCTCTTAGCCGATCTCGCACGTTGATCTGTGATCGATGGAAATGGCGCGATACCCTCCTCGTCCTCCTGTCCCATTCGCTCTCTTCCCCGCGTAGCCAGCGTGCGAAGTCTGTGGGGTGAGTGTTCCTTACTGCAAGGCCTTGTTTGCTTCACTTTGGCCTTGCGAATTAAATGCTGTCGTCTTCATCCCAACAAAACGCCCCCACGTGTCCTCATCAATGAACCCATACTTAGAGTATGGAACCAGATCCTTCTTGGCGTAGTCTCTGGCGTATGCTTGAAGGTCTTCCATGCCTTTCTGCCGCTAGCGGTGCATCTTGTCGCACTAAGGGAGCGGATTCTTACGGAATGTTGAGCGATGAAAGAATTTCCGTCGGCAAGGCATTCGAGCCTCAATAGTCACCAACCTCCGGGAAGATAGCGTGATCGGAACCCGTTCGTGCTACTATCCCACATACTCAAAATGCATTATTTGCCTTTTTGGCTTTCTAGGGGCCCCATCCTTTGGATCGATCTCGTAATGGTATATCGATCTGTTGGCCTTTGTTTGGTCCTCTTGCGGTAGCGGGTCGATTCTTCTTTTGAGGGCACATCATGTCCTTGAGACGATGGATTAGAGGGCGACATCTTCTTTACAAGTTAAAATAGTTTCAGGCGAACTAAAAGAGAAGAACAAATAAAATCACATTAGAGTGAATGAGTTTGTGGGTACCATGGCTTGTTATTAGCCTTTTAAAAGAACTAGCCTAAATGGCTTGTTATTAGCCTTTTAGCAAAAGAAGCGAACTAGGAGGTTGCCGAACTTAATAAAAATTTCGGTAGCACCTCCTAAAACTAGGACATCCACACAATGAAACAAGCGAAGAATACATATGGATTGAACTTTGACAGCTAACGAGAATAATAGAAACGAAGCTCGAGGATCTCACATATGAACATATGCAGTATTACGAATAAAGCAATTAGCATAAAGCTCATATTGATTGTTTGAATGTTCTCGAGATGTCGGGTTGCCTTAAAAGGCCCTCCTCGCCACAATGGACAAGTAATAGACTAGATTGTGACAACTTCATCTCAATTACAGATTTAATACTTGACATGTTAAGTATAAATCTACTCAATTGCTTATCTTATATGCACAAGAATAGTGAATCATTCAAAGCAAGCTTACTGGACAGTAAATAACATGCTCTGAAGCAATGCTAAGGAAACAAGATAGTGAAATGTTGCGAAGCGGCCATAAGATAGATGACAATAGCGATGGCGAAATATTCACTAACTAAGCATATAAAGACAGGTTTGCAATAGAGCTAATCAAATATATATATATATATATATGAAAGTGAAATTGACTACTAAGATTTGTTGTCACAATTAGTCTATTCCATCCCCTAAATCATCCTTGAACATTAAGCCCACACGCAAGGTCCCCAAGCATGAGATCGGTGGCCCTTTGCAAGTCGAGAATAATCACGAAAGTGTCCCGAACTCACTAACTAGCGAGCAACACCGAAAAATAGAGCAAATGGCGGCGGTGCCTCCGGATCGAGCGGCCTCTAGCTCGATGGCTAGTCCCCGAAATACTCAATCGGTTCACCGATCCTCGGATCCTGAGAGAGGCACCGTGTTTGCTTACGTAGCGTTGGATCCGAGCCAACAAAGCGAGGCAAAGCGCGAGAATCACGGTTGAAGCCGAGATGCACAAGAACACACCGTAGGGGAGCACGCCGAGGGGAAGCACGTCGTCTGCGGGGAGGTCGACGATGGGGAACACGTCGATGAGGGGAGGGCGCCGGGGGAGGGCGCCGAGGAGGAGGAGCCGAGGAAGCACGTCTGCCGAGGGGAGGCGCCGAGGAGACAATATGTCTCAAAGGGTTAGGGTTTGGCCTTGTGAATGAGCCTGCGGCGGGAGATATATAGAGAGAGCACATCACGAGCGGTTCTAAAATATTACGATGCATGATGTATTATCCTGAGCGGTTCTATAATAGAACGATGCAGTGATGTTGAATATCTGGCGGTTATATAATAGAACAAATGCAGTGATGTTGAGATATCACGGGCGGTTATATAATAGAACGATGCAGTGATGTTGAATATCACGGACGGTTATATAATAGAACCGTGCGTGATGTTGAATATCACGAGCGGTTAGGTAACATAACCGTGCATGACAAATCTTTATCCTGTTGTTATGTTAAAGAACCGTCTGTGATATATCTTATTCATGACATTCACTTGTCGGTTCGATTCGATCGACTTTTATGCATGCCACTTTGTTGTATCTTACGGGAAAGTTGTCTTTAACGAGAATATAGGCTATCTTGTGGTTGAAGTGGAATTCTAATCCTCAATTCAAACCCTAAAATCTGAGAGCAATCACATACAACTATTTCCATATTGCCAAAGTAGACATGATTACATTCTTGTTTGCCATAGTCTACATAATTTATTTCTTGTCATCAATTATATGCGAATGGCCATCTTTGAATCATGTATTTGGAATCATATTGATATTAAGGAATAAATACTTGCTCTTATACTTGCATCTTTTCCATCAATCCGGATGCTTCTGAAGCTACTTACAAAGATCATCACAATCCTATATACATAATTAGGATGCTTCTGAAGCTACTTACAAAGATCATCACAATCATATGTACAAAGCATGATGGGTCGTATCATCTTTACAATAGCATTAATGTAATATTATTACACATGAAAATTAGTAAGCATGATGACAATGCACCCTTCTCATAACTACATACCACATGCTTATTCTTTTGTATGAAAATTAGCCCTTCATGATGATCGACGCGTGTGTAGTTTGCTTCCTCATGTTGTTCTTCTGGGACCAGGATGTCATTTTCGATAGGTGGCAACTCTTCAAATTGATTGTACTCTTCCTCATCTACTACATTCTCAACTCCGACAATTCTCCTTTTCCTGAAGAACTACGTGGCGCTTCTTGTTGGGCGAATTGGGTTACATAGAAGACTTGAACAACTTGGTTAGCGAAGTCTGAATGGTTCATCTTGGTATCCGACACGTTCGAGGTCCACAGTAGTGATGCCATTCTTGTCAACCTTCACGTGCTGGAGGTGGACCCAACGACACCAAAATAGGGGAATCTTGAAAAGTACGTAGTTGAGCTCCCATATCTCCTCTATGAACCCATAGTAGGAGCTCCTCGTCAACCTAGTGGTATTATTGAATGCATCTATCACGGATACTGCTGTTACGGTTTGTGCTCTTCATATCACGATCTCTCGTGTAAAATGTGTACCCATTTAAGTCATATTCTTTCCATGTGACAAGCTGTAAAAGTTGGTCCTTTTGCCAACCATGTCGGTGTGTCATCGGCGAGCTCCAGTGATAGGTCGCTCTTTCAACCATTTGTTGAGCGAAGGTTATCTTGTCTCGTGATCCAAGACTCTGTCGTCTTTGGATTCTCTTGCCTTAGCCATTGCTTGTGCTTTCGGCGATATAGGCGGACACTACTGACCATGTGTTGCAAAACCGTGAAATGGGCTCGAGCATCATAACCGAATCGGCGTGATTGCTTTCCTTCCGATGGTCCGATACCGGAGCCTCCCCTCATGGCGAGATCGAGGCACACCTATCGGTTCGACACAGGCCATGTAATCGGCGCAGAACTCGACGGCCTTTTACATTGCATAACCTTCGACAATGCTACCCTCCGGACGAGATCGATTCCGTACGTAAGACTTGAGAATTCCCATGTACCTCTCGAACGGGTACATGCTACGTAGGAACACTGGCCCGCATATCTTTATCTCTGTCATGTAGTGACCCGAATTCACCAATTCGGATCCACCGTGTATGCCGCACTATTCCCAGGATCAACGCTAGTGCACACGGCTTAACATCGGTAAGCATCATATCATACACAACGATAATAACAATAAGACTTCATTTATTTAATATAACTAGTGTATGATCTTATGATCACTTACATTTATTCGGCCTCATAAGGCAAGGCTAAGATAAATAAGACAAATGCAGCGAAAAATTCGTAGAAGACGTAGTGACTCATCAGTACACCACAGGCGACTGACAAGGCTTGGCCTAGTGACTCGCGTCCACCTGAAAGTCCTCCTCAAGCATAGGCGATGACTCCTCCACTGTTGTTGGTTTGTAAGTAAGGGTGAGTACACCAACACGTACTCAACAAGTTGTGCACAGAATGCAATTCTATCATAGCTATATGCAGGCTTATTCCAAAGGAAGGCTTATGGTTCATAAGCGATGGCGACATTGAAACACATACATAATGTAGATTGAAAAGACAGTAAAACAAATAATAACAAGTAAGTAGATTCCATTGTTTCTCAAATCAAACCCAAGTTCTCCATCCTAAATCAAGTTTCATTATCCACATGGCATCCCGCCATCCCATCCAATTGTTCATTTTAGATTAACTACCCCTT
Source organism: Guadua angustifolia (assembly GCA_036346375.1). NCBI lineage: Eukaryota > Viridiplantae > Streptophyta > Magnoliopsida > Poales > Poaceae > Guadua > Guadua angustifolia. Next base: position 24,600,011 of record CM070514.1, on the reverse strand, counting down.
GACTGTAATTCCCGAGCATTGCTCGATCACAGTGAAACACGGCTATCCGAATAGATTGTACACTCTGCGAGAGGTTATGCACTTTACCCACGATATAACCATGCACCACAGTGACGATTATAACAAAGCCTTTACAATGCATCCTCTTAACCCGATGCTACCCGCTAAGGTTTCAACAACTGAAGAACTCGCCGCACAACAGAGGCCCCCTCTTGCGCCATGTGAGTTTCCCGTGCACCGGACTCACACCACCAAGATAGCACTTAAGTTAAGCATTTACAAATTAGTCGACTAGGCTGCCCCATATGAGACGTGTGGTACGCAAGTTTGACTCAGTCAAAGGCTGCAAGGTTAAGTCCTTAGGATTGATTAAAGCAAGACATACACATACCCTCAGCTCCATTGAGCCCACCCTGGCACACCTGCCCCTTCCACTTGCTCCAATCTAAAGTGATTACCCTCCCGGTTAGTTACCAAGCACCACGTGCTCATCACAAATCAACATTGTTGCGTGACTCCGCTGTCACAACAACTCAATCTCTTTGTGCGACCACACATGGCCCACAAGTTATCATCATTGTTCCATATTCCATTAGTCAAGATTATTAAGCAATATTCCATGAGCATGTGATGACGTGGCATGGCTAAGCAATTCTACTCCGTTCTAACCATCCATGTTGATTTTCTATTAACCAACTATAATTAACCAACCTAGGGTGACAAGTGGATCATGGCATACAATGTAACAAGGTAGGGTGTAATTCAAAAGGGTACAATATCTAAATCCCAATCTAGGTCAAAATCATTTATACTCATGAAATAACAAGTGATAAAGTAAACCAAAATAGCATGCAGTCTAATTTATGGGTGCAACATGATCAAAGCACAACTTGCCTTCGTTAAGCTCCTGCTCTTGGTCTGGAAATAATTCCTGAGCTGAGAAATCCCCTTTCGAAGCCTCGCACAATTCAACGTCTACGCGAATCGAGAGAGAAAAGCAAATAAAAACCAAAACCAAAGAACAAATAAACTCAAAAATTCAAATGAAAGCCACCATTAGAAAGATCTCAATTTTACAAATTTTTAGGAATTTGAATCACCTCAATCCGAGTTCATATGCAAAAGTTATAAGGTTTTGAAGTTTGAAAATCCTGAAAATACCCTAAAATAATAAATCCGGATTTTACCGAATTATTTTTATAAAGGAAATTACGATTTTCCTGCTCGATCGTACGGCGCGACGTGGCAAATTGTGGTCCGTTGATCTGGTGATCGACGGCTCACGCTTACCCGTGAACTTCCCTATTCACCGACGATGTGGCGAGATCTTGTCCGTTAAATCGACGATCGGACAGTCCTGAGCTCCGGTCTGCGGCGTTGGCGGCGCAACTGCCGGCGCTGGGGCGACAACGCTCCGCAGCGATCGCGGTGTGCTCCGGTGACCAAGGAACGGCGGAACCGACGCGGCGCGAGACGATGAATCCGAGTCGACCTCCAAGTCGACGGAAGAATCACCGACGGCGACGGAAACGCGGCGCGAAACCTCAACAACGTTCTTCGTACTCCGGCGAGCTCCCGTGCGCGCTTCGAAGCTTCTCCGGCGACGGCGCAAGAGGGGAAAGGAGCGGCGCTAAGCGGTGAGTACCGGAGGGGGCTCGGGGGTCCCTATTTATACCCGGCGTGGGCGCGCAATCCAAGGAAAGTCCGGTGGTGTTGGTATCCGGGTCGGAGACGGCGGCGGCGGCGGTTTTGGAAACCTAATCGGGAACGATGACTGTCGTCCGTCCGATCGGCATCCGACGGCTAGGTTAATTCAGGCTTTCCATAAATATAACAGGCCTACACAGTAATTGGGCCGGGTCCGTTACTGTTCACGCACGATTTTTCCAGAGTTTCCTATTTTAAATAATCCAATTAAATATTTTGATTTATTTAAGGCATTAAAAATACTCTAAAAATTCCCAGAAAATTCTTAAAAATATTTTGGGCTATTCTGGACTTAAATAAAATATTTTCACAAAGAAAACTTTATTTTAACTCTATATATTTATAATTAATCTTTAATAGAAAGTAATATTTCTTAATTTAAAATAATTAAGTATAAATCTCGGAAAATCCAAATAAATTCAGAAAATTCATAAAAATCATAAATGGCAATAAAATAATATTAATTAATTAAAAATGCTAAAAATTGGGATGTTACATGTCACAAGGTGAACAATGAGATGGACCATGATATCGAAAAATGATGGAGGGAAATACATCTCAAGATTACATAGAGTCATCACCACCTCGACTTGCGAGAACATCTAGTCCTTCGGATCGATGACCTTACGGCGATTGTGTTAAAGAAATAACACAGTCTAGTGATTGTCTCTCGGACCTTGGTAGCAAAATACTTCTAATTGCGACGAGGGAGCATCTGTGTCATCGGCACATGACAATCATGAGACTTCATGCGGTTAATTTCAAATCTTCCAACGAAACAAGTCTCTTCATGTTGGAGAATAACCGGACGGAACTTTCACACCATGCAAGCACCGCACGATTCAGTTCTTCGGCCTTTGACAGAGTATAACAAGCGAGTTCCAAATGCGTCGGCCTTTATCGGTCTCTTCGGTGCTAACTTCGGGTCTTATGCCCATATCGACCAAGTCAAGCCGTGCGTTGATACCATCCTTTGTTTTACCCTTAATGTTGAGTAAGAGACCAATCACGCTATCACGGACATTCTTCTCTCGTGCATGACATCGATGCGATGGCGAACTTCTAGGTGCTCGATAGAGGTAGGTCCCATAATATTGATCTCTTCTTCCACATGCTCTTTTCACGGGTACTTGATTTACGTCCTTTTCATCGCAACATCCAAATCCTTAAGAATGTCATGAACATCTCTCCGCTCAAACGCCTTGGAGCTGAACCATTTTCGTTCCTTCCGTCGAAAAGTTGCTTCATCTTGCGATATGGGTGATTCCTCCGAAGGAACCTCGATGGCGCATGTACACGGTTTTGCGGGAGTGATTCACCATAAACTCTCGGTATCATCTAAGCGGTGAGTGCGGGCTTTGGTTCCTTTTGTACTCGGCACAGCAGGTTAGCAAGGGCGGGGTAATCATTTATGGTGCGAGAACAACAAGCGATGCAAAGTAAAGTTCTCTCATTTATACGCATCCCATCGTGTACCCGGTAACCCACGGTGTTTTAGATCTTCCACCAATGGAGCTAGGTACACATCAATATCGTTCCCAGTTGTTTCGGTCCTTGGATAAGCACGAGACAACAAAATGTACTTCCGCTTCATACACAACCAAGGAGGAAGGTTGTAGATCTGAGATTTACGGGTCCAAGTGCTATCTTGCATTTGCTCATGTTACCGAAAGGATTCATTCCATCTGTACTCAATCCAAACCTTATATTTCTCGGATCCGCATCGAATTCTTGAAAGCTCCTGTCGATGTTTCTCCACTAGATGGAATCAGCAGGGTGCCTTAGCATTCCATCATTCTTACGCTCCTCAAAGTGCCAACTCAACAGTTTTGCCTCCTTTGGGTTCGCAAACAAACGCTTCAAACGGGGAATTACAAGCAGATACCATGCCACCTTAGCAGGAGGACCTTTTTTCACATCAATGCTCTCGCCATCATCATCTGAATGACTCTTACACTTGTCTGGGATCGTTGCACACGGACATATATGCAAGTTTGTGTACTCTTTGCGGTCTGAGGATCTGATCGTTTGGACATGCATGTATTCTTTCTACTTCCATTCCCAAGGGACAAAGAACCTTCTTGGCTTTGTAGGTGGTTGTCGGCAACTCGTTTCCCTCTGGAAGCATGTCCGCCAATAGACGTAACAGCGCTGTGAAACTCTTGTCGGACCAACCGTTGCTTGCCTTCAATTTGAGTAGTTGAAGCACGGATGATAACCTTGTGTATTTCAACTTGCACTCTGCGAACAAAGGTTTCTCCGAGTCCTCCATTAAGCCCTGGAACTTTCCATATTCCCTGTCATCAAGGTTTCCTTCTGCATCGCGTAGCATCTGATCCAAATTGTCATCGTGCAACATGTCCTCATCGGAAGCACAATCGATATGATCATCCGACATATCATTGACTTCGTCGGCGATATTAACACTACTTGCTTTGCTTCTGTATATTATGCTCTTCGCCATGGTGGTCCAACATGTATAGCCCTTTTGAAACCCTTGAATCAAGTGTTAGCCGATCTGTACCGAGTTTGAAACATCTTGATTTTAGCAATCAATGCACGGACATGACATGAATTGCACCCCTTATTAAACATATCCTCCTCTGCGGCTCTTTTGAAAGTGGAGATGCCATTAAGGTACTCAACACTCAATGCGGTTCTCGGCGTACATCGACTTCGATCCATCTCGCTACACATGTAACACTTAGTGTTAAATATTAAGTGCACCAGGTGTAGTGCGTATGCACACATTCTTAAACTAATTATGCAATTACATACCTTAATTACATCACAAAGAAATAATTAACCCAATTCAAATTAATCTTCAATATAATAATGAAATTAGAACCCATTACTAACCTTAGATCACCAAAAGACTTGAATTGGTCTATAAGCTAGATCTAAACAATCTTTAAATTCTATCCTTAACAAGCTAGCTAGCTACATCATGATCGAATATTATATTATGCAAATAGAACCATTACTAGCTAACCTTATAGATCAAACAACCAACACATGGTTCTACAAGCTAGATCTAAAAAATCATCAAATTCCTTCCTTATGAAGATAGATGTTGAATATAATACAATTAAAACACATTACTAACCAAATATCACAAACAACATATAGATCCACTACAATTAAGCTAGATCTAAACAAACAATCTTTAAATTAATTCTCTCTAACCAACCTAGATATTGAATTGGATGCATGCAATTAGAGAACTCATTACTAACCTTAGATCACCAAAATCAAATGAATCTAATATCACCCTTGAAATCAATGGCTTTCTTTCAAAAAATCGCCTCACTTCCACAGTAGCCACTTAGGATAGAAACCAAACCCTATAAGCGAAGTGGATGGATCGAGGCTCTGTTTTGACGGAGCGGTTTTATCACGAGCGGTTTTATATTACGGTATGCGTGATGCAAGAAATAACACAGACGGTTTCTAAATATAACCGCTCATGTGACTCTTGTAGATATTACAGACGGTTGTTTTACATCACGACGGTTTTACTTGAAACCGCTCGTAATGAATATTATAGCCATCACGAGCGGTTATATTTAGAAACCGTTTGTGATATTTCTTACATCACGCATTTACCGTAATATAAAACGATCATGATATCCGTATGACGGTTTGAGTACATAACCGTCTGCGATGTTCCATATTACAGACGGTTTTTCAAAACCGTCTGTGATCGTGCGTCTGATATAAGCCTCGCTGTGCTAGTGTCAATTTGTTTCACCATTTTTATAGTCTGAAGAGGGCAACTAAAAATGAAGTTGTCAGAGGTGCCATATTTCACCTCTGTAGTGGCGCAGTTGGTGCATACATCTCAGTTTCAGTCACTTCTTCTTAGCAGTCAGATTGGAAGAAGAGGTGGTTTTACATCACCTCTTCGGATACGATGAACTTTCCCTTGGCCTATCAGCCACTCTTCCCGAATCTTATTGACCTTTGGACAAAAGTCCCTTCGTCAATTGCGCGCAATGCGCATTATGCTTAGAAGATTAAGGAGCTAAGGAAGAGATGATTAACTGGGTGGCATGTCACACGGGATTTTTTGACACGATGATCGAGTCTGCTAAAGTGCCAGGACCACTTTGCCTGGCACTACTTCGGAGTCAATGATGTAATCAAGGATAGCTCTGAAGGTAAGCAGTAATAATGCTATCTGTTGTTCTTCTATCGTAGATGGTGGCTGATGAACTAACTTATAGACCGCTAGTCCTGTCAGCCATGAACATCTCCTCCAAGCTGAGCAAAATGTTCTAAGGGTTGGAACCTGGCCCTTGCGGCGTCGAGGCATATTCACTGGCCAATCCTCGATCAGAGGTATATTGAATAACGGCCAATGTTACCTCATTCGCGCATTTGTTTTTTTAACCAAGTGCATGAAGGGCACATGTAAGGACTCTAATGACTTGCGTGGATTATAAAATTTGAAAATAACTAGTCACAAATAGGATTATAAATAGGCCTTTGCTAACTCAAGATCAATATTGTTTCATACAGACAAATGACTTTTTACAAATTTGATGCAGAACATGACAAAATTTTCATAACAAAATGGCATATATTTCAATTTTCAAGGTAAATTTGTTGTAATAAATCCAAGGACAAAAAAGTAGAGACTATCTACAAACTTACAAAATCTGAGACACTAAAAATTTGTAACTATAACACGTTAAACATCTCACATTGATACATTGATTTATTGAATATCAGGGAGGCATGGACAGCTACCAGTCTACTAGAAGAATCAATCTATTAGCGCACAGATAACGTCAAAGCAAAACAAAATGTTGACATACTAAAAATTTCATTTGAACACGGAATGCAATGTTCAAGACAACTAGTAGTTTAAATAATTACAACTCAGAGACACATTCAAATATCTAAGTTCAGAGCACAGAAATTCAGTTAATTATCACACTCATTCAATTTCAATAGTCCTCAAGTAGTGGATCCAATGGGTTATCGCCAAAACACATAGCTAACTGCCAAGGAACGTCGTCCGTTCGCACCTATAGGACACGGCAAGGATCCAAATCCTCAATGTAGCTGGGCTCACCAAACTGAAATGGAAGGCTCCGCACATCCGTGAAACAGATCTCCCAGCAACAACGGTAAACCCTTGAGCAGAAGGTGTAATCCACACAAAGTAATCCTTAAGCTCATTCAAATCAACCATAAACATATCCAATTATGCCCTAAAAAGCTCTGTTGGGTAGCTGACGACATACCACATAACAGTACTAACGAATTAACAAAAGCATGAACATTATAAAACACAAATAATTCAAGCGAACCATTTACACATATGAACCAAACAGAACAACTGCAACTAGAAATCAGTGAAAAGAAAGTTTATCCTTACATGGATATTTCTTACTCTGGTTTAACCCAACAATCTGAGAAATTTTGTACAAACAAACAAACTATTGTTCTCTGGTAGTCTTGTACCCATTATAGAAGGGAGACAAATTTCCACGGCGGCACATGATTTCTTTTATTCAAATAACAATATCACGAAGAAAAAAAAAGAATAATAAAGAAACGGAACAAGGATACAAATCCACATATGCAAAATTGAACGTATTAGGGAACAAAATTGGGACAAGATTCAAAAATAGAGCATAAATTGGTACAAGAATTTCACCATAAATTTGGAAAACCAAAACATTGGGCCAAGTTCGGAGAAGACAACCACTGGGTCAAGGTGGTGATGGAGGAACATGATGGCCGGCTTCTGATTCAAACAAAAAATAGAAAAACATATACACGTGCTCGCCTGTGTCTCAGACCACGCCTTGTCGGAGCTCACGCCGACGTCGAGTCAGCTTTCCCCAACCATTGCCAGCTAGGGCCAGAGGACGTCACCACAAGCTGGCTCCTCCTCCTGCTCAAGCTGGAGACCATCGCTGCGAGCTGCCTTGTCATCGTCCCTGGCTGCCTCTCTCTCTCTCTCTCTCTCATGAGTGGCTGCGAGCAACGACGGAGTAGCTCTGTCCAGGGAAGTGGAAAGAAGGCATAAACGAGTACAACATACCTACACCCGAATAGCACTCAGAGCGGGCTCTTTTGGGTCGATCCAAGGCACGACGAGTATTGTACGGTCCAAAACTCAGTCCGACACAAAGTGAGTTGTGCAGGTCTGATACAATACTGTAGCACGGGCTGTACCGGACCCGAGAATCAGGCACGATAGGCGATACAGCCTAGCACGACACTGCAGTATGGACCGTATTAGACGCGATGACCCAGAGCATAAGGAAGAAGCTCAGTATAAAAGTCACCGACCTACAAATCATAAATGTTATGGACATACCTAACAGCATGAACGCTACCCTCATCGCCGAGACCTGAGAGACGGTTCAACTCTCTCACTCATCCATTTCTCTCTCGCTCATCCGTCTCTCTCAATCTCGATTGCCTCTCTTCCTCACTCTCTCGTTACCCCCTCTCTCGCTCATCCGTCTCTCTCAATCTCGATTGCCTCTCTTCCTCACTCTCTCGTTACCCCCTCTCTCGCTCGTGTTCAGCACATCCCCTCGTTCTAAAAATAAATAAATTTTAGTTCTTTTTTCTATTATATTTGTGTCCACTGTCTTAACTCTATGTATCTCCGGTTCCTTACCTCTCGTTGCAATAGTGCAAATGAGCTAGGTCTGGGCCAGCACGGTATGAAGCAGGCACGGCTCGGCGGGCACGACGGGCCGTCGCAGTCTAGCATGGTTCAAGCACAAAGCACGATGGGCCCATGCCAGACCGGCATAGCACGGCACGGCACGACACAACGCCCACCTCTACACTCGAAACACATTGCAGACCCGGAGAGCAAGCAGCAACATGGCGAACACATCCCAACCACATCCGACAGCCCAAAAAAACGACTGAAATCGAGAAAAAAATTATTTGACAGAATCCTACAAGTATAATACAACGTAAAATTTACCTAGATTAAACTGCAGCCACACCTACAATCATCGAAGAGAGACGAGAAGGGTTGGTGCTGCATGCGGCAACGTGCTGAGATCACGTGTGTCGGGGCTATCTAGCTGCTGCACCCACAAGTCAAAACCGCAATGTTGCAGCTAACCGTGGTGTCGGTGCACGCCGGCCGTACACATTCTGCCGTCTATAAAAATGCTCCATCCAGCTGCTGCTCCACATATATCAGTCGACATTTGCATGCTAGCCATAGCTTGGTCGTCGTCGTGGTCGTCAGTACGTAGTCGCGAAACTCGTGATGTTCAACAGATCAAGGTAGACGGTCTCACTGTACATCCACGTACGTACGTACGTAAGTGCATCATGTTCTTCACGTCGGTCGATCGATTTGCAGTTGTTCAACATGATGAGATGGGTCAGAGGTAGATCGACGTCCGTACCGTATAGTCTTTATAGTCTTGTGCGTACGTACCTGATCTGATCAATTTGTCTTTTTTGTGTTTCATGCAGGGTTCGAGCCTAACCTTTACATAGGTTCTCGGTGCATGTGTGTGCCAGTTTGGTTGCTGTGTATAGCAAGCATTCTTTGAACGATATATGCATTCGTCATTATATCTGGGCGATGTGCTCCTTGCCTTGAGTTTTGTCAGGTAAACAGTCCTCGGTGTTTCGGCCTCGCGTTCGTTGTCTGTTCGGCCTCATATATCCTACAGAACTTAATCTCCCTGAAAATTTTGAGTTACGATGATTTAAATGAAATAGAAGGAAAATAGGGGCTTCTCTTTTTTTTTGAAAAATTTTATAACGTATTATACTGATAGTATATAATGGATAGTAGAAATCAAATTTAACCGTTGATTTGTTTATTACTAATTTACTACTAGAGGAAGTATAAATAAATACTACCTAATCTAATATATTGGATCGAAAAGAATTATTGAATTTAGTATATATCGATCATAGGAGAACTCTTTTTTTTTTAGTATTTCATGTTTGGGTCGGATCAAATTGGGGAGTTCGGTTACCGACGGAGAAATAAATCTTCTATGGGGACGTTCTACATGGAACTGTTCTCTCAAAGCTGTAGATCTTGTAAAAATACCCTCCATTAAGCGTGGTTTCTAGCAATCCCAATAGAAACTGGATGGTACTGTAGCAACTGTTTTTTGAGTATTTTTTCTACTTTTATGATATGAAAATGTAGAAGAGATAACTTAAGATCTGATCAACACAAAATGTGGAAAGAAGAATAAATTGAGCCAACCGTAAAAGTTAAACGGCATTTAAGTTGCATGACATTTTCTTAAGTCGATTTTTGTGATCATCAGATTCGCATGATGATTGGTATATGTGTTGTCTGATCTGATATCGATCCAATAGATAAGAAATATGACCTATGGTTAAGAAAAGATAAATTAATTACCTTATATATAAAACAGACAACCTAAAATTTAAACCATTTAAAAGCTAGCAGCTGGTTCCTAGCAGATATGAAGGTGTGTGAAGCAGAATATGTGAGTATCGGAAATACAAAAGGTTCAAGTCGGAGTATCTGCAAAGTCTTTTTGAATGGATTTCTGTCCAGGTTCACGTGTGTGTAGAAATGATGGGTGTGTGGTGTATTGTGCAACAACCTTATATCGGCGTATCCAGAAAATTGGAAGGAGGGGGCTAAAACTAAGACACCGAAAGCCTAACAAGCCAACCATATTCAAAGTTTGCAAACATTTGTTTAACAGTCACATATGATGTAAGTGTCACGACAATATAAAGGATAAGAGAATTGAGAGACTGATAGGCTGGTACTAGACTGTTTTATTGGGTCTATTTGAGAGGGGGTATAAGAGACTTGCTGGGCCGCGGGTGAGGCTTCAGCCCACCCGCGCCCCGGCTATAGTTCCGCCTAATCCCTCTTCCTTCTAAAATACACAATGTTTTACAAATTTGAGTGGTCGAACTACCTTAATTTTAACAAAATTATTTTGACCGTTAAATATACAAACTTATATTGATCATATAAAAATAATTCATTAGATTTGTTACTAGAAGTACATTCAAAATATAATATTTTATTGAGCTAATATATTTTTATATATGAAAATTAATGATCAAAATTACTTATTAGAGACTATGCCTTGTCTAAATGGACATGTATTCTCGAACAAATTAAGGAGTATTTTTTTTAGAGAGAATAACCTATGGTGCGTGTATCAAGGGAATAAATAGAGTTATCTTTTTTATTTCATAAATAAATAAATAAAGCACTACGTGCTCGTATGAGGTTGAATAGGCAACGAAGTTGAGGTTCACGCTGAAGGACTGTCTATTTGACAAGGGCAGGTATGGAGCAGCATGCATCACCCTTGCGTCTCATTATATTGGTCCTCGTCATCCTCTATCTCTTATAAAGAGTTATATTAGATTTTTCATCACAGATGGTTTTTGAATAAAATCAACTAGAATGCCATCACTAATGAGGTGCACATTACTCACGGTTTTTGACTAAAATCGTCAATGATATTGAATATCATCACTAACAATTTTTTTCTAAAATTGTCAGTGTTGACATGCATACACATCATTGATGGTTTTAAGTGATGATACTTAATATCACTGACAGTTATTGGATAAACCCGTCAGTGATGACCTGAGTGACATCACAGATGGTTTTAGCCAAAAATCGTTTGTGATGTGAACCTCATCACTAACGGTTTTTAGACAAAACCATATGTGATGTTACCTGGGAATATATATGTAATACAAAGATCAACCCATTTAGTGTTTTTAGGGTTTCCAGAGAACTTTTGATGTGGCTACGGCTGTGAGGTGATCTGTTGAAAGGCGACCATTGATTTGGAAGGGTGATTGCAAATCCATTTGTTCTTAGTAACCTAAGGTTAGTAATTAGTTCTAATTATATTATATTCAAGATCTAGCATGGTAAACATAAAATTGATAGGGGCTTTAGATCTAGCTTGTAGATCTAATTGTTATTTGTGATCTAAGATAGTAATTGGTTATAATTGTATTATAATCAAGATGTAGTTAGCTTGGTAATGGAAGAATTAAAGATGCTTGGTTTAGATCTAACTAGCTTGATGGGTTGTTTGGTTTGATGACAAATTTGCCTTAATGAACCAACACTACAGGAAACTGATTTTTTTTCGTCGGCCAAGAACCGTCGAAAATAACCCTAAAACCGACGAAAATAGTTGTTTTCGTCGGCCGACCGACGAAAATTGGCTGACGACCAAAAACCGACGAAAATCAATACATTTTCGTCGGCTACCGACGAAAATCAATACATTTTCATCGGCCTAATATAGCCGACGAACATATATTGCGTCACGACCTGACGGGGCAAGCTGACGTGGATAAGGCTATTGACTGTAGCACAGGGTCATTCACAAATTTTGTCATATGATCACAATTTCTTCCAGGATGGGCTTATGCTAGCATAGGGGCATTCCTCAAACGTGATGGACCCTTGTTTTCTCATAGGTAGTCACCACACGACACCTTTTGTATGAAGTTAGCGCATTATTAAATCTCTATGTCATGGAGTCTCAGCATGCAAAACATTTGCTATATGGAGTCTGTATATTTATTCTAATTCTTTCTAACTACTTTTAAGCAGGAAAGCAGCAGTGAAGCTTCAGAGATGACTTCTAAGCTCTCTTCTACAGACCTCAACAAGGCTGGGAGCAGCCCCGCTCAAATATTGCCATTTACAAAGTCGATAAAAACATACTTGATCAGCAATGGAGTACTGACGTTTGTCCTACCTATATTTAGTTTACTGAACTCTTCCAGTCTTCCTCGTCATAAATCTTTGTCATGGAGACCGATAAAACAGTGTCCAATTTCAACATTGAATGTTCAAAGCTGAGTTGTTTACTTCATACAAAATTGATCTAGCATGCAAGTGTCGTTAATTTGGTCCTATTTTCATGTATATTATGAGTTCAAGCTGCAGGAGACCATGGCATACGAAACAACAGTGACATACCTGGTGCGAGGGTAGGCGTCCGTGGCGGCGTCGATGGCGATCGTCTTGCGGGCGGAGGCGGTGGCGCGAGGAGGTGGCGCCGACCAGTAGCGGTTCTGCGGCGGGGGCGGCGCCGCCGGCAGGTGGCGGCGGAGGTGGGCAGCCGGGAGCTGCGGTATGGGCGCTGGGCGCGTGGCGACTGTGGGCGATGTGGCGGCTGGGGCGAGGGCGAGCTGCCGACGGGCGGCAAGGCGGGCGGGCAAGCGGCAGGCGAGGGCGGCGGGCGAGCCAGCGGCGGGCGGCGTTGTCGAGTAGAGAACAGGCGGGGGCTTCATGGGTGTACTTACACACTGTGTTTTCGTCGGCCTAGGACATCGCCGACACAAATACCTTAATTTTCGGCGGTCATGGTTAAAGCCGACGAACACATAGTGATCGTGGCAAAGCCCCCATAACCCTAACTTTTATATTTTCGTCGGTGTATACTAAAGCCGACGAAAACATAGTAACCGGGCAGACTTCCTACCCTAACTTTTATATGTTCGTCTGCCAACAGTGGAACCGACGAAAATATATGTATATGTTCGGCGGCTGAGGTTAGGGCCGACGAAAAAATAGTAACTCTGGCAGAGGTGTTAGCCCTAACTTATATATTTTCGTCTGCCTAAAGTTGAGCTGACGAAAATAGAGTGATTAATCGTCGGTGATTGTTATACCGACGAAAATAGAGTGATTAATCGTCGGCTCTTAATAGGCCGACAAATACATATATATTAATCATCGGCTTTTGTCAGACCGACGAAAATATATTTTTGGCCGACGAAAAATGTTGGTTTTCCTGTAGTGCAACCAATATTTGGCATTACAAAATTAAATTTGGTCACCAAAATGGCTACTAATATTTTGGCCAAAAATTGATAAGAAAATAAACTAGAGAATCGAGCGAGAAGGGAATCTTACGAAAATTTGGTAGTAATCCAAATGCTTGCCAAATTTGATCAACACTACTAAAATTTGGTAAGACAAGCATTGGTAATCATTGGAAGCAAACCAAACAAGCCTAGCATAACTATGATTTAGGGTATGATTTAGATAGTTAATTTGTGCTTCAATTTAAGAATGTACACATGTGCACTTCTAGTGTATTCTAATATTTAACACTAATATTGTTATATGCATAGCGTAGATGAACCAAAACTAGATGTATATTGTGAACCGTGTGAGTACCGACTACATTAATGGCATCTCTACTTTTAGAAGAGCTGCAGAGGAAGATATATTGAATAAGGGGGCGTAATTTATGTTTTGTCCATGCATTGACTGCTAGAATCTAAAGATGTTTGTAAACCCAAGGTATGCACTTGTATTCATTTTATGATATCTTAATACATATTTTGGATTCAAGATTAAAGGATGAACTCTACCATTATTTAGACCTCAAAATGTGTATAATATTTTCAATTCCATATATACATGAATGCACACATTTAGGGGAAGTTCATACTTTACCTTGATGTTTCAATAGTATTGATCTAATTCATTCTATACCAAGGATCATTACTTTGAAACAATCTCTCAAGTATATTTAACTTGTGAAGTTGTAGTATACTCATGACAATATAGGATAAACTCTAAAGCAATCTCAAAAATTGAATATGTGCATATTGATTCAAGTTCAATTATTTATATACACATATTTAATAGAGTTTATTCTATTGTTGATGATATTAAGAGTATTGACCCCTTTCCACCACTCCATATAAATTGGATCATTACTTTTAGATTCCATCAAAATGGGTATATGAAACTTGTGTAGTTAATATATACTCATGACAATTTAAATTCTATTTGGTTGCCATTAAATCAACAAAGAACTAATCATAAGTTGATGGTTCACTTTGTTGATCCTAGGGTAATCAAAAGCTCTTGAATATAATAAAGCATTAGTTGCATTAGTATATTCAAAACACAATTAATCTTTCAATCAATTGTCTTTGGGTTGTGCTCAATCAATCTCAGGGGAATCCACTATGTGTTAATGGAGTGCAATTGATGATTGAGACAACCGTGTTTGTTGGACTAACACTCTTTTATGAGTTGTGGAGTAGGTTGAGTCCAAGAAAATAAAGAATCAGGAAGAAGTTATCATGTGTTGAATAGCTTCAAGAGGCAAGAGGTTATCCCTAAGAGAAGAAGAAGAGAGGAAGTTTATCATGTGTTGATAAACAAGAATAGAGGGCTCGAATTGGAGAGAAGATGATGAAAATCATAAAAGTTCCAAGTGGATGTGCTAGAGGCAAATGTATAACTAGCTAGGGTTAAGGATGTGTTCCTAGCTTTTTACTGGTCTCAATGTTTGGATGGGAGACCAGGCTGCTAGTTAGGTGCCGTATTATTAAGAGTGCTTAAGTCATTTAGCTTGAGCTTCATCATATGTTGATGAACTCAATCCGGTTCATTCTAACTCACTCTCTTGTTTGGATTTTACATGAGCTAAGTATTTGCATGTGTTGCAAATATGGGAGCTCATCTTTGCTTCTTATTGAATCTTGATTTAGTTTTTGCATAGAGCTACGGATTTGCATGTGTTACAAAAGGAAGATAGTTTATGCAAGTTGGTTTAAGTGGTTGTTTGTATGGAGCTAGGTATTTGCATGTGTTGCAAATAGAGAATTCATACATCAAAGTCTTAGCTTGTGACTTGATCATGTGTTGATCATCACAAAGGCTGAGATAGGTTATGCTTTATGTTTGCAAAATGAGTTTTTACAAAATATGGTTTAATTGAATCTCATCTTGGAGCATGTGAATAGAGTTTGCAAATGTGTTTGCAAATTGGTTTGATCGTATGTTGATCATCACATGGCTCAAAGATATGATCTTGATTGCTCTTGTTTGCAAGATTTATATTTGCAAATATGTTTTGCAAAATATTGATGTTCATGCATTTGATATTAGAGCATGTGATTAGAATTTGCAAATGTATTTTCCAAAATTGTTTTGATCATGAGTTGATCTTTACATGGCTCAAATTTTTGATCTTATTGACTATTTCTAGATTGTAGTCATGCTCTTGATCAAGTCTATGTGAGGGATTTTGAGAAATCATATTTTAGACTTGAATGACTACATTAGAGTCTTTACTTTTATGATATTTAAAAATATCTATGGTTTCTTAAATATTGAAAATGGGTGAAGACTGTAGCCCTCATGATAAGCTTCACATAGAGTCCAAGATCACCTAAATCGGAGTTTAGAGTAAAAAGTTATAAGCGTTTTAGTGGCTGTAGCTAGCGGTAGTGCCGCCCGAGTCGGCACTACCGCTCATTTTGTGGTAGTTATTTGCATAAGAAGGTGCTTTTGAGTTTAAAAGCCAGTACTACCGCTCCTCATGGTCGGTAATATCGGGGTACTGTAACAATGGCTAGTTTCTGTGCATTTAATGTCCATTTTGCCTCCCAACAACTAGTTTTCTATGTAAGGCTATAAAAGAGTGAGGAGAGTGAGTGTCAATAAAAAAAAAGAGAGAAAATGAAGAAAAAGGAGATAGAAAAATAGAGGAAAAAAATCTAGAAAAATTTCAAAATTTGAAATCTGAATTTTGACTCCAAAAATTTGAAAATTTTATTTGGAAAAGAAATTTTAAAAATTGAAAACTTATTTCTTTATTATTTCACGCACATTTTAAATCTTTCCGGTGCCCATTTTTGCCCGTTCGAACTCCAGTTTGCTCCATTTTTCTTTCTAAATTTATCTAAAATCTCAAGTTATTTATTTACACCAGTTTGTTTTTTTTGTACTTATTTGGATTTTATTTCAAATTGATTGTTTTTCATGTATAGATTTCGGAGAGTTGGAACGGTTCGCTGTCGATGATCTCGAGCATCAACCCTTCGACCAAGGCAAGTCACACCCTTGAACATGTTGATCCTAGAATTTAAAAGTTATATTTTGATTTAAATTATTGCATGCATAGTTTTATCAATGTAATTTAAATCCTAGTTTTAAATGATTAGTTACTCCTAATTGTTATGACCTCAATTGACTTTAAAATATTCATTCCTTGTCACCTTAGAGCAAAATATCACTGGTTAATACATTATTGTAGTATTAACTAGTGCTATATAGTAAATGGCTTAGACATGCTTATACATGAATTTATGACTTTTTGAGGATTTATGCCAAAGCAAGATTTGTGTTGAAAATAAAGTTATTCCTTGGTGTCGATGCACCATGGGATGTTATGAAAGTTGCTATTATTCAAAAGAAAGTGAAAATGTGATTTAGATTGGGCAAGAATGGTTGACTGGTGGGTGCGTGAGGCATAAGGGTTGTGAAAGCTCGCATAGTCAATTAAGGACTGATCTGTGTTACGCTGAATGTAAAGTCTTACCGTACTACCACAAGTCTAGAATGGGATAGACCTGGCTATCCGTATTGTGATATACCATGGTAGTCATGTCATTAGGTTGAATGTGGCAGTGGGTGTAAGGCTGCCACTCGGCGCAAGAGGGGGCTTCTAGACTAGGCGGTTTTAACCCTACCAGCGGTAGAACATTAGTGAGCATGACTACGTGGATGGAGCTTTATAGGGGCCTTGTCGTGATTTTCTCTATCGACGCACCAAAGTAAGTGTGTATTTGGGCAAAAGGAGATAATAATGTCTTGTGGGTAAAGTTGTACAACCTATGCAAAGTATAAAACTAATCGATTAGCTGCGCCCGCGGTCATGGGCATGCCGAGCAAGCCTTTCATAGACTAGACTTTGGATTTCAAAATGTTTTCAGAAAAGTGGTTTATATGTGGAGAGAGTCCACATGGGAAAATTTGGGATGAAACTCCAAGTTGGAGCCTGTGCTGAAAATTGGATTAAAACTTAGTTTTTACCATACCAATTACGCATTGAAAATTAATTATTGTATTTGAAATATTGCTTTATGCTCAAATGAACCATATTATGCCTTCCTTTGTGACCCTTTATTGATACTGCATTTACTGTGTGATTTGTGGAGTACTTTTGTACTCACCCTTGCTTACTCTATCTTTTTAGAGAAGTATCTCTACGATGGTGAGGACCAAGATAACTAGACCACTGCTCAAGTTGATTGCCTATTGGGTTCTACTATTGGTTTTATTCTACTTCCGCTGTAATCTTTTATTTCGCATGTATGCCATAATTATTGTAAACTCTGATTATTAATAAAATACGTTGGATATATTATGATAACATTTCTGCTGTGTATACTAGCTTTTTTTTGGACTAGTACAGGATACACAGAGGATTTCGAAAGTATTTTTCTGGGGTCCGACAGCTGCTCAGTGCGATGGAGATTTTCTTGGCGTAGCCATGCAACGAGTTTTGCACTGACCCTGGAGATGGTATGTATGTATTCTAACGCAACAATTGATCCTTTTCCTTCTTTTGCTCTTCTCCCCCTAACGAACAATTTCTTTCCTGTGAACACTTTTTATCAAATGACCTTTAAATTAATAACATGGGAGGTGTTTTCATGCTTTCCTTTTTGACATATGCACAAATATTAAAGCATAAAACTTGTATTTGGAGGAAAAGTATTAAAAACTACTCAAATAATATTTAAAAATAACCTCCTTCAAATCAACCTTGTCGAGTGTTGTAAAACGTAGTCATTCACCCACGATCAATCAACACAGCTGAGAATACTTATACCGGAGATACCCCACAGCGAGGTCTCGATCGGGTCATGAGGGACCCTTCGCCTGCGCCGTGGTCTGCAAGGGTGCGCCGACCAGACCGCAGGTAAGACTCTTTGTGGCCCACAGCCGGACTTCGGGTCAGGACTTCCGAGAGCTCCGACCGGGACACAGAATGGGAGTAGCCGCAGCCTCCGACCCAGCTGTTGGTCGGGGCCCCGGCAAAGTCCCGCCTCAGTGACTCCGGCTACGTCATCGACTGACCTCGAAATTGGTCAACTGATGTCTGAAGAGCAGGAAAAGGCGTTCCTCTCCAAGGTAGCATCAGAGGCGCCGTCCACACAACGCCTACTTCTGACAACCGCACAGAGGACAGGAACGTGCCTTCCCAACGAAGCATCGCCAGCTAACCCTACCGATAGGGCATAGCCGGCTGAACCTACTAACCCATCATGACATACGCAGGGACCTGTCAACTCCGAAGATCGCAAACCCGATCGCCAAGGATAGTGTGCCCTGGTTGCTCCTCTCTCCCAAGCCTCATGTAACCTGCTCTCTTCGCCTATATAAGGAGAGGCGGGACCTTTAGGGAGGGGCGCTCTCTCTCTTTTTCACGAACCAAAAGAAAACTCCCTCCGTCTACCTAGCGTCCGGCTCGCTCCCCCGATCTGAGCGGTCGGTCGAAGCTCCCGAGCTCACCCGCGCAGACGAGCGCTAAGGGCCTGTCCTTAGTCCTCGCATGTAACCCACCATACCTCGATCAACGAGATCCTCCGCCACGAACTGGAAGTAGGGACGTTCAGCCCGAACCAGTATACATCTGAGACTCCTCTGCCCGATAGAGTATGTGTTCGAGACTCCATGAGTCAACCATCAAGGAGAGGGGACACACGGCCCCTTAACCTACAAATACGTCTGCTGGTTTACGAAACACCGACAGTTGGCGCGCCAGGTAGGGGGCTCGCGCGTCATCGTCTTCGTCTCCGGATCCTCAATCATCTCCTTGATGGCCTCTTCCGCCTGCGACGGCACGTTCTTGACGCGGAGCCGGATCGGGATCTTCTGGAAGTGCATGCGAAGCGGGCCGAAGGAGGCGGCTCCTGTTCACCACCCAAAGGGGTGTCCGCAGCCGCCACGCCACTCCAAGGATCCCTGTGGGGAGGACCCTTCACCGCTATGAAGGTTCCCCAACTCGGCACCGTTCGACCTGAAGATCCAGATGGTGACATTGCACCCGGCGCACGGAGTAGGGAAGGGATTAGCGCTGGGACCTACGCTTTGGCCGTCCCCGCGGCTCCTAAATGCTATGGTGATTCAGCGGGTGATATTCGTGAAGGAAAGAGGCAAGATATTAAGAAAGATGTCCAAAAACATCGCATCACATGAGAACAAAAAAAAGCGGAGGCGCCAGGAGGTTCCTTAGTCGGAGGCGTCGTCACCATCTGAGCCGCCGCTGCTCACAACGACGTCGCCCAGCGCCACAACCTTCTCTGCTGCCGCCCGCACCCTGGCCCGGATAGGGCTCGCGTCTCCCTCGATCCCTGCGATGGCCATCATCGGGTCGAAAGAAGCGTCGCGGCTGGCTCAGCAGGCCAGCACGTGCTCTGCGACGTCGACGGCGACCCCCCGCCCCTCACGAACGGAGTGCTCATGCAAAGCCCAGGGCAGATCGGTGAGGGCATCGGCCGCCTGGGTGAGGCCACGGGCATACCCCGACGGGGTATGGTCCAGCGGCCCCTTCAGCCTCACCCCAAGCGGCTTCAGGCTCCTCCCTATGCTTTCGAAGGCCGGGCGAAGCATAGGCGAAGGCCTCATGCGAGCCCTTGATTCTTCAGCCTTGATTCGGCCAACTCCGTCTCATTGCCGGCTCGAGCCAGCTGCGGCTCGTCTCTTTCAAGGCTTAGCGAGCTCCTCCTGCTGCTGGGCAGGGCCCATTCTGCTGCCTCCTCCGTAGAGGAAGTGGCCCTCGCAATATGGGCGTTGAGAGAGGCCCCCAGCCGCACCAATGCGACTGACAGGTCCGTCGTCCGGGCCGCCGCCAAAGGGGTGACCAGGCGTCGGAGTAATGTCGGTCACCACGCCGCGCGCCATTTCCTCGTTGCGGCGGCAGACGGTTGTCGCAGACGCAGGCCAGAGGCGCTAAGAGAGAAAAAGCAAAAACGGCCCGACGTTAGTAAAAGGCCAAAATCAAAGCCACCCCGGGGCCGGCAGAGAAGGCCTACCCGCGAAGGGGAATCCTGATGCGGAAAGCCGATGAAGGCAGCGTGACTTTGTCCCCCGTCACGGCACCAGAAGGCCCGGCGTCAGTGCGGGGCCTCTTGACGTTAGGGGCCCGCGGGCCCGAAGCCGCCTCCCGCTTCCCAGTCGTCCGGTCACCGCTGCCGTTTGCCATCCACCGTTCGAAATGCTGCAATCTTTTTCCTTTCTTGTGCTAAAACAAAGGCGCAGGAGGGATGAAGAAGTAGTGACGACGGGAAAAAGTGACGGCTCTCAGGCACTCCGTGCAGCCTTTTCAGGGACGGTAGAAGGGGTCAAACAGCGTCACGCAAGAGGGTGTCGCACATTAACCAGCGCCTTGAGCGACGCGACGCGCTCTCCGTCCCTCTGTGGCGCGCGAGATCTGAGGGGCGACAGGGCGTCGCCGGGCGAATCACGCAGCACGACCCTTTGACTTGACCCTTTGGACGAACCGCCTTTGAAAAAGACGAGCCTAAACCGTCACGACGTCTCCAACATGCGGAATAAGAAGATAAAATGACCTTTTCCTCAAAAATTTCTTCCGCAATTGTTTTTCGAGTTTAAGCACTATGTAGTGATCACGAGCTCGGCCCCACGCACCACCCGGGCTGCAAGCTCACACACTTTCACGGGTCGGGTGGCCGGTCGGCTACATGGTCCTCCTAGCGGTAACCCCTCGGCCCGAGCACTCGGCCTCGCCCAAATGGCTATGGTTCTGAGTAGTGCTCTGTGGAAGAAGGAAATACCCATGCGGAGCGACCCCTAGTTGGTCGGGAACACTCTTCTCCTGCGCAAGTGTGGATAAGCGACTTATACCTAAGATTCCTACACTCACGCGGGTCAGGTAATCTGGTCTGCCATTAGATACTCCCCAACGGTAGTCCCTCAGGCCAGCGCTCGGCCTCGCCCGGCCTACGGTTGCGAAGTAATGCTTCGCGGGAGAAGGGAACACCCGTGTGGTACGATCCATGACCGGTCGGGAACACTCCTGCCCCGCGGCGAGTACAAGCGAACTCCTCATTATCCGAGCTTTCCTAAAAAACGTCAACATGACGACCCGCGCTTATATGACCCCCGCGGTTTCCTAAGCCACGGTCGTCGAATGTTCATCATCCCTGGAAAGCACGGAGGATGGGAATCGGACCAGCATAATGATCCGAATAGCCATTTGGTTCCCCCCACGATGGTAACCCTTTCGACCCAGTCCATGACATTTTGCAGGAGTGGAAATCGCAAAAAGCAAGGGAGCGGCGATGGCGAAGGATGGGAAAATGACCTAGCCCCCATTACCTCAAAATCTGCAGGCACCTACTAAGGCGCATGCTAGCCGGACACACATCAACCAATAAACATCGACCCAAGCATCACGTGTCCCGTCACGAGATGCGCGACAAGCCGCCGGTAAGACGCGTCACCCCGATCATCTCGTTTAGCGTTTAAGTTCCCTACGCATATTAAATGCTGCGCAGAGATGCCGGTATCGCTCGAAAAACGCCCGCAACCTCTTGACCATCGCCTCGGGTCGGCTCAAACCGACCAGTAAGAGAAAAAATCCACCGTGCCTTTGCGGCCTCGAGGTGGCGAGAAGGTTTGAATGCTGGCGAATAAGACACGCCACGGGTCCCAAAGCGAGATCCACCGGATGGATCCCCACGACCTCGGCGAGCAAGCGGCGAGGGCAAGTTTAAGGCGAACCCTCGGTGGGTCTTTAGTTGGGTTGGCGGACGACCCAATCGCCTTAGCTCGTGTCCGAGACCATACTTCAAACTCTCCGCATGAGCCCCGAAAGAAGAGCGGCCAGCGCGCCCGAAGTTCTGAACGGCTTGGGGTGCGGGCAGGATTGAGTAAAGAAAGGTTTTTTATGGGTCGCCCCCAGCGGGTCGGACACCCGACGCAGGGATCGTCCGCTCGGAGGTCGCCTGACCTCCAGGGCTCACTCGGATAACCCGTTTGCAGCTCCACGAGCACGATGTTCGGCCGACGTAGGCAAACACGCGTTTACTCACCCCCTCCAGGTCCCACACCTGCGGACGGGGCATATACGTGGGATCGACAGTGGCCTCTCCTCTCGCAGATCACCCGCCCGACGAGGACTCGAGACGGATGCCCCCCGCCTAGCTCCGGCGTTAAACCAGCGCGTCTAACACGCCCAGCTACGGCGTAAAAATAGCACTAATGCGTCTAGCTACGACGTTAAAAAAAGCATTCGGGAACCGAAACCTCTCGCGAAGGCATCCGGACCTCCCTGCCGATCACGGCCGCGTCTAGCTATGACATAAAATGAGCACCCAGGCATTCGCACCAACCCAAGTTGGTTGGGCCCACCTAGCAAAGGAAACCCCCGACCGGCTCTAAGACCCGCTCGGGGGCTCGGGGGCTACACCCACCGGGTGCGCTCGCGCGTCCCTAGACAAAACGGATCGATCTAGCTGGGCGGATCTTGCGCTACATAACGAAACCCACTGCTCTACGGCATGGTTGGAGACATCGAAAGGGTCGCGAGAACAGAAGCCCCAGACAAGCAAACGACGACAATGTTTGAACAAAGCACGGGGTAACATTCAACTACTCCCACCTCCCAAGATCGAGGGTGGGCAAAAACGAGCAAGAAAACAAGAAGAGCTAGGCGCCAAGCGCGCACCGGACCACCCGGACGAGGGTGTCCTTTGCCTTCGCGAGCTTGGGGATGACGTCGATCAGCGCGTCAACGGAGACGGTGGCGCCATGATCGATAGCGTCGAGCCTCGTCCGTTCCGCCATGGCAAGGTCGAAGTCCTCCCAGAGCTCCACGAGGAAGGCCTCCTCGTCCGTGGCGCCACGTAACGCCTTGTCCCAAACTAAACACCAGCGTGGCGTCGCGATCGGAAGAGGACGATTGAGAAGAAGCCATTGTAGCCCCCGAGCGTTTCGGAGAGATCAAAGATCTAGGAAGAGAGCAACTACCCAGACCCCTGCTTCCGCGCCGCCTTATAAACACTCGGTGCGCGGAAGCCGAGCAGACCCAAGTTAAGGAGGGCAAGAGAAGCCGAGGCGTCGCCGCGCCTACGAAGAAAATATGTCGCCAAAATCGAAGGGTCCATCCGGGAATGCCTCGCGTTTCCGGTCGGCCCCGGGGGCTACTGACGAATACTTATACCGGAGGTACCCCATAGCGAGGTCTCGATCGGGTCATGAGGGACCCTTCGCCTGCGCCGTGGTCTGCAGGGGCGCGCCGACCAGACCGCGGGTAAGACTCTTTGTGGCCCACAGCCGGACTTCGGGTCGGGACTTCCGAAAGCTCCGACCGGGCCGCAGAACGGGAGTAGCCGCAGCCTCTGACCCAGCTGTTGGTCGGGGCCCCGGCAAAGTCCCGCCTCAGTGACTCCGGCTACGTCATCGACCGACCTCGAAATTGGTCAACTGATGTCTGAAGAGCAGGAAAAGGCGTTCCTCCCCAAGGCAACATCAGAGGCGCCGTCCACACAATGCCTACTTCTGACAACCGCACAAAGGACAGGAACGTGCCTTCCCAACGAAGCATCGCCAGCTAACCCTACCGATAGGGCATAGCCGGTTGAACCTACTAACCCATCATGACATACGCAGGGACCTGTCAACTCCGAAGATCGCAAACCCGATCGCCAAGGATAGTGTGCCCTGGTTGCTCCTCTCTCCCAAGCCTCATGTAGCTCGCTCTCTTCGCCTATATAAGGAGGCGGGACCTTTAGGAGGCGCTCTCTCTTTTCACGAACCAAAAGAAAACTCCCTCCGTCTACCTAGCGTCTGGCTCGCTCCCCGATCTGAAGCGGTGGGTCGGCTCAAAGCTCACCTGCAGCAGACGAGCGCTAAGGGCCTGTCCTTAGTCCTCGCATGTAACCCACCATACCCGATCAACGAGATCCTCCGCCATTTAATGGAAGTAGGGACGTTCAGCCCGAACCAGTATACATCTGAGACTCCTCTGCCCGATAGAGTATGTGTTCGAGACTCCATGAGTCAACCATCAAGGAGAGGGGACGCGCGGCCCCTTAACCTACAAATACGTCTGCCGGTTTACGAAACGCCGACAACAGCGATACAATCATAGCGACAATAGAAGAAGCACACAGAATATATGGGGTGGAACTCTCTCACTTTTTATTCGATTGAATTGAATACAATGGGGAATGTCCAGTATATATAGAGAGGGAGAGAGGTGTTCAGATTCGCCCACACAAATAAAAGATAGAGTTCTAACCGAATATGGTTTAGATTTCCTTATCTCATAACACTCCCCCTTGGGCGAATACCGCATATTGCACATGTCTCGTTAAAAACTCCACTCAAAAACCCAGTGGGAAAAAGGAGATAGAGAAAAGAGTATATCGCACTTGCTCTTTATGTTACACTAGTTGCCTCATTAAAAACCTTCATGTGAGAAAACTTCAAGAAAACTCACAAAGGGAAAAGAGTACAACTTATAATCTTCAGAATTTATATTAGGATCTTTAGGATCACAATAAGGATTATGGTTCAAGAGTTTTCTCCTCCTAAACTTTGCATCTCTCTAAGTCTTCTCATTCCAATGCCTTTAACATATCTTTAAAATGTGGATTTGGGCAAGGACTTAGTGAATAAATCTATAAGATTTTCACACGACTTAGTTTGAACAATCTTTATCTCATCGCTCTTCTAGAGTTCGTGAGGATAGAATAACTTTGGAGCAATATGCTTCGTGTTGTTGCTCTTCACATAACCCAATTGCATTTATGCAACACAAGTAGTATTATCTTCATAGATAATTGTGGGGGTATCGACGGTGTTTAGACCACATGACTTTTGGATGTGGTTAATTACACGTCGCAACCAAACACATTCACGTGAGGCTTCATACAAAGTTATGATCTCTGAGTGGTTGGTAGAAGTTGCTATCAGGGTCTGCTTACAAGACCGCCAAGAAACGATTGTACCACCGCAAAGAAACACAAAACCAGTCTATGATTTGGCACTGTGGGAATCAGACAGATAGCCAACATCCGTATGTCCCACCATGGTCAAGTCTTGGTTCTTCTGAAAAACAATCCAAGATCTTGAGTACCTTGGAGGTATCTGAGTAAAATCTTGACACCAGCCCAACATCTTCTGGTTGAGGCTACCCTGTGTCTTGCTAGCACATTCACTGCAAATGCAATATCAGGCCTTGTGCAATTCACAAGATACATGAGTGCTCCAATAGCACTTAAATATGGGATTTCAGGTCCTAAGACTTCCTTATTTTTCATCCTTGGTCTGAAAGAGTCTTTATCCACTTCAAGAGATCTTACGACCATGGGGGTTTTCAAAGGATGCAATTTATCCATATTAAACCTCTATAATACCTTCCGGGTATAGAAAGACTGGTGAACAAGAATTCCTTCTGGAAAATGCTTTAGCTGCAGGCCTAAGCAAAATTTGATCTTACCCAAATCTTTTATCTCAAACTCCGTCGTGAGGTAAGCACTTGCTTCCTTTATCTCCTCTGTGGTCCCGATGATATTCAGATCATCGACATATACAGAGATGATACATAATCCATTCTAGGATTTCTTTATGAACACACAGGGACAATCATCATTATTGGAATATCCCTTCTTCAGGAGGAATTCATTGAGCCGGTTATACCACATTCTTCCCAATTGTATTTAACCCGTATAGCAATCTCTGCAGTTTGACGCTATACATGTTGCAATTATTAGGATCCGAAACTTTGACTCCTTTAGGGACTCTCATATAAATATCCGAATCCAGTGACCCATATAAATATGCGGTCACTACATCCATCAACTGTATTTTTTTAGATTTAAGCCAGCTTCCATTGATATTAAATATCGGAACGTTATTCTACTCATCATAGGAGAATTGGTTTCATTGTAATCGATGCTGGATCTCTGCGTGAACCCTTGTGTTACAAGCCTCGCTTTTATATCTCACCACCTGAGTATTTTTATTTATCTTCTAGATGAAAAACCCATTTAATCCTCTAGGGAACACTTTAGGAGATGTTCAGTCAATAGGAATAGAAACTTTCCTCTTATTAAGTGAGCGTCGCCTCAATTGCTTCTTTTGTTTGACCCTATCTGAGCGCTTTTGGCACTCTACCATGGATTTTGATTCTGGATCCAGCTTTTAGCAATTTTGGAGGCAAATATATATCGATAGTTGTAGTCTTTCTTTTATTCATTTCTTTTGCATCACTTTGGAGATATATCTATATTAATTTCTTCCAGCTCCTCGTGATTTCCCACAACGATGGAGCCTGGGTGTTCTGACTTCCCAGCGTGGAATTGTGCGTGCAAATATACGCTGGGGTTATCATCTTCGGGATGGATCACTTCAGGGATGTTACCATCTCCTGGATGACTCACTTAAGGGATTTTCTCAACATTAGGTTGAGCTTCTTCTACTGTCATGGGTAGTATTCTCATTTGTTCGGTTCTCTACTTCTGCGGACGTCTCCACGGAATTGAGTCCCGTGCACCTGGAGGCCTCCTCCTTTTCTTATCATAAGGGTCAAGAGTGGATTCAATATCTTTCTAGGGTATTTCCACTCTTTCAGGTTCATATACTACAGGTATATGAGATCTTTCACTCCCTCATGGTCAGTGAAGGTATTTGGCAGATTATTAGCTTATTTATTATAGATTTATTATCCTTCGAACTTCAAATTCGGTTTGTCTAGTGCGCGGATCTAAGGACTCGGTATTCTCTAATGTGGTACTTATCTCCCCCTAATGCCGAAAAAAGTCCTTAGTATAATTAGTGTACCGCGTGAGTCATGTATAGATCCTCTATCATAGGCTCTAGGTATTTTAATACATGACAGAAATTCATAACTTACATAGATCCTCAACTTTTGGTGAGGTCCTATGATTGTGCACTGCGGTGGAGAGATTGGTATGTATACAACACAGCCAGATTTTCGCAGATAGGAAATACTTAATTTTTTTCACGCACTATCTACAACGGGGAATTTCATAATATGCAGTTGGTCTAAGTTGAATTATTACCGCAGTATACAACAATGCGTGGCCCCAACAACTTATGGGAAGCCAACTATTCTGCAAAAACGACCAAGCAATATGTTTTGCTCTTTTAATATAATGACTCTACAAAGTATTTTAAGTATGGACATTAGGTACGAGATGCTCTACATTAATTTTTAGAGCCATATAATAATCATTAAATGCTTTGAGATAAACTCGCTAGCATTGCCCATTCAAATAGACTTGATCCTTTCTCCTAGAAAGTAGGCTCTTAACTTAATAATTTGGGCAATTAATTTTGGTAGAAGCATGGTTCCTAGTAGATAAGAGACCTACGTAGGACCATCTAGTAGAAGCATCTATCAATACCATAAAATTTCTTAGAAGAGGCCCGACAGGGGTTGAACAGGTCCACAGATATCACTTTTGAATTTTCTTCAGAAAATTCAGTGATTCTTCCCTAACTTTTTAGATAAGAAGATCTAAGTATTCGCTTTCCTTTAGCACAACAAGGGCATAAGATAACTTCAGGTCTAGGAAAGTCTTTATACTATGGCCAGCAGAATTGTAATTATTCTTCTCATAATATTCAACTCAAGATAACCCAGTTGATCTGCTAGATCTTAAATATTTCTGGGTTTTCATCGCAACACAAATTTCATTTTTTATATGTGCATGGTATAACTTGGAGGATAATGAATGAAGTTTTTCAACCACACATTTTATTATACCCATTAAACTTAATAATGAGTAAGTATTCTATACCATTCTCATTCTTTGTCTACGTAAGGAAATGATTCAGACCAATGTCTTTAAAACTTAGAAAAGTGCGACTGGACTCAGGGTATAATATGGCGTTCTTCCAGTGCCAACTGTGAGAGTATCGCTTCTGGCGATAGTCATAATAATTCCAATTCACTTAGTGCAGTACAACTGTCTTCTAGACATATTTTTTCCTCCGCTACTGAATCATACTTTGTTCTATATTAGAAGTATGATTTATTAATCAAACAATTGTTGCATTAGGAACAAATTGTAGAATATAGAACAACATAGCACAATTAAACAAATATCTGAGAAATATCAATTTATTCAATTTTAAATGGTAATCGCTCAATAGGAGCATAGAACAAATGTTCATTTAGGAACTATGCTAAATTGATAAGGAGACTTATAAGAAATATGTGATATCGACTAGCAAAGTGAAGGAATACTTAGGAGATTAATCCAGGTCTCCATATGAGCCATATATGTCCTTCTGAACTTTATAATTTTAAGAACCATATTATCACACTTCTCAGTACTCGTGTCAACAACAGGTTGAACGGTGAAGTTTGATTCAACATTATTTACCCTGGGTCTTATTGGCTTTTCCAGTGGATTTTGTGTAAGGGTCTACCACATACTTCGGGATGCAATAGTTGCATGACCAATGGTCAATGCATTCATATTTAAAACAGGGTTATTCAAGGTTTGCAACCTTACTTCTGAAAGTCTCTGGTTCTTTATCTTTACTTTTCCACTATGAATTGCCTCTTCCCCTTATCCCCTTTATTCCATTTGCCCTTTCTGTAGCCATGGCTATTACTAGCCTGCTGAGCATTTGCATGTGCTTCAAGCACTGCAAGGCTCCCATTAGGAATTATATGATGATTCTTCACCAAGGGTTCATCATGTTTTTCTGCTTCTAGCAAATGCATATAAGCTCGAAGTACTTCTGGTACTTAGCATCATGATTCTATTACAGCAGCATCATCATATTGGGGTGGAAGGTACATATCCTGAAAGCACAGGAAGATCCATTCGCATCGTGCTTTTAGCAACAGGAGGGATCTTTGTTGGTTATATATTTTTCCTTCAGGGGATTCAAAAGTATCAGCTAGTCATCTTCCACTAACTACTTAGACTTCAGGTCTGTATGAAGATGGTGCCTCAGGAGGTGCAGAGCCGTACATCTAGCGACTTCGGGGAGAGCAGGGGTACCAGTTTCGGGCTGGGAAAGCAGTAGCTCCAAAGGATTGAGCTATCATATTAATCTTAGTATTAATTTCTCAGATAGGGTAATTATTACCATTCAGGGCAAGCTTAATAAGTCCCCTCTTTGTGATGTCCAACATATCCTATTCTATTTATGCAAAATAACTTTTATTACTGGTAAACTCATTATATTGCATGCTCACTCTTTAATCAGTAAAGCTTGATCTATATCTATTTAGTAGATAATTATCTAAAATTTTTCAGAATTTTCCTAGCAACTTTCATGGCATTATGCTAATTATTTAGCAATTTTTAGAATTACCATGTAACACAAAAATAAATTTTAAAATATATTAATATGGAATTATGCTAGCACAATAAATCCAAAAATATGGAGCTTTCAATATGCTCTATGAAATTTTTCTAGCAATTATCATACTTTTCTGCTAATCATTAAGCAATTTTTCAGAATTACCGATTAACAGAAAAATAACTTTTAACATGAAATAATCATGGCATAATGCTAAGAATATTAATATAGAGACTTAAAGCTCTCAAATGCCATCTAGAATTTTCTAAGAATTTTTCATAATTTTCTCTTAATTACCAAGCAATTTTCAGAATTACTGAAATAATAGAAATAAATATGTCCAGCATATATAAACATGAAAAAACATGCTAAGAAAATAAATTTAGCAACATGGCATAGAGAAATGGATCATACATATTTTTCATAACTTTTCTAGCAATTTCTGTCAATTTCTAAGCAATTTTCAGAATTACTTAAATAACAAAAACCAAATTCCAGCACATAATAAATAAGGGATTAAGCTAGAAATAAACCCAGAGCATATGACTTCCAAAGATGTGCTAAATAATAATTTACCAAAAAATGTGGAAACCCGTGACTAAGAAAACTGATTTCTAGAATTTATTGTCAATTTTCAGAATTTAATGCTTATTTTCATAGATTTTTTTCTTCTTCCAGCGTGGGCTATCGGCCCACCGCGTGGCCCAAATGAAGGTTGGCCTGCTCGACACAAACAGCGGCCGGCACGCGTGGTATAGATTCCTGGCCCATGGGGCCCATTATTGAAGCGGCTCATCTAGCCCATCACCGATGTCCAAACCCTAGTCGCCGCCGCCAGGAAAACACCGCATGCGTAGATTTGGGCGTCGCAGAGCAAGCTTCATGCACCGCCATTGGATCAGTGCCGCCACCAGAGCTTCGGGCGCCGCCACGCGGGCTTCGGGCACCGCCATAGGATCAGCGTCGCCACCAGAGGTCCGGGCGCCACCGCGCAGGCTTTGAGCACCGTCGTGGGATTAGCGTCGCCACCGGAGGTTTGGGCGCCGCCGCGCGGGCATAGAGGCCAAGGCATCATCAGCCACCAAACGCGAGAGCCAAGGCATTACCAGTGAACGGCGCGTCCGAACCGGCGTCCCAGGAGGCGACGCGGCGCGGCCGAGGGCGGCGTGGCCGAGGGCGATGCGGTCGAGGGCGACGCATCCGAGGCAGGTTCGAAGCTCGCACGGCGAGTTGCGCGGCCAAGGGCGTGTTGGAATCAGCAGTAGGCGATAAACTGAACTCCAGAGGAATTCTTTCTTCTGAAGAACAGGGCGGCGACAAACTCCTGTTGTCAAAATCGACAACAGAGAAAGAACTTCAGAGCCAAAACGCAAACAACAAATTTTGGTGCTGCCTCAAACCGCTGTAGCTTTTCTGTTGTATATTCTCCTTTTTATAGGTTTTCTGATAAGAGGATTACAAAGCAAACTCAATGAAACATAAACTGACTCGGACTCATATTAGTAACTACTGTTACCGTATACTAAATGGACTCCGAAACTTTAACTGAAATAGAACTCTACTAAAAACAGAACTTCAATCAGAATTACAACTATCATTCTCCCCCTTAATCCTGATTGCTTCCAGTGAAGTCCTTGACACCTGATAGCTCCCGCATCTCACAAAACTTTACTCTGGCAAGAGCTTTAGTCAAAATATCGGCTCTCTGCTCTTCTGTACTTACGTGCTCCACTATCACCTGCTCCCTCTCAACACATTCACGAATAAAGTGGTATTTCGTGTCAATGTGTTTGCTTCTGCCATGAAAGACAGGATTCTTCATGAGAGCAATTGCCGATCTATTATCTACCAAGACGCCTTGGTTTCGTGTTTGATCACCATTGTCTTTGAGTAAACCTCTCACCACACAAATTTGGCAAGTCAGCTGCGCTTGTCGCCATAAACTCAAATTCACAGAGGAGGGCCACCGCTTTTTTTCCTGCGAACACCACGCAATAGGTCCTCCCGAGTAATAGAATATCATACCAATAGTGCTTCTTCGATCATCGATGTCTCCGTGAGGTTACTATCACAGAACCAATCACCGCCATCTCCGTTCCTCCCATATGAGATGCCAAAGTTCTCCGTCCTTTGACATATCGAAGGATATGCTTTATCGCAATCAAGTGACTTTGCTTAGGTTCTTGCATGTACCGCCACCAAGCCTCACCGAATAACTCAGTCGTGCGGTGTGAAGCGATAT
Source organism: Guadua angustifolia (assembly GCA_036346375.1). NCBI lineage: Eukaryota > Viridiplantae > Streptophyta > Magnoliopsida > Poales > Poaceae > Guadua > Guadua angustifolia. The sequence continues at coordinate 24,567,936 of CM070514.1, read as the reverse complement.
ATCTCAAGCATCCAATTAGTCGCATGTAATTGGTTGCATCAACCGGTTCTCCTTCTGCATCTTTCGACAATTGTAACTTGGGTTCCATTGGAAACCTTGTCGGATTACAGTCTTGCATCCCTGCTTGTTGCAAAATGCGTTTGGCGTATCCGGCTTGATTTATTATTATTCCTGCACTACTTTGCTGTACCTCTATCCCGAGGTAATAAGAAAGGAGTCCCAAATCTGTCATTTCAAATTGCTTCATCATTTGTTGCTTAAAAACCAGGACTTCCTTGTCACTATTGCCGGTCACTATCAGATCATCCACATAAACCCCAATAATCAATACTCCTCCTTTGGTGCTTCTCTTGTAAACAGCCTGTTCTTGCGGACAACGTTCAAAGCCAAGCTCTTTCAACGTTTTGTCAAGCTTGATGTTCCACGCTCTTGGCGCCTGCCGCAAGCCATAAAGTGCTTTGGACAACTTGTACACTTTATTTTCTTGGTTTGCAACAACAAAGCCTTCCTACAGCAACATATACATCTTCCTCAGATTTCCCCATTCGTAAAAGGTTTTGACATCTAGGTGATGAACTAACCACTTTTCACATGCGCCTATTGCTAGCAAAGAATCTTACGGTCTCCATCCCGGTGACTGGGCAAATACTTCTTCGTAATTGATCCCTTGCTTTTGATCGTAGCCTTTTGCGACTAATCTCGCCTTGTGTTTGATTACTTCACCAAATAGCGTTCTTCTTCAACTTAAACACCCATTTCAATCCAATTGGTTTTACATCCTTCTATGGTTCCAGAGAGTCCAAGTTTTGTTTTTCTCAATTGAGTTGAGCTCACTTTTCATTGCTTCTCGCCACTCTCATCTTGTGCAGCTTGAGTAGGTGGTCGGCTCTTCAAGTGCTGCCATAAGCTAACTTTCATATGTTTGCATTCCTCTGCTTCCGCATAAATCTCGCTAATGACCAGACTTTCATGGTGCCGATTCGGAGAAGAGGTGGGAGTCGAACCGAGGTTGAACTTCCTCCTATTTGTTTGTGGTGAGAAACTTCAAAATCATCGGATGACATATCTTCACTTCTTGTGTCGACGAATGCATAACTCTCCTTGAGTTTGATTTCCCTCGCTAGACACTTCATTGTTGTAGTCTGTTGCCGCCTTTGCTTCAATGGCAACCTTCGAGTTTCATCTTCCTCCTCTGGATAATGAACAGTGAAATCTCTCAAACTTCACTTCCTTCCAACAACCACTCCCAGCTCCTTTTTGCTCTCATCAAAATCACGTCTCGCTACGCAAATCCTTCCGGTTTTGGATCTAGGAGTCTATATGCTTTGCTCCTTCTTCGTAACCAAGGTAGATCATCTTCTTGCTTCGTCATCAAGCTTCCGGTATGGATTGCCTAATCTTCGTGATAAGCATCAAAATTAAAATCTTGAGATGCTCAAGATGGGCTTTCTTCCTTCCAAGCTTCATAAGGAGTTTCATTCTTGAGGCTTTAGTTGGCACTCTGCTCAGGGATGTATACAAGATGTCTTCTCGCCTCTGCCCATAACACTCAGAACCGACATTGACTTAAGCAAAGGCTCGGTGACAAGAAGAACCGACTGTTTGGCGCCTACAACCCCATTATGTTTGTGGTGTATAGGGCGTCGGTTGGTGTTGGATTCCCTCATCCGCATGAAAATCATTAAATTGTTGTGAGGTAAATTCTCCTCTCTCTGCATTCTCGGAACTTTCGCTTTTCTTTCACTTTGTTTTTCAGCAAGCAACTTGAATCTCGGAATGCAAAGTGAACGCTGATCTTTTGTTTTCAAGAAGTGCACCCACATATAGCGGCCGTAGTCATCCACCAATAGCATAAAATATCGAATTCCAGAGGTTGTTTCGTGTGATTGGCCCACAGAGATCTGCATATATCGGCTCCGGTTGCTCTTGACTTCAGATAAAGCCTTGTGCGAGAAAAGGATGTTCGCAATGTTTCGCCAAAACACATCCTTCACATATCTGAGTTAGATGTTCAATCTCGGTACACCTTGTACCATGTGTTTTGTGACCATGGCTCTCATAGCCTTGAAGTTCAAATGCCCTAGCTCGGCATGCCATAACCACCGGCTCATCAATATCTGGCTATGAGGCATATAGGTTTGGCAATATTCAGCATTATCTTGTAAAGACGATTACAAGTGCGCTTCACCTTCATAATCAACTTGCCTTCTGGTCATGTATGCACAACAAATCTTGTTCAAGGGTCACTTTGCGGCCTCATACATTATCATCGTCCAAGGCTCAAAATATTTCCACGTAAACCGGGAATGTAGTATACTTCATCAACCAGCTTGTGCTCTCCATTATTACACTCGAAGAATACGCCCTTTTCCTTTATCTGCATAGTTGAGCCATCTCCAAACCGAACCCTTCCGCAATACTTTCATCCAGCCAGGTAAGAATGAGCGCTGCGGTCATGTGATTGTTGGCTCCATTATCTAAATACCATTCTCCTTCTCCTTCTCGATCATAGTCGGCGTTGTTTGGATGCATATTGTCTTCATTCAATACTACCGTGTCTTTGCTCGACAGAGGACTTCATCATTGTTTTGATCATAAACCGACAAGAGCAATTCAAAGTTGATCTTCCCGTGCTTGTGTCGATTAGCTTCTTCTTCCTTTTTCTTGGGCAACCGACACTCCGACGATAATGCCCATATTTGTCACAATTAAAGCACTTGATACGGCTCTTGTCTTTTACTTGATACTACCATTGATTCGGTCTTGTCGGCCTCTGAATCATATCGACTCCGAGTTGTGTCGGCCTCCTCTGTAGCCTCGACCTCCTCTGTATAGCTGCGCCTCGCCGCGCCATCTTCCATTATTTTGCTCATCGCCTTCCTCTGCCAAATGAATGATTATTTGTTGATGAGTCTCTGAAATTGTTACCTTTGTGACGGATCGCCATCATCGGTCACAGGAGACGATCTTGAGAACTCATGGATTTGTTTCGCATCGAGTCGGCGTTCTTCATATGCCTTGAGACGTCCGATTGCCTCTTCAAAAGGCATTGCATCCAGATCTGAATATCGCTCCATTGATGCCACCAGTTGGAAGTACTTGTCTTGCAATCGAGTCAAGCAACTTCTTCACCATGGTTGCTTCTTCAAGAACCGCACCAAGACTCTCGAACCCGCAGACATATTTGCTCGGTTTAGCGGCAAAATCATCAATTGATTCTCAGATCTTTCATTCGCAAAGCTTCAAACTCGCTCTTGATGTTTGCAACCGTGCCTTCAGACTCGACTGCGCTTATGAATCTCGTCTTTAAGCGCGTCCCTGACTTCCTTCGCCGTCTTCTTCTTGGCGACTTGGAGAAGGATGTCTTCCGGATACATTGAATAGGAAAGCCTTAGCTCTCTTGTCGGTCTTCTCTTCCACCCACTCCGACAAAGTTCAATGGCCTCCCACATTCCTTGAGCATCCATCAAAGCTTCAACTTTGATCGCCTAAATCGGTAATCGGTGCGGCCGACAAAGATCGGCACACGCCACTCACTACGGCTTCCTTCACGTGTGCGGGAATCAACGCCATGAACCTTGCGAGAGATAGACTAACCTTGTGCTCGATACCAAGTGTTGGAATCAAGAAGAGGCGATAAACCCGAACTCCAGAGGAATTCTTTCTTCAAGAACAGGCGGCGATAAACTCTGTTGTCAAAATTGACAACAGAGAAAGAACTTCAGAGCCAAACGCAAACAACAAATTTTGGTGTTTGCCTCAAACCGCCGCAGACTTTTACATTGTATATTCTCCTTTTATAGGTTTTCGATAAGAGGATTACAAAGCAAACTCAATGAAACATAAACCGACTCGGACTCATATTGGTAACTCATCATATCAGATACTAAATGGACTCAAACTTTAATCAAATGTAACTCTACTAAAAACAGTAACTTCAATCAGATTACAACTATCGGGGTGGTGCGGTAGGCGGGCGGTTCGTGGTGAGTCATGCGCCAAGGGCGGTACGATGCACTTCCGACTTCTGGTCGATCATGGCTTTGGCGACAAATTTTTTTCACAGAAGTAGCTAGCCTTGCGTGATCGCTGGTGCATGTCGCAGTATGCGGCACCACCAGGCGAGGCGCATGCATGCAGCTCCGACGGCATGCGCTTTGGGTGCAGGGTTGAGGGTAGGGGTGGGCAATTTTTAACCGAAACCGAAAAACCGAACAGAACCGAACCAAACCGAACCGAACCGAATTAACCAAAAAAATCGGTTTTTTCGGTTTTCGGTTCGGTTTATATTTTGATTCTATTCAGTTTTCGGTAGTTGGTTCGGTTTTTGAATCCGAAAAACCGAAAACCGACTAACTGTCTAACTCGGTAAGTTTTCCCCCGACCGGCGCACCGCACGGGCCGCCCCCAAGGCCCAATCCCCATTTTTCCCAATCCCCGCATGCCCTTGCCCAGTTGCCCTGACGCCCACGCTGCCACGCGACCCTCGCCTCGCCTCCCCACTCCCCGCGCCCCTCGCCTCGCCTCCCTGAGCTCCCTCGCGAGCCATCTCAGGCCAAGATCGGCTCCCACTCCTCACCCCTCGAGCTCCCCTTCCTCAGCTCGGTGACCTCCACCTCCTCCTCACCTCCTCCTCCGATCGCTATCGCCCTCTCGCCTGCTCCTCGCCACCGCCGATCGCTGAATCCAGCGCCGTCCCCCCCTCCCCCTCCCTCCCTCATCTCGTCCAAAATGGGAGCTGTCATCGCCTCAGCGTGTTAATCTTTGCCTACAGTAGGCAGTAGCAAATCTGGGGCCTGGAGCCCTGGAGACTTGTATTTTGTGTTGATTGTTGTGTTCTAGAGGCTTGGATTGTTGGTGTTGCGTCTGTTGAAGTGTTGATTTTGCGTTCTGGAGAGTAGTGGACCTGGAGGCAATTCGGTTAACCGAATCTGGTGGCCTGGATTGTTGGTGTTGCGTGATGCGTCTGTTGAATTTGCGTTCTGGAGAGTGGGCCTGGAGGCAATTCGGTTAACCGAAAAACCGAATTAACCGAACCAATTTGGTTCGGTTAATTTGGTTCGGTTTTTCACTTCAATCGGTTTCAGTTCGGTTCCCATGTTTCAAAAACCAAAATTTTAAAACCAAAAACCGAACCGAAAAAACCGAATGCCCACCCCTAGTTGAGGGCGAGGCAAGCCGTCACCGGTGAGAGCTTCGAGAGTACAACGCATGGGGCTAGTCTTCGGGACCAAACTATATTTATTATTCTGATGAATATAACTACTGAAATCCCTAATTGATGCTTAGATTAAATAATTAACCTGCAATTAGGGTAAGTTTAATATGCTAGATCAATTTTCATCGATGCGATTAACTTACGTAGGGCTTGGCGTAGGATGATCGCGTGTAGCAGGATGAAAATTGGCACGGTGTCAATTGTCGCAGGCAAACAATCACGATCGATGGCCTTGGTAGAACTCGTACTGATAATGTATTATAAAATATAGTTGTTCACCCACGATCAATCAACACAGCGATACAATCACAGCGACAATTGAAGAAGCACATAGAATATGGGGTGGAGCTTTCTTACTTTTTATTCGATTGAATTGAATACAATGGGGGAACACCCAATATATATATAGAGAGAGAGAGGAGTTCAGATTCGTCCACACCAATAAGAGATATAGTTCTAATCAAATAAGGTTTAGATTTCCTTATCTTATGACACCGAGCATGCCCTCGCTGAGTTGCTGGTAGTTCACATGGCAGCTCTAGCCAGCATTCAGCCACACCACCAGTGGTGCAGTGTTAGGACATGGGCTATTTTTTTGAAAATAAGTTAGAGAGAGGGCTTATTTTAAAATGTTGTTAAAGAAAGGGTTAGATAATAAAAAAGTCTCTTCTTATTCGGACGTGCAAATTATCAGCGTTTGTAGTTTCCTAGATGCTAGAAAAAACCTTTGTTTGGTTCACATATCACAAAATTGTACATTCTTTTGCTAGAATATGGTATTTGCATTCTTTTGCATGTCTTCGTATTCATTTGATTTGTTCTGCTTGACTGCAAGACTATTCTTGTTTCCTGGTCCTCCCATCACTTGCATTATTTCATAAATTTTGCGTTTTCATACGTTAGAATGCTGGAAATATGTGTCTAGTAAATAAATTGATAAGGAATAATTAGGGTACATTTGCCTTACAGCGCCGGTGATGGCAAGAGGGAGGTGGGGTGGTCGTAGGCAGAGCTTACGGTAGGGATGGCAGTTTTACCCATGGGTTTGGGTACCCGTGGGTACCCGACCCGATAAGTTCGGGTCTGGGTCTGAATCTGGACCCATGGGTATTTTTGATCTGGTCCGGGTCTGGGTCCGGGTCGGGTCCAGGTCTGAATATAGACCCGTGGGTATACCAGACCCGACCCGAAATTACCTCTGCTCAAATGCTCAATTCATTTCAGCCTGTCAGCCATGAGCCATCCGGCCAAGCCCATTCCCAACTAACCCTAATCAATTCATCTCACGCCTCCACAGAGTAACAGACCCATCCTGGCGGCTGCAATCCTCCACACGCGCCTCCACTCCACACAAACTCCCATCCCGCATCCTCCACACAAACCCTAGCCCGCACCGCCGCGCCCCACGCCCCGCCCGCACCGCGCCGTGCCACCACGTCGTGCCTCCACGCCTCACGCGCCGTCGCTTCCACGCCCTCACGCCGCCGAGGACATGCTCGCATGCCTGCCGGCCTTCACCGGCCGCCGAGACACACTCGCGCCGCCGAGTCCGTGGGGACCACCTCGCCGAAGCCGCTCACGGCGGCGATCGAGACCCCGACGCCGCCGCAGAGCTCCGCCTCTCGCTTGCTACAAGCCTTCCTCGCCGTGGGGTTCTTGCTTTGGGGTTCTTGCTTTGGGGTTCCTTCACAATACTCATTGGGAATCCTGCACTTGTCACATGTGGTCTTCTTTACCTATCACCTTAAAAATGGTTTCGCAATGGCATTACCGATTCCTAGTGCTGCAATTTTAAATGACATAGCAGTATTTCTTTCGTGATTCAATCATTAGAGTGAGACTGTGATTGTGTCTTCCATCTATAAATTTAGCCTAATCGATCGCATGCCTCATGGCTCATTTAATCATTTTCTTTGAAGTTTCACGGCAAGAAGTAATGCTTGTTGTCATGTTGAATTGATTCTTGCATGGTATATGTGCACAACTAATTGAGCAATGGTCATTGGTCGCCCAAATCTGTCACCAATATTTTTGTTCACCCAATGCTTGCCGAGTTGTTGTCATTGAAATGCTGTTTTTAGTGCCGATAATTGGTCCTAGGTACCCATCGGGTCCTGGTACCGTCGGTCCGGTCTGGTCCAGATTTTGACCCATTTGTTATTCGGTCTGGTTCGGTTGAAATTGGGTCTCGGTCCGGGTCCATAAGAGGAGGACCCAGAGCTACCCGACCCGATTGCCATCCCTAGCTTACGGTGAGGCTTCTCGCCTTCCCTCTGCGTCTTTTTATTGATGCGAAGGTGTGGGATCTCAGATTTACCATCCAAGTCTTCGTTTATTTCAGATTAGTCCCAGATCAAGAATTAGTACACACAACAAACAAAGGATGAATCATTACCGAATGTAACTAAGTAATAGCATAAATATAAAGTACCAACCACATGGCTATTTATTACATCTCCGGTCACATGACCGAGTTCATAGCAATGGAAACAAAAAAACAAGATAAAACCCAAAAGACGCCACAAAGCATTTACTAGGAGCGCAGCTTAGTTATCTTGGCGATCTTCAACGAACTCCTCGTCATAGAACTCATTATCGTCGACTGCATCTTGGTAATTCTCTGATGACAAAATTTGTGTAGCATGTGAGTACAAACGTACTCTGCAAGTCTAGGAAATTATGCAACATGTAGGGCTTTCCAAAGAGAGGCTTAATATGATTCATTTTGCACAAAGCAAATTTTATTAAACAATATATGTATAATTTTTGTAGAGCAGTTTTATCAATTAAACAATACATGGCTATAGGGCAGGAAAGTTGAATTTCAAGCAACGATGGTTCGAGAAGGGCAGTTGTTGGTAAACAGTCTAGAGACCATCAGTTTGAAGGATGTACCAGTGGTTAGTGAGTATCCGGATGTTTTTCCCGAGGAGTTACCCGAATGCCACCGACAGGACATAGAGTTTGTAATCGATTTAGTGCCTGGAACAGCACCAATAGCAAAGAGACCATATCGGATGTCCACCGAAGAGTTGGTAGAAATGAAAAAGCAGATCGAGGAACTATTGGAAAAAGGATTCATCAGGCCGAGCTCGTCACCTTGGGGAGCACCGGTCCTGTTTGTTAAGAAGAAAGACGGGAGTTTTCGGATGTGTGTAGATTATCGAGCGCTCAATGAAGTAACAATAAAGAACAAGTATCCGTTGCCCAGGATTGATGATCTATTTGATCAATTAAGAGGGGCAGGAGTTTTCTCTAAGATTGACCTTAGATCAGGATACCACCAGTTGAAGATTAAGACAGAAGACATACCAAAGACTACATTTTCTTCAAAATATGGACACTACGAGTTCACTGTTATGTCTTTTGGATTGACAAATGCACCAGCGTACTTTATGAACTTGATGAATAAAGTTTTTATGGAATACTTAGATAAATTTGTAGTTATGTTCATAGATGATATTCTGATTTACTCGAAGACCAATGAAGAGCACGCTAAACATCTGAGATTGGTCCTGGAAAAGTTAAGAGAGCAGCAGTTGTTCGCTAAATTTAGCAAGTGTGATTTCTGGAAGAGCAAGGTAGAATTCCTAGGGTATGTAATGACTGCCGAAGGAATTGCTGTAGATCCAAGCAAGGTAGAGGCAGTACTGCACTGGGAGCCACCAAAGACGGTGACCCAGATCCGTAGTTTTCTTGGGATGGCTGGTTATTACTGCCAATTTATAGAAGGGTTCTCGACGATTGCTAGACCTCTTACGCAATTGTTAAAGAAAGAGAAGAAATTTGCTTGGACACCGGATTGTGAGAAGAGTTTTCAGGAATCGAAGAAACGTTTAACATCAGCACCAGTGTTAGTTTTGCCAGACACACATCCGAATTTTGATATATATTGCGATGCATCACGTCAAGGACTTGGATGCGTGTTGATGCAAAATGGAAAGGTAGTAGCTTACGCATCAAGGAAGTTACGGCCACATGAAGGGAATTACCCGACGCATGATCTAGAATTAGCAGTAGTAGTGCATGCCTTAAAGATATGGCGTCACTATCTCATTGGAAATAGATGTGAGTTATATACAGATCATAAGAGTCTTAAATACATTTTCACCCAATCTAACCTGAACATGAGGCAAAGAAGGTGGTTAGAGCTGATTAAAGATTATAACGTGGGGATTCATTACCACCCCAGTAAAGCCAACGTGGTGGCTGATGCCTTAAGTCGGAAAGGTCATAGCATAAACATGCTGGTAGAAGAGAGCCGGGCAGAATTGTGCAAGGACCTTCAAAGGTTGAAATTGGAAGTTGTTCCGGAAGGATTTGTAGCTGCTAGAAGTAAAACCTATCCTAGAGGACCAGATCAGGGAAGGACAGAAGAATGATGAAAAGATCAAGCGAATTAAGTCTAAGATGGAAAAGGGCCACTACACCATGCCCTAAATATACCAACAGCTTGTCTGTCGCTAAAAGCCACCTATAGCGACAACATGTCTGTCGGTAAAGCTTTTACTGACAGAAGAGAGGTGCTGGTGTAAGTCCTATCGGTAAAGGTTTTTAGCGACAGACAAATCTTTACCGACAGACCGTTTGCCTTTAATTTACTACTTTTACCGACAGACACATTTTACCGGTAGACAAAGCTTTTACTGACAGATGTGGTGGCGATAAAATTAATTTTCCATTTTTTTAAGCATTTATAACAGATGACTAACCACTGCAAGATTCTTGCTAATACTTTCAACAGATGAAAACATATACTCCATAAGGTAACATCAGTAATTATATAGATTAGAAATTGTCATGATTACAAAAGATTCCATTAAGTAGCACAAGGTGCACTAATCAATCTAGCTAGCTCTAGTTAATTGGCTACCAACAGATCCAACATATTGGTTTGGATGTCCAAAAGAATAGTACACAGTGGCATAACTGTCATGATTACAAAAGATTACACATGCTGCCAACAAACTAGAAGAATTGGCAGCCAACAAAACGTATTGCATATTTGCATTTGCTTCTAGACTTCACAAAAAGATTCTTCCTCGATCAAACAACACTTGAGGCTTTGAGGATCACAATCATTCTTGTGCCCCTGCAAAAGAGTCATATGGTCATAAGCAACTTCATTTTTCAAATCTCCAAGTCCAATGGTAAACTAACATATAAATTTTTCTTTGGAGAAAAAGCTAAACAATCCTGCTTTTCAAATAAAGCAAAGACACATGACACTTCACAAGCTGGTCATCTCCAGCAGATACAAATCCTCAATTCCTCATCATCAAGTAAATTAACTCTTAGTGCAGTCATCTTTGGAAAGGACATTTGCAAAGACTATCTAATCTAGTGGCTATACCAGAACTCGTAGCCGTGAGCAGCCAACATGATAGATAGGAGCGTAAACCATCAAGTAAATTAACTCTTAGTGCAGCATTGAAGCATTGTTTTACTAGTGCAACTATAGTTATCTGACTCATTGTCATTAGAGCATTTCATGTGAAGCAGAGGGTGGAAGTATGCTGACTGCTGTTGCCTTGGTAACAAAGCGTCAATAAATAATAATGTATCTGTTTTACAACTCAAACAATTACTAAATTTTGAGGAAATTAAAGGACAAAATGATGGAGCAACCGAAATGGCAAAAAATACTATAATTCTGTCATTCTGTGTATATACTATTCTGCCTCCAAAAATCAACTTTAATGTTGTCTAAATAATACACTTGAACCCCCCAAAAAGGAAGTCCTAACATAAAAGTTTGTCTTAATGGACACAGAATTACTTCTGTATAAAGAGAAATTACATACCAAATCCAACTTCATCTGCCTTATATTGCTTTCCAGTGGAGCTACAATGCTACATGCTTGCTGTTTGGCTAAGGGCCTGCATGACAAATCATGAGTTTAAAGGAAATACAAACAATGCTAAAGTCATATACAAAAGTTTTCAATGAAAACACTAAAAAAAAAGAGGAACTCCACAATCCACATTTTTCAGGACAAACTAACCTCATGGCACTGCATTGCAACTGCACGTTTAAATCCTTAGCCTTAGTTAAAAGATTTCTAGGTCTTATGTTAATAGGCCTCCTTTAGGTCTTATGGTATGCACTTAACCTTTCTGAGCATGAAATTCCAAATCTTTCAAGGAATCACATAGAAATCTACCTATGTTATCAGACAAATCCAAGAGCATGCTTCTTGACTAGCTTAACGCGACATCGCATAATCGAGGAATCACCCGAGTTTTATCAGATCTTCACCAGACTCAAGATATAGAATCATCCATAGAGACCTCAAGACAAGCAATATTCTTCTCGACAAGGAGATGACTCTAAAAGTTTCAGACTTTGGCATGGCAAGGATGTTTGGCAAGGATTTACACGTAAATAAATACTCTTAGAGTGGTTGGCACATAGTATGTAACTAAGATGTCTAATGCATAATTTAATCTCCGTTAATTCTGCAATTCAATCTCCTAATGTTGATTATCTTTTCTTGGTTCTCTACAATGCTATATGGCTCCAGAGTACGCAATGGATGGCGATTCTCGTGAAATCAGATGTATTTAGCTTTGGTGTTATAGTGCGTGAAATCATTATCGTAAAAGGAACAGAGGCATCTACAGCTACTCCAACCACCTAAACCTTCCGCACATGTAAGCATGAATCTAGCTCAATCAATTCTACACGACTTTAAGCATATGAAGACAGATCACAATTGAGCTAATCAAGTATATATCAAAGTGAAATTGATCGCTAAGATTTATTGTCACAATTAGCCCATTTCAGCCCCAAGATCATCATTGAACATTAAGCCCACACGCAAGGTCCCCAAGCCAATATTATTGACCGCCCTTTGCATTCACAGAGGAGGAGACAATCACAAGAAGATAAAAATACTTCATGTGCTCTTTCAAGCTTGAGTACAAGCAGCTCTTTCAAAAGGAATTCTCTTTCCTCGTTAGCTAGAATGCTCCAGGAAAGGTCAGAAATGAATTCAGCTTTGACAGATAACAGATTGATAGAAAAGGAACTCAAAGTCCGACATGTAGACATGTACAGTTGTTATAAATAAGGCAACCAAAGATAAAGCTCATGATGAATATTTAAATGTTCTCGATGTCGTTGCCTTAAAAGGCCTTCCTCGCCACAATGGACAAGTAATGGGCTAGATTGTGACAATTTTACCACAATAACAGATTTAATACTTGATGATCAAATGAAAACTAATCAATTGCTTATCTTATATGCACAAGAATAGTGAATCAAGCTTCCTCGACAAACTATACCATGCTCTAACAGACATGCATTTGAGCAGAGCACAATGAAGTAGAACTAAGTGAAACAAAATAGTGAAATGACACCGAACAATGCAAGAGCACGATAAATGATGTATGAATATCCACTAATTTAAGCATATGAAGACAGGATCACAATTGAGCTAATCAAGTATATATCAAAGTGAAATTGACTGTTAAGATTTGTTGTCACAATTAGCCCATTTCAGCCCCAAGATCATCACTGAACATTAAGCCCACACGCAAGGTCCCCAAGCCAATATTATTGACCGGCCCCTTTGCATTCACAGAGGAGGAGACAATCACAGCAGTATAAAAATACTTCATGTGCTCTTTCAAGCTTGAGTACAAGCAGCTCTTTCAAAAAGGGGAATTCTCTTTCCCTGTTAGCTAGAAACCAGCACAGCTTAACCACTACTGTCCTCTTGCTAAGATGTTCTACTCAGCTTATTAGAGGACACTTGCTATCTACAAGTTAAGATATTTGAACTGCAAAGCAAAAAAAGATTTATGACAGAGATATTTGATCTAAGATGTTCCACTCAGCTTATTAAAGGACACTTGCTATCTACGAGTTAAGCAAGAAGTTATCAACCTATAGAAAGGAAAAAAAATATGGCTTTGGCAGGCACACATAACCTTAGCAATTTTCATAGGTCGTTGTCACAAGATACACATCGGCAAGCACCAAAGCCGAGCTTAAAAGATTCGAGCACCTCATTGTTCTCTGCAATTCGATTGTTCCGAACTATTTCATAGTCAGTAAGTGTGCCTCCCTTTTCCTTCCCTCTTGTCCTTCCATTGGAACAGCTTTCTTTACTCCTTCCATGTCTTTTTTCCATTGTTTGTCCTGCAATACGACTCAAATAGTTAGCTAATATAGTTTATGTATAAAAAGATGCAACACAATCAAGGCCGCAAACAAGGAAAATACGATAGAATGCACAAATGAGCTAGGAAATTAATATAGCAAGATTCAAGACTTACTTTTTAGGTTTATTTGCAGGAACAAGTATTCCATCTATATCTGTCCTAACACAATCAGTACCACCAACAGAGAGATTCAATGGTGCATTAGTATGCTCATCAAGCAAAAGTATAGGTATTTGAGTGTCATGTTCTAAATCTTCATTTTCTGCTTCACTCATATCATAATAGTCACGTGGTTTCGATTGCACAACAAAGAAACCAATTCCAGATCAATAGGATCTTGAACATAGTAAACTTGAAAAGCTTGAGATGCCAAGATAAAAGGCTCATCGATAACTTATCACCCAGTATTGAATAAATGCTTGAAATTCACAAGGGTAACCCCAAATTGATCTTTCTTTACCCACTTGTCTTGTCTACGGTTGTCAACCCAATCACACTTGAAGAGCACTATCTTCCCTTTGTTGTTATAATTCAACTCAATAATTTCTTTTATAATACCATAATAGGTCATGTTTCCTACTGTGTAGCAATCATTATTGCCTCTTTCAAAACATGTGGTCTACGCAATTAAAGACACTCCACTACTTTGAACAGGACTTCCCTCATCGTAAGATTGTGTATGAAAATTAAATCTATTTATAGTGTAACTGTTATATTTAACTGCAACCATGGTTGGTTCTTTGGCTAAAATTTTGATCTCTTCTGGTTCATCCTCACCCATCTTAGCCACCTGTTGTTATGACAAATTTCTGAAGCTATACTTATGCTGCAGAAAAAATACTAGATGGCATGGTCATTTTGCATACTTACGTGCAATCCAAACCACTCGTGAAAGGTTTCATGATGTACGCGATTGATTTCTTGCATATTTCGAAGCCCAGTTGAGGAAAGATAGCTAATGTGCTTGCTGCAAATGTTCAATTTGTTATTTTAGCAAAAAAACCTAAAATTTCATAATGCTAAAATAAATCAAAATAGCTTACTTCAAATAAGGATCTATATTGTCATAGTTGAACAACACGTATCTATTCGCTTGCAACCAAGTTTTGTGATCTAAAGCCACGCTGCATTTCCCAGCCAATCCTCAACCAAGGTTGTGAAAGAAAGGAGTACTACTACCAACTTCCATAGGTAGGCCTTCATCATTTCTAACTTGTCGAGTAAATCGAGTCATCCCATGTAAATAGCGAGAGCGTAATGTAAAACTCTCATCAAATAAATAACTCTCATGATTGATCCTTCCGATGGCTCCTAGTGCGTATATACCCATTACATCTCATCAAGAACCTATACATATATAAATATAAAATAAAACTGAGTTTATTTGTAATGCAAAGATGGCAAGATTGAAATCTATTGTAAGACAATTACCTCTCTACATGATACATATTACGAAAATGTACAGTATGCGACCATTCTTTCTTGAGTGGTAGATGAACCATCAAGTGTATCATAATATCAAAAATGATGGTAAGAATATTGTCTCAAGAAGGCATAAGGTCTCAGCTATGTCGGCCTCTAGTTTTTGCATATCACTGACACGGATAACATGTGAATATATTTGCTTAAAAAATTGTCGACATTTAATCAATGTCAGAGTAACATTTTCTCGTAATATCCTTCTAACGACAAGTGGAAGTAAGTGTTGGAGAAGAACATGATTGTCATGACTCTTAAGCCCAATTATCTTTTTCTCATTGACAAGGACATTATGACGATATCGATGCATAACCATCGTGAAATTTAACTCCCTTTAATACTTTACAAAACAATTTCTTCTTTGAGTGGCTCATTGAGTATGGTGCGGAGGCAAATAAAATCATCATCTACTTCAATAGGGTGGAGATCACTTCTTATTCCTAGGGCTTGAAGGTCCAAACGAGAATTTAAATTATCCTTTGATTTCTTGTCTGTGCCTAATAATGTATTGATTATGTTATCACATACATTCTTCTCAATATGCATCACATCAAGATTATGACGCAAAAGCAAGTCCTTCCAGTATGGAAGTTTAAAATAAATAGACCTCCTTTTCCAGATTTTGATTGGCTCCCCATCACGCTTACGCTTTTTTGTTACCTTCTTTCTAGATGGATCCTTCCCATAAATTCCTTGCATGCCTTCTGTCGCCTCTAGAATTTCTTCCCCAGATAGTGGAATAGGTGCTGGTCAAGCTTCAGAACACCATCAAATGAATCAGCATCATACCTAAATGGGTGGTTTGCATGTAGGAACCTACGGTGCCCCATGTAGCAAGTCTTGCCACCATTTTTCAACCGAAGAGAACATGTAAAAGAATGACACTCAAGGCATGCTCCTTCACCAGAGGTAGAACATCCAGCCACATATCCAAGACCTGGATAATCTGAAATGGTGTATAATATGGCAAAGACGCAATTGGAAGTACTCACCCTTGGAAGCATCCCACGCTCTAACACCATGGACAAACATATCTAACATGTCATCAACTAGCGGCTCAAGAAAGACATCCATATCACTACCAAAGCATATCGACTGTGGATTATCAAAGAAACAATGAAATTTGGTTGCTTCATACACATCCATGGAGGGAAGTTGTATGGAATTAGAATAAAAGGCCAAATACTATAAGAGATATTCATGGATCTGAAAGGATTAAAACCATCTGTAGCTAATGCAAATCTAAGATTGTGACTATCGGAAGCAAAATCTGGATATTTGTGGTCAAAATCTTTCTAAAGAGGAGAATCTGCTGGATGCCTAAGCAAACCATCTTTTGTGCGCTCTTCGTCATGCCATCTTGTTAGAGTAGCTGTTCTTGAGCACATAAACAACCTCTGGAACCTTCTCTTTATTGGAAAATAACGAAGAACCTTATTAGGTACCTTGTGTATTCATTTCCCATCTAAACTCTTCTTTTCTGATTTCCATCGAGAAGTTTTACACTTTGGACAACAATCAGCACTGGCATTATCCTTCCAATAAAGGATGCAATCATTTACACATGCATGAATACTGACATATCCAAGTCCTAAGCATTTGACTGTTTTCTTAGCTTCATTGTAGTTTTTAGGTAGTGCTGATCCTTCAGGGAAAGCTTCATTTAGTAGTTTTAGAAGTAGGTCAAAACTCTTATCAAACCATCCCCCAAGAAATTTGGTGTGAAGCAGTTTAACTATAAAACGTAACTTTGAGAACTTTTTACACCCAGGGTATAGCTCTTGACCATAATCATTAGAGAGATTCCGAAGAGCATCCAAATCTTTGTTTGTTTGGTCTGAATCACCCTCATCCTCAAAATCCCCTCTATCATTTATTCCACATGCTAAGTCACGAAGCAAATCAGAGATGTCATCATCCTCGCTTGGCTCCTCTACATCAGTAGCCTTATCATTGGCACCACAATTTTGGGAGGAGTTATCTTCTCCATGAAACACCATATCTTGTACCCTTCTAGAAAACCCTCACATATCAAGTGTTCACGAACTTCACTTTTATCTCTCCATAATGAATTAACACAACATCTACAAGGGCATAGTATTTTGTTTCCCTATCGATGAATTACTAAATGCATATTGTAAAAATTTGTTCAAATTTCTTCCAAATATATGTTATCGTGCCTACATGGAATTTATCCATATGTATCGCCTCGATTAAATAGGTATAAAATGTAGAACCAAAATAGTTTGAAGTCTTCTCGTTACCTAGGCTCATCCATCCATTGTTTATCCATTTAGCAACTCTGTAGTTTTTGCTCACAGATAGCAGCACAACTAAAACAGCCAGGGGTGAGTGATTAAGCATATCTTTAAAAAAAATTGAAATGTTGGAAAATATCAATTAATAATTGATACAGCTGCAAATGCAATATATATGCAACAATGCAGCTTACAATTCATCACAGCTTATAATTAGCAATGATCTCACCGTTCAATAGACAATTGAATTTTTCAGCACCAAACAAAAAAATGAATTGAAGGCTTTGATCCCATGGCATACTTTTCATAACTATTATGTGATTCAGTTCATATCAACCAAATACACTGCAAGCATATCACACAAACATATCTCTAGAATTGTAGATTCTACTACTAGTGCAGCACTGGTGCTAAGTCTAAATGGAAGCAAAGTTCAACCATTGAAACATACATCAAACATTCACATTTCACACATACAAACAAATAATAATAGCGGATGTCACATTTCGCATAGAGGAAAACCAAACCAAGCACATATTTTCTACACGCCTTCCCTTTCATGAGATGATTTGATTTATTGATGATACGACATCACACCATATATCAAATTTAAGCAACATAAATACGAAAAAGAGACATCTAAAAAGTGACATCATACAAAGTTATTCGACAAACTGGTGGAAGGCCAGTCAATTGCTTAGCTGAACACATAAGAGTGGTCTACTACACATCACATTAATCCAACTATGAGCTATCGGAATTGAACACATTAATCCAACTGAACACAACAAATCCATGCCTAATAAAAGTGGTCTACTACACATTAATCCAATTGAACAAAATAAATGCTATCCAAGGGCTCGGCGAGCTTACCAGACAGAGGGGCAAGACTTGGGGCCGGGATGAGCGCCTGGATCTGGACTCTAGAGTCGAGACTTGGGGCAGGGCGACGAGATCACCAGAGGCCGCATGGGGTAGAAGGCGATCGCCGACCGGACACCAGAGGAAGCAAGGCGACCGGACACCAGAGGAAGCAAGGCGATCAGAGGCGGCTCGGGGTAGGAGGCAACCGGGGGACGAGAGGAGGCA
Organism: Guadua angustifolia; assembly: GCA_036346375.1. Lineage (NCBI taxonomy): Eukaryota > Viridiplantae > Streptophyta > Magnoliopsida > Poales > Poaceae > Guadua > Guadua angustifolia. Next base: position 24,549,723 of record CM070514.1, on the reverse strand, counting down.
GTGTACCTCAGGGTAGGGCGACCGGAGGAGGCAGGGCAGCCGGCGATGATAGAACGATGCAGGGCGGGCGGGCGCCGGCGGTAGAGCGCCTGGATCTGGAGTCGAGACTTGGGACCGGGTCGCCGGGATGAGAGGGTTGGCGACTAGTCGGGACTAGGAGGAGGCACGGGATGCAGGCACCGCCGCCGTGTGCTAGGGTTAGGGTCCTTCGAGTTTGGAGGAGTCTGGCGAATCGCGGGATTAATTTGAGGAGGTGGCCGAATGAGCTCGAGGCCTTCGGGAATTAGGGAATGCGCCGATCTAGGGTTTTTTCACGCCGACACTTGTTTAGGGTCGCAGGATTAAGTCCCAAAATTTCTTCCATCTCGCTCAATTTTTTCTCGAGTCTCCAGCGATATGCCAAATTATTTCTGCTTTTGGTGTCTAGTATCACGATGCACGATCCGACTATAGATATGAAATTACCGACACGCAATAAGTTGCTATATGTCTCTGCATCACCGATGCACAAAATGTCACTGCTTTTGTGGAATTAGCGACAGACGCTCGCCACGCACTTTTACCGACATACCATTTGACTATGAAAGTCCAGTTTTACTGACAGCTAGTTTGTCTCTAAATTTAGGACGTGGTGTACTGAGTGAGGCAAAGGAATTTAAGCTGGACGAACAAGGCACATTGTGGATGAAAGAGCGCATTTGTGTACCCAACAAAAAGGAGTTGAAGCAGTTGATATTGGAGAAAGCACACGACTCTAAGTATTCGATTCATCCAAGAAGTGCGAAGATGTACCTAGACTTGAAAGAAAGGTTCTAGTGACCGAATATGAAAAGAGAGGTAGCTGAGCATGTAGCGCTATGTGATGTATGCCGGCGAGTCAAAGCTATGCACCAAAGACCAGCAGGACTGCTGCAACCATTAAAAATACCAGAGTAGAAGTGGGAGAAAATAGGGATAGATTTCATCACCGGATTGCCAAGGACTCAAGGTGGTTATAACTCCATATGGGTCATAGTAGATCGCTTAACAAAGGTTGCGCATTTCATACCAGTAAAGACAAGCTACTCAGGAGATAAGTTAGCAGAGCTATACATGGCAAGGATCGTTTGCTTGCACGGAGTGCCGAAGAAGATAGTATCAGACAGAGGTACCCAATTTACCTCAAGATTTTGGGATAAGTTGCATACGGCAATGGGCACCCGTTTGAACTTCAGTACCGCTTATCATCCGCAGACAGATGGATAGACCGAAAGAGTTAATCAGATATTGGAAGATATGTTGAGAGCTTGTGCGTTAGCTTATACAACATCTTGGGATAAATGATTGCCATATGCAGAATTTAGTTACAACAATAGCTACCAGGCTAGTTTACAGATGTCACCTTTTGAAGCACTGTATGGTCGACCTTGTAGAACACCATTGAATTGGAATGAGACCGGTGAACGTCGTGTCTTCGGACCAGACATACTCCAAGAAGCCGAAGAGCAAATAGCACTGATCAGAGAAAGGTTGAAAATAGCGCAGTCAAGGCAAAAGAGCTATGTGGACAATCGCCGCAGAGATTTGAGTTTCGAGCTTGAAGATTATGTGTATCTCAGGGTTACGCCTCTTAAGGGAGTCCAAAGGTTTCACAAAAAGGGGAAACTCGCACCAAGATACGTAGGACCGTTTAAGATCATAAGCCGCAGGGGTAAAGTCGCATATCAACTGGAGTTACTGCAGACATTAGCAGGAGTCCACAACGTCTTTCATGTATCGCAACTCAAGAAGTGTCTCCGAGCGCCTAACGAGCAAACACCCCTGGAAGCAATTGAACTGCAAGAGGACTTGACCTACAAGGAATACCCGGTAAACATTCTAGACACAATGGATCGGAAAACAAGAAGCAAGACAACCCGCTTCTGCAGAGTTCAGTAGAGCAATCACTCAGAGAGCGAAGCCACCTGGGAACGCGAAGAAGATTTGAAAAAGGAATTTCCGAACCTACTCTCTAGTTAGCTTCGAATCTCGGGGTCGAGATTATGTTAAGGGGGGTAGGTTTGTAACAACCAAAAATTTGGCCCAATTTAAATTTTTGGAGTTATTTGAACTTTTGTGAATTTTTTGGAATTTATTTGAATTTATTTTGAATTAATATTTCTCTTTGAATAATTAGATAATAGAAAAGTATTTACCAAAAATAAATAAAAATATTTTATTTAAGTTCTAAATGCCATGAGATATTTTCTAGAATTTTTCGGGTATTTTTAGTGCTCTAAATAATTAAATTTATTTTTTTGAATTATTTTAATTAAGAAAATCCGGGGAAATTGTTAGCTACAGTGTTGGGCCGAGCCCAACACTGTGCTCACCATTCGGCCCAGCGGGGGAAGCCCTAGCGTCGCTCTCCCGGAATCGTTGGATCGCGATCGGTCGGATGGGTCTTTGCCGCGTCACGGTTGCGCTGGGGTCGTCCGATCGAGGCGGCTCGGACGCTCCAGATGGCGCCATGTCGTGCGTGAGGTGAACAGTCGATCGCCGCCGTCGTCGCCATTACTGCGTCGGTTGGCTGCTAGTTTTGTGCGCTATGAGGCGTCGCCAAGCTCGTGAAATACCCCCGCGGAAAGAGCTCTCCGTTCCGCACCCATTGCACCCTCTTTCATGCGCCGAGACACTCCCTAGCTAGTAAACTTTCTCACCGAAGTAGGATTTGACCTTGTTTCGGTTTCCCTTGTTTTCCACCGCCGTCCGTCGCTCGTTGCCGCACCCGAGTCCCACTTCGAGTCCGTCGTGTCAAGCTACGTCGTTTGGACTACTTCCTCTTACTGGAGACGCCCGGAATCATCATCGGCCTCGGCTTCTTCTCCAAGACCAGTGACCAAGCGCCGCGCACCACCGTCAAATCTTCGCAAGCATCGTCGCCCGTTGGATCTTCATCACACGGTTCAGGTAGCACCACGTATGCCCATCCCTGTTGAATACACGTAGGGTAGCGATGAATCGTAGCCGTTCGTTTGAAAATGTGCGGTTTAGATCGTGGAGTGTGAAATTGCCTTGGGTAGTTAGCAGCCGTTGGATCATTGGTGGATGGCTCAGATGCGCCCACGCGTCCATTACCGGGACTATCCACGCCCTCCTTTAAATCTTGGCCGTCGGTTTTGAATGGTCGGTTTGGATTTCGCCGTGCGTTCGGCCGTAGGATGGTGCCACGTGTCGCGCGAAACCCTAGTGCCGCCGGATCTCAACCGTCGATTCCAGCGCACGGTCGGGATCGTGCCATGTGTTCGCGCGCCGAACGAAGCATCGCAACGATCACCGAGGCAAGATCCGACCGTTGAAATTCAAACGATTGGCCGAGATGTTGCCACGTGTAGGTTTGGGATTCGTTGCGGTCTCAGGGGTAAGAATGACCGTCAGATTTAAATCCAACGACCGGCAATCACGCGCCCAAGCCCAATCGCGCTGCGCCACGTGTCGACGTGAGAGTCGCGGGTCAGGCGTCGCGTCAGGTTGTTGTCGCCCACATGGCGCCAAGATCAGGCCGTGAACCGAGTCCACCGTGAACCCGAGCCGAGCCATGAACCTAGTCCATAGTCCCGAGGCGACGTGGCCCACTCTGGTGCTGCCACGTGTCGACCGAAGAATATATCGGGATTTTCCAGAAGAAAAATAAATAGATTAATTCGGGTATTTCTTTTATTTGAAATTCCAAACTTATAATCGCTATAACTTTTGCGTTTTAACTCCGAATTTGGTGATTCCAATTTCTAAAAATTTGTAAAAATGTGAACTATTTATTAGTGAATTTTATTTTATTTTTAGAGTTGATCTTACTCTCAGGAAATTATATTTATTATGTGCTCATTTATTCAAGTAGACGTTGATTTGCCGGAAAATTTTGAGGGAGAATTTCCAACACAAGACCAAGCTCCGAATCAGGACCAGCCACTGTTTGAAGGCAAGTCATGCTTTGACCATCTTGCTCCTAGTTTTCAAAATATATCTTGCTTTAAAACTATGCATGCTATGTTAATTACAATTGAACTTGATTAATTTGGGTAAAGTAGATAATACACCTATCTTGTTATGCCACCTTGTTAATATTACTTGTATGCCCTGAAATCCTTGACACCCAAAGATATTAAATTTAGTTGGATGCTATTATAATGCCAACACGGGAGGCTAGACCGTGATTAGATGCTTAGTCTGCTTGCTTTCATGCGCTGAACAACTTTCAAATGGCAAAAGAATATTGACTAAGTAAATATGGAACGTATTTTGGAATAACGTGATGATGACATGTGATGGATTTGGAGTGTAGTAACCTGTGTGGTTCTACATGTACAAAGAAGTGAACATCGGCATGTGTTGCATAATGGTGAACCGGGGTGGAAAATGATTTGGATCGGGGCAAGTGGCAAGATGGCTTCGTGCTAGGTGGGCCTGTGTGGCAACGGGATGAACTGAGTAAAATAAGAGGGTTGTGTGCCAAGCTATTATGTAAGGACCCGAATTCACCCATTCGGACCCACTGTGTTTACCGCACTAGTCCCAGGATCAATCGCTAGTGCACACAGCTTAACATTGGTAAGCATCACATCATACACAACGATAAGAATAATAAGACTTCATTTATTTATTATGACTAATGTATGATCTTATGATCACTTACATTTATTTGGCCACACAGGCAAGACTAAGGTAAAATAAGACTAATGCAATGAAACTAGTAGAAAACGAGTGACTCATCAAGACACCACAAAGCGATCGACAAGGCTTGGCCTAGTGACTCAGATCCACCGAAATCCTCCTCCAACACGGCGATGACTCCTCCATCGTTGTTGGTTGTTAAGCAAGGGTGAGTACACCAACACGTACTCAACAAGTTGTGCACAAAATGCAATTCTATTATAGCTATATGCAGGCTTATTCTAAAGGAATGGCTAAGGGGTTCATTTGCAGTAAAGCAGCAATTAAGAACGCATACATAATATAGATTGAAAAGACAGTAAAAAAAATAACCAGTAAGTAGATTCATTGATTCTCAAGTAAACCAAGTGTCCATCCTAAGTCAAGTTCTATTATCCACATGGCATCCTCGCCATCCCATAACAGCTTGTTCATTTTAATTAACTACCCTTGATCAGTAATTCGAGCATTGCTCAATACCGTGAGCACGGCTATCCTAATAGTTTGTACACTCGCAGAGGTTATGCACTTTACCCACATGATACAACCATGCACCACACAGTGAACGATTATAACAAAGCCTTTACGATGCATCCTCTTAACCCAAGGCTACCCACTAAGGTTTCAACACCAAGGGCTACACCACCACAACAGGCCCCCTCTTGCGCCATGTGAGCCACCCCAAGCATGGATCGTTACCACCACCGGGTCTCACGCCACCACGATAGCACTCAAGTTAAGATTTGCAAATTAGTCACTAGGTCGCCCCATAATGTATATGTGGTTGCATGATAGACTCAGGTCAAAGGCTCGCAAGGTTAAATCCTTAGGATTGATTAAAGCAAGACATACACATACCTCAGCTTCTATGAGCCCACCCTGGCACACTTACCCCTTCCACTTCCTTCAATCATAAAGTGATTACCACCCGATTGGTTACCAAGCACCACGTGCCTCTCACAAATCAACATCGTTGTGTGACCTCCCCGCCACGACAACCCAATCTCTTCGTGTGACCACACATGACTCTCAAATTAACATCATTGTTCCATATTCCATTAGTCAAAATTAATACTCAACATTTCATGTACAAGTGATGACGTGGCATGGCTAAGCATTTCTATTCCGTTCTAACCATCCATGTTGATTTCAATATTAACCAACTATAATGAACCAACCTAAGGTGACAAGTGGATTATGGCATACAAATAGCAAGGTAGGGTGTAATTCAAAAGGGTACGATAACTAATCCCAAAGTTAAGTTAAAATCATTTGTACTCATAAAATATCATGCAATAGAGTAAATCAAAATAGCAATTTTGCAAACATGGGTGCAACATGATCAAAGCACAACTTGCCTTGGTTACGCTCCTGGTCGTGGTCTAGAAACTGTTCTTGAGTTGGTAGCTCCTCCTCCGAAGCGTCACACAATTCAACGTCTATGTGAATCGAGAGAGAAAGCAAATAAAAACCAAAACCAAAGAGCAAACAAACTCAAAAATTCAAACAAAAGCCACCATTAGAAAGATCTCAATTTTCCAAATTTTTAGGAATTTGAATCACCTTAATCGGAGTTCGTATGCAAAAGGTATTGCGTTTTGAAGTTTTGAAATTCCTAGAAAATACTCTAAAATCATAAATTCCGAATTAACCAATTTATTTTTATAAACAAAAACCGGACTTTTCCCGCCCAACTGTACGGACGATACGTGGCTAAATCTGGACCGCTTACTCTTGATCCAACAAATGACACTTACTGCGGTTTCTTTATCGCAATCAAACGACGTGGACGATTACGAAAGACGATGACGATCCGACGGTCAGTATTTCTCCCGAGCGGCAATGGCAGTGTGGCGACTTAAAGCCACCGGAGTTGAAGACGATGACTTTGGTGATGGCGCTCCGGTACCTCCCGGCGAAGAAGAGGCAGCTACTCCAACACGGCGCAAGTCGACGAACTCGAATCCGCAATCCTCTCGGCGGAAGAGGTACCCGACGATGATGGAATCACGGTGCAACCTCTCGGCAACTTCGGCGAGCTCGAACTCCCTTGCGGCTAACTCTTCGACGGCAGCGCTTTAGGGAAAAGACGCGGTGGCTCAAGGTGAGTCTCGGGTAGGATCCGGTGCCTTATATACCAAAGACGGCGGCGGAAGGAAAGTAATGGCGGCGGCGGTGTTCGACTTCGGTCACGCGCGAGGAGATCGACTCGAGATTTATGAGCCTCGACCGGCCGATCAAGATCCGACGACAGATCGCTTCGGTTTTAATATACGACGGTGATAAAGGCCGTTGGATCGAGATCCAACGGTCCGCGATTAATCCCCTAAATCCCGACCGCCAAGATGGAATTGGGCCGCCCTTTATCGCTCATGGCGATTTTTCCGCTTTTCCATTTTAAATAATCTGAGAAAATCATTTTATTTATTTGGAGTGGCAAACATACTAGAAAAATTCCAAGAAAAATCTCAAAAATACTTTGGGACATTCTGGATTTAAATAAAATATTTTTATAAAATCTTTATTTTAAGTTTATGTATTTATAATTAATCTTTGTCAGAAGGTAATATTCTTTAATTCAAAATAATTCAAATAAATCTCAGAAAATCCAAATAAATCCAGAAAATTCACAAAAATCATAAATAGCAATAAAATAATATTAAATAAATAAAAACCAAAAATTAGGATGTTACAAACCTCCCCCCCTTAACGGAATCTCGACCCCGAGATTTAAGGCTGACTAGATAATAGCCTTGGAAATTCTGCCTTCAAATCCTCTTCACGTTCCTAAGTCGCTTCATTCTCGGAATGATTACTCCATTGAACTCTACAGAAGCGAGTAGATTTAGTTCTGGTCCTGCGCTCCAATGTATCCAAGATCTTAATAGGCTGTTCCTTATAAGTCAAATCCTCTTGCAACTCGATAGCTTCTAACGGCATCTGCTCTGCTGGCACCCTGAGACATTTCTTAAGCTGCGACACATGGACCACATCATGAACTCCTGCTAATGACTGGGGCAACTCCAATTGATACGCAACCTCTCCTCGGCGGCTTAGGATCTTAAATGGTCCAACATATCTAGGAGCGAGCTTTCCTTTAACATTGAACCTTTTCACACCTTTAAGGGGAATAACCCTAAGATACACGAAATCATTGGGCTCAAAGCGTAAATCACGACGACGATTATCAGCATAACTCTTCTACCTTGACTGTGCTGTTTTCAGTCTTTCTCTAATCATGGCAACTTGTTCTTCAGCCTCTCTGAGTATCTCAGGCCCAAATACTGAATGCTCCCCTGTTTCATTCCAATTCAATGGAGTACGGCAGGCTCGACCATATAAGGCTTCAAATGGTGACATTTGCAAACTAGCCTGATAACTATTATTGTAACTAAACTCGGCATATGGCAAACTTTTATCCCAAGATGTGGTGTAAACTAACGCACAAGCGCTCAACATATCTTCTGGTTTCTGATTAACTCTTTTTGTTTGATTATCGGTATGCGGGTAATAACTGTACTGAATTTAAAGCGAATCCTCTTTGCTTCATGTACTAGTTCTAAAACCTCGAGATAAATTTGATATCTCCATCGGACACCATCTTCTTGGGCACCTCATGCGGTTACTCCATCCCTAACATATACAGATCTGCCAAACGATCTTTTGAATACGTAGCCCTCAGGGATATGGAATGAGCAACTTTGGTCAATCAATCAATAATGATTCCTCCAAATTCGTATCTTTTAGGTCAATTCACACTAGGGATCCTTTCGATGATTTGCCTTCTATAGGGATCTACAATGATTTGCAACGAACCTTTAGATCTCTAATGCATTGCCTTTATTTTCTGATACACATCGCATCGAGTATCATATCAATAGCTTCGCTCTTCACCTTAGATCACTAAAGCCTTTCCTTGAGGTCTTGATTCTCTTTGGCACTTCCTAGGGATATCGAGTACTTAGCATCATGAGTTCCCTCAAGTATCAACTGCTTAGGATCTTCCTATCCAGCACACCGGTTCGACCTTAACTCCTTATGATATCCTAATCACTCAAAATTCTGTTTCTTGGCTAAGCCTTCTTTCCTTGACCTAATTTTTGTATTTCTTCTCTCTTTTGAACTTCCTGTGATCTGTTCTTCTAATGTCGGTTTTATTTCCAAGGCAGCTATGAAACTGTGTCGAATGTCCTCAAATTTTTGTCTCTCGAATTCTTTGTATAACCCTGGTTAGCCGCTTATTATCAACATATTCGTATAGTGGCCTCATACTTAATGTCGACTACCACCTTGGCCTTACTAGAGTGCCTATGGATTTTGACACTATAATCTTTGATCATTTCCTGCCATTATCTTTATTCCGTATTAAGGTCTGACTGAGTAAATATATAATTTAGACTCTTTTGATTCACATCCATTTTCGTTGAAATAGTGACACCATATTTTACTACGATAGCTAATTCCAAGTCATGCATAGGATACTTCTCCTCATGTTGTCTTAATTTCCCCATCGCATAAGTAACAACTTTGCCATTTTGCGTCGATTCGCATCCCGATTCATATCTAGAAGCATCACCAAAAACAGCTCCATCAGCTAGTAATACTAACACAGGTGTTGATGTTACCTGCTTCTTTAACTCCCGAAACTCTTTTCCACACCCTGACATTCATGCAACTTTTTCCCTTCAACAATCATATAAGAGGTCTAGCTGTTTGTCGAAAAACCCTTCTATGAACCAGCGATAATATCTTGCCATTCCTAGAACTTCAACTCTAAGTAACGATTTTTTTTGGTTGCTCCCAATGTAACACTACTCCTACCGTGGTTGATTTGACATCGACTCCTCTAGCAGTCTTTATATGACCAAGGAATTCGACCTTTTTCTTTCAGGAATCACATTTGTTGAATTTAGCGTACGAATGCTGCTCTCGCAAAAACTCATTTCTAGGTTCTGTATATTTTCCTCTTGTCTTAAAGTATACTATAGTGTCATCTATATGGCAACCACTAATTTATCCAAATAATCCTTAAATACCTTAGTCATCATGTTCATGAAGTATGCGGGGCATTGGTCAATCCAGGAGGTATAGCTAAAACTTATATTATCCATATCGCGTAGAGGACGCAATCCTAAAAACATAATTCACAACTCCTCAATTGATGATGGCTGGAGCGAAATTTTATCCTAGAGAAATTCTAACTCCCTTCTCAATTGTCAAAACACGTTGTCAATCCTAACATTAAATACTTATTTTCGATCTTTTCCTTATTTAAGGCACGATTCAGTGCATTCTCCCGATCTTCCATTTTCCTTTTTTGATAAACAAGAACTCCCATGGTGACGCACTAAGTCTTCTCAAAACTCTTTCTAGTAACTTTTTGTTATGCTTTTCCATTTCCCACTAATTCCTTGGTAGGCATTGACATGGTCTTTTCTCTATTGGGCTATACCAGGCACTGATTCGCTCACGAACTTGATCTTTCGATATGACGACATACCAGGCAAATTCTTCGAAAATATATCAAAGTATTTTCTGACATTTGGCGCATCTTCTAATTGGCAAATTTCACACCATTATCCATCAGTTGGCTAACACGAACTATTATCACTTGAATTTTCCCTTCTTCTTCTTTTCAGGGTTTTAAATCGATATACTCTTTACCAAAATAGCCTTATGTTTGAGCATCCACCCAATTCCAGGATTAATGTCAAAGGTCTAAGTATCCATTTGCAATATGATTTACTTGAAACTCTACTCACTCAATAAGCACTGAACTCTTAGCATCCTAGTTAAATCTAGCACAGCTGAGCACTTACTGACAATTGACAAATCCTCTGACTAACAAGCTCAGGCTGGGTACCACTAAATTAGTCACCATTGCGTATGTATCAATTCCAGGTGAACCATAAACACGGGAATACTTTCAGAGAAACATCTAACTCATCATTTTACTTTGTTGCCTATCATTCCAATCCTCCGTATACCAATGTATTAATCATTCCTGCTTCATTTCTTTCGACAAGGAACCTTTACATGAAATTCATCACTAATCTCTTTACTTTACAAATAGGGTTACGGTATTGCACTAAGTAAGCTCATGACTCCCGACTTTTTGATTTAGCATTGTGCTAGGGCTTTGATGGGGACGGAGTTGGAATTGACTTGAACCAACGCGATTGTTGAGGGTATTTATTGGCAAAATGCTTAGGTTTGAGGCAATTATGGCAGAGTCTAGGGTGAACTTTCTTTCTTGAGCATTCATTGATTAGAACAGTATCTTTTACCTAGACATCTTTTCTTCAATTGGTTCTCTAGGCAAATTTCTCTCGCAATTTCACCGCTCACTCTTGGCGTTATGTACTGGACTGAGGTAACTTCCTGTATATCCATAACTATAGGAATTATGGGTTCTCTCTGTGGACATCGGTTAGCGTAATAGCCTTTTCTGTGACAGTTGTAGCACTCAATGATGCTCTTCTTGTGGTTCATTACTTTTTGACTCGCAACACATCTCCTAGCAAAACGATCTTTTTCACCATATAAGGGACCTACTGTGAGTGATAGTCCACTTACTGGTTTCCTGATTAAGGTCGATAGGTTTAGGAGGGTGCTCACCAAGGTAACATGTGATGTTGCTCAGAGGATATTTTCTAATCGGATGACTTCCTTTGCAACTAGAGCAATTGATCGCCTGCTTGTCAGCGGTATGTCCTATTTTCCACAGCGAATGCACGCACGATCTTCCAAATTGTTTGGTTCACAGCACTTCATAGCACATTGTTTAGATTTTTAACAAGGTGCAGGGGTAGCGTTTCTCTCAATAGTCTCGAGCCAATCCTCAGCTTCTAAAGGCGAAATATTTCCTTAAAACGTTAGTGGACGAGTCTTTATACATTCTAGTAACCTTGAGTTAGTACAGGGATCACTAATAACAGTTCGAGACGCTTTTACTGACATTAGCTTGATTGGTCATATTCCGTATTTGCTTCATCATTGCCTGCATTAACTGAGTCTGATCGGCCAAAAACTCTTTGAAGCTCTACGTATCTATCGGTGGTGACGGTTGAAAAACCAATCCATCCTTGGAGTTTCTATTGAGTTGATTTTCACTTTCACTGGCTCCATTGCTATCACTAATCTGAACCGTCTGCTTGATTACTTTACAGGGGTTAGGTGAGAGAGAAAATAGCATTGGCGAGAAGCAGAGATCCTAATATAGGGGAGATAGGTTTAACCAAATAACTTAAGCAATCAATATTAATAACTTGGTATGGTTGCTTATATAAGCCTAAAAGCTTTGCAACACATACTGCATACTCAGCAATCAAGAAGAACCAATTCAACCTAAACACACAATACTATCGTCTACATAGGCGACACGCATATCTTAGGAAACGCGACTCCCACACATGAGTCTCAACTGGCTACTTGAAGCACTGAGTCTTCTGGTTTTTAATACACTTCGTTGATCCGCTCCTCCATGAGCTTGATGATTCTTTCCTTCATGGTCGGTATGGTAGCAGCAGGCACTTGATGACATCTCCTAAAGTGTGGTATATCGTTTTCTTCTCAAGATAACTCAGGTAAGATTTTAACTCAATTCAGCAGAGGTAAGAAAAAGAAATTTCAGCAAGGGACAAGGAAGAATTTTTGGTAAGGGTAGAGATAGAAGAATGAGATAAGTCAAGAACACATTATTCTTCTAGGTTGGGTCTTTTATTTTAGAAAATAATTTTGAAGGACCTATAGGGACGACCAACTATCTAAGGCCAAGACCTACAGTCAGTATGCTCTGATACCACCTCTGTAAGGACCCGATTTCACCCATTTGGACCCACTGTGTTTACCGCACTAGTCCCAGGATCAATCGCTAGTGCACACAGCTTAACATTGGTAAGCATCACATCATACACAACGATAAGAATAATAAGACTTCATTTATTTATTATGACTAATGTATGATCTTATGATCACTTACATTCATTTGGCCACACAGGGCAAGACTAAGGTAAAATAAGACGAATGCAGCGGAAAATAGTAGAAAACGTAGTGACTCATTAGTACACCACAGGCGACTGACAAGGCTTGGCCTAGTGACTCGTATCCACCTGGAAATCCTCCTCCAACACGGGCGATGACTCCTCCACTGTTGTTGGTTGTAAAGCAAGGGTGAGTACACCAACACGTACTCAACAAGTTGTGCACAAAATGCAATTCTATTATAGCTATATGCAGGCTTATTCCAAAGGAATGGCTAAGGGGTTCATTTGCAGTAAAGCAGCATTTAAGAACGCTGTGAAATCATGTGATGAAAACTTGGTTGAATGGTGAAATTGGCACTGTAAAGTGACTTTGGTTATAGCATGTGTGGTGCTTGTGCATGTGCTATGGTGATATGTTTATTATGCTGGTGATAGCATAATGGTTTTACTTGATGCAATGCACTCGTGTGAGTAGTTGCATGGATTAACCTTGAGTCAAGTCGTGGACTTGTGCTCGGACTCGTTTTTTGTTTATTCATGTGCAGGTGTTGCTCGAGGGCTAACGTGGTCGATGACGGATCGAACTAGGTTCATGGAGGAACCGAGGTTCGAGACTAGGTTCGTGGAGGAACCGAGGTCTTGGTGGTCAAGGATGTCATGCGGACGCTTTGGGCTAGAGAACATGCACATGGAGGCTGGTTAGTCACGATTTGCAGCAGGGGGCTGTTCATGCGTGCAAGGAATTGTTTTCGCCATGTTGGGCCATGTTGAGATAGATACTGAACTCTTTCCATGTTGGAAGTGGAGTTGTATTCAATCTCTCTGTTCTTGCATGCGTGCAAGAGTTGTTTTTGGTCATGTTGGGCAGATTGAGATGAATATGAACTCTTTCCATGTTGGAAGTGGAGTTGTATTCAATCTCTCTGTTTTCTCAGATAAATAGGTGGAGGTGTCCCCTGCTTATTGTTGAGCGCTTTTAGAGTTTTTCGCTCTGTCTTTGTGAGCAAGGTTTTAGGGTTTGTACTCTTGTGTTGGAGTACTTTAGACAATGAAATAAAAATCAATCTTCCAAAAGTTATTTCAAGGTGTGCATTGTGAGAGAAGTTTTTCGGTTCTAGGGTTTAGACCTTGATCAAGCATACATGCCAAGAAAAGCTTCAAGACCATCATGGCTGTAGCATCGTGAGAAGTTTAGTCCGGCGTAAGTAATTTTGTCTTGGTCCGTCGCTGCATCTGAAGATTGGTCCGTCATAGCTTTTGAAATCAATTTCCATCATCATCTGATTTTGTAATCTTGTTTTTAAGTTTTGTCTCCATCGGGTCTGATTTGGTCCGTCGTTATTAGATCGGAATTTGTTTCAGCTGTCTTGCGAGGGACATAACTCTAGATTCGTAGGTCCGATTGAGTTGATTCTTTTTGGGTTAGCTTCAGAATCAAGTCTAGTTTCTAGAGTTAAAATTTCACATCAATCCAACGGTTGGATCTTCAGGAATTATCATTTTAGTGAACATGTGTTAGGCTGTTTTCATTTTGTCCGTCATACACATATCAGAGGCGAAGTTTAGTCCGTCATACACATGCAACTCCTTTGCTACAGTAGAAATTTGGTCCGTCATACACGTGCAACTCTCTGTCCGAGGCGAAGTTTGGTCCAGCATACATGTGCAAATTTGGTCTGATGCAATAAGGTTCTTGTTGAATACAAATTAAGCAACTGAGTTTGTTTGGGGTGTTTCAAAAGGCAAAATTTGATTTTAGCTTCCGCAATCATTCACCCCCTCTCGATTGCTAGATCAAGATATTTCGATCCTACAAGTGGTATCGAGCCTAGTTCTTTTTCTAATTAATCTTAAACCGTGATTAGAAACCGTAGCGATGGATAGGTATTCGACAAAACCTTGTGTTTTCGATGGTGTTGATTTTCAGTTTTGGAAAGCAAAGATGGAGGCATATATTCAAGCTCAGGGTTTTGCAATTTGGGAAAAGGTCTACAAGCCATACAATGTTCCTGAGAATGATGCACTAATGACACCAATCGAGCACATGTTGAAGCAAACAAAGAAAGCAAGGAATTTGATCATCCAAGGACTAGGAAGAAGTGATTTTGATCGAGTGATTCATCTCAAGTCTGCATATGAGGTATGGAAATCTCTTTGTGATTATCATGAAGGTTCTAACACTGTCAAAGAGGTTAGGCAAGATATTTATAAGAAAGAATACATGCGATTTGAGATGAAGCCTGGTGAGTCTCTAGATGATTTCTTTGCACGGTTCAATAAAATTCTTAGCAATTTACGTGCTGTTGGAGTTTTCTTTGATGAGGCTACAAATGCTAGACAATTGCTTGGTGCATTAGACATGTCTATTTGGGAGATGAAAGTTACATCTATTAGAGAATCCACTGTCATGAGTACACTTACTTTGGATGTTCTGTTCTCCAAATTAAAAACTCATGAGCTGGATGTTCTTGCTAGGAAGACTGATCATAAATCAATTGCACTGACCTCCCAATCTAGCATGTCTCAGAATAATGCTTCTTCAAGCTTTGCTTTGTCCTCTTTGTCTTCACTAACCGATGAACAGATCAAGAGTTTCTGAAGAAGATTTGGCACTACTCTCTTCTCGGTTTAACAAAGCTTTGCGTAATGTGAGAATGAGAAAGAGAGTTGGTGGTGGCCTCCAAGATGCTATGAGTGTGGTGACCTCAATCACATTAGATCAAATTGTCCTAAGCTTGCGGGTAAAACATCAAGGAGGAGAAGGACAACGATGAAGAAAAGAAAAGAAGAAGTTTTCACCAAGTGATAGAAAGAAAAGAGATTCATCAACAAAAGGTTGTTCATCGGGTTCTTTCGCTCTTGAACAAGTGAACTTAAGTGATGTGGATTCAGAGAGCAGTGAGGATGACACAATGGTTCCAAGCAAGCATGATTTGACAGGATTATGTCTCATGGCTAGAAGTGATGGAAGCTTCACCGAGGATGATCATGACAGCGACTTCAATGAGGTAGATCCTTCTTACGATGATTTAGCTATTGTCATGTCTGCCTTGGAAAATTGCTTAACAAACGCGACAAGAAAATTAAGAAACATGATGTTCTTGTGGAATCTTTGCATGCTGAAATTGCTAGACTTAAATCTTTGATTCTGATGATGATGCTTGCAAATCATGTGACTTAATCTACAAAGTGAGCTTATCTTGTGCTTAGGAAAGAACATGTTTCTTTGTTAGAACAAGTCAATACTGAAAAGAAAGAAAATGCGAAACATGTTAAAAATGCTAGCTGTTCAACTGTTGATTTGCATGATACAACTCATTGTTCTAAATGTGCTATATTGGAATTGAAGTTGCATGATGCAAATGCTAGGGTTTCTCAAATGACAGATGCTATGCTCACTCATGAAGTTCTCTCATGCTCAACTTGTCGCAAACAGAAAGGAAAAGTGGACGTTCCATGTAATAACTGTTTAACTCTTGCTCGAAAGGTTGATTACTTGGAAAAATCTTTAGAACGGTTCACTTCAGAAAGAAAAACCTAAACATGATTTTGGATCAATCAAAAGTCAAGACTCATCACAAAGGTTTAGGTTTTGATTCTTATGCTCATCATAAATCACATGCTCCAACTGCTAGAAGACACTTGAAAGTGGAAAATTGAAATTGTCAATGAGCCTAAGAAAACTGTTTTCAAGTCTGCTTGGTGTGTTATCTTCTACTATGGTGAATGCAAATGTTACTCCTGCTTTCTAAAGTTAAACATCATGTTAAGTACACTTGCACTCATTGTGGTAAAGATGGACATTTAGTAGATTTTTGTTTTAGGCTAGCCAAACAGAAAAGAAAGAAAAGGCTAAGGCTAGGTCTAATTTCAGAAGGCACATTTCACTTCTCATTTTGTGCCTAGGGTGATGCAAACACCTTTTATTGCAAGAAACACGGAAAGGGCAAATCTGATTTTTGAACAAATGTACTGTGTTGTGCCTACTGTCGTGTGTCTCAAGATCGATTCCTAAATGTTTTATTTCTAATCCCAGTACTGAGGCCTCGACACTTTCTGCTTTTATGTAGGCTTCTCGCGCGAGGAAGGAGAACATTTGGCTAGTTGATTCCGGATGCTCACGCCACATGTCCGTGATAAAATTGGTTCTCCTCCTCACTCGTGCATCTCGTCTTTGAAAGTGTTACTTTTGGAGATGCATCTTCTACTCTGTTGTGGCAAAAGGTACAAGAAAGGTAAATGACAAGTTTATGTTCAAGGATGTGGCCCTAGTTGAAAATCTGAAATACAACTTGTTGTCTGTTTCACAAATGATTGATGAGGATCTTGAAGTATGCTTTAAGAAAAGTGAATGCAAAGTTTTAGATGCTTCAGGAGACCTTGTGTTCAGGATTTCACGGTTTGGAAGAGTTTTTAAAGCTGATTTTGATGTGTCACTTTCTTCTAAGCATAGGTGTCTAGTTGCCAATGTTTCTAAAGATTTATTCTTTTGGCATCGTAGACTTGGTCATGTTGGTTTTGATCATCTAACTCACGTTAGTGGTTTAGATCTCATTCGTGGCTTGCCTAAGCTTAATGGTGATAGCAATTTAGTATGCTCTTCTTGTAGACATGGTAAGATGACTGCAGGTTCACATCTACCTCTTACCATGGTGATGACAAATGCTCCAGGACAGCTACTACATCTTGATACTGTTGGACCTTCTCGAGTTCAATCCTTTGGAGGCAAATGGTATGTACTAGTCATTGTTGATGATTATTCTAGATACTCTTGGGTTTATTTTATGGTATCTAAAGATGAGGCTTTTAGTCACTTTAGAAGTCTTGTTACTAGATTATCTGTTGATCACCCAGGAGCACTTAGAGCTATTAGAAGTGATAATGGAACTGAATTCAAGAATTCTTCTTTTGATCACTTTTGTATTGAAAAAGGAATTGATCATCAATATTCTTCACCTAGAGTGCCTCAACAAAATGGTGTAGTTGAAAGAAAGAACAGAACCTTGGTAGAGATGGCTAGGACTATGCTAGATGAACATCACACTCCTAGGAAGTTTTGGGCTGAAGCAATTTCAACTGCATGCTATGTTTCTAATAGAGTGTTTTTGAGATCGAAGCTTGGTAAGACCCCTTATGAGCTTCGTTTTGGTCATAGGCCTAATGTATCTCATCTCAGAATTTTTGGATGCAAATGTTTTGTCTTGAAATCTGGAAATCTTGATAAATTTGAAGCTAGATCAACAGATGGCATCTTTCTTGGATATCCTGCTCATACACGTGGTTATCGTGCACTTATTTTGGAGACTAACAAAATTGTAGAAACCTGTGAAATCACTTTTGATGAGGCTAGTCCAGGCACTAGTCCAATTGATGCAGGAACAGGTGCATATGTTCAGGGGGAGAGTATTTTTGTTGATGATGATGATGATGTTGAGGATGAAGTGTTGATTCCTATTGCACAACCAGCTTTACCTTTTTGGCACCTACCACTACATCACCTACAACTGAGCATCCTCAAGCAACATCTTCTGTACATGCTGAAAACGAAGAAGAAGGAGAAGTTTCTAGAGTTGCAGCTCCTTTGCACATTCAAAAGAAACATCCACCTGAACAGATGATTGGAGATTTGAATGAGAGAGTCACCCGATCCAGTTTATTGCTTCGATTCTCATGCTCACTCGCTTTTGTTGCTTCTTTTGAACCCAAAGATATATCTCATGCATTAACCGATTTAATCTTGGATCAATGCCATGCATGAGGAATTAGAGAATTTTGAGCGTAACAAAGTTTGGAAGCTTGTTCCACCTCCTCCCGATTTTAATATAATTGGAACTAGATGGGTTTTCAAAAATAAACAAAGTGAGGATGGTGTTGTTGTCGTGAATAAAGCTAGATTGGTTGCTCAAGGATTTACTCAAGTTGAAGGTTTAGATTTTGATGAAACCTTTGCTCCTGTTGCTAGAATCGAAGCCATTAGAATTCTTTTAGTATTTGCTGCATCTAAAGGTTTTAGATTGTATCAAATGGATGTGAAAAGTGCTTTTCTAAATGGCTATATTAATGAAGAAGTATATGTTAAGCAACCTCTTGGTTTCGAAAATCCCAAATTTCCTGATCATGTGTTCAAATTGTCCAAAGCCTTGTATGGATTAAAACAAGCCCCTAGAGCATGGTATGATAGGCTAAAAACCTTTTTACTTGAAAAGGGGTTTACAATGAGAAAGGTTGACAAAACTCTCTTTTTACTCAAGCAAGGCAATGATCAACTATTCGTCCAGATTTATGTTGATGATATTATTTTTGGTGGTTCCTCTCATGTTTTAGTGTCTAAGTTTTCAGAAACCATGAGAAAAGAATTTGAGATGAGCATGATGGGTGAGTTAACTTACTTTTTGGGACTGCAAGTCAAACAAACGAAGGAAGGTACTTTTGTTCATCAAAGTAAGTACACAAAAGATTTGCTTCATCGCTTTGGGATGGAAAATTGCAAGCCGATCATGACACCCATGGGAGGCACTTGCACACTTGATCCGGATGAAGATGGTGAGATTGTTGATCAAAAGGAATATAGAAGCATGATAGGCTCTCTGTTATATCTCACTGCATCAAGGCCGGATATTCAATTTGCTGTGTGCTTGTGTGCTCGTTTTCAAGCTTCTCCACGTGTTTCACATCAACAAGCTGTCAAGCGGATCTTCAGGTATCTTCATGGAACTCAAGATTTTGGCATATTGCTTTCTGCTTCCTCATGCATTAGTTTAAGGGCATTCTCTGATGCTGATTTTGGAGGTTGTAGAATTGATAGAAAAAGCACATCTGGCTCATGTCTTTTCTTGGGTGATTCACTTATTGCATGGTCATCTAGAAAACAATCTTCTTGCACAATTAATCATGAATCAATATGTGTCTCGCCGCTAGTTGTTGTTCTCAAATTCTTTGGATAGTAGCTACACTTAAAGATTATGGGGTTAACTTGGATAGTGTTCCTCTGTTGTGTGATAACACTAGTGCAATATGCATTGCTAAGAACCCTGTGCAACACTCTAGAACAAAACACATTGAAATCAGATTTCACTTTCTTAGAGATCATGTAGAAAAAGGAAATATTGTGCTTCAACATGTGGATACTGAACATCAATTGGCAGACATCTTCACAAAACCTTTATCCTCCTCTCGTTTTGCTTTTATTCGGGGAGAACTTGGGTTGGTTCATCCAATGGGACATTTTTTAGGGGGAGTTTTTGAAGCTTTTGTAATATTTTGTAACATATTTTTTTTGTGTTTCTTAATTGAAAAACAAAAAAAAATTGAAAAACAATAAAAAGTACTGAGCATTGTATTTCATACACATATGTCATTTGAAGCCATGTTTATGTTACAAGGTTTTTGCAACTTCTTATTTATACATATATGGTGTAGTTTATATCATGACTTTTTAAATGGAATGACAACTTGAATTAAATCTTGACATGGTTGAACTTTCTTGGCTATCTTTATCCTGCTCGAAAAAGTGTTAAATCTGAAAGCTAAGTGCTAAAGCAAAAAATGATTGTTGATAAAAGCAAGATCAAGGTTATGTACTGTCGCACTTCTTCTTTACGAGACTGCTTATCATTGCACTTTGATATGAACTTGGAAGAGGTTGTGTATGACCGAAACCATGAAACCTTAAGCTTGTGATTGCTTGGCATGGTTGAAAAGTAAGGCTGATGGTGCATGTAATTCCTTGCAATTGTTATTGTTGCAATCAAAGTAATGAATCAGTTTTTCAAAGCACAAATAAAGTGCACAAAAATTCAATGTTTTCAGGTTTCAAGATTGTTGAGAAAGGGAGATCATGCCATGCAAAAAAATCGTTAATAGTACTTGATTTCTAGTTATGCTTACTCTACATTGTTTATGTGTAGATTTGAGGGTGCAAGTACTGTTGATAGCATGACTTGGTGATCAAGTTGTTCCATTTGTGCATGATTCATAATGCTCAGTACATAAAAAAAGGGAAAACAACAACATAAATGGGGAGAAGTTTCTCTTTTATTCTCTTTTTGCATTCTTGATGAATCCATTGTCAAAGGGGGAGAAATTTTAGAATCAAAGGGAGAATTTTTTGTTACACATTGCACATTCACACACACATTTCTTCTTTCTGTTAGGGGGAGTTTCTCTTTGTCATAGGGGGAGTTTTCTTTTTAGATAAGGGGAGATTTTGTTTCTTCTTTGTAGGGGAGATTTTCTCTCTTTGTCTTTTGGTCACCTTGTTTGTCTTTTTGTTTTATAAACCAAATTTCTTACATCTGTTCTTGTGAAGTGAATGCCAATGTTCAGGTCCAAATGGTGTTGCCAATGTTTTCATCAAGGGGGAGATTGTGAAATCATGTGATGAAAACTTGGTTGAATGGTGAAATTGGCACTGTAAAGTGACTTTGGTTATAGCATGTGTGGTGCTTGTGCATGTGCTATGGTGATATGTTTATTATGCTGGTGATAGCATAATGGTTTTACTTGATGCAATGCACTCGTGTGAGTAGTTGCATGGATTAACCTTGAGTCAAGTCGTGGACTTGTGCTCGGACTCGTTTTTGTTTATTCATGTGCAGGTGTTGCTCGAGGGCGAACGTGGTCGATGACGTGACTGGAACTAGGTTCATGGAGGAACTGAGGTTCGAGACTAGGTTCAGGGAGGAACCGAGGTCTTGGTGGTCAAGGATGTCATGCGGGACGTTTGGGCTAGAGAACATGCACATGGAGGCTGGTTAGTCACGTATTTGCAGCAGGTGGGCTGTTCATGCGTGCAAGGAATTGTTTTCGCCATGTTAATATGTTGAGATAGATACGAACTCTTTCCCATGTTGGAAGTGGAGTTGTATTCAATCTCTCTGTTCTTGCATGCGTGCAAGAGTTGTTTTTGGTCATGTTGGGCAGATTGAGATGAATATGAACTCTTTCCATGTTGGAAGTGGAGTTGTATTCAATCTCTCTGTTTGCTCAGATAAATAGGTGGAGGTGTCCCCTGTTTATTGTTGAGCGTTTTTAGGGTTTTCTGTTCCTGTGCTGTGAGCAAGGTTTTAGGGTTTGTACTCTTGTGTTGGAGTACTTTAGACAATGAAATAAAAATCAATCTTCCAAAAAGTTATTTCTGGCGGCTGTGCATTGTGAGAGAAGTTTTTCTGGTTCTAGGGTTTAGACCTTGATCAAGCATACATGCCAAGAAAAGCTTCAAGACCATCATGGTCAGAGCATCGTGAGAAGTTTAGTCCGGCGTAAGTAATTTTGTCTTGGTCCGTCGCTGCATCTGAAGATTGGTCCGTCATAGCTTTTGAAATCAATTTCCATCATCATCTGATTTTGTAATCTTGTTTTTAAGTTTTGTCCGTCACTGGTCTGATTTGGTCCGTCGTTATTAGATCGGAATTTGTTTCAGCTGTCTTGCAAGGGACATAACTCTAGATTCGTAGGTCCGATTGAGTTGATTCTTTTTGGGTTAGCTTTGGAATCAAGTCTAGTTTCTACAGTTAAAATTTCACATCAATCCAACGGTTGGATCTTCGGAATTATCATTTTAGTGAACATGTGTTAGGCTGTTTTCATTTTGTCCGTCATACACATATCAGAGGCGAAGTTTAGTCCGTCATACACATGCAACTCCTTTGCTACAGTAGAAATTTGGTCCGTCATACACGTGCAACTCTCTCGTCCGAGGCGAAGTTTGGTCCAAAGATACATGTGCAAATTTGGTCTGATGCAATAAGGTTCTTGTTGAATACAAATTAAGCAATCTGAGTTTGTTTGGGGTGTTTCAAAAGGCAAAAATTTGATTTTAGCTTCCGCGCAATCATTCACCCCCCCTCTGATTGCTAGATCAGTATATTTCGATCCTACAAACGCATACATAATATAGATTGAAAAGACAGTAAAACAAATAATAACCAGTAAGTAGATTCATTGATTCTCAAGTAAACCAAGTGTCCATCCTAAGTCAAGTTCTATTATCCACATGGCATCCTGCCATCCCATAACAGTTGTTCATTTTAATTAACTACCCCTTGACTATAATTCCCGAGCATTGCTCAATACCGTGAGCACGGCTATCCGAATAGTTTGTACACTCTGCAGAGGTTATGCACTTTACCCACATGATACAACCATGCACCACACAGGTGAACGATTATAACAAAGCCTTTACGATGCATCCTCTTAACCCAGTGCTACCCACTAAGGTTTCAACACTGAAGGGCTACACCACCACAACAGGGCCCCCCTCTTGCGCCATGTGAGCCACCCCAAGCATGGACTGGTTACCACCACCCGGGTCTCACGCCACCACGATAGCACTCAAGTTAAGCATTTGCAAATTAGTCACTAGGTCGCCCCATAATGCATATGTGGTTGCATGATAGACTCAGGTCAAAGGCTCGCAAGGTTAAGTCCTTAGGATTGATTAAAGCAAGACATACACATACCCTCAGCTCCTATGAGCCCACCCTGGCACACTTGCCCCTTCCACTTGTTTCAATCATAAAGTGATTACCACCGGGTTGGTTACCAAGCACCACGTGCCTCTCACAAATCAACATCGTTGTGTGACCTCCCCGCCACGACAACCCAATCTCTTTGTGTGACCACACATGACTCTCAAATTAACATCATTGTTCCATATTCCATTAGTCAAAATTAATACTCAACATTTCATGTACAAGTGATGACGTGGCATGGCTAAGCATTTCTATTCCGTTCTAACCATCCATGTTGATTTCAATATTAACCAACTATAATGAACCAACCTAAGGTGACAAGTGGATTATGGCATACAAATAGCAAGGTAGGGTGTAATTCAAAAGGGTACGATAACTAATCCCAAAGTTAAGTTAAAATCATATGTACTCATAAAATATCATGCAATAGAGTAAATCAAAATAGCAATTTTGCAAACATGGGTGCAACATGATCAAAGCACAACTTGCCTTGGTTAAGCTCCTGGTCGTGGTCTAGAAACTGTTCTTGAGTTGGTAGCTCCTCCTCCGAAGCGTCGCACAATTCAACGTCTACGCGAATCGAGAGAGAAAGCAAATAAAAACCAAAACCAAAGAGCAAACAAATTCAAAAATTCTAACAAAAGCCACCATTAGAAAGATCTCAATTTTTCAAATTTTTAGGAATTTGAATCACCTTAATTGGAGTTCGTATGCAAAAGTTATCGCGTTTTGAAGTTTTGAAATTCTTGGAAAATACTCTAAAATCATAAATTCCGAATTAACCAATTTATTTTTATAAAGAAAAACCGGACTTTTCCCGCCCAACTGTACGGACGATACGTGGCTAAATCTAGACCGCTTACTCTTGATCCAACGGCTGACACTTACCCGTGCGGTTTATTGTGCACCGAACGACGTGGACGATTACCGAGCGCACGATGACGATCCGACGGTCAGTATTTCTCCCGAGCGGCAATGGCAGTGCGGCGACTTAAAGCCACCGGAGTTGAAGATGATGACTTTGGCGACGGCGCTCCGGTACCTCCCGGCGAAGAAGAGGCCGCTACTCCAACGCGGCGCAAGTCGACGAACTCGAATCCGCAATCCTCTCGGCGGAAGAGGTACCCGACGATGATGGAATCACAGCGCAACCTCTCGGCAACTTCGGCGAGCTCGAACTCCCTTGTGTCTAACTCTTCGACGGCGGCACTTTAGGGAAAAGACGCGGTGGCTCAAGGTGAGTCTCGGGTAGGGATCCGGTGCCTTATATACCCAGCACGGCGCAGCGAGGAAGGAAAGTGCAATGGCGGCGGCGGTGTTCGACTCGGTCACGGCGCGAGGAGATCGACTCGGAGACGATGAGCCCTGACCGGTCGATCAAGATCCGACGGACAGATCGCCGGGTTTTAATATACGCACGGTGATAAAGGCCGTTGGATCGAGATCCAACGGTCCGCATTAATCCCCCTAAATCCCGACCGGCCTGCACAGTAATTGGGCCACGGCCCGACACTGTTCATGGCGATTTTTCCGGCTTTTCCATTTTAAATAATCCGAGAAAATCATTTTATTTATTTGGAGTGGTAAACATACTAGAAAAATTCCAAGAAAAATCTCAAAAATACTTTGGGACATTCTGGATTTAAATAAAATATTTTTATAAAATCTTTATTTTAAGTTTATGTATTTATAATTAATCTTTGTCGAAGGTAATATTCTTTAATTCAAAATAATTCAAATAAATCTCATAAAATCCAAATAAATCCAGAAAATTCACAAAAATCATAAATAGCAATAAAATAATATTAAATAAATAAAAAACCAAAAATTGGGATGTTACATATTAGAAGGAAGTCTTGCCTTGGACAGTTAAGGACTTTTCCTTGCAAGCCTTTGAACTGAGTTACTCGTACAACCACATGTCTGGAATGGGACAGACCTAGTTTAATAGGGTTCTAATATCTTTTCTTTGACACCTCGGGGCGGTAGTTGCACAAGGGTGTAACTGTGTGGGGGAGCGTACCTGTGCTACGGCTTGGTACCCATCCAACAGTATTCGCTTGTTCTAAACTTCGGCTCTGTGTGAGGGAAGTGTTAGAAAGGCCATACTGGGGAGGTTCATAGGTTTAGATGTTAGTTTCTGAAAGACTTTATTACAATCAATCACCTGTGTGGTGAGCGACTGTATCATGTGGGTAAAGTGTACACCTCTGCAGAGTGTGTGTAAAAACTATTCGAATAGCCGTGTCCGCGGTAATGGACATCGCTCGGGGATTACAGTCAAGGGGTAGATTTTCAAAAGAAAATGTGGGATGGGTGGTTGTGTGCCAAAGGCAGATGAATTGAACTTAGGGCTGTGTGCCAAGTATTTGGAAAAGGATTGAGAAATTAATTATTATGGTAATGGTTTTACTGCTTTTAATCTAATTAAGATTATCTGTTAAAAGAAATGCTGCTTTATGCAAAATAACCACTTAAGCCTATCCTTTGGAATAAGCCCTGCATGTAGTAATAGAACTGCATCTGTGCATGACTTGTTGAGTATGTTGTATACTCACCCTTGCTTCAACAAAACCTCAGAAGAAGAAGTTATGCCAACTTGGGAGGAGGAATTCAATGAAGGTCCAGAGAATTTGGGTTGAGCCTCGTCTGTTGCCTGTGGTAGTACGAGGGGTTCATTGACTTACTTTTGCTTCCGCTATTGAACTTGATGTGCTTTTGTTAATTGTAGCCCTGCGTGGTGAAACTTTGTAAGGAGACGATAAGGTCGTGCAACAGTTTATTTTTACTATTATTGATTAAGTACTTTATTATTATTCCGTTGTGTATGATTGTGGTACTTATACCCTGTTTAGCCTGTGTGCACTAGCGTGATCCTAGACTAGTGCAGAATACACAGAGGGTCTGGATTTGTAGATTCGGGTCCCGACACACACGTCCGGTGAGGTGAAGAAACGCCCGTGATAATGGCCGAGCAATAAATTGTCATTAGCGCTTAATTGCGGCCGTTTCCCTCGGATTAAGGATGGGTAACGGCAGGGCATTTGTTCTCCATTACGACGCCGTCACGATGCTTCAGATCTCACTTGATTTGGTGCAATATATTGAGAGATATAAGGATTTGAAGATTTTACTTGCAAGGAGTTGAAGCTCTGAACAGGTGCTGGATGTTTGGGGAAAATGAACAGTACCGATTCTAGAGCGCATGAGATAAAATAGATAACAAGATCTAAAAATACTAGAAAAGATTCTAAAAATCCTAAAGAATAAAATGGAACCCAATAAAATTGGTTTCGCTGATTTTGGATGAATTTTGGAATTTAGATAATTTCGGGACAAATATAATGGATTTGATGAAAGCGCGAGAGATAAAATACCAGAGAGTGTCTATAAATCTTGGAACAATTCTCAAAAATATTAAAGAATATTTGGAACCTAAAGCAATGGGTTTCGAGATTTTTGAAATATTTTGGAACTCAAGTGAAATTTCGAATAAGAACCGAAATTTGAAATTTTGACTTTGCGGAAGGTGAAGGATTGAACTCCAATTTCGGAAGGATATGGATGCCAGGTTAATTAGAAAACTGAGGAAAATCTGAATTTTGAATTAATTAATTTTAAAATAAATTTTTAGAACAACTGAAAATCTGGGATGTTACAAACCTACCCTTGTTAGAGAGAATCTCAACCCCGAGATTCGGACGGAGAAGGGAAAAGATCGGGAAACTCTACTCTCAGATCCTCTTCTCGCTCCCAAGTTGCTTCATTCTCAGAATGGTTGCTCCACTCAACCTTACAGAACTTGATTATTCGGCTTCTGGTTCGACGCTCAGCTTCATCCAAGATTTGGACTGGATACTCTAGATACGATAGGTCTTCTTTTAATTTCATCTCTTCATACGACATCTGACTTTCTAGAACTCTAAGACATTTCTTCAATTGAGACACATGAAAGACATCATGCACACCTGACAACTGTGAAGGAAGTTCCAATTTATAAGCAACTTCTCCTCTTCGGGCAATCACTGGAAATGGACCGATGTAGCGAGGTGCAAGCTTCCCACTGACTCTGAAATGACGCATTCCCTTGAGAGGTGAAATCTTCAAATACACATTATCTCCTAGTGCAAAACTCAAATCCCTACGACGATTATCAGCATAGCTTTTCTGCCTTGACTGAGCTGTCTTAAGATTTTTATGAATTGTGTGGACTTTCTCTTCTGCTTCTTTTAGGATATCAGGTCCAATAATTTGACCACCATCTGCTTCTTTCCTGTACAGGGGTGTTCGACACTTTCTCCCATAAAGAGCTTTGAACGGTGCCATTTTCAAACTTGATTGATAGCTGTTGTTGTACGAAAATTCTGCATACGGCAAATTCTGATCCCAAGATGAACTGTATGTCAAAGCACAAGCTCTCAGCATATCCTCGAGAATTTGATTCACTCTCTCTGTCTGACCATCCGTTTGTGGATGATATGTAGTGCTGAAATTTAAATTTGTACCCAAAATCTCATGCAATTTCTGCCAAAACCTTGAGGTAAACTGGGATCCTCGATCTGACACGATCTTCTTTGGCACTCCATGCAAACACACAATTTTAGCCATGTATATCTTTGCAAGTTTATTGCCAAAATAAGTTGTCTTCACAGGAATGAAATGTGCTACTTTTGTCAACCGATCCACAATGACCCAAATAGAATCATATCCGGACTTGGTTTTTGGAAGTCCAATAATGAAATCCATTCCAACTTCTTCCCATTTCCAAGCAGGAACCTGCAAAGGTTGTAACAATCCTGTTAACTTTTGATGCTCCGCTTTAACTAACTGACAAATATCACAAAGAGCCACAAATTCAGCAACTTCTCTTTTCATATTTGACCACCAATATTTTCTTTTAAATCTAAGTACATTTTCGTACTTCCCGGATGAATAGAGTAAACAGAATCATGAGCTTCTTTTAAAATCAGATCCTTGATTTCTTTCTAATTAGGAACTAAAATTCTTTTTCCAAACCAAATGGTTCCTTTCTCGTCCTCTGAAAATCCAAAAGATTTTCCTTCCTTGAGACCTTTCTTAATTACTGCAATACCATTGTCATCCTTTTCAACTTCTCTAATTTGATCCTCCAAAGTTGAGTTCACCTCCAAACTATACACACAACCTTCCTTTACTAATTCCAAATTAAGACGTTGGAATTCTTTATGAAGTTCGGGCTGATATTTCTGAACCATAATATTATTACAATAGCTCTTTCTACTTGAGGCATCTGCAACAATATTGGCCTTACCCGGGTGATAATGGATTCCAATATCATAATTTTTGATTAATTCCAACCATCTTCTCTGCCTTAAGTTGAGATTCGACTGAGTGAAAATATATTTCAAACTCTTATGATCTGTGAAAATCTCACATCGATTACTGATAAGATAATGCCTCCATATCTTGAGGGCATGCACAACTGCAGCTAACTCTAGGTCATGGGTTGGATAGTTTTTCTCATGAGGTCGCAATTGTCTTGAGGCATAGGCTATAACCTTTCTTTCTTGCATCAGAACACAACCAAGTCCTTGCTTTGATGCATCACAAAAGACTTCAAAATCCTTTCGAATATCTGGGAGGACAAGCACTGGTGCTGAAGTTAACCTCTTTTTTAATTCCTGAAAACTTCGCTTACACGAATCAGTCCATTCAAACTTCTTCTCCTTCAAAAGTTGAGTGAGAGGTCTTGCTATATTGGAAAAACCTTCAATAAATCGCCGATAATATCCTGCTAGACCAAGAAAACTTCCGATATTCGGAACGGACTTGGGTTGCTCCCAATTTAGCATGGCCTTCACTTTAGCAGGATCAACTGCTACTCCTCCAGCCGAGATCACATGATCCAAGAAAGCAACTTCTTTTAACCAAAATTCACACTTGTTGAACTTAGCATAATGCTGATGCTCTCTTAGCTTTTCCAAAACTATCCTCAAATGATCCTCATGCTCTTTCTTATTCTTAGAATAAATAAGAATGTCATCAATAAAAACAACAAACTTATCTAAAAGCTCCATAAACACCTTATACATCAAATTCATGAAATATGACGGTGCATTTGTTAATCCAAAGGACATCATCAGAACTCGCATAATCCATAACGGGTAGTGAAAGTCGCTTTTGGATATCCTCTTTTCTGATTTTAAGCTGATGATATCCTGATCTCAGATCAATCTTTGAGAACACTTGAGCTCCTTTCAACTGGTCAAATAGATCATCTATCCTGGACAAAGGATACTTTTTCTTTATTGTGACCTCATTCAAAGATCGATAATCTATGCACATTCTCAGACTACCATCCTTTTTAACAAAGACTAGTATGGTCCCCGTACGTTGCAACGGTATCCATACTTTGAATAGCTGTCCTGCTATTACGATAACATGAAACAAGAAAAAAATATGATGCACAAATAATACCTTTGTCAAATATAACATACAATATGATTACAAAAAATATTAGATTGTTTTGTATCGAATATAACATGAATAAAAACAACAAAGTGATGTAGAGCTTCTCCCACCATCGGGATTAGAAGCGGATTTATACACAAAATCAAAAACTATTGTCCATCCGATTCTTAGAGAAACCGGATTTTGCACAATTAGAAACTGTGCCAAATTAGGCCAGTATTGCATCTAAGAATAGCGGATATCAAGCTCCTGGCACTGCACACACACAAAAGCAGCAGCACACACGGGGTTTAAGAAAAGGAACATGATGATTTTAGCACCGCGACGAGGCGACAGAAAGAACAGGTGATCATTTTGTCTAGTATAAGAATAGACATACATCTGGATATTCTGATCTGATCTTCTACATCAAAATTGGGATCAATTACAAGAGCAAGGAAGTCAGACGCCGCGAGATGACGAATGCAAATCAGGCAAATTTTGTGAAACCAACGGCTTGGAGCTTCCTAATCTTCAAGCTCCAGCCTCACAGTAATGTAAGCTCAATTTGAGCCAACGCAGCAGCAGCTCCTAAGCTATCATCCGGTGATTCGTGTCAAAAAGGAGAACGCCAGCCAGCCAAACTCGCGGGCTGGGATAGGAGGAATGCTGAAAGACAGGTGATCCATGGAACGCCAGCCAGCCAAACTCGCCGGCTGGGATAGGAGGAATGCTGAAAGACAGGTGATCCATTGTCTTGCTATCTGTAGTTGCAGCAAGATGCTCGACCCCAGACCAACTTGTCCCACAAGCACAGCATTTGCCTTGGTGACTGGTAATGCGCCGTGTAGTAGCTCTCGAGGCAACCATACTGGCAGAACTTCCAGCTGTGAGAATACTGGACCGGTGTCGTAGAATTGAATTTTTCGACCCATAGCCCCATACTTACATCCACCATCTTAAATAGCTGCAAGGCATCATAAAAAAATAGAACGGTTGATACATCTGATACAAGTCATGCAAAAAGTTATATGTGCCAGATATCAAGCTCACCCTTAAAACTCTGATTGGCATGCTGAGACACGATGAATTTTGCTATGTCACCAGAAATTACATAACCGGGTCCATTTGCGTAAGGAGGGTAGATATCTTCAGGCCACTCCTGCATTAAGTATTTGTAAGAATCACAAGGAACAATGAAGATAGTGGCGCATATGATAGCAACACAAAATGGCTGCAACTTGTACAACACAAATACAAGTTCGTGGTGTTCATGTACAGATAGGCCTAGCAAGAAAAGTCATTCCTAGGTTTGAACTATAACCCAAATCCATCCGCTCAGCCTTTAAAAAGGCAAGAAAGCACAGCTCACGAATTTGGGAGATTAGCTTCCTTGGTTAGGGGAAAAAAATTTGAAGACTCAAATCAGCAGTATAACAAAGACTCACCCATGGGGTTGCATGAACTCTAAAACCATTTTTTTTTTAAAAAAAAGGTGAACTTTCAAAATTGAGCCGATTAATTTGAGGATGTTGTCATTTTTTGGTTAAAATAAAGAGAGCATATTACCTCCACAGTAAGTAACCGCCCACTTTCCATTTCGCAGTGGTCTATGCAAGAGGTTAAGATTCCCCATATATAATGGTTTGCCATCCAAGTTCAACTTGATGTGTCTAAGAACCACATCTACCCTCACAAATGTATCGTCATCGCATTTCATGATGTGTGCAGCTGTCAAGTTTTGGACCTGCAAGTTGATAAGATTAACAGATGTCAGGTTCATTATTCAGTAAACACAGTGCGCTTATTGATGTGCGCACTATTCATGGAAACTAATATCCCTGTGACTTTCATGATCTCCATAGAATATAAGCTCTGTTTGGAGGGCTTAGTTTCTCCTAGAATGACTTGTCAAAAGAGCTACATGCAGGTGATTAAGGTCCTCGCTAATATTCTAGCAGCTTTAAGCTCAAACATAGGCTCTTCCAAACAGGCCCATAGTCACATATCGCCGCTATTGAGATCAGCAACGAGGCCAATGCTAGGCACATAAATATCCAATGATGGGATATAGATTATATGGCCATCACAAGTTTTGGTACAGGCATACAGCTTCTAGTCGACATTGGCAAACAATACAAATGGCAAAAGTGTTACAACATAGAATAATGATAGCAAGTGTGTCTCACCCCATACTCACAAATAGCGATTGTCTTAAGAACTACCAGTTCATAACGATCTATAAATGGCAAAATGACAATATCTCCGAAGTATTCTGCTTCTTTTTTTAGCATCACATTGACCTCTTTCCTCGAATTCTGCAACCACAATTTGTAATGAATAACATCAGGGCAGGCATTCATTTCCTAAAGCATATTTTATTCCTTTTTATGAAATTATAAACATGCAACTGATATCTCCCATCATTGGATAAGTTAATAAGTAGTCATTCAGTGCAAATAGTGATTTTCACTACGATATATCTAACAAAGTATGGATAAATGACAAGGATGGCGAGAATAATCATATCAAGAATTTAAGGCAATGGCATTTCAAGCATGGAGACGAAAAGTAGATAGCCAGCACAGAATCCTCTGCATATAGGTAAGTTCAGTGACTTTCACAAATGTAGTCCACATTTTACAATTTTTGCTTCCATTATTCCAATCTACTCACCGAAAATGCAGAATGAAAATTTGGAATACCTGTAAAGAATCTGAAGATGCTTTGCACTAATTTAGCACGAAGATGTTAAATCATGACCTCAGGTGGAATCAGTTCCGCAAATAACAAGGCTACTACACCCTTTTACCTACACAACTTATTCAGCTCAAACTAATTTCTGGAGTTTGCATCCAGGTTTTTCTCACAGCCATGCGCTCAGCAAAATGATTCGATGCAGAGAGTATTCCAATAAAAAGGAAAACTGGATCTTTTCGTAGTGGTTGGGACCTCCATTTTTCTGACATCTCAAGCACTTGCTGAAGTGAAAAACTGGGATGAGACATAGGAAGAGCAGTGGCATAAACTGAATGGACATCCACATCACCCTTAACAAATAATCCTGTTGCATCTTCAAGAGTGAACCCCTGGAAAAGATCACCTCTACCCATAAGTGTTTCTTCTAAATATAATAACCAAAAAAAAAACAGCACGATGATGTCTAAAGAACATACTGGTCGATAAGGGAAAGAGGTCACATGTCAACCACCAACATATATGTGGAAACCTTCAACTCCAGCTTGTATAGTAAGAACAAATAACCTGTCTTCTACAAAAGGGAATGGCCATGTCATTGTAGATTTCTTTGCACGCCCTATGAACCTCTTCAGCCATGAAGTTGTCTTGGACTCTTTTGTGTCAACAATATCATCACAAATCCATTTCTCACATTTGGCGAGATGTGGGGCTTGACGAGCGAGCGCACCTCGACGGGGGTGAGCGGCTCCCCGAGCACCTCCTCCCGGCTCCTGCCGTCACCGGGGCTCACCCTGGACAGGTCGCGCTGCCTCCTCCCCATTACCTCCATCATGATCCCGTGCGCGCTCACCGTCCGAGGCGGCTCCTGCCCTAGCGGCGTGTGCAGCCGTACGCCCCTCCGCCGAGCCTTCTCCTCCTTGGTCAGAAGCGGCGCCTTGCCCGTCCACGGCCGCGGCATGGTCGGCGGCGCGAAGGGCAGGAACGCGGGCTCCCGGATGGCGAGCGGCGTGGCGCGGGGCGCCTCGGAGTAGCTGAACTGCGAATCGGAGAGGCCCTTGGTTCGATCCACGCCGAACGCTTCGAGCACCTGCTAACGGGGGCGACCAGATCCGTGAGAGGCGGCGGCGAAGGGATCGAGTGATGGCGCGAGGGGGGTAGAGGTCGGAACAATGCCTTACCTCCGCGAAGGATTTGGCATAGGCGTCCTCCATGGGCGCCGATGCCGATGCGGGAGCTTGGGAAGGGGGAGGGGGGAGGGCGAGACGGAGGCGAGGGTGATCGGGGCGAGGAGGAGATTGGCGCGAGGATTGCGTCTGGGGAGAGGAGGCTGGGGGCGGCGCGAGCACATTAGGGCGAGGAGGCTGGGGGCGGCGCGAGGCGCGAGGAGTCCAGACGTTTCGTTTCTTGCGCACAGTCCAGACGTTTCGTTTCTTGCGCTATTTATTCGCCTGTTTCGTTTCGTTCCCTGTGCATAGTCTACGCGCTGTTTCATTCGCCTGTTAATTAAGGAGCAACAGTAGAAGAGGTAATTTTGATGAAATAACGTAGGAAGAAACTCTCATTTTATATAGTAGAGATTACGGAGAACCCCAAAGTGATGAACTTGGTCTTATAAATCCTTTCTCCTGCAGTTCTTCAATCTGTTTCTTCATCTCTGCTAACTCATTAGCAGGTAGCCGGTAAGGCCTTTTTGAGATAGACGTTGTACCAGGTACAAGCTCAATAATAAACTCAATATCCCGGTCTGGTGGCATATCAGGCAAATTTTCTGGGAATGCATCTGGGTATTCATTCACTATGGGCACATTTTCCAAAGATGCACCTTTCAGACTGTTCAGAGAACCATTCTACTTTGAGGAAAGATTAGACAAGAATTCTACCCGAATTCCGTCTAGACTGGTAAGGGTAATAGACCGATTAGCACAATCTATCTGACTTTTATGCTAAGATAACCAATCCATCCCAAGGATTACCTCTATACCCTTGGTATCCAACAATATTAGGTTCACTAGGAATTTTACCCTATTTATAACTATATCCATTTTTGGGCAAACAGCAGTAGTTCTCAATTCTTTTCCAGAAGATTGAACTAATAAAGGATTTTTAAGCTGAACTGTACTCCAATCATGCTTTTTAACTACATACTATGATATGAATGAATGCGTAGCACCAGAATCAAACAATACTAAAGCAGGAACTGAATTGACGAAGAACTTACCATACAACACATCAGGTGCGTCCTGAACTTCTTCTGCTGTGACGTGATTCACACGTTCTCTTCCAATGGTGCGAGGAGTACGCGGAGTCTGCGGCGTTCCTCTTCCCTGAGCTGGTGCTGGGGCACGGGCTGGTGTGGATCCCAAGTTGAAGCGAACTGGGGTCACAGCTTGATGCTTCTGGGGACAATTGTTGGCATAATGTCCCAATTCCTTGCAGTTGAAACACTGGATACCTACTGTAGCTGTGTTGCACTTCTAAATCTGACCTCCTGGATTGCTAGGAGGGGTTTGAGTGAACTGGCGCTGAGCTGGAGCGGGAGTCCTGGGAGCACTAGAAACTGCTGGTCTGATAGACTGAGGTTGAAAGAAACGTGGCCTAGAACTGCTGGCGCTATGATGAGCCTGAAAAGCCATCTTCCTCTTCCTGGATTCATAAAGCTGACTTTGAGCATCCTCCTGGACCAAGGTTTTGTTCACCATGTGCTGAAAAGTGGGGAAATCATTGGAGACTAGCTGCACTATGAGATTCAGGTCAAGACCCTCCATGAAGCGCCAGATTTTCGCTTCATCCGTGGCAACATCCTCAGAAGTATATCTGGACAGCTGGGTAAATCTGTTCAAGTATTCAGAAACTGACAAATTGCCTTGATGCAAGTTATGGAATTCTCTCCTTTTCATTTCCATGATACCCTTAGGGATATGAGTAGCACGGAAGGCTTCTACAAATTCATCCCAAGCAATGGATTGAGCATCTGCATGGGCTGCTTGGTAATTCTCCCACCAACTGGCTGCAGTGCCCATAAGCTGATGGGAAGCAAAATGAACACTTTCTAATTCATCACACTGAGCTAGGTAAAGCTTCTTCTCAACTTCTTTGAGTCAGTCATCAGCCTCAAGGGGGTCAACTGATCCGGCAAATGTTGGGGGTCTGGTCCTCATAAACTCCCCGAACTTGGACTGCCGGGGCTGAGCTGCTGCCTGAACGGGGGCTGCTTGAGGTGGGTTCAGAGCATTCTGAGCTAGGGCTTGCAAAATCTGAAGTTGCATGGCCATCATCTGCTCCATATTGGGCGATTGAACTGGCGGTGGGGGTGGCACTGGTTCCTGCTGTGCTGGAGGTGGCGGTACTTGGTTACCTTCCTGAAACTGCTGCTCTACAGGAACTTCATCTTGATATTGCACTCTGCCACGGCCACGACCACGACCACGACCACCTCTCCTTCCTCTGCCACGACCTTTGCTTGGGTTCTCCATCTTCAGCAGAGAACTAGAAAAGCACAAGAAAAGATGGGAAAGTAAAGATAAGGAAATAGGGAAACTAAATAGCATCCACCAAGACAAAAGCACAACCAACAAAAGAAAACACCAATTGAAATCTTTATTTAAATCAAAATAGTTTTATTAAGATGGCTGTATCACAAATGCTTAGAAGCATGATACAGTCCATCACACATATTTATTAACATTCTAACGTAGACAAAAAGGTGCTACTGACAAAACTAAAACTAACTACTCCCTTCACCCTCCTTAGGAACACGAGGGGAAGGGTCTTTTTCACTAGGCAAACGAGGTAAAGAAAGGCATCTACAAATTTTGAAATAAGACAAAGTCAGTAAACAAATTTTAAATAGAGGATGAGGTAAGGACAAGAAGCTAAGATAGAAAAGATAGAAGCGGAGGAACTTAAAATTTTATAAGTATATTTTTATTAAAAATATTAATCCTTAAGGCTTTGCCATTCTAACTAAGTTGCATCCTACAGTCGTCTAGGCTTTGATGCCACCTCTGTGGGACCCTAGATTTACCATCCGGAGTCTCCTGTGTATTTCTGTACTAGTCCCAGATCAGTAGCTAGTACACACAACAAACAAAGGATGAATCATTACCGAATGAACTAAGTAATAGCATAAATATAAAGTACCGACCACATGGCTATTTATTACATCTTCGGTCACATGACCGAGTTCACGAGCGAAACAAAAAAACAAGATAAAACCCAAAAGATGCCACAGTGATTTACTAGGAGCGACGCTTAGTTATCTTGGCGATCTTCAACGAACTCCTCATTATAGAACTCATTGTCTTCGATCGCATCTTGGTAATTCTCGATGACAAAATTTGTGTAGCATGTGAGTACAAACGTACTCCGCAAGTATGGGAAATTATGCAACATGTAGGGCTTTCCAAAGAGAGGCTTAATATGGTTCATTTTGCACAAAGCAAATTTTATTAAACAATACATGTATAATTTTTGTAGAGTAGTTTTATCAATTATTTGTAACATTTGAATTTATATATACTCTGGTGAAGGTTCTATCCACCAATCACTAGCTAACAGGCTCTAACCTCCACAATTTGAAATGATCAGGGTTGCATCCACCCTATGGCTCCAACCGCCAAAGACACACCCGAAAGTTCCATCCATTCTCGGATTCCCAAAACTCATTTTTTTAAAAGAAAACATAAGACTACCAATGTGAAAGCATCCTTTGCCGCCTTTGACCGTAGGCACGGCTATTCGAATAGTTTATTAATACTCTGCAGAGATTGTACACTTTACCCATAAGACATGATCGACTCTTGGTGCCATGCAATTAACACACTTCCTTTGGTGTGTCGGCAGAGAGATCATGACAAGGCCTTTACAATGTATACATCTAACCCGGCTCACCCGCTGAGGTTTCACCGTTGTTAGGGTTCCATCCACCCAGTACAGAAGCCCCCTCTTGCGCTGTGTGGGAACATACGACTTGCCTCCATCCGGCACCCACATTCCACCATCTAGTGAGTCTAAGTTAGGTTTCTACAAATTATTCAGCCAGGTCGTACCCATTTTGACATGTGGTTGTACTGTTGAGCTTAGTTTCGACAATCACAAGCATCGGTCCTTAAATTGATTAGGGCGGCTTTCACAAACCAGAACCAGTGCTCCATCCGCACCCGCCCGATAAATTCCGCCCCAATCTAAACCATTTTTATTTTATTTTTATTTTACAATCACAACAGCAATCACCTTGCTACAGTTTCGATAAAATATATTTCAACAACATTTTAGAATTTATCCCACCATAGGCATTTTGATCAACATCAATCCTAAGCACAGTCTATCGTACTACACAAGGTTAATCACATAATACATGATTTCATGATTAAATCTTAAGGTTACAAAGGCATGGTAATCAAACAACAATGATGTCATTTCGAAAATGAGTATAACTAACATCCTATATTTTAACATCATCATTTTATATAAATAGCCATGCATGTTGCAAACATTTTATAAAAACAGTTATAAACAATGGGATCAACGTGCGTCAAGGAGACTTGCCTTCATCAACGAAGTGTGCTGCGTTGTTCTGAAGGTCTTCTCCATCGTCGGCAACGACGACCGCTTCTTCGACTACGCGCAAAACGGTGCATGAAATGAATAAAATAAAATAAATAGAAACTAAAAATTATAATAAAAATACTGACAGATAGAGAACGAATTTAGATGAATTTAGAAATTTGAATGAGCTCAAACGGAGTTCGTATGAGAAAGAACGGGCTTTTCGAAGTTTCGTCAGAAAAGAAAATCGAGTAAAAACGAAATCGCACGGTAGAGATGCTACAGTGCTCGGTGCTACAGTACCCCCTCTCGAAGCTACAGTACCACCATGGCTGCTTTAGCAGAAACAAAAAAACTACGGTTTGCGTTGGTGAGGGAGGAGATGGAGAGGTTGTAGAAGGTGAGCACCGGATAGATCTCGTCGATGCGAATCCAACGGTGGTGCCGGAGTTTACAGAAGATGATCAAAGTGCCTGCAATCGACGCCGGAAGCGACGAACAACCCGACGAAAATTTCTTCGATTCTTCCAAACCGCTGCATCAAAATAGAAGTTTCTTGAGGGCTTTTGCTCCTTGCAAAGAGGGGCTCAAAGTGACACGGTTGGTTTACCCGGAAACTAACCGGAGCAAAAGATGGCTCGCGGTGTCTTTAGAGAACGCCGGGCGTCGATTTTCTCGAGTTTTGGAAAGGGAAACAATACTGAATTAACGAGGCAAAGTGAGCACGGGATAGAGGACGTCGATACGCAAATTTTGAGTACCCGCACGTCCGGTGAGGTGAAGAAACGCCCGTGATAATGGCCGAGCAATAAATTGTCATTAACGCTTAATTGCGGCCGTTTCGCTCGGATTAAGGATGGGTAACGACAGGGCATTTGTTCTCCATTACGACGCCGTCACGATGCTTCAGATCTTACTTGATTTGGTGCCATATATTGAGAGATATAAGGATTTGAAGATTTTACTTGCAAAGAGTTGAAGCTTTGAACAGGTGCTGGATGTTTGGGGAAGATGAACAGTACCGATTCTAGAGCGTGTGAGATAAAATAGATAACAAGATCTAAAAATACCGGAAAAGATCCTAAAAATCCTAAAGAATAAAATGGAACCCAATAAAATTGGTTTCACTGATTTTGGATGAATTTTGGAATTTAGATAATTTCGGGACAAATATAATGGATTTAATGAAAGCACGAGAGATAAAATATCAGAGAGAGTCTATAAATCTTGGAATAATTCTAAAAATATTAAAGAATATTTGGAACCTAAAGCAATGGGTTTCGAGATTTTTGGAACTCGGGTGAAATTTCGAATATGAACTGGAATTTGAAATTTTGACTTTGCGGAAGGTGAAGGATTGAACTCCAATTTCGGAAGGATATGGATGCCAGGTTAATTAGAAAACCGAGGAAAATCCAAATTTTAAATTAATTAATTTTAAAATAAATTTTTAGAACAACTGAAAATCTGGGATGTTACAGAAGGGTAGGGGAGGCTGATGAAAGTAGGGACTAAGAGCATCTTTAATGGTGCCACTTCAGTTAGCTATAAGAGTGTCATCTCAGTATTTTGCTTAGGTGGAAGAGAGAAAATGAGGAGAGAGATATAGACCGGCTACTAATGTATAGCCAGACTATAACTGATTCCAAGGCACTTATTATGTATTACATGTGGGCCAATATTTAATTTTATAGACAATACTATAGCTAATCTATTGGAAAGATTATCTATATGCTATCTATAGATGATATGGACATTTCTTATAGCTAGTACCATTGGAGATGCTCTAAAGGAGGCAACCGACAAGAGAGAACAGGGAGCAATACTAACCAGGTTATACAAATCTTCAAGCAATCATATGGTAATTAATCGCATCTATTATTCATTAATATTTAAATATTTAGGTAACTTTAAAATAATAATGTATAGAAGCACCTCATGAGATGTGGTGGATTGGTTGCATGTTATACAGATCCGCCAAAGGAGAGAAAATTAAAGAACCTCTCGAAACGCTCAATGTTAATAAGTTATTCATTTAGAACATTTGAGTTATTTTCCCCTAAAAACAAAGTAGGCCCAGTGTTGAAAGAGAAGGAAATTTAAGTTATACCACTCTACAAATACCCCAGAAGTTTTAAAAGAACAAGTTTGTCGTCGACTCTTGGGGGGATTCCTGCAAACCCAGGCCTTATTTGTCCCTGTGGCATCTATGGCTAGTTCAATTGTGTAAGGAGATAGAAATTTTGTTACGAAAATTCTGATTTTCTCCTTGGTAAGTGTTTCATGGACCTGGTTCTGGACTGTCGGTGGTCACTTCGAACTTTGGTCTGGCCTTAGCCCAGCATGGACAACGCTTGTGTCATGTGTATGTGTGTTCGTGTTAAGCTGGACTTCGCACTTTCTCAGTGAACAGTTTTGGTGCGGCCCATAAAGGAGAAAAGTTAAGCAACGGAGGAGATCAGCCTACAAAGTGTTCTTTTTGAAGGTAAGGCATGTGCCAAAAGAAAACCACACTTTGAACATCAGCAACGAAAATTAAATCACTAACAGAGTTGATGGATCACCAATAGAGTCTTTTCTTTCTTTTTATAAGTAGTAAAATACTTTATTAACGACCATGTAAACCGATTTCTAGTATGCAGCAAATAGTTAATTTGAACACACCAACACGACATTTTACAATAAGAGCCTCATAAAAGCTCTCTGTACTCCCTTCGTTCCTTTTTCTCGTTTTCTTATTTTTTTAGGGTATCTGAGATTCGATTTTGATCATGTATTTTTATAAATTTATATTAATATGTCCTAATAAAATTATAGTAATTTTTATACAACCAGTGTAGATAGTTTTCTGGTCAAATATGTAGTTCTCACTTCTCAGTCTTAGATCTGGATGATGCTCTAGTAGATACAAATACACAAACCTTGAGGGCGTATGCGCAAAACGGCTAAAAAAATGTGCTGGACCGACCACTGAGGCGGGAGCGAGGCGGGAGCGGGAGCGGGGAGCGGCGGGACTGCGGGAGAGCTCGCGCTTTAACTCTCGTGCCCAAAAGAGCCTCATAAAAGCGTACTCCCAGACCCAGAGCTTGGTCTGCGTCCAACACGCGTCGGCAATCTAGCCTTCCTTCCGACAGGTGGGTCAGAACACGTTTGGCCCACAGGTCAGTGAGATATATATCAGGAACTCGTTGTGTTCTTGTGTTTGACTGCTTTCTGAAGCAAGCAGCTGCAGCACACAGACCCAGCTTGTACCATTTCCCCAAGGACATCTCTTTCGCCTACGCTTGAGGTGCACCCGTGATAGCGACTTGGTCACTGACGCTGGGACCCACATGAGGTATCTTTGTCGTCCTATGGTGGCTTGCGACTAGTGAGTGTAAGTGTGGTATATAAGATCAATCCTAATACTCATATAACAGTTTCTTTAGCATGATTCATAGGATTAATGTTTACGTAAAAAGAAGATTAAAAAAAGAGAGAGAAAGAAACTATTTCTTGCATGAGAAATAGCTTAGGTATACAAATTAAAGAAAGATATAACAAAAACATGCATTGAAAATAGGAGATTTGTATCCAATTTCATTCTATATCTTACATGATATTTATTTGATATTCTTTATGTATTTATGGTAAGATATAAAGGGTTGAAGGGTAGTATCTAGTACTCTTTTCGTTTTTTTATAAGACGTATTTTGATTTTTCACAAGGATTAAGGTTGCGTTGAAATTGAGAAATATACGAGAAAAAATGACTTAGATGCCCCTACTTAATTGTTTTGGAAGATGAAAAATATACTTTGTATGGATGGTAATAAATAAATGTATATGGATGAGAGAAAATAAATAGGAGTATAGAAAGAAAGATCTCATTATATCTACATACAAGCGTTACATTTGTAAACAAAACCATTAAAGAAATATGCTTTATAAAAAAAACGGAGGGAGTACTATTTATTGATGATGTGGATGTTTTTAAATACAACTATAGAAGGGTAACTTGACGTGTCCCCGTAGCATTTTTCTGCTTGAGAATCGGATGACAGGTGGCGTTCTGCCGAAGCAAATGCACCAAGCGCCAAAACCGTTAGTCTGAAACTGAATGGGAATAAACAAAGGAGTTTTCTTTTCGCTTCCCTCTTTCAGCCGCTCGATTCTTCAGCCCACTCTTCTGTTTCAAATTTCGAAGCTGTTGCATCTACTCGTCGTTGCAGCGCAAATGACGATTCTAGCCCTTACCCCCGTGTCATCTCACGCTTATCTCTTTCCTTTTTTTTTTGGAGCAGACGAATCCATGTGTTGCCGTACGCGTTGTCGTTTGGTACCGTGCTTAGTTTATAATATGCTCATCACTCATGGTATAGTATAAACCAAACTCGACGATGAAGTCATGTTATTCTAGGAGAGCCCTATTGTTATTTGCATTGTATCTTTA
The DNA here is from genome assembly GCA_036346375.1 of Guadua angustifolia. Taxonomy (NCBI): domain Eukaryota; kingdom Viridiplantae; phylum Streptophyta; class Magnoliopsida; order Poales; family Poaceae; genus Guadua; species Guadua angustifolia. The sequence goes on along the minus strand of CM070514.1, from coordinate 24,507,491 downwards.
CTGCACATCATAAAAAAGGAAGTGAGATTGTGGAATAAGTGTTATATTTTTTATTAGTTAATTTATTTGCTATATAATAATATTTTTAGTTTTTGTTAGAAATTTTATAGAGGTGAATGAATAATTTGAGAAGAGATGGGTGGAGAATGGAAAGGTGAAGCAACGCGTCATTCATTGCCACTAGAAAAAATGACGATACACAAGGATAGGTGTACCGAATCAGAATTTTTTTTTATAAAGGATTAAGATCCGGTCTCTACAAAAGCACACATCCGAGTGTTTACAAAGTTCATAATCATACATCTTTAATGAAAATTAAACAAAAGAAGTCTAAAATTAAAAGCAAATTCTATGATTGCTTCTCCATCCACTTTTGGCAAAAATGTCCAACGCCACAACCTCCAATGCTTGACTTGCCAGTCGAATGGTCGCCCTCTTGTCCTCACACTGCAATAGTGCCCAGAACCACATCCAATATGTGGCTTTGAAGATAACCTACATGAAAGAAAAATATTGTTTTCTCTCAAATATTAGATCATTTCGTGTGCACCAAATAGCCCATAAAAGGACAGCACCTCTCACAAGAATCATATTTTTGTCACACTTCTCAATGCCTGTTAACCAAGTACCAAGCATATAAGTCATAGATCTCGGTGGTGATAAACCTGTAGCAATGTAACGTATCAGAACTAGCCTTAGCAAAAAGCATGTTTTTCCGACAAAACAGTGTACGTTTTAGTTATGTGTAAATTGCAATATAATTACACGTCCAAGCAAAACCATCGATCGTTAAACTGACTTAGTTGTTTTGTTGTGCGTAAATTAAAAAAGAAAATTGGTTTGGTTCAAGCGGCCAATAGTAATGGGGGACATATTCATGCAATGTCAATTCATGCAATTCGTATTAATAGCATGATATTTTGAAAAATTCAAACTCAGTATGAATAGTACTTGTTACTGTTTTGGCACTATTCTTTTGCTGTTTGTCTTTTTCATATCTTTCAAATGCGATTGAGTTTCATCTTCAAATTTTGCAGGGTTGTAGAGGTTCACCTCCCTACATGTGGTAATTTTTGAGAATTTTTCAAACTTTCACATGCCATTAGCACGGAATTAGCACTGAATTCACCATTAGCATTGAATATTTCCCCATAGTAATGTTCTCTCTATGTATGTCAAATTGTATTCGAGGCGTTACTTAGGTAGGACTTAGGCTCAGCTATGAGGCAAGGCAAATTTTATGTTAAATTAAATTATTATATCTCGTATTTATGTTTTGTTCATAGTTTCGTAGTGCAGAGATAGGTTATGCTACTACTTTTTTTTATAATGTAATCTCTAAACAAAATGTAAAATGCGAGAACTGTATTACTTGCGCATACACATCCATAGAGAATTCCAGCAACTAAACAAGGTAATAGCCATGCAAAGACTAATGCGAATTACAATGAAGATGGTTAACTCAGAGATAATATTGTTAAATTATTTTAACATAATATTGTCCATGTAAATTACAGAATGGTTCTTATAATAAAAGGTCTAAGTGTAATGGTTGCTAGACTAAAAGATTAAGAATCATAGGTTTAAAATCCATCTCCTCTCCTTTCCAAATATTTAGTTGTGTATTAATTAGTGTTATTAAGCATAAAGCTACAGGAGGGTACTGTCAATGTTTGTTATCGGCAATAATGATTATGGGGCTAGGCGCTAGATCCCAAACTCGATGGTAACACGAGACACGAGTTTATACAAGTTCAGCCCTCACGAAGGAGGTACTACCCTAATCCTGTGTTCTGGGATCATAGGGATCTCGATCTTGATGAGGATCACGATCTCGATCTTAATGTGGTGCGTGTTGATCTATATTGATGTCTCTTTCTAGGGTCCCCCGCTCCCATTATATAGTGGAGGGGCAGAGTTACAAGGACGAATCCTAATCGGTTACAAGGTGAAGATTCTATCTCTAACTTTTCTTGCCGAATATGTTACCTTCCAGCATTATGATCGCATCTTTCCTACTAAGGGTCGGCTACCATCTTCAGGTCTTTCTTGTTGGGTACAGCGGTGGTAGTCCGGGTGGTGCCCGTCTCTATGTAGCCGGCTCGGCCTATCCTCTCTTGGGTGGTCCTCGCGGCCCGCCATGTAGATACCCGGGGTCCATGTATTCCACACGTACATGGCAATGCAATGGCAATCAGTTTCCATGTATGTATTAAAATGCTGAGTTACAGTTAGTTTCATTGAGTCTTAAGAGCTAAAATTATAGTACCAGTGATTAGTGCATGGAGAATTAAAGTGCTAGTTTTATTAAGGGTTAGTGCATGAAAAACTGACATTCCCCTGCCTTCTCTCACAAGAAACTGACTGTCTTCAGTGCAAGAAACTGATGCATTAATTAAAGAAATTGCTCTGTAACGCTTTCCTGGAAACTGACGTTCCTCTGTAACTCTCTCTTTAGTTAAAGAGAAACCTCTCTCCTTGGCTATAAAAGGAGCCTTCTCCTGTACATCAAGTGCATAGAGGAAAGAACAAAGCACAGAAAGGAATAGTATACACATCAAAGAAAAGAATAGAAACTTCATGACTATTGAGGGCAGTGTAAAGATTAAGAAGAAAGAGAGGAAAGAAAAATTGATATACAAGGCATTACTAATATGTCTCAAGGTACGTTTGTGCTTTTGCACATATAGTTTGTGCTTGCACGTATAAAAGATGATTTGTGCTTCTGCACATATAAAAGTTGCTATTAGGCTAAATCAAATTGTGCTAAATGATCTTATAGCTTCTGCACTTCTGCTTACATTTGGTATTAGAGCCATGGTTTTAGCACTTATGATTCACCATAATAATTGTTCTTTTGTAGTATGGTGTAAGCGCATAAGTGAAATTGTATTTGTTCATAGTTTTTCCTTATGCAATTGCGTGATTCATCATAGTAATGTTATTCAGAGTAGTAAAATGTTATTTCTTTTCTAGTATTGTTATTTGGATAATATGAAAGAAATATGTTTACATCTGTCTGTAATATTTAAAGACAGATTTTTTTCTTTCTTCATAAGATCACAACTTATTCTTATGAACATAATTAAAAGCGATATGCTAATTAAATATTTATATTATTGAAAGTATGTTTGTCACCAAAGTGGCCTTGCTTAAAAAGGATCATAAATATTTAGTTGAGCATTTCAATTGTTCATATTCTATTTGATGCTGTTAATTGGAAAATATAATGGACAATTGAGTTCACAAATTGAAACGCTAGGAGGTCGCCCAAAGGTGGACCATTGCTTACAATTGATGATATGAAAGAGATTAATCAATATACTTGGTCAATTTGTTAGTTTATTCAAAGATAGTGTGCACATTGACTTGAGTATAGTTGATTATCTATTAAAGGTGTTTGTTTTAGCATCATTATTGATTCCAGTTGTGTATCTAAATTTCATCCAAAGATGTTTTTAGATGCACACTTAAAGTTTGTGTCAACGATCGGGATCGCCTGACCGCAAAAGTGAAGTGGGATGAGTTGTGTATGCGGGACCCAAAACGAGCCTCACTCACCGGAGGAATTCGGTTGTCATGCTGCTGGTCGAGGGTGGAGAAAAATGAGCAAGACGCAAAGAGTTATACTGGTTTGAACCCCTGTGAAGGTAATGGCTCTACTCCAGTCCTGCTCGGGGGCAAGGAATTTACTATGCTCGAGTACAAGTGTTCGCTCTCTGTCTAGGCCCTGGTGAACTCTACACTACGGTGTCTAATGCTCTGTTGCTTAGATTGTCCTCCTGTCGCCGGTTCTGTTTTAGGGGATTTTATACCCCTCCCGGCCGTTACCAGAAACGGTCGGGAGAGATTCCCGGAGTAGTGCATTGTGCGCATTGGGGACGAGCTGCAACCGTCCCGGATCTGATGCCCACGTCCACCTTAACTCCGGGATTTCCGGTCTTGGTAACTGTCGAGTAAGCGCACGCCTTTAAGCAAAGGTCGAGGTCATGCAGGAGTTGAATCCTTACTCCCCAAGCTCAAGGTCGCGCAGGGACCGTGTGGCTTAGATCATGGTCGAAGACCCTTGCCGCCCGGCCTCGAGCTAGGGGCCCTATTGACTGCGCGTTGACCTGTTAGAGATTTCTCAGTCTTTGACAGCTAGCCCCCGAGGCTCAAGGTCGTGGTAAGTACTTGGGTCGACCTCGAGCCTCACAATATGGACAGAGGGGACGGTCTTCTGGGCACTCCGAACTCAAGGTCGAGGTCAGGCGGAGACCAATGAATGGGCTTCAGCGTCATTACACCTGGCGCCCCTTGAACTTCAAAATTCCAATATGGACATGATCGAACAGCGGAACCGTCCACAACGCCTCGATCCCGCCGCTCAATCCTTAAATGCACCTGTCGAATCGCCATCGGCACGCCTTTTGAGATGGCTTAACTTCCGACCAGCAGCGATCTGGGCTTATAAGACCCAAGCCTATAGCAACTTCGGAAAATTCTCGATTCCTCCGCAACCTTCGCCTTCCAACCTTCTACCCGGACATTTCTTCTCCTCTGGACCAAACATCCCACCATCGCCATGGCCAAGCTCGGGAAGAGCACTTTGTTAGCGGTGAGGATGAAGGAGCTTGAGAGCCTGGGACTGCTGGACCCAGCGACATGGCGGCTGACGGGCGGACAGACCGAGCCGCGGCCACGGGATGACGAGCTCATCAGCACCGAGCACTACATGCTCTTCGGCCTGCGGACGCCGGAGAACGACTTCCTGGCGGCAGTTCTCGCCCAATGCGAGATCGAGCTCATCAATCTGGTGCCGAACTCCATCCTTCTTCTTTCCATCTTCTCCCAGTTGTGCGAGGGGTTCCTTGGGATCCTTCCCACCTCCTCTCTCTTCTTCCGCTTCTTCTCCTTGTTTCGCACCGGGAAGGACCCCGTGGTTGGTTGTTTCTACTTCCGGCTACGGGCAAGACTTCCTTGGTCCTTCCCCAAGATCTGCTCCCGGGACTCCCTCGGCCCATGGACCGAGCGGTGGTTCTATCTGAAGAGGGGTGAAGACGGCGCGCTGGCGTACGATGGGACCCCCGTCACCAAGAAGAAGCAGACCCCAGAGGCGGACGACCTGGAGATCGACCAGGAAGCCATCGCTGCCATCCACATCTGCGCCTCGCGTGGCCTCATCGGGCAGGCCATTGCCAACGATTTCCTAAGGAGCCGTATTCCCTCTGCAGAAGAGGATACACCCATTCTTCGAGATCAAAGGCCGCGACGACCCGACCCGCGAGGGCACAACTGGTAAGTTTGCCCGCTCTGGAGTTTGCTTGAGTTTGATCTTAGGGTTTCCTTGATGACTTTGCTCTCCCAGCAACGTCGAAGGAATCCTGGATCGCGGTCAGGATGAACGAGATGTTCGGGAAGGCGGCGCATGATTACGCCATCGATGACCTCATCCCGAAAAACGTGCTGCGTCGGAAAGCCGAGGTAAGCGACCCTGGATCAGGTCTTAACCCGTGAATGCCTAGGGCCTTCCTTGATCTTTAGATGCATGTGCAGGACAATCAAGAGTTGTCTGAAATGGCGAAGAGGATGCTTCCGCTGCCTAGGGCGAACAAGGGCAAGAAAGCGAGAAAGAGGCCGCTCCCGGACAGAGCAAGCGGCCGGGAGCCAAAGAAGCAGCATGTCGAGTGGGGCGACCTCGCAATGGTGAGTTTCCATTGTCGAGCCCCCGAGCACTTTGCTCGTGCACTTTCGCTCTTTGACATTCCCTTCTCCTCGTAGCAGCAAAGCGCTGCGGCCGCCACCAGGACTTGGACAGAGGAACCGGAGCCACCGTGGGCTCCGAGGTCTCAAGCTCGAGGCTCCCGAGGAAGGGACGCCTCTTCACCCTCGGGACGCCAAGATCCTCGCCAGCCCCCTGCGAGGCGGAGGCTGCAGACTCAGATACACCATTATCTCTTCGCCTACTAAATCTTCCCCTCTGCCTCTAGCTTAGTAATCTTTCTTTATCGTAGACCTTGAGTGCTCAAGCTCAACGCTTGCCCATCTTGACAATGACTGTTGTCCACGGCAAGTCCGAGTCCGAGGAGGAAGAAGAAACCTCCTACGTGCTGGCGCCCCACTGGCCCTCGAGCGGGACACACCCCTTCAAGGCCCCGAAGCTGGGTCGCGGTTGGCAAGTTCGACCAGGGGGTCGATGCCTGGTCGAGGACGAGGTCTTGCCCGCGGCCAGTGAGGACAACGCCGCCGGCACCATGGATGCCAAGGACAGCGCCAACCCGCCTGAGGCCATGGCAGAAGATGGAGCCCGGGATGCCTCGGCCACGGCCGCTGAGACCACCCAAGCCACACCTGCCAAGGTTGCCTTGACCGTCGAGGTCGGGACGCCCCCGGTCGTCGAGGCTGATCATGCCTTGGTTGGAGCGAGAACGGTAGGTCGTGTTAAGGACCAGGCCAAGACCTCCACGGGGGAGGGGACAGAAGACGCCCCGACCGCGGAGGACGAGGCGAACGCAAATGCCGGGACCAAGCCCGGGCGGATGATCCCCCCTGGGGAAGCGGCTCGAAACGAGGTCGCCCCCGGCGGAGTGCCCGAAGGTCCTTGCCCAAGCAACCCAGTGGCGGTAGAAGACAACACCGCACTAGGGCCGTCGGGTAGCAGACCCGTTGAGTATACCCATGCAAACTTCGAGGGCCGGCTTAGGCAGGTACCAAGCCTCCTCATGCTCTTCGTCGGGTGTCTCCTTTTCTTCCTTCTTCTGACAAGGGCTATGTTAATCTTTCGAACCCCACAGGCAATTGGCTCTGTCGCCCAAGGGCTGCAAGGTCTCCAAACGCACGCCGACGCGTTGAGGATCTTTCTCGACGTGGTGGAGGAGCGGGAGGCATAGCGGTTCAAGCTCATAGAGACCTTGGAGGTCGAGCAAGAGGAGGCTGCACAAAAGGTAGCAGCCCACTCCAGCGAGATTGCCGGCCTCCACCAGGCGATGAAGGCGCTCGAGGCCACCCACGCATCCGAGCTCCAGCGAGCCGTCGCCACCAAGCGTGACCATGCACACAAGGCCGTAGAAGAGGAGTGTACGCGGTCGGCCAGGGCGCTCGACGCAGAATGAGAAAAAACCGAGGAGCTGAAGAAGGCCGCCGCCGACCAAGCAGCTGCCCTGGTGAAGGCCTCCCCCGAGCTCGAGGCTAAGGTCTAGGAGCTCGAGGAGAAACTGGGACGGGTGAGCAAGGCGGTGAAGAGCGCCATGGCCCAACTTCAAGATGAGCGACGCCGCGCCGCCGACGCCTCCGCCGAAGCCCTTCGACTCCAACGCGAGTTATCGACCTTAAGGGCTAAGGTCGTCGAGCTCGAGTAGGAGAAGCTCACTCGCGAGATGGCTGACCTGTAGATAGTTTTAGACCTTCTTGCCTGTAAATAGAACTTGTAAGACAAAAGACTAATGGAACAACATCGTTTTGGCAGAAAGAGCTAGTGTCTTTGTTTGCTTAAGAGTTTTTTCGATCAAGAGATTTTTGATTTTTTAGTCATGCACTTAGCCTTTTTTGCCCGTAGTATATCCTCGTCTAGCCCCCGTTGGGACCAAGGTCGGGCAACGCCGGCCTTGGGCGCAAGGTTAGAAACCTACAAAAACCACGACCTGCAAGATCGAGAAGAAATCCACAGGGAGCACAACACAGGCGTACGAGGAAGAACTTAGGGTCAAAAGTGTTAGGGTCGTTTCTAGGCCAGACTTTCAGATCCTGACCACGACTTGTGCCTTGCTCGATGGTCCCAACTGCGGGCTTTGGTTCGAACCCTGGCGCAGGGGGAGCTAGGATGCGAAGAGATTCGGCTTACAAGTAGCTCAACCACTGGGGATGAATTTTAAGCTCACAACGTTCGGACCAGGAGCAAGTGCACTTGTACGCAGGTCGGATTCAAAGAGGCCTCGAACTCAAGTCAGCACAAAGTATGGAATGAAGGAAGGGAGCAAAGACCAATATAACAATTGAATAACAGCTTTATTGAAATTTGAGGTAAAGGCGTTACACATAAAATTTTCGAAGCTGATCAATGTTCCATGAGCTAGAGAGCTCTCTACCATCGGGCATCGCTAGCCAGTAAGCCCCCATGCAATCTGTTGAAACAACTCTATAGGGGCCCTCCCACCGTGCGGATAACTTGTTGGTGTTGGACGAGCCCTGGATTCGTCTTAGGACTAGGTCCCCAACAAGGAGCTCCCTAGGTCGTACCGATCAAGACGCATGTCTACGAAGAGCTTGCAGGTAGTGCATTGATCATAGCAGTGCACGGCATCTTACTTCTTCTGCCAGGGTAAGGTCAAGATACCTTTCTTGCTCAAAGTCGACCTGGTCGACCAAGCTGACCCTAGTAGAGCCTAGCGTGACCTCTGGAGGTAGGACGGCTTCGGTACCGAATACAAGCCAGAAGGGAGTGGATCCCGTTGCTCGGCTGACTGTGGTACGAATAGACCATAAGATAGTGGGAAGTTCGTCCACCCAGGCCTGGCTATGTCGCTCGAGCTCATCTAATACTCGTTTCTTGATGCCTTGAACAATCTGTTGTTGGCGCGCTCTGCTGCTCCATTGCTTTGCGGATGGGCCACCGAAGCATAGCATACTTTGGTGCCAATGTCTTCGCAATAATCTTGGAACAGTTCACTAGTAAATTGTGTTCCATTATCAGTGATAATTCTGCATGGAACCCCATACCTGGTGACCACGAACAAGCGGAAAAACTTGACCACCACACGAGCCGTGATGGTCGAAACGGGCTTAGCTTCGATCCACTTGGTGAAGGTATCAATAGCGACGAACAAGAACTTCCCCCAACCGCCTACGGGAAGGGGCCGAGGACGTCTAGCCCCCAGGTCGAGAAGGGCCAAGTGAGTGGAATGGTCTAGAGTGCATAGGCAGGTTGGTGCGACTTCTGAGCATGGAATTGGTAGGCTCGACAGGCGCGAACGATGTTGCGAGCATCCTGGAGCGCCGTTGGCCAATAGAACCTCATGCGGAAAGCCTTCTCGACCATGGTCCTGAAAGAAAAATGCGCCTCACAGAGACCTGAATGAATGTTGTTTAACAGGTACTTACCCTCCTCCGTGGTAACACACTTCGTCAGGACCCTAGAAACATTCCGACGGTAAAGTTTGCCATCCGCGAGCTTGCCCGACGCTTGATCCTGCTCCTCTCAGCAGGGTCGGACGGAAACTCTCCCCGTGCCAGAAAGTTGTGGATTGGCTTGGCCCATGAGGGAATACCTTCGATGAGAGCGACCGAGGCCCCCTAGTCAAAAATTCAAGGCAACGCCAGGGTCTTCAGGATGACGTCCAGAGGAATTTCATCGTCGGATGACCCGAGCTTGGAGAGGAAATCTGCACTGAGTTGTCCTTCCTTGGCACATGCGTGATTTCCAGGTTTTAGAACCACTTCTCCATCTTGCACGCTTCGGCGAGGTATTTGGCCATGGAATCTTCCGAGCATTGATAGCCTTTGTTGAACTGGTTGATGATTTAGCCGAATCGCCCTTGACGATCAACCGTGCACACCAAATACTTTGCAAGCTCGAGTCCCGCCAGAGAGCTTTTCATTGCATTATTTGTTGCCGAATCAAACGAACCACATACCTCAGTTTGTCGCCCTACGGGGTGAGAATAAGGATTCCAGCCCCCGAGCACTTGAACGATCTTGAGCCATCGAAGTACATGACCCAGGGCTTTTCCTCCCCGACCTCGAGCTCGGGAGCCGGCTGCGATGTCTGCTCGACCATAAAGTCAGCAAGCACCTGCGACTTTGAAGGCCGTGCGTGCCACGAATTGGATGCCAAACACAACCAGCTCCATGGCCCACTTGGCGATGCGACCTCCAGCCTCTGGATTCCTCAAGATCTCTCCAAGCGAGAAGTTGCTCAGGACGACCACGGAGTGAGCCTGGAAATAATGCCGGAGCTTGCGCGAAGCCATGAGGAGGGCGTACAACAACTTCTGGACCTGGGGGTAGCGCCCTTGGCCCATGAAGAACCTCGCTGACGTAGTAGATTGGGTGTTCTTTGTGTATCCCGCCGCCCCAGTGACGGCGCCGACAAACCGGGTGGTGGCCGCGAGGTAGAGCAACAACTTCTCGCCTGGCTGCGAGGTCGTAAGCAAAGGTGGTCTTGAGAGGTATACCTTTAACTCGTCGAAGGATCGCTGAGCCTCGGGCGTCCACTCGAAGTTTCCTTGTTTACGCAAGGCCTTAAAGAACGGCAACCCACATTGGCCAAGCCTTGAGATGAACCGGCTGAGGGCAGCCATGCGGACCGGTGAGGCATTACACCTGTCTTACCGAACTTGGGGGAGCCATCTTCTCGATCGCCTCGATCTTCTCTGGGTTCGGACCGACCCCGAGCCCCCAATCATGTAGCCGAGCACCTTTCCTGAAGCAGCGCCAAATACACATTTCTCCAGGTTAAGCTTGATCCTGTGCTTGTTCAAATTGGCGAAAGTTTCTTCCAGGTCTCGAACATGATTGTGTTCGGAGCTCTTGACGATGATGTCGTCTATGTGGACCTCGAGGTTGCGGCCGATCTGAGGGTTGAACGTCTTGGTCATCAAGCGCTGGAACATCGCGCCGGCGTTGCGAAGACCAAACGACATAGTAGTGTAGCAATACGTGCTGAATGGTGTGATGAATGATGTCTTACTCTCGTCGTCGACCGCCAGCTTGATTTGATGATACCCGAAGTAGGCATCCAGGAAGCTCAGCATCTTGGCGTTCGCGGTGGAGTCGACGATCTGGTCGATGCGCGGAAGGGGAAAATTGTCCTTCGGGCATGCCGAATTTAAGCCCGTGTGGTCGACGCACATTCGCCACTTCCCACCTTTCTTCTACACGATGACCGGATTGGCTAACCATTCGGAGTAATCGATTTCATGAATGAAGCCGGCCTTCAGGAGCTTGTCGAGGTTCTCCTTGATTATAGCGATCTTCTCTGGGGGGAAGCGACGCAGCTTCTGGCGTACGGGACGACAGTCGGGCCGCACTTGCAATATGTGCTCGACCACCTCCCTCGGGACACCCGGCATGTCCGCGGGTTCCCAAGTGAATATGTCCTTGTTGGCGTGGAGGAAGGTGACGAGCTCGAGTTCCTATTTGGAACTCAACTTGGCCGAGACGTGAATGCACCTGGACGAGTCGCCTTCTTCGAGCGGCATAGCCTTTGTCGACCCACCGGGCTGGATGACCGCCTTCTGGCGGGTGACCTTCGCGGTCGCCTCAGGGCCTCGTTGAGGCAGCATTCCGGCGAGAGACAAGGCCTGGGTCTCGCAAACGTGCGCCGCCTTGAGATCGCCCCGCACCATTATGATGCCATTGGGCCCTGGGAGCTTCATGCAGCGGTGCCCATAGTGGTTCGCCGCCATGAACTTGACTAAAGCCGGGCGCCCGAGGATGGCGTTGTAGGGGAGATCCCCTTCAACCACCTTGAAGGTGATCAGCTCGGTGCGGAAGTTGTCCGAGGCGCCAAAGGTGACAGGTAGGATCACCTGCCCCAAAGGAGTGGTCGAGCTTCCAGGAACGATTCCGAAAAACAGAATCGCGATATTCTTAACCTTCGACCAGAGAATCTGCATCCGGTCGAGCGTGCTAGCCAAGAGCAGGTTGAGGGAACTGCCCCCATCGATCATGACATGCCCGACCATAGTGTTGCTAATGGTCGGGGTCACAACCAGGGCAGTCTTCAAGGCTTTGGACATACCTTGGGGGGCATCCTCCCGTGTGAAGGTTATCGTAGCCCCAGCCCACTTGTAGGGCTGGTCCACAGGCTTCCCAATGGTAGTCTGATAAACCACACGCGCAGCATCCTTGATTTCGCATCGGGATTGGTACGCCGATGAGCCGCTGAAGATGACGTCGATCTAGCGGTCACCCTGCTGAAAATCCAGGTCAAGGTTGGCCTGGTCCGCTCTGGTGTTGACCCTGTCGGGCTGATCTCCCTCTTTCGGGAGCGTGGGCATCTCTCCGCGCCCATCATAGAAAGCATCCAGCTTATTCTGCCAAGCCCTGTAGCTTCGCAGGTCGTGGCCCAGGGTCCTATGGAACAGGCAAAACTTTTTTCATCGAACCGAGGTCGCCCCTCAGGATCCTGTGGGCGGTCGTCGGCCTGTCGAGACCTAGATCGGCGATCCCCCTGCCGAGGTCTGCGCGGCGCCTGTTGAGGTCGTGACCGATTTCGCTAAGGTCGGGTCCCCTCTTGGGCCAGGTCTCGCGCTTCCATGACTTCGCGGTGGCCGTTTGCTGAAACAACCACTCGCGGCCGACCATCGCCATGCTTGCGGTCCCTCTTCCGCTTCTTGACGGCCGAGCCCGGGTCAGCGTTCGTGGCGTTAGAAGGACCAGCCTCGCTCGAGTTGATATCGAGCTTACCTTGATCGTAGTCACGCTTTTAGCGAACCGCGTCGTCCACGTCCGTGTAGCACTCCGCCATGCGAAACAGCTTGTTGACGGTAAGCCTTGTCGTAATCCCTAGGTCCTCGATGAGGCACCGGTCGCGGATGCCGAACTTGAAGGCCTTGATTACAGCCTCGTCGAAACACTCGGAATCAGGTTCCTCGTGCGAATGAACCGCCGCACGAAGTCACGGAGGGGTTCGTTCTTCCCCTGGATGATGCGATCCAGGTCCTTTTCCCTGCCAGGTCGCTCATAACAACTCTGAAAGTTAGAGAGGAGGGCACTCTGAATTTGGCGCCATGAACAGAAGGAACTGGGCTTTTGGTTGAAGAGCCAGGTGCGGGCGGCGCCATCCAAAACGGTTGGAAGGTAATTGGCCATTACGGCCTCGTCTCCCCCGGCCGCCAAGATCGCGGTGGAGTAGATCGAAAGAAACTCATCTGGGTTCTTCGTCCCATCGAATCGCTCGATCAAGGTAGGCTTGAAACGCGCCAGCCAGCGCACCCGTTGAAGGTCGTCGAAGTACGCCGAGCAGCCATAAGCCGGGACAGGGGCGCGCTTAGAGAGGTGGTCGCTGCTGCTGGAGTCAGAGACATGATCGCCCCGGCGACCTGTTCCACGACCACGCCGGTCGTGGCGATGGGCCCAAGCATCTCCCGAGAGGTATCACAAGCGCTCATGTACCCGGCGACGCCTCGGTGGAATGTCAGGAGAAAGGCCCGACATGCTGCTGCTAGAGTGAGAGTCGTTGTAGGCCGGCCGTCATCGTACGCCGTCCGGAGTTGCACTCAGGGAGCGACGACGTGGCAGAGTACAGGTCAAATCCCGGGATTGTCGGTGCATAGGAGACTGGCGGGAACGCTGGTGCCTGCGCGAGGAGCTACCGTCACTCTTCTGGGAACGGGATCCGGAATGGCGGCTTTGGTGCTGCGATGGCACGGCTTCAGTAGCGGCCTTGTCAAGCTCGTTTGTGAGAGCTCAACCGAAAAGGCCCGACCTCGATCGGGCGGGTCAGTCATGACTCGAGCGATCGCACGGAGGTGCTCGCCCAATCGGGGAAGTTTGGAGCGTCCTGACGAAGTTCCAATCTTCTCATGCTTCTCTCGCCGGAGAGCGGTTATGGCCTGGTTGATGGCGACTTGGGCCATCCGGCGAGCATCCTCGGGGGTCTTCGGGCTATGTTCCCCCTCCTCGACGCTCGTGCCATGGCTAGCAGCCATGAGGACGAGCTGATCACACAGTGGCGGAGAGGGGGAGAACAAGGACGTGGAGCTTCTATGCTCGGGGACTGCATTCGAACCCAAGCTTGCGGAATGTCCTGCAACGACGGACGCCATGCCTCCAAAGTCTTGAACTTCTTTCGAACGAGCGAAGCTTTCGGGCCCCACGATGGACGCCAGCTGTCGACGATTGGGATCGCCTGACTGCAAAAGTGAAGTGGGATGAGTTGTGTTTGCGGGACCCAAAACGAGCCTCACTCACCGGAGGAATTCGGTCGTCACGCTACTAGTCGAGGGTGGAGAAAAACGAGCAAGACGCAAAGAGTTATACTGGTTTGAGCCCCTATGAAGGTAATGGCTCTACTCCAATCCTGCCCGGGGGCAAGGAATTTACTATGCTCGAGTACAAGTGTTCGCTCTCTGTCTGGGCCCTGGTGAACTCTACACTACGGTGTCTAATGCTCTGTTGCTCAGATTGTCCTCCTGTCGCCGGTTCTGCTTTAGGGGATTTTATACCCCTCCCGACCGTTACCAGAAACGGTCGGGAGAGATTCCCGGAGTAGTGTATTGTGCGCATTGGGGATGTGCTGCAACCGTCCCGGATCTGACACCCACGTCCGCCTTAACTCCGGGATTTCCGGTGTTGGTAGCTGTTGAGTAAGCGCATGCCTTCAAGCTAAGGTCAAGGTCGTGCGGGAGTTGAATCCTTACTCCCCAAGCTCAAGGTCACGCGGGCACTGCGTGGCTTAGATCGTGGTCGAAGACCCTTGCCGCCCGGCCTCAAGCTAGGGGCCCTGTTGACTGCGCGTTGACCTGTCAGAGATTTCTCAGTCTCCGACAGCTTGTTATTACATGAATCTATTTTGTTTACTCAAAGTATTAATCTGTGAACATATTAAATTTTGCAGCATCCATTAATTTAATGAGTCAAGGTTTTGGGCTTGTCAAGTTTAATGGGCTGAACTATGTTGACTAGTCCGAACAGATCTGGTTTCAACTGTGTGTCATGGACTTAGATCTAGCATTAGTTCTTGATGAAAAGCCTGCAACCATTACATATGAAAGTACCGATGAGGATCATTCCCTTTATGAAGCTTGGAACGGTCTAACAGGCTAAGCTTGAACTTGATGCACTTGACGATTGTTGAAAACGTCAAGCTGTCATTGCCTAAAACTGATAATGCAAAGGAATTCATGACAAAGCTAAAAGCGTATTCCCAATCAGATATTACAGACAAGTCTGTGGTTGGGAGTCTTATGAGTGAACTAACGACCAAGAAATTTGATTGGTCTATTCCCGTGCATGATCATGTGATTAGCATGGCAAGTGTTGCTGTAAAGTTAACATTCATGGGAATGGACATGCATAAGTGAATCATTTCTGGTCCAATTCATCATGAACTCTCTACCTCCAGAATTTGGCTCGTTCTAGGTGCATTATAACACTATAAAAGAAAAATGGAACCTTCAAGAATGCAAAGCCCAATTGGTTCAGGAAGAAGGGAGATTAAAGAAAATAAGGGATCACTCTGTTCATCTCACAAGGCATAGAGGTGCAAGTAGCAGCAAGGAAAAGCCAGGGAAGAAGGGTAAGGACATGGCTCCACATCAAGTTAGTGATGGTCAAATCCATAAAAAGCTAAGATGACACTTCTGCAAGAAGGTCGGTCATTTCAAGAAGGATTGTCCTAAGTGAAAGAAATGGTTCGAACAAAAAGGTATACATTATGTTTTTGTATGCTTTAAATCAAATCTAGTTGAAGTTCCTAGCCATACCTGGTGGTTAGATTCTGGTGCTACTACTCATGTTTCACATGTTACACAGGGATACCTTTCAATACAACCTATAAGCAGATCTGAAAAGTTTTTGTACATGGGGAGCAAAATGAAGGCATGGATTGAAGGGATAGGGACTTATACAATAATCCTTAATACCGGTCTCCTCTTAAGATTTGAAGGAGTGTCTTTATGTTCCCGAATGTACTAGAAATTTAGTATCTATGGGAAAGTTGGATATAATAAGTTTTAAGTTTTTGGTTGGAGACATTATATTTTCATTATATAAGAATAAGTACTATTATGGTTCTGGTACTTTAATTGATGGTTTATACCGCTTCAATCTTAATGCTGATTTTTCTAAATCCCTGTTTCATGTTGAACATATTATTAGTAACAAACATAGTGCATATAATGAGCGTTCTGCTTTCTTGTGGCATAAAAGATTGGGTCACATATCCAAAGAAAGAGTTTTGAGGTTAGTGAAAAATGAAATTTTACCTCAGTTGGATTTTGTTGACCGGAATGTGTGTGTGGGTTGCATTAAGGGCAAGCAAACCTCACACATATCAAAGCACCCAGCTACAAGAAGTACTGAACTGTTACAGTTAATACACACTGATATTTGTGTTTCTTTTGATGTTCCTTCCTAGGGTGGTGAAAAATATTTTATCACCTTTATTGATGACTTCTCACGTTATTGTTATCTATATTTGTTGCATGAAAAGTCTCAAGCTGCAAGCATCCTAGAGGTGTTCGTTAATAAGGTGGAAAGGCAGCTCGATAGGAAAGTCAAGGTGGTGAGGTCAGATCGAGGTGGTGAATATTTTGGAAAGTTTGATGAAAGTGGACAATATCCAGGTCCATTTGCAAAGTTTCTTAAAAGTTGAGCATTTGTGCACAGTATACAATGCCTGGAACACCTCAACAAAATAGGGTGGCTGAATGGCAGAATCAAACTCTCATGGAAATGGTTAGGAGCATGTTAAATTATAGTGATGTGCCCTTATCTTTGTGGATGTATACATTAAAGACTGTTGTGTACTTGCTGAATTGGGTTCCTACTAAGTCAGTTCGTAAGACTCCTTATGAACTGTGGACGGGAAGGAAACCTAGTTTGAGGCACTTGCATGTTTGGGGCTACCCAGTAGAAGTAAGAATATTCAATCCATATGAAAAGAAGCTCGATGAAAAGACCATTAGTGGTTACTTCATCGGCTATCCTGAAAAATCAAAAGGGTATAGATTTTACTGTCCTAACCATAGTATAAGAATAGTTGAGTCTGGAAATACTCGGTTTGTTGAGAGTGGTGAAATCAGTGGGAGTGGTGATCTACGAATTGTGGATGTCAAAGAAATTCAGTCTAACCCTACTCCTAGCATTGTTGTATTACCGTTACACAACACTGCAGAAAATACAATCATTGAACCAGCTACTAATGTGCAAGTCACAACTGAAAAGGAAAATCCACATGAAAAGATATTGTGAAGGTCTGTACGGAATAAAAGGCCAGCCATTTTAGATGATTATGTGGTTTATTCACTTGAACATGAATGTGACTTGAGTATTGAAAATGACCCAGTCTCATTTAAACAAGCCATGGAATGTGATAATTCTGAAAAGTGGTTTGAAGCCATGAAGGAAGAGTTGAGATCAATGGATAACAATAAAGTCTGAGAACTAGTCGAGTTGCCGCAAAGTTCAAACCAAGTTGGGTGTAAATGGGTCTTTAAGACCAAACACGACTCAAAAGGCAACATTGAAAGATATAAGTCTAGACTTGTCACAAAAAATTACACTAAAAAAGAAGGTATTGACTACAAGGAGATCTTCTCTCCTATTTCAAAGGACTCTTTGAGAATTATTTTGGCTTTGGTGGCATATTATGATTTAGAGCTTCACCACATAGATGTGAAGACCGCCTTTCTGAATGGTGATTTGGATGAAGAAGTGTATATGAACTAACCTGAAGGATTCTTGGTTCCAGGAAAAGAAAATTTGGTGTGTAAATTAAAGAAGTCAATATATGAGCTAAAACAAGCTTCCCGACAGTGGTATATAAAGTTCAATGATACCATTTTGATGTATGGTTTTATAGAGAATACTGTTGATCGGTGCATCGACATGAAGGTCAGTGGGTGCAAGTTTATTATTTTAGTCTTATATGTTGATGACATTCTACTTGCTACTAATGATAAATCTTTGTTGCATGATGTAAAGAAATTTCTCTCTAATAATTTTGAAATGAAGGATATGGGTGAGGCATCCTATGTGATTGGAATAGAAATATTCTGTGACAAAGATCATAGATTATTGGGACTGTCACAGAAAGGTTACATTAACAAAATATTTGAGAGATTTAAAATGGAAAATTGCTCCACGAATTGTTCAATTCAGAAAGGAGACAAATTTAGTGAAATGCAATGTCCAAAAAATGATTTGCAATGGAAGGAAATGGAATCTATTCCATACACATCAGTTGTTGGGAGCTTAATGTATGTTTCGACATGCACTCGACCAGATATTAGCTTTGCTGTTGGAATGCTTAGTCGGTATCAAAGCAATCCTGGAATGGATCATTGGAAAGCTGCGAAGAAGGTTCTTCGATTTTTGAAAGGCACCAAGGATCATATGCTCACATACAGGAGATCAAGTCATCTTGAAGTGATCGGCTACTCAGATTCAGATTATATCGGATGTGTGGACTCAAGGAAGTCTACATTTGGCTATTTGTTCCTTTTGGCTGGAGGGGCAATTTCATGAAAGAGTGAAAAGCAATCTGTCATTGCTTCTTCCACTATGGAGGCTGAATTTGTGGCATGTTTCGAGGCCACTATTCAATTACTGTGGCTACAAAAAATTTTTTGGCCTTCGTATTGTTGATAATATTGAAAAGCCCCTAAGAATTTATTGTGATAATCCCGCTGCAGTCTTCTTCTCTAAAAATGACAAGTACTCGAAAGGAGCAAAACATATGGATGTGAAGTACTTAACGATAAAAGAAGAAATGCAAAAGCGAAAGGTATCAATCGGCATATTGGTACAGATCTGATGATAGTAGATCCGTTAACTAAGGGATTGTCACCTAAGACTTTTTGTGGCCATGTTGAGAGGATAGGCATTACAGACAAATCCCTATTAGCATGATGAGTATATATATACATGACTTTGAGTTGCTCGTGCTTTTTATGAACTTATGAATTCAATAAAAGTATTGTTTTGCTCGTTATCCATATTATCGTGTATACAATTATGGTAGTGATGGATAACAATGAAAGTTTCCCATTAAAGTCAGTTTGGATTATGTCAATTGTGATACATAGAAGGGATCTTGTCACTGTATGACTTGTGACTGCCATGATTCTGTCATCACAATTCAATTTAGCGACAACTTGATAGATTCGATGAAAATTGTACATCTAAAAGTTTATCGAATCGTTAAGTTTTTATAAGGGCCAAGTGGGAGATTGTTAAATTATTTTAACATAATATGGCCCATGTAAATTACAGAATGGTGAAAGCATCTAGGCCCCAAAAAGTCCCTCATGATTTTGGTAATTAATGACAATCATGTTTAAGAGACTAACACTTTTGTTGAGTATATTGAAATAGGTTAGTCTCAAGGATTTGTGATCATGGAAGCATGAAGATGGAGCAAAAGAATGTCAAAGTATCAATCAAGTAAAGGTAAAAATCTAAAGACATTTTTCTAGTCATTTTACCGATCTAGGAGTTTGGAGAAAAGATCGGATTGCTAGAAATAGGGCCGTACTATTAAAAGGGGTTTTGACATAAACTTGATGTCGTCTTAAGGTCTAAAGGCTCAAATCAATTGATTACACTCATGCATTGTCGCATAGGAATCCATTTTTATAAACCTTGATAAGAATCAAAGAAAGCCCATGGAACCCTGGTGCTACTGCCCATGCTATCCCGGTGCTACCAGGACAACGGTAGCACCGGCCCCTAGGCCGGTGTGTAAAAACCTGAGAGGGGTTCTTTTGGGGACCAGTAGGCGGTGCTACTGCTCATGGTAGCTCGGTGCTACCGGAGTAGCGGTAGCACCGCCCATCTCTCGGTGTGAAAATTCTAGAGGCGCACCATTTTGGGTCCAGGTAGGGCGGTGCTACCAGGGTAGCGGTAGCACCGGCCCTTCTGGTCCGGTGCAATAATTCCAGTGGGCATGTATTTTTGGAGTTTTGGTAGGGTGGTGCTACCGCCCATGGTAGCCTAGTGCTACTAGGGCAGCGGTAGCACTGGCCCCTTTGGCCCGGTGCATAAATTCTAGTAGGGGTGTATTTTTGAAATTTTGTTTGGGTAGTACTACCGCCCATGGTGGTGCGGTGCTACCGTAGTGGTAGCACCGGCCCAAAAGACCGGTGTAAAAATTCCAGAGAGTACCCTTTTCGGCCAAAAAAGAAAATAGAAGCCCGATGCTACCAGTCCTGGTTGGGTGGTAGCACCGGACCTCCTAAGCAACGACCTCTGTCAAGACATTAAATGCTCTGACGCACCCACGGGGATGGAGCCCGGTGCTACCGGTCCTACATAGCACCAAAAATCCTAACTTGGTCAAGATTTCGAGCTCAAACGGCTAGTTTTGGTGGTTGGGGTTATAAATACCCCTCCACCTGCCATCTATAGGAACTCTTGGCCATTATTGAAGATACTTGAGCTCTTGCTAAGCCCTCTCCTCTCTTTAGTGCATTCAATTCACATTTAGTGCAAGTGAGGAAAGAAATTGAGTGTTGCATTTAGTGTGAGCCTTTAGACACTCGATTCGACCTCAAGCAAGCATCAAACTTGTTACTCTTAGAGGTTGCTGCCTCCTAGACAGCATGGAGGAGTGTGGATTCGGTGATCTTCACGAAGAAGCTTGTGTGAAGGCCTGATCGTTGTGAAGGTAAGGAGCTCGCCTACCCGGAGTGGGGAAGAGCTACCATGAGTAATTGAGGAAGGCTCAAGCGGGTGGAGCCGGCTTAAAAAAGTTCAAGTCACCTCAATGTAGAGTAGGGGAGACCGGCAAGTCTTCGAGACCACGGGATAAATCCTTGTGTTCATCTATTGCGGTTTGCATTTCTTATTCTCTTGAGTGAAATTACAATTCAAGCAATTTGAGTATTTTGCTTAGTATAGGATTGTATTTGGAATACTTGAGTAGTTGGGATAATATACTGATCTCAAGAAGTGCTTGGTAGTAAAAGTGTTAAAATTGCAATTTGTGCTTAGAGATCTTGCAATTTCAAATTAGAGTAGACAAATTTAAGAACCTCCTATTCACCCCCCTCTAGTCGGTTTTCCTTGATCCTACAAATGGTTCTTATGGTGTGCTTTGATGATTTCAAACAACCGTTTATATTGGACTAATATTTTTCATAGACTGATGAAATAGGTTGAATCCAATGATGAAGACTTTGGATGACATCATGTGTTGATGGTCATTAAGTCAAATATTTAGGATGAAGGATGCTATCATGTGTTGATGAGCATCAAGAAAAGAACTCAAAGTGAAGGGAGTTCGTCTTGTGCTGATAAACAAGACAAGAATCCGAACTTGGAGAAGAAGATGATCATCATGAAGTGAAAGGTCCAAGTGGTTGTGCGAGGCAAAAGTATAACTAATATAGAGTTAAGGATGTACCGGTCTAGATGTTTGGATGGAAGACCAGATTACTAGTTTAGTTTGCCGTACTATTAAGAGGGATCTTATAATTTGTTGATGTCTCAATCTCGCTTGCCCTAGCTCATCTTCGATTGGTTGCTTTTCTTGTTAATAGTATCGATATTTGCGAATGTGTTTTGCAAATAGTCAAGGGCCATGCATTTGCTTTTGTTAGCATGCGGCTTAAGTTTGCAAATGTGTTTTCAAAGTGTTTAAGTTCATGATAGCTATTGGTTGATTTTCGTTGCATGGAGCTAATATTTGCAAATGTGTTTTGTAAATAGTTAAAACTCATGCACTTGGTTTCTTAGCATGTGACTAAGAGTTTGCAAATGTATTTTGTAAAATGTTAGAGATTATGAGTTGATAATCACATAGCTAAACAAGAGTTAGTGCTTGTTCTTGGTTGTTATTCCTTGTATGATACTAATATTTGTAAATGTGTTTTGCAAATAGTTAGAGCTCATGCATTTGCTTTTGTGAGGATGTGATTGGTGTTTATAAATGTGTTTTGTAAATCATTGAAGTTCATACAATGATCATGGTTTTATGGATTCTTAGATGCATAGAATGAGTTCTGTGTGAAATCATTCCATTTTCTCTGGAACCGACACTACCGCCATATTAATGTCGGTACTACTGCAATTCCAATAATACCACTCCCTAGGAGCGGTAGTCCTTTTCCAGAGAATATGTTTCTTGAATTTTCCATGAAGTTGAATCAAGCACTACCATGGTTCAAGGGCCGGTACCACCACTGGTACGGTAGTACCACTATTTAGTTACTGGTACATATTTTTCAGAGAGTGTAATTGATGGAGTTTTAGTGTTTTATAGAAATATCTATGATTTCTTAGATCTTTAGTAGGCATGTGGTGGGCCTTGCTTAATTTAGTCTCATGAATATCCTTTTATGCCCTTGTCCTCTCCATCATTGTTGAATTCTTTTATGGACAAAGGCCTTGTTGGACATGTTCGTGAGGAAGTCCAGCATAGTGGCTAGTTCGTTTGTCTAACAGAGAAGGCGGTGGACATGGCCAATCATAGTATGTATTTTAGCGAGGACATATATAGGATTAAGGATAATTGACTAGAGGGGGTGACTAGGAAGTTTCTAATTTTTTTGATTCTAATTGCAGTTAATAAAATTACAAAGCAAGAATTATAATTTTTCACAATTAAAGCTAAGTTCTCTAGAGATCACAAAGTGCTCCAACAATTAAGATATAAGCAAGATATGATTCTAAGCTCATGATCAATATGATTAAATTGCTACAAATGTAAATTGAGCACAAGAATAAAAAATTCAAACCACAAAAGGAGACACAAGAATTTATTCCGTGGTCTCGGAGACTTACTGATCCCCCCAAATCCAATGTTTAGGTGACTTGAACAACCTCAAGTTTGTTCCAACCTCTTGAGCCTCCCTCAATTACTATGGTAGTTCTTCCACGCTTCGGGTAGGTGAACTTCGGTCTTCACAACTTGCCAGGGCTTCTCACAGTCTCCTGTAGGATCAAAATATACTAAGGCCATGTTTGGATGAACTAAAGCTAATTGTTAGCTGGCTAATGGCTAGAGCTAATTGTTAGCCAGCTAATAATTAGTCCATCTAAAATTAGCCCAGAACTGTTTGGATACATGGCTAATGGTTAGGCTAATTTCTTAGAAAAGTCATGCCTGCCCCTCATAATATGTCTGCCCTCATAATGGCGAGGGTATTTCAGACTTTTCCCAGTGTGTTACATGCTTTTAGTCCAAATTAACTCCCACCCACCAACTAATGGACTAATTGTTAGTTGAGGGGTTGGCTAAAAATTAGCCCACCTATTAGTCTTCCTGTTTGGATAGACTAGGACTAATTTTTAGCCAGCTAACAATTAGCCTAGGGATCCAAACATGGCCTAATATAGCAATCAAAGGGGGTGAATGATTGCGCAGAAGCTAAAATCAAATTTTTGATAATTTTTTCAACAACACCCCAATTTAAACTCAAAGCGCTTGGGAGACCAGTTCACACAGTCGGGAGACCATTTCACACAGTCGGGAGACCAGTTCACGAAGTTAGAGAGCAGTCGGGAGACCACTTTCTAGATTGGAGAGCATCGAGCGACGAAAGAGAGCAATCAGGCACCAAGAGAGCAGATTGGGTGACCAAGAGAGCAACAAGTAGTAGATCATGATTAGTTCACAAAAATAGTAATTTCTAAAGATTTAATTGTTGGATTGATGTGAACTTTTAACTGTAGAAACTATATTCAATTACAAAGCTAACCCAAAAAGAATCAACTCAATCAGACATACGGATCTTGAGATATTACCTTCGCAAGATGATACCTTTGCAAGAGACCGAACTCCGTGATGAACTTCGTGACAAGAGATAATCAAACACCAATCAAGAAAATCTCCTGGATGCATGCAACGATCATGCCCTGAACTTTCTAGCCGCCAGACAAAAAGCGATGATCGTAAAAAAGATTTTTATTTCTCTTTGTCTAACAGTACTCCAAAATAAAAGAGTACAAACCCTAATATCTGATCGCTCACATAAACAGGAGACACCTCCCCCTATTTATACTGAGCAAACATAAAGAGATTGAATACAACTCCACTTCTAACATGGAAAGAGTTCGTATACATCTCAACTTGGCCCAAACATGGCCAAATACAACTCTTGCACGCATGTATAGCCCACATGCTATAATTACGTGACTAACTAGCCTCCATGTGCATGTTCTCTAGCCTGAACGTCCCGCATGACATCCTTGACCACCAAGACCTCTATTCCTCCCTGAATCTAGTCCCGAACCTCAGTTCCTCCATGAACCTAGTTTCGGTCCCGTCATCGACCACGTTCGCTGTGGAGTATATACACCACGGGTATCTGCAAGGCAGGCCTGCGAGGCCCAACTGGACAAGACCGAGCCGGGCCGACTGCAAGGAAACAGAAGCTACCAGGGTTGCGCTGGACGTGCGAAACAAGAAAGACCTAAAGATAGCAACCAATCCTGATTAGGTAGGATACAATCATAATTTAAACCGTTAACCAAACGGACATGTACAGGAGATATAATTCCCACCTTGTATCCGATCAAGACTCTCCTATGTAACCCGCGCCCCTCTGCTATATAAAGGGGGGTGGGAAATCATCAGATCATCTCATCAGCTAATAAGCTAGCCATATACAATTCCAGAGCACAGGACTAGGGTATTATCTCCTCAGCGAGAGCCCGAACCTGTATAATTCTTGCGTCTTGTGCTACCATCGAATTTGGATCTAACGCCTAGCCCCGCTTTCATTATTGCTGACAACAAATGTCGACAGTTGGCGCGCCAGGTAGGCGCTGCGTTAAGATCAATCTCAGCAAGCTCGATGGCAATCCACAGCAAAGTCATCGCCACCTTCGCTCCTGCCCAAGCATTCCGTTTTGGAAGCCTGGACTTCATCGCCGACAATCTTGGCAAGTTTATCCTTTCGGATTCGGACCAGATCCAATCTGGAAGTGATTCCGTTGCTCTCCCGGCCGGGCAGCCACTCAGATCAAGGAAGGCCGTGGCCATCTATCCCTGGACAGTAAGCTAGGAGTCTGTTCTTCGATCTGGATGAGGTTCGGTCAAGGACGGGCCCCGAGTGGTGAGAAGCTTCAGCAAGCCACTCGGATCCAAAGGTCAGCCCAATCTATCTTACTCTTCTTCTGAACCAGAGAGCAGGGCAAGAAACTTTCAAAGCTTCCACGGCGTCTTTGTGATCGAAGATCCAAGGACTGAGTTCCAACAACAGAAAGATGCCACGGATGCCACAGAAGCAGAGCGCCTACGTCGTGAAGCGCAGGAGACACGTGCGAAGTCCCTCCAGGCCAGAGGGCGCAATGTTAATGAGGACATCTTGCAGGCAAGGATGGGGAATCAATCGGTTTTTCATACCCCACAGCAAAACATCATCGCCTCAAAGACACTACTCGACACCCTAGGACCAATGCTTGGTCCTGATAGTCCTGCTACCCCGATCGTGGCCTAAGTTAAGGCCATGGTGACGGCGGCGGCAATCCAACAACATCAGGAAGAACCGGGGGAGAAGGGGTACTCCCGTACCCATGAAATCACTCAGACTGCAAGCAGCCACACTGCTCGCAGTCGGTCCATGCGCGACCGACTTGAACCTCGTCGGGGCAAGGACACCCGCCGAAGCATCAGCCGAGACCTTCGCTTGGATTTGGACGCCAGGCGACGGAGCGTGAAAATGATGAGTGCCACCGGCGCAAAGTTGACTACGAGCGTTTCGGCATCAATCATGATGGCCGGGACGACCACAGAAATCCACACCGGCGCATCAGGGGTGAAGACGAGGGTTGTCGAGACAGGTCTCCACCTTAGCACTCCCCATGTCGACGCGGTGATGGGCCTATTGACGGCATCCGCGCATTCACTCCCCGGCTCAGCCGAGTGGTTTGGCCTGAAGGTTTCAATCCCAAAGGCATCACAAAATTTGATGGAAAAAGAGATCCGGAAGCGTGGTTGCAGGTTTACGCCCTTGCAATCAAGGCAGTTGGGGGCGACCACAACGTAATGGCAAGTTATCTGCCAGTCACGCTTGCCCCTTCGGCTCAGGCTTGGCTCATAGGACTTCCAGCGAACTCCATAGATTCCTGGGGAGATCTTTGCGAGTAGTTCATTACCAATTTCCAGGGCACCTATGAAAGACCTGGATTCAATGGGACTTGTATCAACTTCACCAAAGGAAGGACGAAACCCTCCGGGGATTTATTCGCCGCTTCATGCAAAAGAAGAACATGATATGGGACATCTCGGAAGCTACAGTTATTGCAGCATTCCAGAAAGGTGTCGACGACCCTGATTTGATTAAGAAGATGTCCCAGAAGCCGCCAACTACGGTAAGAGAAATGTTTGAATTGGCGGATTGTTATGCAACAGCCTTGGATGCCCTAGCCGAGCGTCAAGACGATAGCCCACGGCAAAAGGACAAGAAGGATCACGCAGAGTCCTCCAAGCGGCAGGATAAGAAGCGAAAGCTAGAAGAACTGCTTCATTTGTGTCTTGAGAACCTCGTGCGCCACGGACGGATGATTATGACACAGTAATGGATGCAACTTGCTCTTTCCATCCCAAGGGAAAACATGCTGCGAAGGATTGCTTCACTCTGAGAAGGTTCGCAAAGAAGAGCAACAAGCGGCCAACCAAGGGTGAAGCAAAGGATGAAGCGAAGAAAAAGCAAGATCCCCCTGAAGATGACGAGGGCGACTACCAGAAGACGGAGCGTGAGCTCAACTACATATTCGGGGGCTCGGCTGCTTATGAGTCTAAGCGAAAGCAAAAGCTTACCGCTCGGGACATCAATGCGGTTATGACAACAACTCCCCAATACCTGAGATGGTCCAAAGTTTCGATTGCCTTTGATCGCTCAGATCATCCAGATCAGATCCCATATCCAGGTAGATATCCTCTTGTTTTGGACCCTGTGATTCGCAGCGTTAAACTCAAGAGGGTGCTGGTTGACGATGGGAGCGGACTCAATGTCCTCTTCTCCAAAACTTTTGATGACATGAAGATTCCCCGCTCGGAGTTAAAGCGGGGCTCATCGCCGTTTCATGGGGTAATCCCCGGGACCTCTTCGGTTCCACTCGGCCAGATCACTTTGCCAGTCACGTTTGGAATCAGAGAGAATTACCGTACGGAATATCTTAACTTTGAGGTGGCTAATTTTGAGACGGCATACCATGCCATCTTGGGAAGGCCAGGCCTAGCTAGGTTCATGGCTATGCCCCATTATACCTACCTCGTGCTAAAGATGCCCGGGCCGAAGGGAATTATCTCAGTTCATGGTGACATCACACAGTCTTTCATGTGTGATAGGGAGAGCTACGAGATGGCTGAAATGCAAGAAGCAGCGGCCGACAGGGAGAAGATCCGACAAGCAGCTCAAGATGAGGGAGAAGTCCCAGCCAAGAAGCAACTCAAGACAAGCATGAAGCCCAACGAAGGGACCAAGAAGGTAATCCTCGACCCGTCCAACTCGGCTCAGACAACTCTGATCGGGACAGGGCTCGATCGCAAATAAGAAGACGTGCTTGTCACCTTTCTTCGGGCAAACCGGGACATTTTCGCTTAGAAACCTTCTAACATTCCCGGTGTCCCTAGGGAGGTGATCGAGCACTCTCGCGATGTCAACGAGAAGGCGAAGCCTATCAAGCAGCGGCTCCACCGATTCGCTCAAGACCGCCGAGAGACCATGAGGGAAGAAATCTCTAAGCTTCTAGCCGCAGGCTTTATAAAAGAAGTGTATCATCCCGACTGGTTAGCGAACCTAGTTCTTGTTCGCAAAAAGAATAAAAGCTAGCGTATGTGTGTTGATTATACCGATCTTAACAAAGCATACCCGAAAGATCCGTTCGGGTTGCCTCGCATCGACCAAGTGGTAGATTCAACTGCAGGTTGTGAGCTCTTAAGTTTTCTAGATGCCTACTTGGGATATCACCAGATCAGGCTGAAAGAAGAAGACTGTATCAAGACTTCGTTCATCACCCCGTTTGAAGCATTCTGCTACGTCACAATGCCGTTCGGTTTGAAAAATGCTGACGCAATCTATCAGCGCGCAATACAGCGGTGTTTCCACACTCAAATCGGATACAACATGGAGGCATATGTAGATGATGTCGTCGTCAAATCTCGTACAAAGGAGGACCTCATATCCGACTTAGCTGAGACATTTGAAAGCCTAAGGGCCTACAAGATGAAGCTCAATCCCGAGAAGTGCGTCTTTGGAGTCCCCTCAGGAAAACTGCTTGGATTCATAGTGTCATAGCGGGGCATCGAGGCAAACCCGAGAAGATCAATGACATCCTGAAGATGAAGCCACCGACTTACCAGAAAGACGTCCAGAAGCTCACGGGCTGCATGGTGGCACTCGGCAGGTTCATTTCCCGCCTGGGATCACAGGGGATGCCTTTTTTCAAACTTCTGAAGAAGCAGGGCAATTTTCAATGGATTTTCGAGGCGCAGCAAGCTTTCAAGGATCTCAAGGCGTTTTTGTCCTCGCCACCGTTGTTGGTCTCACCAATGCCTGAAGAACCCCTTTTGCTTTACATTGCTGCAACGACTCATGTAGTCAGCGCCGCAATCGTTGTAGAGCGGGAGGAAATAGGACACCTCCAGAAGGTTCAGCAGCAGTTTACTTCATCAACGAGGTGTTAGGCGAATCCAAAGCACAGTATCCTCAGGTATAGAAGCTGCTGTATGCCATATTGCTTACATCTCGCAAACTCAAACATTACTTTCAAGAACATTCAATTTCGGTGGTCACTGCTTTTCCAATTGGGGATATACTCCACAACCGGGAGGCCACCGGGAGAATTGCCAAGTGGGCGGTTGAACTCGGAGCCTTTGAAATCTCCTTCAAACCGCGAACAGCCATAAAGTCTCAAGTACTCACCGACTTCACCGCCGAGTGGGTGGAAGTGCAGACTCCCACGGCTTCTGAAGAATTCGAGTACTGGATGATGTATTTCGATGGTTCCCTCATGCTCAGTGGCGTGGGGGCTGGCATGGTGCTCATCTCTCCGACAGAGGACCGCCTGAAGTACGTCCTTTAGTTACATTTCCCGGCATCAAACAACACCACCGAGTACGAGGCACTCATCCACGGACTCCGTATTGCAATATCCCTCGGCGTCCGGTGACTGACAATCCGCGTAGACTCCATGTTGGTAATTAACCAAGTACAGAAAGACTGGTCGTGCGTTGGTGACAGCATGGCTGCATATTGCCAAGAAGTGCAGAAGCTCGAAGACAAGTTTGACGGACTAGAGCTCATCCACATACTCCGCTGTGACAATGAAGTAGCAGACGAGCTCGCAAGGCTAGGCTCTAGTCGGGCAACAGTACCAGCTGGAGTATTTGTCGAAGAGCTCTACAAGCCTTCAATAAATCGGCGGCAGGAGTCAAACAAATCAAAGGAAAGACCAGCCGAAGAGGAAGTTTTAGTCATCAACCCCGACTAGACAACTCCATTCTTAAACTACCTATTAAAGGATGAGCTTCCCGAAGACCACGTACAGGCAGAGCGCGTCACACGTCGATGCAAAAGCTACGTGGTAGTCGGTGAAGAACTCTTCCGAAAGAGTGCTTCCGGAGTTCTAAGGCGCTGCATATCGGAGCAAGAGGGAAAAACCTCCTCAGAGAAATCCACTCGGGAATTTGCGGGCATCACGCAGCGTCAAGTACCCTGGTGGGCAAATCTTATCGTCAAGGCTTCTTCTGGCCAACCGCTGTATCAGACGCGGAGGATATTGTTCGCACCTACGAAGGTTGCCAGTTCTTCGCTCGACAAATACATGTGCCGGCGCAGGAGTTGCAAACCATTCCGATTACTTGGCCATTTGCAGTCTGGGGGCTCGACATGGTCGGTCCTTTGAAGAAGGCTCAAGGTGGTTTCATCCATCTCTTCGTCGCCATTGATAAATTTACGAAGTGGATTGAGGCCAAGCCCGTCGCCACGATCATGGCGCCCAAGGCCAAGGAGTTCTTCCAAGAAATCGTGGTAAGGTTTGGCGTACCAAACAGGATCATCATAGATAATGGAACTCAATTCCGCGGTGAAGAATTTCAAGACTGGTGCGACGAACTCGGCATCAAGATTTGCTTCGCTTCTGTTGTTCATCCAAGGAGCAATGGCCAAGTGGAGCGAGCCAATGGCATGGTGTTGCAAGGGCTAAAAGCAAGGATTTTTTATCGTCTCAAGCCTTACGCTACATGGTGGGTAAAAGAATTGCCTTCGGTGCTATGGGGGCTAAGAACTACCCCCAGCAGAGCCACCGAGCAGTCACCTTTTTTCTGGTATACGGCTCAGAGGCGGTCTTACCTACCGAGTTGATGTTCGGATCCCCGTGGGTTCGGAGCTACAAGGAGGCCGAGTCGAAGGAGAACCGGATAGAAGACCTCGACCGATTGGAAGAAGCCAGGGAAATTGCAGCGATCCAGTCGGCCAAATATTTCCAAGGCCTATGCCGCTACCATGATCGGAACGTTCGGGGCCGTGCTTTCTCCAAAGAAGATCTCGTCCTAATGAAGAATCAAAAAAGCGAGCACAAGCTCTCCCCAAGCTGGGAAGGCCCCTACATCGTCGATGAGGTGACACGCCCGGGGGCTTACAGACTCAAGCGGGAAGATGGCGTGGTCATTGGCAACTCATGGAACATAGAGCAGCTACGTCGTTTTTATTCTTAAATCTTGTACATTAGCTATGTTATTCATAAATAAAATTTCTTCTTGACTTGCTACTCAATTAAGCAGTAAGTCGGGGGCTACACCTAATAGTGTTGCGCATGCGCAACCCTTCTTATGAGTCATTTTTTGCTTCTTTTCCCTAGTGATTGCGACTGAGCTCGAGTGCTTAAAAATCCATATCGTGAAACTCTGACCCCACGAACGACGAACTCTAGTCTCTCAAAAGCGCGTGTTTGGGAAAAATGGCCATGAGCCGACTCCCGACGCCCGGGGGCTAGAATAATCGGACAGAGTGCTTAAATGAAAAAGGAAAGAAACCACTCGGGCAAACTCTAAATCAATAGGGAAGAAAGATTAAGCAACATTCAAATTCCATTAAAAACATTCAGGTTTGGATACATCAATACATTACACGAGAAATTTGCAGGAACCTAAGCGCGGCGCACGTGTCCTACCGCCTCGATAAGAGCATCCCTAGCCTCGACAAGCTTCGGGATGGCTTCGATCAGCACGTCGACGGCAACGATGTCGTGGGCCACAGCCTCTTCCTCCACGAGCTTGGCCAGCGCGAGCTCATAATCGGCCTAGAGTTCAGCGAGGAAGGACTCCTCCTCATCAAGTGCCGGTAGAGGAGCTCCATCTTCAAAGTCAAAGATTGGCTCCTCCGCCGGGAGGGGGGAGATGGTGGAGCCTCATCACCAGACGAAGAAGACTGGGATGAAGAGGCCATCGAAGGTCTAAAGAAGAATGTCGAAGGTTGCAGAGAGAAACCCAGAAACGAGTGATCACTCAAGTAGCAGTGACACTCTTATATACCCAGAGCATGGAAACTGAACAGTTTTGAGTAAATGTTAGCGTGGGAAGCTGAAGTGGCCTTGAAGATGTGCTGGCACCAGAACTCGAAGCGACCGAGAAGACGTATGGCCATGGGACACCAAACCAGGCGCGGCGCATGCAAGCATTAAATCAACAAAGGTTCTCAAGACACAAATGAAGCAGTTAAAAGCAAAACATGGTTCAGTTGCCAAGCATTTTTACCAAGGAACAAAAGAGTTATTACAGACCAAGTTCTAGCAAATAGACATTCACACGGAGCCCAAGTCCAGGTTTTCGACTAAATAGGCGGAGGTATCCCTAACCTCGTCCAGCAGAGCAATGGCTTGATCGTCATCGATGGTGCATCAAAGCCCTCCCTGATAGCCTCGAGCTCCACCCGCGGATACAAGGACTTCACGATGGCCAGAGCTTGACTGGCGCTCGTGATCGCCGTCTCCTTTAAGCGTGCTACCAGCTTCTTGGGCCCTTTCGCTAGCCGCTGGATTGTGACATCTGCATCGCTGGGCCCAACTTCGTCAGGATCCAGGATTTGCAACATCGCCTCAGAGCCCTCCCGGAGCTTATCGACTCGTGCTTCAGTTGATTTGATCTTCTCATCCAAGACACAGTACTGAGCTTGTGACTTAGCCCTAATCTGCAAAACCAGTCGGATTAGCTCGAAGACGCTAAAGAGGACAACAAGAATAAAGGACGAGTCGGGAGCAAACCTTCCAGTTCTCGTTCCAGCTTGTCCGACTTGGTTTGGGCATCCTCCTCAGATTTCTCCAGCTCCTTGACCCGCTTCTGGGTGGTTTCGAGCTTTCCCTGAAGATCTGCAATGACGAAGATACCAAGACAGGAAGAATGAGTTAAGGGGCAGAAGACTAAAAAGGTGGTCTAAGGCAGTCGGACAAGGTGGTTACCGCTAAGGGAGCTCGTCAGGTTCAGCTTGTCCTCCTCAGAGGTCTGAACCTAGGCTCGGAGCCTTTCCAGCTCCGCTCGGTTGTCGTTCTGGGCCCTGTCGAGTTCCTCTTGGAGCTCGACGAGGACCCGCTGGACCTCCGCCTCATAATCCCGCCGCATCTTGGTCTTTGGGAGTATCTCCCGGAGAACGGCGTCCTTTTCTTGGCGCGCTCACTCAGACACTGAAGGCAACAAAACAAATGATAAAGTCACCAAAGACAAAAAGGAGAGAACTTCTAACCAACTCGGCGCAAGAAACTCATGCGAGCCAACCAGGAGCAACTGAAGGCGTGGTCGCAAAACGTCTCCCATTCCTTCTCCTCATCCTTGTCATCAAAAGCTATCCACTCGCCATCCTCGCTGAAGAACACAAGCCGCAGAGGGACTTCGGGCGAGGAGGCCGAGGGAGTTCTTCTCGCGGAGGCGAGGGGCGGGCGGCAGGCCTCAGGGGCACCATTTGGCCAGCTGGCCTAGGAGGAGTACGCGGCCAGGGGCTGCCGGATCAGAATCAGCCCTGGCGCCCTGAGTCGCGGAAGCAGTTGGGAGAGTTGTCGCCACTAGCTCCGGAGCTACTTCAGGGGTGGCGGGCGCGGCATCAGTCGGCGCCTCAATTCCTGGCCAGCTTGAGGCATCTTTGGCAGTGGCCTCTGGGGGCTCCCTGAGTGGCACGTCCATGGGAATTTCATCAATAGGCTTCCTGGAAAAAGAAGCAGTCAGGGCATCACTTGGAAAAACAAAAGGAAGAGTTGACAAAGGAACCAACCTTTTGGATCTTGTTATTTTTATCCCCGAGCCCTTCCGAGCAGAGGGTCTACCTGCAGAAGAACTCGGCTGTGCGCCGAGTCGCGGTGGATGAGGTATCTTCGACCGGGCGCGGGGGTGGAGGCATGCTATCGGCCAAGTGCCGGGCTGGGGGCTTAGGAGCCTCCGGGCCCTCAGACCGGCTCGATGATGAGGAAGTCGCGGGTGAGGTGCACACGGCTGCTGAGTCTCGAACCTTTGGGCCTCCAGTCAGGCGCACGTTAGCCACCGACTGCCTCCTCTTCTCCTTGGGCACGTAGACGGCCGGGCGTTTCCCTTTTCCCATGGGGTCCTCAGCCTCTACTGACTTGTCCTTCTTCACACTTAAAGCCGAGGGCGAGGCGCTAGCAGGGCGTTTTCGCTTGGTGCTCTTGTGCTGAGAGAATTCGGGCAGCGGTGCATCAGAGAAGAAGGTGTCGCGACCCTGCAGGTACAGGCAACAAACACATGCTTGATCGCAGTACTCAAGAATCAGAAGATCCAACTTTGGGAGATAAGAAAGCATCTTACCGAAGGCAGAGGACTCGTTTTGTTTAAAGGCTTTGGGCACCCGGAATTGACGATTTAGGTGCCTTGGACGAAGAAGTCACCCAGACGTCCAAGGAGTATGCCCTTGGGGATCGACTCAGGAGCTTCCCGAGTAGGATCACGCTCCCCTTCGTATTCATACCCTAGATGGACTCGCTCCTTGAGGGGCTGCACCCGGTGAAAGACAAAATTGAGGATGATCGCAGCTCCAGTTAGTCTGTCCTACTTCAATTTGGCGATCATACCCATGAGCTCTACCACCTGGTCCATCCCGCCGTCCGAGGGAAGCGAAGTCCAATCCATCGAAGGCCTAGGCAGGGCTCTGGAAAAAGAAGGAAGAGAAGGTTTGGGGTTGTCACAGTAAAACTACTTTTGATGCTAGCCCTTGTTTGAGGTTTTGAAGGGAATAGCGAAATAAGATTTCTTCAGGCCGTCCCTTAGCTGGAATCCAGCGTCCCCAACCGCTTTGGGGGAATTCTTGCTTGGGAAGGGTTTGAGAAGGAAAAGATGGCGAAAGAGGTCGAAATGCGGGCGAATGCCAAGGAAGGCCTCGCAGAGGTGAACGAAGACATCAATTTGAAGAATGGAGTTGGGATTGAGATGAGTCAATTCGATTTCATAAAAATGAAGAAGACCACGGAGAAAAGCGCCGGCAGGAAGGCTAAACCCACGCTGAAAGAAGAACTCAAAAACGACCACTTCCTCAGTGCGGGGCGTGGGACAAGACTCACCCATGGCAGGTCGGGCGGAGAGCATCACCAATGGTGGGAAGACACCGCCGGTGACCAACTCCTCCAATCGCTTTTCCGTCGACACCGAAGTGGCCCAATCTTTGGCCGAGGTTGATCCAGGAGCGTCTTTGGAGGAAGGAGAAGACATTTTTTGGTGAATGAGCTAGCAAATGCGTCGGATTGGGATCGCAAGAGATGCTAACCTTAGCAACAGAGTTCACAGCAGGAGCGCCGAAAGTAAGAAGATGAAGAGGCAGGTGAGGTGCAGTGCGCAGAAAACCGCTTCGTCCGCACCGAGTCTCATATTTATAGGGAGCGATGCCGATTTTCGCCTTGAGCGGGAAAAACGTTTCGCCTTCTTCAAGTCCTGGGGTTGCCCTATGGCACGCCTCAAGATGGGCCGGATGCCATGCACGGTAACCGCTGTGTACAAGCATTCTTGGGCCGAATCTGATTTGGGATACGGTACGCCCCATGATGGGCCAAAGGCCAATGACTGCATCAGACGAAATTTGGGTACCTTCCAAACTAAAATGTCTCCTTATGATATGCCTCATGACAGGTCGCATGTTGGTCGCCGTTCAAAACGGAATTAGATGTCATAGGTTGATATAAAACAAAAATCCCAGAGGTATGCCTCATGATGGGCCATTAGCCGTATACTGTAAAAAGCAGATGCGGGTACCACTTGGATAAATTCATGATACGCCTCATGACAGGCCAAAAGCTGTGCGCCATGGCACATAGGTACTACTCGGCTAAAAGCCAACCTAAGTGGAGGTAAACTCCAAAGCGAGTTGTGTGCCGGCTCAATAAATTGGGCTGAAAACCACTCGGAATGCTTACACGTGGAGCTCTATCGAGTCCTTCATGACCTCCTTGCCTACAATGGAGCACTCGGCTGAAGAAAGAATCAGTCGAGAAATCCTTTCAATAAGAAGGCAATCTGATCGCAAAGCACTCGGGGCTACTGTGGAGTATATACACCACGGGTATCTGCAAGGCAGGCCTGCGAGGCCCAACTGGACA
This sequence comes from Guadua angustifolia, assembly GCA_036346375.1. Lineage (NCBI taxonomy): Eukaryota > Viridiplantae > Streptophyta > Magnoliopsida > Poales > Poaceae > Guadua > Guadua angustifolia. Next base: position 24,472,316 of record CM070514.1, on the reverse strand, counting down.
AGACCGGGCCAGGCCGACTGCAAGGAAATAGAAGCTACCAGGGTTGCGCCAGACGTGCGAAACAAGAAAGCCCTAAAGATAGCAACCGATCCTGATTAGGTAGGATACAATCGTAATCTAAACTGTTAACCAAATGGACATGTACAGGAGATATAATTCCCACCTTGTATCCGATCAGGACTCTCCTATGTAACCCACACCTCTCTACTATATAAAGGGGGGTGGGGGATCATCAGATCATCTCATCAGCGAATAAGCTAGCCACATATAATTCCAAAGCACAGGACTAGGGTATTATCTCCTCAGCGAGAGCCCGAACCTGTATAATTCTTGCATCTTGTGCTACCATCGAGTTTGGATCTGACGCCTAGCCCCATTTTCATTATTGCCGACAACAAACGTCGACATTCGCCCTCGAGCAACACCTGCACATGAATAAACAAGAAATAAATCCGAGCACAAGTCCACGACTTGACTCACGGTCAATCCATGCAACCACTCACACGAGCGCATTGCATCAAGCAAAATCATTATCAAAGTCAATCCATGCAACCACTCACACGAGCGCGTTGCATCAAGCAAAACCATTATTATGCTATCACAAGCATATCAAATAATCATCTCAAACAGCACATGCACAACACATGCCATGATCGCAACCACTTTGCAATGCTAATTTCATTACTAAGCCAATTTTTCAGCACATGATTTCACAATCTCCCCCTTGATGAAAACATTGGCAACTCCATTTAGAACTAAACATTAGCATTCACCTCACAAGAAAAGGTTTTAAGAAATTTTATTTTAAAACAAAAAAGTAAAGTGAAAAATCTCCCCCTAAAAGGAAGAAATAATCTCTCCCTAAAAAGAAGGAAAATGAAAGATGTGTGTGAATGTGGAATATGTGTCCAAACTTCTCCCCCTTTGACAATGGATTCATCAAGAATGCAAAAGAGAGAACAAAAGTTTTTTTTTAGTTTTTCCTTTTTATGTACTGAGCATTATGAGTCATGCACAAATGTAACAAATTCATCACCAAGTCATACTATCAAAAGTACTTGCATCCTCAAATCTACACATAAACAATGTAGAGTAAGCATAACTAGAGATCAAGTACTATTAACGATTTTTTTACATGGCATGATCTCCCTTTCTCAACAATCTTCCTGAAAATATTGAATTTTTGTGCACTTTATTTGTGCTTGAAAAACTGATTCAATAATTGATTGCAACAATAACAATTGCAAGGAATTACATGCACCATCAGCCTTACTTTTCAACCATGCCAAGCAATCACAAGCTTAAGGTTTCATGGTTTCGGTCATACCCAACCTCTTCCAAGTTCATATCAAAGTGCAATGATAATCAGTCTCGCAAAGAAGAAGTGCGATAGTACATAACCTTGTTCTTGCATTTATCAACAATCACTCTTTTAGCTTTAGCACTTAATTTTCATATTTAGCACTTTTTGAGCAAGATCAAGATAGCCAAGAAAGTTCAACCATAACAAGATTTAATTCAAGTTGTCATTCCATTTAAATAGTCATGTCATAAACTACACCATATATGCATAACATGAAGTTGCAAAGACCTTGTAACATAAATATGGCTTCAAATGACATATGTGTATAAAATACAATGCTCAGTACTTTTTCATTGTTTTTCATTTTTTGTTTTTCATTTAAGAAACACACAAAATAAAAAGCATGTTACAAAATATTACAAAAACTTCAAAAACTCCCCCTCAAAAATAACCCATTGGATGAACCAACCCAAGTTCTCCCCGAATAAAAGCAAAACGAGAAGAAGACAAAGGTTTAGTGAAAATGTCTGCTAATTGATGTTCAGTATCCACATGATAAAGCACCTTTCCCTTTTCTACATGATCTCTAAGAAAGTGAAATCTGATATCAATGTGTTTTATTCTAGAATGTTGCACAGAGTTCTTAGCAATGCATATTGCACTAGTGTTATCACACAAAAGAGGAACACTATCCAAATTAACCCCATAATCTTTAAGTGTAGCTACTATCCAAAGAATTTAAGAACAACAACTAGCAGCAGCCACATATTCAGATTCAGCAGTTGATTGTGCAACAGAAGATTGTTTTCTAGATGACCATGCAATAAGAGAATTACCCAAGAAGTGACATGAACTAGATGTACTTTTCCTATCAATTCTACAACCTCCAAAATCAGCATCAGATAATACTCTTAAACTATTGCATGAGGAAGCAGAAAGCCATATGCCAAAATCTTGAGTACCGTGGTGATACCTAAAAATCCGCTTGATAGCTTGTCGATGTGAAACACGTGGGGAAGCTTGAAAGCGAGTACACAAGCACACAGCAAATTGAATATCCGGCCTTGATACAGTGAGATATAAAAGTGAACCTATCATGCTTCTATATTCTTTTGATCAACCATCTCACCATCTTCATCCAGATCAAGTGTGCAAGTGCCTCCTATGGTTGTCATGATCGGCTTACAGTTTTCCATCCCAAAACGGCGAAGCAAATCTTTTGTGTACTTACTTTGATGAACAAAAGTACTTTCCTTCATTTGTTTGATTTGCAGTCCTAAAAAGTAAGTTAACTCACCCATCATACTCATCTCAAATTCCTTCCTCATGGTTTCTGAAAACTTAGACACTAAAACATGAGAGGAACCACCGAAGATGATATCATCAACATAAATCTAAACGAATAGTTGATCAGTGCCTTGCTTGAGTAAAAAGATAGTTTTGTCAACTTTTCCCATTGTAAACCTATTTTCAAGTAAAAAGGTTTTTAGCCTATCATACCATGCTCTAGGGGCTTGTTTTAATCCATACAAAACTTTTGACAATTTGAACATATGATCTGGATACTTGGGATTTTCATAACCAGGTGGTTGCTTAACATATACCTCATTAATATAGCCATTAAGAAAAGCAATTTTCACATCCATTTGATACAATCTAAAACCTTTAGATACAACAAATGCTAAAAAAATTCTAATGGCTTCAATTCTAGCAACAGGAGCAAAGGTTTCATCAAAATCTAAACCTTCAACTTGAGTAAATCTTTGAGGAATCAATCTAGCCTTATTTGTAACAACAACACCATCCTTACTTTGTTTATTCTTGAAAACCCATCTAGTTCCAATTATGTTAAGATCAGGAGGTGGTGAAACAAACTTCCAGACTTTATTTCGCTTAAAATTCTCTAATTCCTCATGCATGGCATTGATCCAAGATTCGTTAGTTAATACATGAGATATATCTTTGGGTTCAAAAGAAGCAACAAAAACAGAGTGAGCATGAGAATCAGAACCAATAAACCTTGATCGGGTGACTCTCTCATTTAAATATCCAATCATCTGTTCAGGTGGATGTCTCCTTTGAATGTGCAAAGGAGCTGCAACTTCAGAAACTTCTCTTTCTCCTTCATTTTCAGCATGTACAGATGATGTTGTGGCTTGAGGATGCTCAGCTATAGGTGATGTAGTGGTAGGTGCCAAAGGTGCTACAGTTGGTTGTGCAATAAGAATCAACACTTCATCCTCAATATCATCATCATCATCAAGAAAGATACTCTCCCCCTGAACATATGCATCTATACCTGCATCAATTGGATTAGTGCCAGAACTAGCCTCATCAAAAGTAACTTCACAGGTTTCTACAATTTTGTTAGTCTCGAAAACAAGTACACGATAGCCACGTGTATGAGCAGGGTATCCAAGAAAAATACCATCAGTTGATCTAGCTTCAAATTTATCAAGATTTCTAGATTTCAAGACAAAACATTTGCATCCAAAAACTCTGAAATGAGATACACTAGGCCTATGACCAAAACGAAGCTCATAAAGAGTTGTGCCTAGCTTCGATCTCAAAAACACTCTATTAGAAACATAGCATGCAGTTGAGATTACTTCAGCTCAAAACTTTCTAGGAGTGTGATGTTCATCTAGCATAGTCCTAGCCATCTCAACCAAAGTTCTGTTTTTCCTTTCAACTACACCATTTTGTTGAGGCACTCTCGGTGAAGAAAATTGATGATCAATTCCTTTCTCAACACAAAAGTGATCAAAAGAAGAATTCTTAAACTCGGTTCCATTATCACTTCTGATAGCTCTAAATGCTCCTGGGTGATCAACAAATAATCTAATAACAAAACTTATAAAATGACTAAAAGCCTCATCTTTAGATACCATAAAATAAACCCAAGAGTATCTAGAATAATCATCAACAATAACCAGTACATACCATTTGCCTCCAAAAGATTGAACACGAGAAGGTCCAACCATGTCAAGATGTAGTAGCTGTTCTGGAGCGTTTGTCATCACCATGGTAAGTGGTGGATGTGAACCTGCAGTCATCTTACCATGTCTACAAGAAGAGCATACTAAATTGCTATTACTCTTAAGCTTAGGCAAACCACGTATGAGGTCTAAACCACTAACACGAGTAAGATGATCAAAACCAACGTGACCAAGTCTACGGTGCCAAAAGAATAAATCTTTAGAAACATTAGTAACTAGACACCTATGCTTAGAAGAAAGTGATGCATCAAAATCAGCTTTAAATTCTCTTCCAAAGCGAGAAATCCTGAACACCAGATCACCTGAAGCATCTAAAACTTTGCATTCATTTTTCTTGAAACATACTTCGAGATCTTCATCAATCATTTGAGAGACAGAAAGCAAGATATATTTCAAGTTCTCAACAAGAGCCACATCCTTGAACATGAACTTGTCATTTACCTTTACTGTACATTTTGCCGCAACAAGAGTGGAAGTCGCATATCCAAATGTAACACTTTCAGCACGAGATGCACGAGTGAGGGAGGAGAACCAATTTTTATCATCGGACATGTGGCGTGAGCATCCGAAATCAACTAGCCAAATGTTCTTCTTCCTCGCACGAGAAGCCTACATAAAAACAGAGAATGTCGAGGCTTCAGTACTGGGGTTAGAAATAATATGTTTAGGAATCTAGTACTGAGACACACGACGAGTAGGCACAACACGAGTATGCTTGTTCAAAAAATCAGATTTGCCCTTTCCCGTGTTTCTTACAACAAAAGGTGTTTGCATCACCCTAGGCACAAAATGAGAGGTAAAATGGGCCTTCCTGACCATTTCTTTCTTTTGCTGTTTGGCTAGCCTAAAACAAAAATCTACTAAATGCCCATCTCTACCACAATGAGTGCAAGTGTACTTAACATGATGTTTAGCTTTAACAGTAGAAGCAACATTTGCATTCATCACAGTAGAAGATAAAACACCAGCAGACTTAAAAATAGTTTTCTTAGGCTCATTGACAATTTCAAATTTTTCACTTTCTAGTGCCTTCACAACAGTGGGAGCATGTGATTTATGACGATCATAAGAATCAAAACCTAAACTTTTGTTATGAGTGCTGACTCTTAATTGATCCAGAATCATGTTTAGGTTTTTCTTTCCTTTAGTGAAACGTTCTAAAGATTTTTCCAAATACTCAACTTTTTGAGAAAGAGTTAAACAATTATTAAAGGGCACATCCACTTTTCCTTTTTGCTTGCGACAGGTTGAGCATGAAAGAACCTCATGAGTGAGCAGAGCATCTGTCATTTGAGAAACTCTAGCATTTGCATCATGCACCTTCAATTCTAGTATGGAGCATCTAGAACATTGAGTTGTATCATGCAAATTAACAGTTGAACAGCTAGTATTTTTTACATGTTTCTCATTTTCCTTCTTTTCAGTATTGACTTGCTCTAACAAGGTAACATGTTCTTTCCTAAGCAAAGTAAGCTCATTGTAAATCAAGTCACATGATTTGCAAGCATCATCATCAGGAATCAAAGATTTAAGTCTAGCAATTTTAGCATTCAAAGATTCCACAACAACATCATGTTTCTTATTTTTCTTGTCGCGTTTATCAAGCAATTTACCAAGAAGAGCAACAACAATAGCTAATTCATCGTAAGAAAATTCTACCTCATTGAAATCGCTGTCATGATCGTTCTCGGTGAAGCTTTCATCACTTCTGGCCATGAGACACAACCCTATCAATTCATGCTTGCTTGGAGCTGTTGTGTCATCTTCACTGCTCTCCGAATCCACATCGCTTAAATTGACTTATTCAAGAGCAGAAAGAACTCGGTGAACAACTTTGCGGTTGATAAAACTCTTCTTCTTCCTATCACTTGGAGAGAACTTCTTCTCCTTCTTCTTATCATTGTCCTTCTCCTCCCTTGATGCTCTACTTACAACTTTAGGACAATTTGGACGAATGTGGTTGAGATTACCACACTCATAGCATCTTGGAGGACCACCACCAACTCTCTTCCTCATTCTCATATTCTGCAAAGCTTTATTAAAATGAGAAGAGAGTAGTGCCAAGTCTTCTTCAGGAAATTCTTAAATCTGTTCATCGGTTAGTGAAGATAAGGAAGACAAAGCAAAACTTGAAGAAGCATTATTCTAAGACATGCTAAACTGGGAGGTCAATACAATTGATTTATTATCAGTCTTCCTAGCAAGAACATCTAATTCATGAGTTTTTAATTTAGAGAAAAGAACATCTACAGTAAGTTCACTAATGATAGTTGATTCTCTAATGGATGTAACTTTTATCTCCCAAATAGACATGTCTAATGCACCAAGCAATTGTCTAGCATTAGTAGCTTCATCAAAGTAAACCCCAACAGCACGTAAATTACTAAGAATCTTATTGAAACGTGCAAAGAAATCATCTAGTGACTCACCAGGCTTCATCTCAAATCGCATGTATTCTTTCTTATATATATCTTGACGAACCTCTTTGATAGTGTTAGATCCCTTATGATAATCACAAAGAGATTTCCATACCTCATATGCAGACTTGAGATGGATCATGCGGTCGAAGTCACTTCTTCCCAATCCTTGGGTGATCAAATTTCGTGCTTTGCTATTTGCTTCAACATGTGCTTGATTGGTTTCATTGACTTGATCATTCTCAGGAACTTGATATGGTTTGTACACCTTCTCCCAGATTGCAAAGCCCTGAGCTTGAATGTATGCCTCCATCTTCACTTTCCAAAACCAAAAATCAACACCATCGAAAACACAAGGTTTTGTCGAATACCTATCCATCGCTACGGTTTCTAATCACCGGTTAAGATTAATTAGAAAAGAGAGGCTCTGATACCACTTGTAGGATCGAAATATACTAATATAGCAATCAGAGGGGGGTGAATGATTGCGCGGAAGCTAAAATCAAATTTTTGATGATTTTTTAAACAACACCCCAATTTAAACTCAAAGCGCTTGGGAGACCAGTTCACGAAGTTGGAGAGCAGTCGAGCGACCATTAGAGCAGTCGGATGACCAGTAGAGCGGTTGGGCGACCAGTAGAGTAGTCGGCGAGTAGACTGACGATCAATTCACAAAAATAGTAATTCCTAAAGATCTAATCGTTGGATTGATGTGAAATTTTAACTGTAGAACCTAGATTCAATTTCAAAGCTAACCCAAAAAGAATCAACTCAATCGGACCTATAGATCTTGAGATATTATCTTCGTAAGATGATACCTTTGCAAGAGACCAAACTCCGTGATGAACACCAATCAAGAAAATCTCCTGGATGCATGCAACGATCAGGCCCTGAACTTTCTAGCCGCCAGACAAAAAGCGATGATCATAAAACAGATTTTTATTTCTCTTTGTCTAACTGTACTCCAAAACAAAAGAGTACAAACCCTAATATCTGATCGCTCACATAAACAGGAGACACCTCCCCCTATTTATACTGAGCAAACATAAAGAGATTGAATACAACTCCACTTCCAGTATGGAAAGAGTTTGTATACATCTCAACTTGGCCAAAACATGGCCAAATACAACTCTTACACGCATGTACAGCCCACATGCTGTAATTACGTGACTAACCAGCCTCTATGTGCATGTTCTTTAGCCCGAACGTCCCGCATGACATCCTTGACCACCAAGGCCTCGATTCCTCCCTGAATCTAATCCCGAACCTCAGTTCCTCCATGAACCTAGTTTCGGTCCCGCCATCGACCACGTTCGCTCTCGAGCGACACCTGCACATGAATAAACAAGAAACAAATTCGAGCACAAGTCCACGACTTGACTCACGGTCAATCCATGCAACCACTCACACGAGCGCATTGCATCAAGCAAAATCATTATCAAAGTCAATCCATGCAACCACTCACATGAGTGTGTTGCATCAAGCAAAACCATTATTATGCTATCACAAGTATATCAAATAATCATCTCAAACAGCACATGCACATGCACAACACATGCCATGATCGCAACCACTTTGCAATGCCAATTTCATTACTAAGACAATTTTTCAGCATATGATTTCACATCTCCGTTGAATTAAAATTGATTTTGAGTATGCAACAAGCAAGATATATTGTATAGTCAAGAATTATGTTTTAATATAATTTTGCTTCTTGAGATGAAGAAGAGTGGTTTGAAGGAAAAAAAACTATAAAAACATAATGTTTAATTGAAAACTTCCCCTAGACGTGTGCATATGGGTAGAGAGCTTATATTTGCACATATAGAGAAAGAATTGAAAATTTTGACGGAGTTTCATTTAAACATTTGAGTCCGGGGATAACCAATATATATATGCAAGAAACAATTGCGATTAAAACCAACCATAAGCATCCAAATTTAAATGACAAAAAACATAAGTATAAGTATCAACACATCCAACATATCGAAAAGACAATCATAAGACATTGCAAGATTCATTAGCTTACATAAAGATATATATAAATAAATCAAGACCTAATCCTTAGAGCGTCATCTTCGAGCTTCAATTTCATCTTCTAATTTCCATTTTCTTCATACTTCTCCCCCTTTGGCATCAAGTACCAAAAATAGAGGAACTCACGGATGAGCTCAAGAAGAGGGAGGAGGAGGAGGTGTAGGAGGAGTACGGCGAGGCCCATAGCGATGGAATGCAACAGGCGCTTGCTGAGAGTGATACTCAAAGGATGAGCGAAACTCGGAAATGGTCGTGTCAATAGAGTCAATCCTCCCTCTGTCATCCTCAATAATCTGATGAGTCTGACACTGATACTCATCAACTCTCGCGAAGTTGCTCATCATGTTAGAATGAAGACTCGCAAAACTGCTCATCATATCTTTTCGGAGACTTTCAAAGAATTGATCATGGTGATCCTAAGATGCTACCTGAGAGTGTTGACCCTCCTCTTCGGTTTCCTGCCATTGTGGCTGCTGAGAAGATGACTGGCCTCTTTGACTGATAGCCTGAGGTGCCACTTCACGGGGCCTGTATGGCTTGTTCATGTTGATCCATGCGTAACCTTTGATTTCATCAAAATTTCCGCTCTTTGGATGAACGGTAACACTAATGATCCTGTTAATGAGGCTTGACGTGGGAAGAAGATGGGCCATTTTACCTGGCCGCCTAATGGGAACAGAAGGATCATAAAACTCGAGCTGCCTGGCAGGTGGAAGGACCCTGTCGCTATGCACCCTTGGATATCCACTGTGGTACATCCCCCAGGGCTCCTCTATTTGTTCCTTGGATGTTGTGTATACCGCTGCATCTGTCATCCATGTAATGGCATCGAATGTCTCAGGACTATGCAAGGTGGTGTAGAATTGCCTAATCATATCCTCATTGTAATCACACCTTCGACTGACGAAGTCTGCCAGTCCAGCACCATGAAATAACTCAGGAACTCCAACAAATAGCGGGATCTTATTTATGTGCTCCCTATTCACCCATTTATGTTCAGTAAATTCTTTATGCATGTATACTTCATAATACACCTTTTGATGAAAAGGAGTTCTAAACTTCACTTCAGTGGCGCTTCTAGGCAACAGGTACTGATTTGCTTGTCTCAATGAGTAATACGTGTCACCTTCGATTGTACTAAGATCAGAGTTAGGGTCAAAATCATCAAAATTTTCTTCCTCTTCTTCTAATCGCTCATTATCATTGCTAGCTTCATCAACATCCATATCATCGCTTTCTTCTTCCACTTCGCTGCTTGACTCTAAGGTGACTTGTTTTCCCTTTTGTTGCCTAGAACTCCCACCAAGCTCTTCCTAAACCTTCTGCATTATTTCATGATCTCTTGCAGCCATCATCTTAGAATCTTCGTCATCACTCATGTGAGGGGGAGAACGACCTCTATTGCATGCAGCCTTTCGAAGTGTGCTAACACCACGCGGCTTTGGCGCATTTCTGGTTTTTGACATGATTGCTGGATACATGAGTACAAGGAGTGAGATCAAAGGTATCATGCCCTAGAGATGGATTTCTTATGAAAAAGTGAAATTTATGCTAAGTTTGACAGTAATCCCAGTGCTACCGCCTATGCTAGTCTGGTAATATCGAGCTTGGGGCGGTGCTATCGCACAGGGGCTGATAGCACTGACCACACAAGGGTCAAACCCTAAATTGATGAACACTTTGATGTTTTCAGTGATGTGAATCATGGAATGATATTTATGACAATTATAAATCATCATATTACTCAATTTGGTCATCTATTTCATCAATAAAGCACAATTTTTCCCACATTTCGTAGGAACCCTAGAAATCCAAAAAAAACTTAGGGCAAGCAAAAACAAGATATTCAAGGAGGAAAAAGGAGAATGAAGGATACCTTAGAGTAGAGAATCGAGGGAGAAACAAGAGATTTCTTAGCTCAACACGAATTTCTTAGAGGATTATGAGAGGAGAAAGAAATGGAGAGAGAGATGAGAGAGAAAATGAGGTTCAGACTTAAGACAGAGAATGAGGAGCGGATGCACCGCACTGACTTAACTACCCATACTTGACTAATCCGGTGCTACCGCCCTTAGGCCGGAAGTACTGGTCCTTCGGTGCTACCACCCATGTAGGGCCGGTAGTATCGGACCTGACAGCCTAATAAGTTGAAAGTCTATTCAAAAGGACCAAATGAGTTGAAATAGTTCATATGTTTATATTTTTGATGTAAAACATATGTGAGCACTCCAACTGGATAAAACGATCAAGAGATTAATTTTACAAATATTTTTTATTAAAGATAGACCCCTTTTGATTGAAAAGGAAACCATTTTGAAAATAAAACACTTGACAAGCAAAAATGAAGTTCGTTGGCATGTATGAGTTGAAATTACCTTTTGATGGACTAGATATAACAAGATTCTAGTTCAAAAGGTGATAACTCACAAAGTGCATTAAATAGGTCATTATAGATCAAGTTTTGGATTTTATGGAATTTATGAAAGAAATAGGGTTTGTCCAAAAACTTGTGAGTTATTTTCAGCACAACAGAGATTTATTAATGTAAGAACATTCAAAAGATGAGATTATTTTGACCTAATATGGTCTAGAATCTCCTTTTGAAAAATATTGGCACTTATTTGGTATTTTCACATTTTAGGGATGTAGGATACATATGAGTGGTATAATACTCCCTCTTAATGTGTTGCTCATCAAGATGATTAAAAGATCAGATAGAAGGCCAAAAACACCAATTAGAAGAAAAGCAAATAAAAATGCATGCATTCAAGCTACATTTGAGATGTCTATGATATTTAACTCATTCCTCAATTTGCAAAAAACAAGTTTCATCTAAGGCCTTGGTGAGGATATCCACTAATTGATCTTCGGTTCTAATGTGACTAATCACAATATCACCTTTGCTAACATGACCTCTTAATAAATGGTAGTGAATATCCATATGTTTGGTTCTTGAGTGTTGAACCGGATTGTTGGCTATTTTATTGACACTTTCATTATCATACAAGAAAGGCACATTTTTGAAATTAAATTCCATAATCCATTAAAGTTTGCCTCATCCACAATAATTGAGCATAACAACTACCGGCGGCTATATATTCGGCTTCGACAGTGGATAGGGCTACGGAATTTTGTTTCTTGGAGAACCATGAAATTAGGGATCTACCTAACAATTGGCAACTTCGAATGTGCTCTTTCTATCCACTTTGCAATCCTCATAATCCAAATCAATCAAATTTAGCACTTTTAGGATACAATAACCCTATATTTGAGGAATGCTTTAAATATCTTAGAATTCTCTTAACAGCCACTACATGGCACTCTTTAGGTGAATCTTGAAAACGTGCACACATGCAAACACTAAACAGGATATCATGCCTAGATGAAGTAAGATAAAGTAAACTACCAATCATAGAACGATAAAGCTTTAAGTCTACCAGTTTACCTTACTCATTTAGGTCTAGAAGCCCGTTAGATGCCATAGGAGTCTTGATGGACTTTGCGTCTTCCATGCCAAACCTCTTGAGTAGATCTTTTATATACTTGATTTGGCTCATGAACATCCCATTCTTGAGTTGCTTAACTTGAAGTCCAAGGAAGAAGCTTAATTCTCCAATCATTGACATTTCAAATTCCCTAGACATGATGTCTACAAAAATCTTCATTAGTTGAACCAAAAATAATGTCATCAACATAAATTTGAGATACAAAGAATTCTCTATCTATTACTTTAATAAAGAGTGTTGTATCAACTTTCCCAATTTTGAATCCTTTTGAAACTAGAAAATCTCTAAGTTGCTCATACCATGCTCTAAGAGCTTGTTTGAGATCATGTAGCATCTTAGAGAGTTTATATACATGGTTTGGGTGTTTAGGATTTTCAAAATCGGCAGGTTGTTCAACAAATACCAATTCAGATATTTATCCATTTAAAAATGCACTCTTCACATACATTTCAAATAGCTTAATATCAAAGCACGATGCAAATGCAAGCAAGATTCGAATAGCTTCTAATCTAGCACAAGTGTAAAGGTTTCACCAAAATCTATTCGTTCAATTTGTGTGAAACTTTGCACCACTAATCTAGTATTATTTCTTATCATAGTACCGTTCTTATCTTGCTTATTTCGAAATACCCATTTTGTGCCGATGATGTTGTGATCCTTGGGTCTTTCGACTAGTGTCTATACACCATTCCGGGCAAAATTGTTTAATTCTTCATGCATTGCATTTACCCAATCCGGATCATCTAAAACTTCATAAACATGAGTGAGTTCAAGACAAGACACAAAGGAGTAATGTTCACAAAAAAAGAAATACAAGATCGAGTTTGAACACCCTTACTAACATCACCCAATACTTAATCTATTGGATGATTCTTGGAGATTGCATGACGAATTCTTTAAGGTAGAGGTTGAACTTGTTGATCGTTTTTCTTCTCATCCACCTCACTTGGTTGAATTTGACTTGGCATTGCGGAAGTAAATGGTTCAACTTGAGTGGATGATGGTTAATCTTCTTTATCCACGTCCAGCTTGACATCTCCAAGCGTCATGTTCATCATTGCTTCCCTTAAACCTTCATCACCTATGTCATCCAAATTTTCTTATTCTTCTTTAAAGCCATTAGTTTCATCAAATTCGACATCGTAAGTTTCATTAACAAGACTTTTATTTTGGTTAAAAACACGATAAGTTTTACTATTTAAAGAATAACCGAGCAAGAAACCTTCATCACAACGACTTTGAAATTTTGAAAGTTGAACACCCTTTTTCAAAATATAACACTTACAACCAAAAACTTAAAAATAAGAGATATTCAGTCTTCTTCCAATAACAAGCTCATAAGAAGTCTTTTTCAAAAGACGATGCAAATAAAACCCATTTGTTGCATGGCAAGCGGTATATATGGCTTCCACCCAAAAGCTATCGGGAGTACCATATTCATCGAGCATTGCTCTTGCTATTTCAATTAATGTTCGATTTTTCGTTCTACAACTCCATTTTGCTTCGGAGTGTATGTGGTGAAAAATTCATTTTTTATTCCAATTTCATCACAATAATCTTCAATTATTGTATTTTTAAACTCGGAACCATTATCACTATTAATTTTCTTTAATTTAAAATTAAATTCATTTTGAGCCATTTTTGCAAAACTTTTGAAAATACTGGAGGTTTTGGATTTGTCATCTAAGAAAAATACCTAAGTATATCTCAAATAATCATTAACAATGACCAAACAATAATAATTGCCCCCGATATTCTTATAGGTTGTAGGGCCAAACAAATCTATATATAAGAGCTCTAATGGTCTAGTTGTGGACATGATACTCTTTGAAGAATGAGAACTAGCTACTTGCTTGTCGGCTTAACAAGCACTACAAAATCTATTTTTCTCAAACTTCACATCTTTCAAGCCCACAATTAAATTATTTTTGAAAAGTTTTTTGAATTGAATCATCCTAATATGAGCTAGTCTTCTATACCATAACCAACCCAAGGAGGTTTTTGCAACTAAACAAGTTTGAATACATGACTCATTTGAGGTGAAATCAATTAAATACAAATATCTAAATCTAAAACCTTTGAACACCAAAGAATTATTATTTTCTTTAGAAATAATCACTCCATTCTTAGAGAATGTGCAAACAAGCCCAAGGCCACAAATTTGAGCAACTGATAGAAAATTAAAGTTCAATATTTCAACTAAGGAGACATTTAAAATAGAAAGATCATTTGAGATAGTGATTTTATCCAATCCCAATATCTTTCCTTTGCTATTATCGCCAAATGTGATCTTATCGTGTTGGCCACTTCCCGATTCAAAAGTGGTGAACATTTTTCGGTCGCCGGTCATGTGTTGCGTGCATCCGCTATCCAACACCAAATGCCATCCACTAGTCTTGTAATTCACCTACAAAAGAAGATTAAACCTTTTTAGGTATCCAAATTTGTTTAGATTCTTATAGGTTAGTAACCAAGGTTTTAGACACCCAAATGGCATTCTTTCTCTGGCCAAGTATAGGAATCCCAATAAATTTAGCAACAATTTTGCCATTACTATTTTTCTTAAGGACATAGCATGAATTATAAATATTATTCTTACATGATTTGCCTATGGACAATCATTTACTAAATGCCCTACATTATGACATTTATAACAAAACTTCCCATTTGATTTTATAATCCGAGAAGCTTTGTTACTAATTTTCTTATCCTTCTTGGGATTATACCCAAGACCTTCTTTGTTGTAGGAACAACTTTGATTATTCAAAATCTTATTAATTGTCTCTTTCCCCTTAAAGCATCTATCTAAACTTTTGTTTAGTTTGTTCACTTGCTCTTTAAGCTCATTATTCTCAACAATTAAATTTTCATGACTAGAAATGAAAGCATGAATATGAAGGCATATCAAGTAAATCATCACAATAAATAGATATGCTAGTTTTAGATATACAACATGAATCAATTTCTAGACCAGGCATATCATCAATAATTTTGCACTCAATGCCAACATCAATTTTTGGCTTTGAATGTCCCTCGGTAAGGAGAGTCTCATGGGCCTCTTTTAGCTCATCATAAGAGTATTTGAGAAAGAAATTCTTTTTTTAAGGCCTTAAATTTTAACTTATCTTTGCCAATGTATTTATTTAAGTCCTCAAGCATATTCATAAGCTCATCATAAGTAGGTTCATCATCGTCATAGGATTTTACCTTAAGTTCTCCTTTTGTCATAAGAGTGACGAATGGCGAGGAAGTCTCCTTGATGGCGATGCCCGCGAGTCCTTTCTTTCTTGAAGGTGTGTCATCCTTGGAGGAGTTGGAATCCAAATATTCTTCATCGAAGTCCCATTCTCCAATGTGAGCCTCGCCTTTGCCATCCTTGTGAAGCTTCTTAAATTGCTTCTTCTCCTTTGGAAGACTTTCTTCTTCTTGGGTGACTTTTTCTTATCATCCTTATTTTTCGGACAATGAGAGACAATGTGCCCCTTCTTATCACACTCATTGTACCGGATATTTGCATATCGGTTTGTGGTAGAGTGTTGTCACTTCTTGAATTTTTGAGAGGTGCTTGAGTTTGAATGCCTCTTCATGAACCTCTTCATTCTTCTCACGAGAAGTGCCATTTCCTCCTCAGTGTCATCATCATCTGAGTCAACAAGTGCCTCATCGTTTGACTCCGCTTTCGCCTTATAGACGATATTCTACTTCTTTGATGAGTTTTGCTCCAAGAGCTATTCCTTTTCCTTCCTGTAAAGCTCATTAGTAATGAGGTTTCCAAGAAGTCTGGTGGGCGTCTGTCAGTGTATTCTACACCGGGGTACTCTCTCCACCGCTGTCAGGTGGGACCGCGTGTGCAAGATATAAGAAGAAGAAGGTCATGTGCAAAGGACTCAACCTACTGAAGAAAGGCTTGGCGAGCAACCAGGACGCGTGGCCACCCGGCGAAAGGCCCGCAACTGTGTCCCGACCCCAGCGCGACTGTGTCACGGCCCGACGCACTGTGACACCGCCACTGGAGAGCGCCATGCACTGTGCCACGTGGTCATTCAATGAGCAGGCAGGCCCATTGTTAGTCATCCACGCAGACAGGGCTGGGAAGCTTCCGCCCGAAGCCTCCGCCAGGATCACGACGTATCCTAGTCATTAAATGTGCATGGGAGCCATTAAATGCGCAGGGAGCCGTTACAATGTGCTTGGGAGGCATTAAATAGGCATGGCTCCCTGATGGTATGATGACTTGTCCCTCCAACTGAGCCATCTGCACCACCCAGGGCAAGTCGAGGAGACGCGTGTACCAGGTGTTCATCACGCAGCATCCGAACCCCTCCCCTCGGGCAATCCGAAGACAGGCGGTGTCAAGCAACGGCGTAGACAAAGAGGCTCAGAAGGACACTAGCGATAAGACTAGACACAATTAATGTAATTAATGTAAAACCACTCCCTCCACTTGCCCTAGCCAGTCTCAAGAGTATATAAGGGAACTAGTGTGCATGGGGTGGGGAGGTTGGTCGATTAGTTCACAACAGAGAAGAGATCCAAAGCTCGAACGATCAAGAGATCGGGCGAACTAAGAACAAGTGGTATACTAGAGCAACACGAGCTTGAGCAGGACGTAGGCTATTACCCGCATTGGGGGCCTGGACCTGGGTAAATCCTGATATGTTCTTGAGTTTCCTGTCCTGCTCATCACGAGAGGAGAGTCGAGGGTGACGCAGCTGCGAAGACCCCCCTCTATCGAAACTCGGTTATACAACCAAACCAATACTGTCTGGCATAAACACGCCGACAGGGTGCGCCAGGTAGCAGATCATCAAGCGCCGGCAGTGAAGATGGAAGCTTCGCGCTCCCATCAGGCGGGGGATCGTCCGACGCCTTCCATAGAAGACGGCAGCGCCCCCACCGCGGCAGGAGCACAGTCGGTCCAACGGCAGTTAGCGATGGAGGAGGCCACGTCGGCCTAGAACTTGCATGCGGCTCGCCTCCTTCTGGAGCACCCACTAGTGGAGCTGGTGGGCGACACCCGGCCGCGCCATGGTCATGCGACATCGCCGCCAGGACACGGCCCAGCCGCGAGAGGCGTTGAATCGCCGGTACCTCTGGTACCTCATGGTCAAAGTCGCAGCAGAGTGCACGCAAGCTTCGAGCCACCCGAGCGAGGAACGCCCAGGTCATGGTGGGCGGAGCAAGGGAAAGGGCGTTCAAGGTGTAGATCCCGCTCTCACGGGGGGTCGTGCGATGGCTCCAGTGCCGTCCCATGCGTCCCCCAGGCGTGAGGGGGGCACCCACGAAGATCTTAGGGCTCACTTGGAGGAGCAACGGCGGGGGCATGGTGGTGACTTGCGCGGCGAGTTGCAACGTCGTCAAGCACAGGAGCAAGACCGCGGTAAGCGGATGGCTCCCGAAGAAGACAACTCCTCCTGTGACCCCGACTTTCCTGCAGAAGAGGAGACCTTCTCCTTCGAGTCTTGCGGGAGCCAAGTCCCGCGCTCCCCGGCGCGGCCTCCGGGTCGAGGTTCAGGGGGGCTGCGCGGTTCCCCCCTACGGCTTGGGGTGCTAGGCGTTCTCCAACCGGCTGCGCCGCCTTGTGTGGCTGGAAAGGTTCTGCCTGGTAACCATCGAGAAGTATGATGGCACCACCAACCCGGAGGAGTTCCTGCAGATCTACACCACGGTGGTGCGGGCTGTGGGTGGCTCCGAGAAGGTTATGGTGAACTATCTCCCCATAGCTTTGGCGGGCTCTGCCCGTTCACTACAACATAACCTGGATTTTCCGGCGTTTATTTTACCCGGCGTTTAATCTAAACGCCCCTAATAAGGCTAAAGCCGCCGTTTTTTATCATTCAAGATGAATTCTCGCTTATAAACGCCGGGTTAGAGTCTACCACGGTGCTTATAAATGCCAGGGAATTCCATTCTATACCGGCGTTTATAAACGCCGGGGAATTCCACTCTATACCGGCATTTATAAGCGCCATGGTAGACTTTATTCCTGGCGTTTGTTAATGACTCAAAAAGTTGGATATTGCGGCACTTACAAACGTCGTGGTGTCCTTACTGAGGCATAAATAAACGTCGTCGAAAACTCTTACAATTGCGGCCGTGTTTCGATGAAAAAAACGGGCGCGAAAGATGGAAAAACAGCGCGCGCACCCAAATGCAGGTCCTATACCCACACGCGCGCCAGCATAAGTGCATAACCCCTGGAAAAATTCCCCATTCCCCTCCATCTAAAACCTAGCCGACCGGCTGGCCTCCGCGCGCCGCCCCTCGCACGATCGATCTCGCCAGTCGCCACGACGCCAGCCTCTGCGCGCTGCCGATCGATCGATCTCCCACACGCATCTCCTTTCCGGCGGTCGGTTGGCGCGTCATACGGATCTTCCTCGGACCCCCACGCCGTCACGCCGCCTGCCCGACTCCCCATGCCCGCCACGCCGCCGCCCGCCCGACTCCCCGCCTCGTCCTCTCGGGAACCCGCCTCCCCACGCCTCCTCTCGTCTCCGACCTCGGAGGCCTCCGCCGTGACGCCGCCGCCTGCCTCCGACTCCCCACGCCTCCTCTCGAACCCGCCTCCCCACGCCGCCGCCTGCCTCGCCCGACCACGGCTCTTCATCCTCTCTGGGCCGCAAGGTGAGCTCAAAGGATTTGATAATCTGAGATGTGCAAAGTTTGTATGTTGTAGAATTGATAATCTGAGATGTACTTTGGTAATCTGAAATTTGTCGAAAGCTCCTCTCCGTTAGTTGTCTCAGTAAGCATAGAACTGAATTGATGGCTTGGAGAAATGTAATTTGTTGAAACATTCTCGCACTAGCTTAAGAACAATGTCAAGACAGCTCATCCAATCCTATATAGAAGCCCATTAACTCATTATGGAAGAGAAACCGCTTCAGCTTCTTTTGCCGATGGTTTGTATGTTGTAGATTTGGCACTAAATTAGTCAATTTTCAGTTTCCATTGCTGATGGTTTGTATGTTGTATGTTGTAGATTTGGCACTAAATTAGCCAATTTTCCATTGTTGATGGTTTGTAATTTTCCATGACACCTTTTCAATTGGAAAATTAACATGTAGTCAATCGAGAGAGTAATCGGAGAGTGATGGTTTGCTTTCGCTTCCCCAGCTTTGGTTGGCTTATGAAATTTTGTTTGAAATGGAGTTGTGTCCTGATCCATATTCAAATGTCCTGATCACATTGAGTAGTAGCATGCTTTCTTTTGTGGTTGTGGTTTTGCTTGTGACATATGTTATGGTGTGCTTGATTTTTGCTCTTCTATGGATATAAGTAATCGTAGGTTTGTATCTTCCATTCTCAGATATTATATTTGTAGAGCTGAATAATTAGTTGTGTACTATTATTTGTTAGATGGATATGCGGTTTATTTAAGAAAGCTTATCGTCAAACAACCATACCGTATAGCTTAGTATTGGGCACCTATAGCCAAACACCATAAGAAATATTATCTCAGTACTAGTTTATTAGTAAAAGAAAGTTCAAGTCCCCTTCAACTGAGCTCACCAAGAAATACCGGACTTAGCATTCATCGCCAGCTTTAGCATTGTGTACTTCATTTACATTTACCATGTTGATGTTGTTTATTTAGCTTCAGATCAAGAAATTTGACTTCATTGGAGAACTCCTTTGAGTAGTACTGCTGCCTTTACGAGGAGTCTAGGACAATGCTTAAACACTTTTGAGTAGGACAATTTTCCCATTAGAAAGCACGATATATGCTTCTTCATTGTGAAACATAGGAACGAAAAGCATAAAATTGTGCTTAAAATTTGAAGATTGGGAGATGAATAAATAATGAGAAAGAAGAAATAAAAAACAAATACAAAATTAAGTCTTTCTCGCCTGTTCCTATATTAAGACGTTTTATATTTTTATCAAGATTTTATTCGATTTTTCGCTTTTATACCATTGAATGAATTGCAAAAACTTTGTAACTCTAGGGCCGATATGAGTGTTATTTTTATAAATGGCTTGGTTTGGTCATTTACCATTCGACAAGATGCTTTTAGCCTTCTACAAAATTCTACTTTAAGAAAATAGGCACCCTTTTAATTAACTAACTAATCATGTTCTTCACTATCTCTATTTTTTCGTGGTAACCCCAATTGCACCTTTGAGTCAGCAGGTTTGTCCCAAAATCCCATAGGGTGTGTTGTTAGTAAATTATTTAGTTAAGCTGACTTCTTGATAAACATGCTAGAATCATGAATATAATTTCGAAATTGTTTAGTTTGTTTTACTTAAGGAAAGTTGGTGAGATATTATCAGAAGATAATCTTGATATACATTCTAAGGTCTTGGCTATTACCTTATTTATCACAAATTGAAAACCCAAACTTTTGCAATGTTAAGCACCAATGATTGAATTTGCTCACTCACCCAAATTAAACTGTGGTTAAAGCATAATTATTTCTGGTTTTGGAAAACCCCATCTTTCTCAAGGTGAGAATTTTAGTTTAGCTTCGATTAGCAATCATGGAGAAAGCGTGATGCATTCTCTTAGGTAATTAGCTCGAAACTCATGGTCTAAAATTATTTAATTCTAAAATGTTAGATGCAAAGGTAATTAATTGTATCTTGTAATATAGGTACACAGATGATTACTAAAATGGTCTTAAGAATTTTATCGAGTTTGCTTTTTGCAATTCAAATAAGGGAGATAAAATTCTCTGTCCATGTAAAAAATGTGTGAATCAGTTCTGGTTAGAGAAAAATATTGTCCATGATCATTTAACTTGTGATGGTTTTATATCTGGATACACTACATGGATTTATCATGGTGAGGATTGGTCTTCTCCGATAGCCCACAATGAAACTCCACATATTCACAATGAACATGCTGATGAAATAGATCCCATGTTGAGAGAGGGGCTTGGTTTTTTTGATGCCAACATAGATGTGACCTATAGCGATTTATGAGCAAGAAAAGGATGTGGATTCTAAACATACTATAGATTAGCTAATGAAGCTAGCCAAGAATTATACCCAGTGTCAAAAGGTTTTCTAGACTTCAATTCATTGTGAGACTCTTGAATATTAAGAATTTATGGAATGTGAGTAATGCTTGCTTTGATGAGCTTTCTTACTTTTGAAAGAAGCATTGCCTAAAGGTGAAAATTTGCCTAAAAATTATCATGGTGCTAGAAAGTTTGTTAGAGATGTCGGAATTGGTTATGAGAACATCGATGTATGCATAAATGATTGCATATTGTATAGGAAAGAATATGCCAACTGCATTTCTTGCCCAACTTGTAAAGCTCCTAGGTGGAAATCAGAGAAAGTGAGCGGTGATGGAAGTGCATTCATAGAGTTCTGTAAAAGTTGTTCGTCATTTCCTCTTAAAAGAAGATTGCAAAGACGATACATGTCTTCGAAAACAAAGCATCAACCACAAATGGCATAGTGAATGTCGAATTGAGGATGGGTTAATGCGCATCCAAATGGATTCTACCGCATGGAAGAACTTTGACTTTAGATTTCAGATTTCAGTTCAGATTGTCGCAATATTAGGCTTGCTTTAGCAACCGATGGCTTCATCCATTTCGTACATTAACTGCTCTCACAAAGATATGGCCCGTTGTTTTGATACCATATAATGTCCCACCGTGGAGTGCATGCAACAATCAAATTTCATTCTCTCTCAGATTTATCCCCGGTCCATATTCTCCGGAAATAATATTGATGTGTATTTACAGCTTGACTATAGATGACCTTTTAGAATTTTGGCATGAAGGTGTTCGAACTTATGATGCATCTCGCAAGAGTGGTTTCAGATTCGTGCTACACTTTTCTCGACAATTAGTGACTACCTGTGTCATGCATATTTGTCGTGAAGAAAACAAATGGGGAAGTTGGTTGTGCTAATTGCTTTCTTGAAACCACCAACAGATTTGAAGCATGGCCACAAAACATGCTACATGGGACATCGTAGATTTCTAGAGAAGGAGCATAAGTTTCGGTTTGAACCACATCTATTTGATGGTACTGTTGAGCTGAGAGATGCACCTATTCCTCTAACTGGATATGATGCATCAAACCAAACAAAAGATTTGCATATCACTTTTGGAAAGGCGCTAGAAAAGGAACCTAGAAAGAAGAAGAGCCTTGAGGAAATAAAGATGGAGCCTAAGTGGAAGAAACGGAGTTGTTTCTTTCAATTACCTTATTGGGAAACACTTCTAGTACGCCACAATTTAGATCCAATGCATATTGAGAACAATGTATTTGCTAATATAGCGAACACATTACTAGGTATTAAAGATAAAACCAAGGACAACCTGAATGCTCGCCTTGATCTTAAAGAAATGGGAATAAGGCCGAGCTTCATCCTCAGAGACAAAGGTGGCAAGACCGTTCTACCTCCAACAATTTTACGATGAGCACAACAGAGAAGAAACTTTTTGTCAAACGTTACAACAAGTCAAGTTTCCAGATGGCTATGCATCTAACTTGGAAAAAAGGTTCTAGTTGATCGAGAAGGCTAGTTGGTCTTAAGACCCATGATTGTCATGTCATTATGCAATTGTTCTCTAGCTGCAAGAAGAACTTTACTCCGAAAAGGTTTATGCAGCCTTGGTTCGCTTGAGCAATTTTTTCAAGCAAATTTTCTCCCGCTTATTTCATTAGTGACATGCAAAAGTTAGAATATGAGATTGTTGAAGTTCTTTGCCTATTGGAAAAGATTTTCCCGCCGCATTTTTTGACGCCATGGTTCATTTGTGTGTTCATCTTCCAACAGAGGCTAGATTTGCTGGACCTTCTCAATTTAGAAATATGTATTCTATTGAGAGGTATTGGTCAAAATTAAAATCTATGGTTCATACTAGAAGTCACCTCAAGGATCAATAGTCAAGGATATATCCTTGATGAAAGTATTACTTTTTGCTCACGTTATTTGCATGGTTGTCAAACTAGATTCACTCGTGGGGAACAAAATGCCGATAATATGACATATTCTAGTGAAATGAAATACTTGAGAAGAGTTACGCCCATTGATGGGCCATTGCATTGTTGAATTGGACCATATTTCTTGGATTCAAGCTCATCGATATGTGCCGGTCAATTATGACGAATTGCACCTTATACTCAAGATGTTCTAAAAACATAATTTCAATTTCATGTTTTTCAAGTTGACTATGTCACTAATGGTACCCAAACATGTGTAGAAAACATTGTCAATTACTTTCTATGGAAAAACGCTCACTAAAAAGGGACGTGGAACGATTCATCATGAGACTTTTCACATATGGTTTGAGGATCATGTAAGTCTCAGAGAAAGGATTACTATGTCTTATAGCAAATTTTTATAGAGTAACCAACTCACCTATGTATTTAAATATCTATAGAGTTACCAACCCACCAATGCATTCCAATGTTAGGTTCGGACCTTACTAGCAAAGAAGAAATGAAGTTTCTAAGGAAATAGAAGTGTTGGCTAGCAAGCCACACAAGATTGTGTCAAAGTACAATAGTTATTATATAAATGGGTACAAATTTGAAACGGAAAGCTACGGCAATGGGAAAACCACACAAAATTTTGGAGTAACCATGGTTGCAAGAACGTCTAGCTTCTCTAGTGCAAAGGACAAGAATCCAACTGTAGGTGATGTAACATATTATGGCATCATCAAAGAAATCATCGAATTAAACTACTCTAACAAAGGTTCAATAGTGCTATTCAGATGTGATTGGGTTGATACTGTTCAAGGTAGAGGTATTCAGAAAGATAAGTATGGAATAACACTTGTGAATTTCAATCACCTACTAAATACTGGAGATAGGCTTTGTCATGAGCCATTCATTCTTGCAAGTCAAGCTACGCAAGTTTATTACGTGCAAGATCCTATCGACAAAGAGTGGCATGTCAGGTATTTTCTAAGCAAAGAGATGTTTATGACTTGGAATCTAGAGATGAGGAAGAACATGAGAATACAAATGCGTTCAGGGAGCCTATTGAACTAGTAAATGATGAATTGCTTGCTAGAGTTTGTGATGATAACACTTATGTTAGGACTGATATAAATGGTGTGACAGTTGATGAATCTCTACATAAAGCAACAAAGTCTAAACGGTAAAATTTTCTAGTTCTATTTTCCTAACTGTATTGTATACATATGTTTGTCTAAAATTCCTTTTCTAATCCTAGTTATAATATTATTCTTATTGTAACGGTTTCTTGTCTTCTTGCAGAAGTCAAAATGGCAGAAAAGGCGAGGTGACGAAGTTCCATATGACATTATGCTAAAAATCGGATTGAACGTAATAATGAACTACTTAAGAAGCTTAGCCTTCGTCCTATACCATTATCAACTAATGTCCCCGAGAAGCAAAACAAGAAAAGAAAGGTATTGTATTGAATTTGTATCTAATTCATTTTTTATTTCTTGTATCTTGTCGCATTCATATAGATAGCTTGCATTTGAAATTGATCTTTGTATATTGATCTTTATATATTAGTCATTTTGGATTTTATGGAGCATGGTGCATGCATTTTTCAACATTCCAAAAATGTGTCATGCTAACTAGTTGCTACATATAGAGAACCACACTTGATGAAGCGGATGTTGATGGATTAGAAGATCCTGACTATGCAATGGATGATGAAGATGAAAGAAATGGTGACTACGATGACTATGGCAATGACTATGATGATGTGGGTGATGGCGGTAATGATGATGTAGAGGTTTATCACCCTGTACAAATATACATTCACGTATGCTCATTTCTTTTTAATATATACTATCACATCACCGCATGTTGTATTTATATCCTAACTATACATTGTATCATTCACCAAGAAAAAGAATGGTAGGGCCCAACAAGAATGCTATCTATCCGGGAAGGAATAAAGGTGTCAAGATTGATGTTAAGGTCAATAGATATGGTCACCATGTGGAGGAGAACTTGCAATTTCACTAACTTCATTGCTAGTCTAGTTAAGGGGGACACTTAACATTGAAGAGATCAGATTGGAGATTGGTGGAAGGCAAACATAGGATATGGGACAATGTCACTGTAATCTTCTATTCTACTCATTTTGGTGTAATTTTCTTCTTCTATCTTATTGATGTAATCCTCTTTTACATTTCACATTTCATTTGTTGTGCAAAAATTTTTTCACATCAATCCAATATGTGAAGATTGGGTGTTGAGATCTGCTGGGAAGAAATGGCGTGACTTTAAGTGCACTTTGAAGAAGACGACTATGATGAAAATCATCAAGGAGGAGAATATTGCTAATGGATGTAAGGGAAGAATTCGATGATGAGTGGGAGTGGCTTGTAGAGCATTGGAGTAAAGAAGAATCAAATGTATGCAAATTTTATCTGCATGGTCTATGTTTACATTGGTATCTACACTATTAAGACACTTAAGTTTCTCATTTAGGTTAGAGCAAGAAAGAACAAGGAAATCCGCTCAAATCAAACAAATGTCGTTCATACCTCTGATCAAGAAGCTATGCTGTAATTAACAATATATTGGTAAGCAACATAGAAATTAAATAGGTTTAATTCAATCTGCTATGCATTAATATTTTTTGTGTTGTTAGGAAGAACAACTTGGGCGTGAACCATGTAGAGCTGAGACATACCTTGTTGTAAACAAGAGAAAAAATGGGGAAACTGTTAGTGCTGCTAGCAAAGAAAAGATAGTAAGTTCAGATTTGACATATTCTTATTATTTGTGCTTATCATATTCTTTTCTACATTTAGTGATTCAAATTTGTTCATTAGGATGTGATCGAAAGACGGCTCACAGAAGATGAAAACCTACGCTTTAAATCAATTGATGACGGTGATGACTTTTATGGTGAAATATATCCTGATGAAAGGAAAGGTAGAGTGCGTGGCTTGGGGTTGTTAGGAGGGTGCAAGTCAAGAATTATTGCAAAAGCTGTCACCGCGCTAAAGAATGTTGAAGAAGAAAATGCACAACTTAAAACAGAGTTTGCAAGATATAGGATAAGTCTGAACAACGATACCAAGAACTTAGGAGCTTATTGTTGAGCCTTGAAGGAAGCATTCGTACTGGACAACAAAATGGTAGGGAACCAATCCAAAACAACTTACAGGTTAGCATCTCATGTTTAATTAATTATTTTGCATGCTGAGTCATGAGCCTTTAAAGTAAATTTTGCATGAAACCATCAATTGTATTAATTGAGCCATTCTTAGGTGGATGGTATGGAAAATGAGCAACCGCAAGAATCTTGTTCTAAAAGTAGAATAAATAACATTGTCCCAACAAAAGTTCATAATGTTCAAGAGAAGGAGAAGGTTCCATAGAAGGAGAAGGTTCCATGTATGAGAAAGTTTCACATGGGAAGGTTCCATGTATGAGAAGGTTCCACAGAATGAGAAAGTTTCACATGAGAAGGTTCCATGTATGAGAAGGTTCCATGTATGAGAAAGTTTCACAAATGAAGGTTCAAGTTCCACTGAAGGAGAATCTTCCACAAAAAATGTAAAGTTCTACCAAGAACACAATCATTTGTGGTATGATATACTTCCAATTTAGAATTATGATTTGTAAATTCTTTTATGAATATGAAGTCATATTTTTCTATAAGGTGGAAAAGAAGTTTCTTTATGTTCTATTGGCGGTTCCAAAATAGTGGCACATGGAAGACTTCAATGCACGGATGCGACATTCATATGTGTAGATGGATTGCCGTTGGGAGAATACTACGAGGTTCTAGTTGATGTCGTTCTTGACAACAATGTCATACTCCTCGCCCACAACACGAGTCACGGTTAGGTTCGCTATTGGCTTGTGTATCCCTTGGCCACTTCACAATGTATGAAATTTAGCTCCATATTTTTATATTCATTTTCTTGTGTTCAGATTGAATATTGAAGACAATGAATTGAACTTTTGAATATGTAGGTAATGGAACGTGATGGCTCACTTCTAAATGCACGCTCAATTCTAAATCGACCAAATGATCATTAGGTAAACTTCACTTCCCCACCTCATCAAGAACCATTCCATGAGAGTTGAATGTGAATTAATGAGATCTTACTTTTTTTATACATATGTATGAGTATACATGTAATGTAATATAATGGGGTCAGAACTTATTTAAGCTAATTCCATGGTGGTTAGGAATGCTAACTGAAGCTACAAATTCTAATTACTCTAGATGTGGAGCCATATGAGAACAAAGAACAGAGAGGTCGCTTGTTGTTTGATACCTTTTGTCGCTTGTCTTTATTTTATTTATATTTTTATGGAGGTTTATAATCACAATATTTATCATCTGTACAATTTTCATATTTTTTATATTAGGTATTTAATTGTCAATTTCCTACTAGAGTACTTGTCTATTCATGAAACTATGCATTATAACTTTGTTTCATAATTTCAGATCTCCGCAAAAGGACATGAAGCTTGGTTGCTGGATGCATGTGCAATATGAAGTGACATATTACTAACTAGCCTTTTGATATACTTTTGCTAGTGGGAAACTACTCAAAATACAAAGACCCATGTACTTTTGCTAGTGGGAAACTACTCAAAATACAAAGACCCATGTACTTTTGCTAGTGGGAAACTACTCAAAATACAAAGACCTATGTACTTTTGCTAGTGGGAAACTACAAAGACCCATGTATTTATGCAAATGTAAAACTGTGATGACCTATGTTGGCAACTTGGTATGTGTTTTTATATCTCTTTTGTTGACCCAAAAGCAAATTGGGATATAACTACACTTCATGCATGTCTTGTGCTTGTCTTAGGATGGTTCAAGGTCTACACAGATTGGAATATTTATCTTTACTTTGCTCAGTTAAATTCTAACATTTTCCTCTCTTATGTGATTGGCATCGACACCTTGGATATTTGCATCAAATTCAGCATCAATTGCTGTCGGTAAGCTCTCCATCTTATTTTTGAATTAGATGAAACAATAAGGTAGAAGATGTACTATCTGAGGACTATATTAGATCCTTAAAGTGCCTATCCATGGCTCATTTCGAGTCACAAATCTGGAGCATATTTGGTCACAACTATCTAGAGAAGATGAACCTTTCAAAGTATGTTTGTTTTCTCTTTAGTGCTTATATATTTAGTAACATCTATTATTTCTTGTATAATGTGTTATCCTTGTCCATTTACAATATTGCACTTAACTGAAAATACTGATGGCTTTCTTTTATCCATATCTTTGCCAAAAAGTGAGAAAGCTGCCAATTTTGATTCTGAAATTTTGGCATTGCTGCTTTTTAGTCTGATAATGCCAACCATTAGCTGTATTTCTCCAATTTGTTGACTTCTCCACAAGTTTATAGAACAATGCCATCTATAGCTTTCACCACATGACTGGCTCGACATGGGATTGGAATTACTTCAATTGCTCCCTACTTGAACTTGCATCTGCTTACAATTGGATAATCCATGAGATGCATTCGCTAATATACCGCCTCCTAATGATCGCTAGCTTGAGCTTGTTGGTTACCAAAGATGTATTGATGACTCCAAGACATTGTTTGATTTTAGTCATTGGTCTTTGCTTTTAATGTATAGGTAAGCACATCAATTTTCCTCAAGATCAAAACCAAAATTCGATTAATTCATTTTTTCAGATCGATGACTTGTTTGATTTTGATATTGGTGCAGTGGAGAATGATTCCATTGTTGCATTGGCATTGAGAAAAGGTTTTGTTCTACTCTTGTCAACATTGATTTGTCAACGCATGTTATCTTATCTATTTGAACATGTGGGGATAGCTTGATGAATGAGACTCGTGGCTCAAAACTTCGAGAGTGAAGCAAAGATGTTAAATGAGCAATGGAGAACTTGAAAAGGCAACTAGACGAGGTCACTTTATATTAGTCTCGCATAATTATTATGTCTGTGAACGTTTCCAATGCTAGATCCATTTCATTGAACCTGTTCCAGCAGCATCTGTAGTAAGGAACATTGTTGTATTTCTTGCTATTTAAATTGATGTATTATAGACCATTCGTGGTGAAGCATTCATTAGTTGCTCAAATCTGAATCTCATACTTCGGTGCTACTGTGAGATACCCAAATAGATGAAAACATGAAGCTATTTTTTTTTCACATTGTGATTGATAGCGCTGCCGGCCCTCCTGAGCTCCGGAGTCCCGGCTAGTCGGGCTAGGTGGCACCTGCACCTCCCTGTCCAGCCTGCCCTCTCAAGCAGCAGCCCACCTCGGCACCTCCTGGCCCACCAAAGCGCAGCTGCAACGCCCCGTCCTCCCGCCCTCCCGAATCTAGATCCCTTAACTCGCCGATCAATGCCGCCGTATCCTTTCAATTCCATGTGCTACAACCAGTGTCTGCTTTTACATTTGAGCGGAATACTCCATTGAATTGATCTAGTTAATTGGTTACGAGTTATCTGAAACGAGGTTCCTTTCATCTCGTGTTGCAGAGACTACATTGAGCAAAGTTCAGAAGTCATCCCTGGCATATGAAGTGAATGCTATTGGCCCTATTTTAGTGATCAAGGTATAACTTAGTCTCATCGCATCACTTTAATTTTCCGCTTCTTCTTGTGATATTTCACCACTTCTTCTCCTTCATATTATTTTTTGAAAATAGATGTTGCTAGCATTCCCAGCTGATCTTAAATTTGCTAGACCAAAAAATACTCTGCTTGACCAGTTGGACTTTGTATCACTGTATCATCATTTGCAGTTCAGATCTAATTGCCGATCCTGTTGGTTGTTGAAACTTCCAACTGCATTGTAATATAACTTGAGCTATCAAAACTATTTATACTGTATCTTTTTGAAAGATTTTTCTTTTCTTTGCCTAAAACACACGTGGAAAGATAAGCTATGAACCCATGCAACACATTCCCTTGCTAGTTGTTTTGCTTATTTTGAACCGTAGCAACGAACTTTGCTATTTCTTTGGAAACTTATAAATGACCTTACTTAATTGAACACTTTGAACTATTGTTCATACAGCCATGAGGTGCTATCACAAAATCTTATTATATCCTGATGCTAAGCAGTATTTAAGAATACAAAGCTTGGAAATGAGACAATTAGTGTTTCTATGTACCCTACATAGGAATGAATGAAACAAAACTACATAGACCGATAGACCTACAAATCCTACATCGACAGAGTCAAAACTATGTTCGAATTAGCATGTAAAGGGTAGTGCTACTATTAGAAATAGTTTTCGAAGGCAAAAATTTCGAGGAAGTCTAATTCTTCACTACATGGGGTCATGATGGATCTTGCTCTAGCCTGCTTAGGCAATTGAGGTTTAACTGTATGCACCTTGTATATTGCAATTGCAAAGTGTTATTTTTTAGGTGCAAATCTCTCAAGAAGCTAGAAAGGTCATTCAAGTTGGAAAATAACATTGTCGTGTCTCGTCATCCTCACATTGGATGCTATTTTCCAATCGAGTAAATTGCATTGTAGCCCCTAAACTTGTGAGGTTGTGGCACATAGCTCCTTGAACTTGCATTACTTTTTGGGCTCCCTAAACTTGCTTCGCTTTGTACCACAGTGTCCAAGCCATCGTTAGCTAACAGATTTCACCGATGTGGCTTCCTTTATGGCTTATGCGGATTGATGCCACACACATGTCAAGGTGGGATGTGTACATTCACACATTGTTCTTCTCTCTTCAAACCATCTCTTTTCTACCCTCTACAGCCTACCAAATGAGCTTGGTTATAAATTTTAGACTTAAATAAATACATGTTTTGAATTATGTGTATCATTGTACATTTGTGCCTCAGATTTCACTTAAATTTGGCTCCGATACTCATATTTGGTGTGATGTGTGTATTTTTCATTTCACAAACAATTAGTTACAACATTCTGCATGCTCTGATGTTGTGATCGTAATATTGTTATAGGCTTAACATATCTAAAATGTGGCTGTAGTATGTGTGTGTGTTTTGAGATTTGGTTGTAATTGATCTTGTTTTATGCCTCCTGTTCTTTGATAGAGTAAATATACCTAATGAGTAAATGGCTAATCTACTCATTTATTGGCTTTGCATTATGAAATTTGCAACTGGAGAATGCTCACACTTTTGTTTTGTCATTTCACAGTTTAAGAATGTACTGAAGTTCTTGAAGAACTGGCATGAGGTTTGCTGAGCTTAACCAGGGCTACTGCTTTGAACTTTTGAAGCACTGGCTACTGAAGGTCTGAAGCATAGGCATTGGCTACTCCATGTTCCTGAAGCACTGGCTATTGCTTTGAACTTTGGGCAGAGTAGCACGCCATCAAGGTCTCGAGACTCAAGCACTCGCTACCGAGCTACTCCATGTTCCTCAAGCACCGCCATCGCTTTAAACTTTTGAAACTCTTAATCTACTATTCAAGATTTATATGTGATGTGCTAATATATTGATGTAATGATGTGTGATGCTATATCGGTCATATCGTCAATGTGTGATGTGCCGATATTGTATTGCATGCACTTTCTTTCCTTAAGATCAAGATCGATTGGCTGATTGCTCCTCGCCGGTCCGAATTGGTTATCGAATAACCGAAAAACGAACTCAATTAATTCGGTTTATTCGTTCGGTTTTTCGTTATTCGCCCGTAAGAATGCATTTGTACCAAATGTAATTTGGCTTGTGATGTAATTAGATGTGATATTAATTTGTATTCGCTTTGAAGAGATATATAGGCGCTTATAAGTGCCACGCCAGTAGAAACCCCTACAATTTCAAACGCCATGAATAGAGGGATCCCCGGTGCTAGTAAACGCCATGAATAGGGGGAATCTCAACACATATAAGTGCCATGACAGTTGAAACTCTGGCGCTTGTAAACGCCATGAATAGAGGGAACTCCGCGCTTATAAACGCCATGAATATAGATTCTCCGCTATAAACGCCATGAATAGAGGGAACCCCGGCGCTTATAAACACTATGAATAGAAGGAACCCCGGCGCTTATAAACGCCATGAAGAGAAGGAACCCCGGCGCTTATAAACGCCATGAATAGAGGGAACCCCGGCGCTTATAAACGCCATGAATACAGGGATCCCCGGCGCTTATAAACGCCATAAATAGAGGGAACCTCGGCGCTTATAAACGCCATGAATACAGGGATCCCCGGCGCTTATAAACGCCATGAATAGAGGGAACCCCGGCGCTTATAAACGCCACCGTATGGTGGGAAATAACAGCATATAGAAACGTCGTGGATAATTAAGCGCCGCGAATTACTTTTCCTGACGCCATTTTTCTTGACGCCATGTAAACGCCATCTAAAATCTTTTTAAGGCATTTATAAGGTTTTAAAGGCATTTATAGGCGCCATCGGAAGCCTGACGTGTTGTAGTGGTTCTTGGCTGATGAACCTCCCGATAGGGTCGGTGCACTCATGGGCGGAGTTGTGTGGCCAGTTTGTCACCAACTTCCAGGTCTCCTACGCCCAGCCAGGTGTGGAGGATGACCTCCATGCCCTCGAACAGAAGAGAGGGGAGTCATTGCGCCCGTTCATCCGGTGATTCAGCCACTGCAGCAACATGATTCCCAAGATCTCCGGCCAGTCCGTCATCATCGCCTTCTAGAGGGGCGTGCGAGACCGCAAGATGCGGGAGAAGATGGCTACCCGCGACATCGCCACCATGTCCGAGCTATTTTCCTTGGCGCACAAGTGCGCTCTGGCGGCGGAGGCGCGGGAGCAGACGGCTGGAGCGGACGGCGTTCATGGTGGAGGCGAGGTTGGAACCACGAAAGGTCTCGGTTCTGCAAACAAGAAGAAATGCGCGCGCCGAAGTTCGGTCAAGTCTTGGCCGCCGAAAGGCCGCACAAGGGTGTCAAGCACGCCGCGGACGATCACCGCGATCGCGTGATGGCCGCCGCGACAAGGTGACTACCATCGGTAGGAAAACAGGGGTAAGATCTTCTGCCCCATCCATAACACTAATGCGCACGATTTAGATAATTGCCAAGTTGTGCGCGAGAAGGTGGAGCAGTGGCTCAGGGAGCGCCACCCTCCTCACGATGACAACAAGGGCGATGACTCCACCCCGCTGCCCTTCCAGTAGGCAGAGCATAGGGTGGCCCACATCAACGGTGGTTCGCTACCCACGCCTCCAACTCGAAGTACAAGCTCCTGATGAGGGAAGTCTGCTCCGCCGTACCAAGCGTAGGAGCGGCTAGGCTGCTGAGGTGGTCAGAGGAGCTAATCACCTTCAGCCGCGCCGACCACCCTGCGAGCACGGTCGGCCTAGGGCACCTTCCAATCGTGGTTTTGCCCACGGTTCGGAATGTGAAGTTCAGGTGCGTGCTGATCGACAGGGGGAGCTCTATCAACCTCCTGTCCCCTAGGGCATTCCGGGCTCTTCAGATCCCAGAGCGGGAGCTGCGCCCGGTGCTCCCCTTCTACGGAGTCACTCCGGGGGCTGGCTCGATGCCCCTGGGCTAAGTCCGCCTTCCTTACTTTTGGGAACGTGGACAACTACCGCATAGAGTTGGTGGACTTCGATGTCACCGACTTTGACCTCCCCTACAATGTCTTGCTTGGCCGACCCGCGTTGGTCAGGTTCATGGTGGCCACCCACTATGCCCATATGGTGGTGAAAATGCCGGGACCCGGAGGTCCCATAAGCATCCAGGTGAACAAGCCAGAGGCCTTGCGCTGCGACAAGTAAGCCTTGGACTTGGCGGTGCCACTGCGGCGAGGCAAGCCGACATCGCTTACTCGGGAGCTCCTCCGTGAAGATCTCAGGCCTTGCCCGTCCACTCGACGAGGTTAAGGTGGTCTCCCTGAGCGAGGCCGAGCCCGAGAAGACTGTCAAGCTGGGCGCCAACCTTGGCGCTAAATAGGAAGACACGCTCGTCACCTTCCTCCGGTCTAACGCAGACGTGTTTGCTTGGCAACCCTCTGATATGACTGGGGTCCCTAGGAAGGTGATTGAGCACAAATTGGCAACGCTCCCGGAGGTGCGCCCGGTCCGACAAAAGGTTCGGTGCTAGGCCCCCGAGCGACAGGATGCCATCTGCGAGGAAGTGGAGAAGCTGTTGCACGCGGGTATCATCAGGGAGGTCATTCACCCCGAATGGCTTGCCAACCCCATGCTCGTCAAGAAGTCCAACGGAAAGTGGTGAATGTGTGTCGACTTCACTGACCTCAACAAGGCCTGCCCAAAGGATCTGTACCCCTTGCCGCGCATTGACCTGATCGTGGGTTCCACGGTAGGGTGCGAGTTGCTATGCTTTCTGGATGCGTACTCTGGGTACCACCAGATCAGCATGGCGAAGGAGGATGAAGAGAAGACTGCATTTGTAACTCCTATGGGTGTTTATTGCTACATTCGAATGCCATTCGGAATAAAAAAATGTTGGTTCTACTTATCAGCGTGCCATGCACGGCGTTTTTCGACCATAGGTCGGGCAGAACCTCGAGGTATACATCGACGACCTAGTGGTGAAGGCTGAGAAGAGCGAAGGACTGATCGAGGATTTGAAGGAAACCTTCGCCAACCTTAGGAAGAATCACCTGAAGCTCAATCCCGAGAAGTGCGTCTTCGGCGTACCCTCCGGGAAGCTATTGGGATTCCTCATGTCCAGTCGAGGCATTGAGGCCAATCCCGACAAGATTGAGGCCATCGAACACATGAAGCCGCCGACTAGACTCAAGCATGTCTAGTGTCTGACTGGCTGCTTGGCATCCCTCGAGTGATTCATCGCCCGCTTGGGAGAAAAAAAGTCTCCCCTTGTTCAAGCTATTGAAGAGCACCAACCACTTCGAATGGATGCCCGAAGCCCAACAAGCGTTTGAAGACCTGAAGAAATACCTCTCTCACCCCAAAGGCCGGGTCGCCCTACTCCCGTGAGTCAGCTTTGCTTTGTCGTGCCCCAAATTGCAAATCCGACACTCGGTATTCTCGTGACTAGTCCAGATCGCTTAGTGCACACAAGTTAAACAGGTAAAAGTACCACATCATACACAGCTGAATATTAACAAAGTACTTCAATCATGTATATAAACGAGTTGTACAACCTTATGGTCTCCTTACAATATTTCGCCACGCAGGCTTACAATAATCGAGTGCATAGAGTTCAACAATGAAAAATAAACATCGTGATGATTCGCCCATCTCCACAGCGCCTTTGATGATGCTTGTTCCTAGATTCCGGCCTCGACGCATTCTCTTCATAAGTCGGCGAGTCTCCTCCTCTCGTAAATTTTTGCTCCGCAAGGGTGAGTACATTATCGTACTCAACAAGTCATGCATGTAATGCGCTCTATTACTACATGCATGGCTTGTTACAAAGGAATGGCTCAATTGGTTATTTTGCATTGCATCAATATTTTGAATTATTATTTATTTAGATTAAAAGCAGCAAAACTTTAATAGCATAATAAGTTTCTCAATTATTTTCCACATTATTTTGGACACACAGTCCCTAATCAACTTTATTTAACAACTCTGGCACACTGCCATCCACCCCATTTTATTTTCAAAACACTACCCCTTGACTGTAATTCCGAGCATTGTCCAAGACTGTGGACTCGCTATTCAATAGTTTTTACACTCGCAGAGGTTGTACACTTTACCCACAAGATACAATCAACTCATCACGTCACCGTGAATCGCCATACAAGAGTATGCGAATGAGTGATCATAACAAAGCCTTTCAGAACTTCTATCTCCACCTTGAACCTCTCCGTGTTGCCTTCACTATCACTTCCTCACACGTAACCAAGTATAGGACAAAGTAACACCGCTGGATAGGGTACCAAGTCAGAGCACGTGCACGCCTCCCCGCATAGCTACCCCTGTAATCGCCACCCCGAGGCATCCAAGGTAAGACATCGAATCCTACTAAACTAGGTCTTCCCATTCTGACATGTGGTTGTACGAGACTCAGTCAAAGGCTTGCAAGGTAAGGTCCTTAATCGACCAAGGCAAGACATCCTTCTCTCAACATTTGGCACACAAATTTCACAATACTCAAACCCCCAATTGCCACGAAGGCCCACCTGGCACGAAGCCTCGGTCCACTTGCCCCAGTCGAAATCATTTCCCATTCCCAAGTTGATCATTGTGCAACACATGCCAACAACAACTCAACATCCATATGGAACCACACAGGCCTCCATATATCAACATCATCGTGTGGCAACACATCACACCATTTCAAAATACATTGCATATTCCATTAATCAATATTGACCTTTGTATTTTAAAAGATTATTCACTAGATATGAAAAGCTAAGCAACTATTCACGGTCTAGCCTCCCGTGTTGGCACAATATTATCAACCAACTAATATTACCAAACTTAGGTTATCAAAGGAATCATGGCATACAAATATTAACAACAAGGTGGCAATAACAAATAGGTTGATTAGCTAATTCACCCAAATTATTTAAATCCATTTTTAATTGAATTAGCATGCATAGTTTGAATCAAAATACATTTTCAAAACTTAGGATCAAAATGGTCAAAGCACAACTTGCCTGGCCCTTGCTATCTTTATTGTTCTTTACTCTTTATCTTTAACTCTGGATCTTCGATCTTCAATCTTTACTTCCTTGATCTTCAGCTTCTTTGAATAACTTCCGGACAACACATCTAACGATAAAGAAACACAAATTCAACAAAACTCAAAAACAATTCAAATAAACTCCAAATTAAGAACTAATAGCATTGGGCACAACGGCTTAGATGAAATTAGGAACTTGAATGGATTAGGTCGATGATTAGACAAAGAGAACGACTTTCTAAAATACACCAAGAGAAAGATTAATAATCGAAAGAAAGAATAATATTCAAGAATATTTCTTCCGGGTTATTATCTTGATTGATAGTCGTTGTCATATGGACTCTCGATCTATAGATCGGGTCCACGGTTACGTTAGTTCGCCATGAACTAAGCAGAGGCTCGAGGTTGACTTTCGCTGATCGAACGCATGTAATCAAAAAGAAAGATAGACCGATAGACTAGGTCCGCACAAGAATATGACATATGGCTAATGGTCTATCGACTAAGACCACGAATGAATTCTAGGTCAATGGCAGATTAGATTTTCAAGGATAAGACAAGAACAAGTATCGACTGTAGATATGACAACGAGGTAAGGCTATGGTTCACGATTGATCTGTGGATGCGGAATTTACATGTCACGCACGCAACGCCGATTTACGAACATTAACGATGAAACATTAATGGCAAAACGTTAACGACGGAACGTTAACGATGGAGCGTTAATTTAAACGTTAACGGCGGACGTTAACGCAACGAACGTGAACGCGCTAATGTAATACTTATAAAATTACAAGGTGGTGACCATCGGCCGATGGATAGGCATCGAGGTCACGACATGGCAACTACATGGCAAATTTGTGCTGGCCGAATGGGTACTGCCGAGGCAGTAGACACGCAAAACGGAGCAACGATTTAAATAACCGAGATACAATTGAATAAAATAAAATAAAAAGAAACTAAAAATTATAATAAAAATACTGGCAGATAGAGGATGAATTTAGATGAATTTAGAAATTTGAATCACTTGATTCGGAGTTCGGATGACAAAGATAAAAATGTTTGAAGTTTGCACAGATTGAAAAATTCAAAAACGAAAGAATATTCTCAGCATCTTCTTTTTACTGATTTCTTTTAGAGTTTCTTGTCTCTATGACTGGTGGGGTCCTCCTGTCATCCTCTTCCAAGCCTTCTTCTACCTCCAGACCTCTCCCGTGGCAACACAGAACTTGGATCTTCCTATTGGCGCCGGCGATTGAGACCACGACGGACGACGGCGTACACAAAAATGGAACGGCGACGCGATGGGGAGGTGGTGGCGCACGGCGGCAAGGGGCGGCGCGGCCTGACGTGGTGCGCGCGGAACCCGCAAGGGACGGCGGCGGAGGCTGGACGGCTCGCCGGCGAAGGGGAGGCGCAGGAGACCTGCGGAGGGGCGCATGAGGGGCGGCGGGGTCCGGGGAAGCTGATAGGAGACTCGGCTACGGACGGAGTGGCCGAGGCGGCGTGCTCACGGTGGCCATGGCTGGCTTGGGCGGGCGAACGCGGGGACGGTGAACGGCGAGAGGCGGCGGCCGGCGAGGGTGGGGTTGGATGCGGTGGAGTGGCCGGAGCTTATGCGCATGCTAGGGATGGCCGGAGAGGTCTCCTGAGGCGGTGGCACAAGCTTTTGGCCGGCATCAATGGAGATGAACAGTGCACGGGTGAGCAAGATGGGGAAACTTTATTTCGCGAGATTTTGCAAAATTGGTGAGCGCAATTGAAAGAACATGATGGAATGAGTATGTAGACGCAAGGAATTGATTGGGAATTACCGATTCGCAAGAAATCGACGATGAACGACGAACGGGCGACGACGAACAATCTTCAAATTAAAGACCGGGACTGCAACGAAAATGAAATCTTGTTGAATGGTTGTGTTCCTGGAAGCAAGGGGCACAAAATGACGTGATTGGTTTGCCGGAAAACTGACCGGAATAAGAGACGGCTCGCCGGTGTCTTTGGAGGATGTCGGCGTACTGTTTTTGCGAGTTTTGGGATAGGAAACGATACAGAACCAAAGGGACAAGGTGAGCACGGTGTAGAGGACGTTGATACGCACGTTTGAGTACTCACACGCTCGGAGAGACGAAGAAACGGAAGAGTTATGGCTAAAACAAGAAAGGGCAAAGATTTGATTGCAGCGACCATTTTGCTTCATTTCGATAAGCAATGGTGGATAATCAATTTCCATTACGACGCCGTCGCAACGCTTCAAGTCCCACGTATTGGTGCGGTATAATGGAAGATATGAAGGTTTGAAAATTGTGCAAGACATGGAGTTCTAACGTACGCGCACAGGTCTGGTTCCATGGGGAAGATGAACAGTGCTGGACACGTGTCGCTTTCTCATTGGCCGGAAGAAATGAAGGACAAAAGCGAGAAATAAAATAGCAAAATGATCTAAAAATCTTGGAAAAATTCCTAAAAATACTAGAGACTATTTGAAACCCAATAAAATTAGTTTCACTGAATTTTGATGAGTTTTGGAATTTAGAAAATATCAAAGGGATTCTATAAATCGTGGAAAAAATTTCCAAAATCATTTTAGAATATTTGGAACCTAATTATATGAATTTTTATATTTTTGGAGTATTTTGAAACTCGGTGAAATTTCGAATAAGGATCGGAATTGGAAATTCAGACTTTATGACGAAAAAGATTGAACTCTAATTTCGTATGATATGGATGCCAAGTTAATTAGAACACCAAGGAATTCCAAATTTTGAATTTAATTGGAATTTCATAGGAAAGGTTTGAATTGAATTTGGATATAGAATTGCCTTAACAATTAATGATTCAAATTAAAAATCCAATAAAAATCTAATTAACATCCATATGTTTAAATTAATAATTTTAATAAATTTTTTAGCAAATCTCAAATTTGGGAAATTCCCGAGATACAAAGGACACTGTAAAACTAAATTTTAAATCACTTAATGTACATGTATGCACATTAAATTGTTTTAGATTTAGAAAATTCTAGATTAAGCTTTTTAATGAATTAAAATCAATAGAAATTTTTGGAAAACTAATTTAACTATAAATTTTTGAAAACCCAAATTTTGGGATGTTACATGCTTCTATATATTGCGGCTACCCCGGTGGTAGTGAGTGCGGTGCTGGTGGCGGAGAGGGAAGGCACCCAGAGACCAGTCTACTACGTTAGCAAGGTGTTATCCGACGCGGAGACCAGGTATCCGCAAGCCCAGAAGATGCTCTACGCTATTCTGGTGGCATCCCGGAAGCTCCGACACTACTTCCAGGGATGGGAGATCACGGTGATCACAGCCTACCCACTTCGAGAGATACTCCACAACTGAGAAGCCGAAGGTCGCATCGCCAAGTGGTCGGTGGAATTAGGCAAATTTTGCCTCAAGTTTCACCCACGCACTGCCATCAAGAGTCAAAGGTTGGCTGAGTTCGTCACCAAGTGGACTCCTTCCACCCCTGAAGCTAAAGAAGCACCCGTGCTCCCCCCGTGGACCCTGTTCTTCGACGACTCTTTCCGGGTCGAGGGCGCGGGGGCAGGGTTTGTTCTGGTCTCCCCGATCGGTGATATCCTCTGGTACCTAATCGTCTTGGACTTCAAGGCGACCAACAACATCGTCGAATATGAAGGGTTGTCGGGCGGGTCGCGCGCTACCGCTACCGGGCATCCAAAGGTTCACACATCAAGGGTGACTCTCTACTCGTTGTCAACCAAGCACGAAAGGAGTTCCAATGCTCTGATCCCACGATGGCCGCCTACTTGGCGAAAGTCAGGAGGATGGAGTGTCAATTCGACGGGCTGGGGTACATCCATATCCCTTGACACGACAACCACTTGGCAAATGAGCTTTCGCAGCTCGCCTCGACGAAGACTTCTGTTCCGGTTGGAGTCTTTGAAGAAAGGCTTGCCCAACCGTCCATCGCTGTCCCCAACTCCAGCGGGGCCGATGGAGCTTTTATTCTAGTCCACCCCTCTGAAAGGAGTCTTGTGAGACCATCTATCGATTCCCCGGTCTCCGGCGGGAATGATAGCACACGACCGTCCATTGTCACCCCGGTCTCTGGCGGGGCCAATGGCGTGTCGTTTCCGGTCCAAGTCTTTGAAAAAGGGTTTGCGCGACCGTCTATTGTTACCCCCAACTCTGGCGGGGCCAATGGTGCGGCTGTTCCATCCTAATTCTGGCAGGGAGGCACCGCATCCGTCTCGGTCCCCAGCTACGGCGGGGTCGACAATGCGGCTGCCACATCCATCGATCCCGTGAGGGGAGGTGACGCATCTGTCTCGGCCTCCAACTCCAGTGGGGCCGACGATGCGGCTACCATATCCCCTTGCTCGGTGGGGAGTCAACGAATCGCCTCGCCCCCAACTCAAGCGGGTCGACGACGCTGTCGCTACATCCCCTGCCCGGAGGCGGAATGGTAACACCGCCAAGGCGGATCGGTGGAAACGCTGGTCAAAGGAGTACCCAGGCGATCATCACGAGATCATCACACTTGGTCGGGGGGGTCAGTGGATGGATCCCATCCTAGCCTTCCTGTGTGATCAAGTGATCCCTGATGATGATGCTTCAGCTGAGAGAATTGCATGCAAGGCCAAGTGCTATACTCTGATAGGTGGGGACCTATATTGCCGAGTAGAAACAAAATTCTCCCGGCGCATCACTCGGAAAGGTGAAGCAAGTCGCTCTCGATATCCATGGAGGTATGTGGGGAACCATATGTCCAGCGGACACTGGCCTGCAAAGCTTACCGCCAGGATTCTGCTGGCTCATCAGACCGCAGATGCTTGTGAGCCGGTAAGGAGTTGTGAGGCATGCCAATTCCACGCCAAGTAGACCCACCTTCCGCCCAAGCTCGCGAAACCATCCCGCCTCATGGCCGTCATGGTCCTGGGCCGATATCCCGGCCCGCCTCAGAGGGCCACAGGGGCTTCACCCACTGCTCGCTGCATCGACAAATTCACCAAATGGGTTGAAGCCGAAGAAGTGCACACCATTACGGCTTCCGCTGCTGTCAGGTTCATGCGCGGGATCTTCACTCGCTTTGGAGTTGCCAACCGTATCATCACCGACAATGGCACCCAATTCACCAGCATAGCGTTCCTGGAATTCTATGAAGATATGGGCACCGAGGTGTGTTTTGCCTCCGTGGCCCATCCGTGGAGCAACGGATAAGCTGAGCACGCTAACGCGTTGGTCCTGAGGGGCCTCAAGACCAGGGCGTTCGACATGCTCCGCAAGCGCAGAGCACGATGGGCGGAAGAGCTTCTGATGGTGCTGTGGTCTCTCCGAACCACGCCCAGCCATGTGACTGGGGAGACTCCTTTCTTCCTGGTCTACGGCGCCAAAGCGGTACTGCCCTCCGAGCTCTCCTTGGGCTCGCCGCGCGTATCGGCCTTCAATGAAGAAGACCAAAAAGACCGACACCAAGACGATGTCAACTTCCTGGAGGAAGTACGAGATCGGGTGGCACTGTGTGCTGCTCGGTACCAGCAAAGTCTCCGGTGCTACTATGCCACCCGGGTCCATGTGAGAATACTGGCAGTAGGCGACCTCGCCTTGCACCGAATTCCGCCGCAAGTAGGCCGCGACAAACTGTCTCCCCGATGGGAAGGCCCCTTCAAGGTGGTCTCTCTCTCTCGACCCGGGGTGGTTCGTTTAGCTGCGGAAGATGGTTGGGAGCTGTCGAACTCCCAGAATATAGAGCTGCTGTGGAAGTTTTACCCCTGAACTCGTCTCACATGGTTGTCATGAGTACCAGTATCCCAGCGGCTCATTGGCCATAACGTAGACCCCCAACTTCTACGCTAGGCCTGGATAGGCGTTCAAAGGTGTGTGTGGCACTGTGCCTCGCAGCTATGCTCCGCCCACCATGGTGCTTTGCGGCAAAGTTCTGCCCACCATTTGCCCCACCTCTGGCGACCTGCTCTCTAGCCCCAGCAGTTCTCTGGTTTGGTCCTACAAAGATGGCAAGGGCATAAGTTCCAAATGGCGACAGGAAAATGACAACCTAGCAAGCGATGTTCGGCATGCTGTAAGTTTTCTATGGCCTCGCCCCAGGTCGACTAGCAGGCTGTTGCACTCTCCCCTAGCTGATCTTAGGCTCCACATGCTTAGTATGCAGTCGATTATCACTTTGATTCATTCAACTTGCTTATGCCTGTAGAATTTGTGCCACACTTGGTTGTCACGAGTACTTGTAGCCTGATATCCCCTTGGCAACCCCTTTGAACCCCCAGATCTGCGCCGGTCCCAGACGGGTGTCTAGTAGGTGTGTGTGGCACGGTGCGCTGTGGCTATGCTCCGCCCACCATGGTGCTTCGCGGCAAAGTTCCGCCCACCATTTACCCCGCCTCAGACGACCTACTCCCTGGCCTCGCAGTTCTCTGGTCTGGTCCAAAAGGATGGCAAGGGTCCCTTGGCGATATCGTGGACTCCCAGCTTCTATGCTAAGCCCGGACGGGCGTCTAGCAGGTGCGTGCGGCACAATGCGTTGCGGCTATGCTCCGCCCACCATGGTGCTTCGTGGCAAAGTTTCGCCCACCATTTGCCCCGCCTCTACGCGACTTGCTCCCTAGCCTCGCAGTTCTCTGGTCTAGTCCCGGTAAAGTACAAGGGATTAAGCTCTGGATGGTGATAGGAAAATGACAACCTAGTGTGTGCCCCCCGCCCACTTAGTGGTAGAGACTTAGTGTAACACCCTGGAGCTCAAATGCGCCACGAATGCTACCAACACTCTAAACTATTAAGATCGCTTAGAAACTAAGCCACCGAAATTTACAAAATTTCGGCATG
Organism: Guadua angustifolia; assembly: GCA_036346375.1. Taxonomy (NCBI): domain Eukaryota; kingdom Viridiplantae; phylum Streptophyta; class Magnoliopsida; order Poales; family Poaceae; genus Guadua; species Guadua angustifolia. The sequence goes on along the minus strand of CM070514.1, from coordinate 24,428,758 downwards.
ACCTCTCTAATAAGTAGGACATCCACTCAGCAGATAGAAACAAATGCAAATATATGATATCATTCTAGCAGGTCCTTAGTTAACCAAACACCCATCCAAAAAAAATTAATAACTCCACCACATAAATTATTACAGGACAGGGAACTTATTAAACATAACCGCAAACAACCTTTTACAAGAATTTTGCGCGAGCTAGTAAGAACAGAACTATAATTGATATGATGGCATGGTGATGATGCAAACGTGAATGTGCTACTACCCCCATCCATGCATGCTGGCTTCAAAACACCTACAAACATTAAATAACAAGCGTGAGTTCAAACTCAGCAAAGTACATGAGAATAATAAACTCAATTCATCACAAGTAAAACGAGAACTTAACCATAAGAGCAAGTAATGCGAATAAAACAATATCCGGACAATAAGCATTCATACCCATTTAAAGCAACAACTTGACTATATCAAAATTACCGCAATCAAGTCATCAATTTGATAATAGACCCATTCCACGCCAAAGAAGCATTACTTATTCTAAATCACAACGCCTCCCGACTCAACTACCCCTTGCTGCAACTCAAATCATTTTCATCAATTTCATTTGAGTTCAAAACTCGACTTCACTCCGCGATAATCATACAACATACTTAACAAGGCAAAAGAAATGCGCTAATTCATCAAATTCAATTCAATCCCCCCTTTTTGGGTTGAGTCCACGACTCACTCTTCAATTACCATAATCACAATCCATATGACACCATTTACCCCAACACTCATTATTAACGATGCAATGCACATGAATGCTCATTGCCATGCACGCATCGCAGATCGCTGAAAGTGCCCACCCGCTCGGTGTGCACCTCACGCCCTTCCATCCCGTAGATGGAAAGTGCCTACTTTATCGTCTCGCTCCCATTCACCTCGATGAATGGGACTACGAGGTAGGACTTTCGTGTTCACTACGTGTGAACACAGAGGCCCGCATCAGCATGGGTCGCCTCTTCCATTATGTATGCACAAATGCAGTCTTCATAAATGAGATGCAACTTTTCATTCAATGCCAACACTAACATACCATAACCACGAACATACACATAGCCAAAATTCTCACATTCATAACCATAAACACATACAGACATAAACATAGCCCAATTTCTCACATTCATAACCATAACCACACACAGACATAAACATAGCCCAATTTCTCACATTCATAATCATAAACACACACAGACATAAACATAGCCCAATTTCTTACATTCATAATCATAAACACACACAGACATAAACATAGCCCAATTTCTCACACACTCAATTCCATTTCCCAAATGGGGCACAATTAAGTACGAGTATCCACGTACCCCATACTCTCTACTCACTGCAATGTCAACAAAGGTACAGAAAACTCACCGGGATTAAGGCTTACTAGCAACCACTCGAATCCAATAGCTATTCACGTCCTCGAAGGGACATTCACTAATATAACTCAAACTTTCCACAATCAATAGAAATTAGCCATGAATAGATAAATAACAACGAACAACTCATTTATGCACACAACTCGATGTACTTGCCTTAAACCGCAGGAAGTGGAGTGGCGCGAAAGAAGAGGCCACTCCGCCTTGAATTTAGTGGAATCTCAACATTTTTCCTATATTCTTGGGAGCCCATGATGCTTGCATCAACTTTTACAGACCCAAAATGGATTTGCAACAGAATAAAACAAGATCGAATGATTCATTTGAATTTACTTTAGATTTTATAATCAAAAGAAATGCAGCATTAGAATTATGGACATTCTATTTATTTTGATTGCATTGACATAGGTAATAAAGATCACACAACTATGATCCATGCAATTGATGATATGGCACCTGGTTAATGTTACTCGCAGATTCATAACTAATATAACGAGATAAAAAGGAGACAAACCCCACCCATCGAAGTTAAAATGAGGCAAAGACTACCTCGCCGCAAATAAGAATGCAGTTGTATGTGCATTTCCAATTGGTCTAAGATTAACTAGTTCACCATTAGCCAAAAGGTTATTGTACCAATCATCTACTGGTATTTCATATTTCTTACATGAGACAATAGTGGAAAGCAAATTAGTCATTAGCTAACAACTAAATGCTATCACAGTTAGTTCAGTGAGCATGAAAATGAAACCTTTTGAACACAGCTCAAGTCTAGCATGCATCTATGCAAACTAATGAAAAGACCAAATCACGATAACTCTACATTTATTCAAACCTCATAATTTCTTTACTCATGCTCACATCAAGAGAATAGAACTAGCGAGCATGGATATAAAGGTAGGCACACAATTTAACAATGCATCGATTCGTGCCTTCCTTACAAAGATGTATGCACAGTAACCCAAATTTAGGCATTATATTCAATATTTCAGACTCAAGATGTCAAGACACATGTGTAAATAAAATCTCTAGCACTTGTATCATTTCATCACAAATTCATGCTTGCACACACGAGCCCAAATCTGTAAACCGATTATCACTAGAGCCCATGCCATCATATCAAAATAATTACATGAAGACTTACTAAACACTAAAGTTAGTCACATCTTAGGAATGAACACCCCCATGGCAAAGCATACACATTTGGTTTCCATTCAAAGACACCACAATCACAAAGTAAATACTTACTTATACACAAAACTTTATCAAGAGCATTTCATCAAACACATGACATGCACAAAAAGACCAAATGCCACAAACTCAATTGGTTGAGCTCTCACCACAAGGAGGCAAGGGGGAAAGGGCATTGATGCTGGCTGCTTTGGCTGTTGCCCCGCCGCTGCCCAATCGCCGATGCTTGCTCCACCGGTCAGTAGTTGTCATTCTTCTTCCGGGAGGAGCTGGTCAAATTTCAAGAGGAGACGCCACTGTGGGGAGCAGGCGCCACCAGGGGAACGCTTCGCCAGGCAAGCAGGAGGAGCCGGCCAAAGAAGAAGGCGGGGCGACGCCAAGGAAACTCAAAGCAGGGCGCGGGCCGGACGGCCGGGAGTCGCCGGCCTTTGCAGAGACCAGAGAAGAAGGAAAGGGAGAGGCGGCAGGGAGACTTGGGAAAATATCCTGGCCAAGGGAAAAAGACAGCCACTAGAAAAGAGAGAGGAAGAGAGAGATGAGGTGGAGGAATAGGTGGAGAGGGGAAATTCCAAACATACCCCTCCCACCTAAAACTTTAACCCTAACCCTAGTACTCCCCTAAATGGGCCGACCACCCTGTAGATACCTGCCGGACGGCCAAAACATTCACGGCGGAAGGCCCAAAATTGGAGCGAGGTTTCGTAATATTACACTTAGGCTTTGTGTGCCCGTTTGTCTGTTTATTCCTAATAAGTGTGGCTTAACCTTCGCTCGTGTTTAGAGTGGCTCTGTATGATTGCAAAAAAAACTCCTAGTCGTCGATCCATCCGGTCACCGAGAGGGCCCGTGCAATATGCTCGGGGGCTGGTCGCCTGGCGCTAAATTGAGCAAGTCATGAGCGAGCACGCGCAAGGGCAGACAACAAGTAAAAGCAAGGCATTTTCATTCATAATGGCCGAAAGGCGTATATACATGTTTACACAGAAGAAGAAAGGGAAAATAAGATGGCAAAAGCGGTCGCCCGAGCTACTCGTCGGCGATCTCGATATCACCGACATCATCCCTGGCTTCTTCCTCCACCTCGGCAGCAGCGTCGACGGGCGGAGGCACCATATCCATCAGCCTGGCTACGTACTCCGCCGCCTCGCGCACCCACGCTGATGCCCGGGTGGGGTCGCACTCCACCCCAGCGACGGTCGTCATGGGGTCGAAGGAGTCATCGCGGCAGGCGCAACACATCAGGATGAAGCCCGCTGTGGCGATCGCGACTTCCCACCCCTCTCGGGCACAGTGGTCTGCCAAGGCGGCAGGCAAGCCGGCAAGGGCTTCAGTGACAAGGGTGACGATGTGAGCATAATGCACCGCTGATTCTTCCAGCGAACCACTCACTATCACCCCCAGCTGCCGCAAGCTACTAACCATGCGCTTAAAGGTGGGGCGGAGCATGATGATGAGGTTACGCAGTTTGCGGCCCATCTCCGCGCTCAACGCATTGCACTTCTCCTCGGCACCCTTCGCCCACGCCTCAGCTGCTTTGGCTCGGGCCGCCAACGACGTCTTCTCCGCCTTCGCCAATGCTAGCTCCACCCGCAACAACACCGTCTGCTTGTCATGGAGGGAGATCGTCGCGGCAAGTTCGGTGACCAGGTCGGCAAGTTGGGTGGCGAGCACTGACGAAGCTGACGAAGCGACCGAGCGAGAGGCAGCAACCCTGGTGTGGGCAGCTACCTCCTGGCCCAATGACTAGGTTGGTGGCGGCTGCGGGGCAACAACCCCGGTGGTAGCAAACGGCGTGGTCGTCTGACCACTAGAACCGCCTTGAGGGTCCGCCCTAAAATGCCAAGAAGAAGGGTTAGCGTCAGCAAGCAGAACAGCATGTAAAAAAAGAGAAGCTTACGTGGCAGAAGCGCCCCCGAAGCGGACGGAAGAAGTGCGAAGTGTGAGCCCACTCCTTGGCCTAGCACTTGGCACCGTCGGTACCAGCATCGGTGTTGGCGCTGGTGTCGGTGCCAAAGGCGGAGAGGGCGGCGGCGCTGCGTCCTTCCCTGCGGAAGGCACGGTGGCGCCAAGAGAAGACCCAGCCCTCGCCGTGCTCGAAGGTGCGGAGGGGCTGGAAGAAGAATAGATGCCCGTAGCGTAGGGTCTCTTCGGGTCCGGACTCGAAGCGTCAGCGATGGCCGACCGTTTCCCCGCGCTTCGGTCATCAGCAGGAGTCGGACTCCCCCTTATCGTCAGGGGGGTGCGAGGTGGTATCGCGGCCCTCACGGTGGAGTCCATCGAGGGGGAAGCTTGCGGTGATCGCGTGCCGCTCCGCCGCCGGCAGTCGGCAAAGCGGCTGGGCTTCGGTCGGGAAGCCCGCCGCTTCTCGGCATTTATGGTAGCAGCCAGTCACCTGTGCCTCGACCTGGCAAAGGTTTCAAATTCACGGTGCCCGCAAAAGACAAAAGACGTCAACCATCTGTTGGTAACCACGAAGGAAAAGCAAGCAAAAATATGGGCGAAGACTTACGGCTTGGGTACGTGCGGGTCAGGTCGTTATCGCCGATGTACTACTAGGCCGACCTGACACATCGCAGCAGGGGGCTGATCTGCCGGGCCATGAAGTCTCCGATGATCAGTGCCCCGATCAGCTTGGAGGCCCGCAACTGGTCGATGCGAGCCATCATGGACTGAAGTTCCATCGTCTCCTCGACGAGGGAACCCCAGTTGTCGATGGCGGCTGCCGGCACGGATGACAGCTCTAGGACGTCAAGACCGCTGTCATCAGCGATGTACAGCCACTCGTTTTGCCACATCTTCCAGGTGGTCTTCACCTAGAGGGGGACGTAGTAGGAGGCTGAGCTATCACGCAGGCGGAAATGACAGCTCCCCACGACCCCACCATTGGTGGAGCTGCGGAGAGTGTAGAAGTATCAGAAGAGAGGAAGATTCGGCATCACCCCCACGAACATTTCGCAGAGGTTTGCGAAGGTGGAGAGGATGACGATGGACTTGGGGTGAGGTGAAGATGGTGGATCTCGTAGAAGTGGAGGACGGTGAGGAAAAACTCAGAATAAGGCGGCACCAGGCCCGCTGCCAACGCCCAGACGAAGGTGATCACCTCCCCGAGGTTGCATTTGGGCAAGACGGTTGCATACGAGGCAGAGGGTTTCTTCGGGGCCAGCGAAGATCGTCCCCAACCGCGACTCATCCATCACTGAAGGAGGAAGTGGCTGAGCCATGCGGCCAGAATGCTATCTTGGTGCCGTGGTGGCGAAGAAGCTAGCAATATGGAAGCGGAAGAAGAAGGAAGCAAGAAAGCCTAAACAACAAAAGCGACAAGAGTGCGGATCGTGGAAAGGCGGACATGCCTATTTATAAGCCGCGCGTGGCTTCAAGACACGAGAAGTCGCGCCCCCATGAACCGACGGTTCAAAAAAAGATCATAATGGCGCAAGACGGCAAGACCCGAAGAGTTGTGGCGGTTGCAAAGAGAATCTGTACGGTTGCATCTACATGAGTGGGACCCATCCAGAACGCGCCAAGGTTAAAGAATATCTCCGAAATCTTCTAAGGCGTGCTCCAGGGCGGATCCGGGGGCTACTGTTGGTGTATTCTACACCGGGGTACTCTCTCCACCGCTGTTAGGTGGGACCGCGTGTGCAAGATACAAGAAGAAGAAGGTCCTGTGCAAAAGACTCAACCTGCTGAAGAAAGGCTTGGCGGGCGACCAGGACGCGTGGCCGCCCGGCGAGTAGTCAGGCGACCAGGTCCTGACCCTGGGCGACCAGGTCACGGCCCCTGACGACCAGGACACGTAGCTACTCGGAGAGTAGTCGGGCGACCAGGCCACATGGTCGTCCGATGAGCAGGCGGGCCCATTGTCAGTCATCCGCACAGACAGGGCTGGGAGGCTTCCGCCCGATCCCTCCGCTAGGATCACGACGTATCCTAGTCATTAAATGCGCATGGGAGCCATTAAATGTGCAGGGAGCCGTTACAATGCGCTTGAGAGCCATTAAATAGGTGTGGCTCCCTGACGGTATGATGACCTATCCCTCCAACTGAAACAGCTCCACCAACTCCCGTTCCATCTGCACCGCCCAGGGCAAGTCAGGGAGACGCATGTACCAGGCGTTCGTCACGCGGCGTCTGAACCCCTCCCCTCGGGCAATCCGAAGACAGGCGGTGTCAAGCAATGGCGCAGACAAAGAGGCTCAGAAGGACAATAGCGATAAGACTAGACACAATCAATGTAATTAATGTAAAACCACTCCCTCCACTTGCCCTAGCCAGTCCCGGGAGTATATAAGGAAGCTAGTGTGCATGGGGTGGGGAGGTCGATCAATCAATTCACAACAGAGAAGAGATCCAAAGCTCGAACGATCGAGAGATCGGGCGAACTAAGAACAAGTGGTATACTAGAGCAACATGAGCTTGAGCAGGATGTAGGGCTGTTACCCGTATTAGGGGCCCGAACCTGGGTAAATCCTAGTGTGTTCTTGAGTTTCCTGTCCTGCTCATCACGAGAGGAGAGTCGAGAGTGACGCAGCTGCGAAGACCCCCCTCTACCGAAACTCAGTTATACACCCGAACCAATACTGTATGGCATAAACACGCCGATAGCGTCATTTTTGGTAACTCCAGTAAGTTGAGAAACAATGTCACCAAATGATGAGGACATCACTCCTATGCATACGCCCGAGACTCCTCCAGTTGTGATGCAAGGACCCATCACAAGAGCACGAGCATGGCAATTGAATCAACAGGTGAGCTCGTTCCTAATTGCCTGTGTATATACTTGTGAGGATGGTATGCTACCTAATGATATTATTGATTATATTGTACTTAGAAACTTTGGAGAGGATCATGAAGGCCTTGGGAACCAGCAAGGGCCAGGAGGGAGGCAAGGAGGACGTCCAAGTCAAGTTGGAGTCCCAATTCATCTCGGAGTCGGAGTCCCAATTCAACTCGGAGTCAACTACCTCAGCCACCAGGAGCAGTGTTCACTAAAATCGTCGCCCAGGCCACAAACGGACTTCGATTTCAATGATCCACATATGTATCGAAAGCTAAGGAGATAATCTTTCCAAGTTTCAGGTCAATTGGACTTCGGAGTCAACAGGAATATGCAAAACAATCCAGAATACTTTTTCAGTCCGAGTTCGAGTCCAGTTCGGCCTCAGCAACAGTACTGACTTTAAAGTACCATAACTTTTGATTCCGGAGGGCTCTAGAGACCCATGAGTACACGTTTGAAATATCTCGGAGTCTACTTTCCAAAGGATCTAGCCTCACCTCAAAATTCTTTCAGATACGTCCGAAAACTGCCAAAAACCAAACATTGCTTTTTCAGTCCGAGTCAAACTCTAGTCAAAGTAGGCTTGGTGTTTTCAATTTGAGTTGTATTAGATCTCCAATGCTATGGACGACCCCCTCCTGCTCCCCTAGTATAAATAACCACCCAAACCCTCATCTAGGACTTGGGTTTTGCTTAGATCAATTCTGTCTTTGAACAAGGTCGCCGCTTCATCGGTTTGTGGAACCCCAACTCGTGTGCTTAATATAATTCGCAATTTCAGATTGCTTCTTCTATGTTCTTGCTTGTGTTCTCGATTCGCATGCTGGGATAAGCCTTCTTGGCGAGGTCAACCGTGTTTGTGCAAGATTGATAACCAACGGAGCCGTGGTGTAGCGATTGCTGGGTTCAGATCGGTGCTGATCGGAAGCCGGATCGTCAACGTCGAGTCTCCACCAATCGACTTACCACTACCTGTCGGAAGATCGGGCCACCATGTGCATCAAGTGGTATCAGAGCCTCGGTTTCCGTCAGTATCATTGTATCCCTTTAGTTTTGTTTTGCCATCGCCCTAGAGTCCGTAAAAACGCCCCACAAAAGTTCATCATCAATTCCGCCGCCCTACAACCCTTTGAGCCTTGCAATTTCGCTTTCAAGATCGTATTGTTGAGTATTGATCCGTAGTCATCGCCTTGTTGCAGGTTTGAGGTCGCGATTCTAGTTGCTAGTTGTCCTGTCCGCTGCCCTAGTTCTTGTTTTGCATCAATTATCAACCCATCGTCGCCAACCCTAGAACCGAACCGAATTCTTCTCGCTGGTCCTTGCCGCTTCTCGCATTATAAAATCTATTCCGCAAACCCTAGATAGGTCGCGAGCCGCCTTGTGTCAATTGCCTCGCACCGGGCCATCCTTTTCACCGCAAACCTAATTCTATTCTAGCCTAACCGGAGAAAGATCTGAATTCGCGAGCAATTCCAGATTGTGCGGTTCACTAAAAGCGGCATAACTTTTGCATACGAACTCCGATTTGGGTCTACTTTTTTTGTTTCGAAGGGGACGACGACTCGCATCTGAAAATTCCACACGTCTTTAGACCAGTGCAATTTTTGACCCTAAAAAAAGCCTCTAAAACTGAGTTTCGGCGCCCGGAAGTTTGCTGTCCTGTTTGTCAATTCTTTCGGGCATCGGTTTCCTATCGTCTGTTGCTTCAAATTGTGAGATTTTTATTTCTCCTCTGAGTTAAGAGGTATATATTTGTGTTAGAAAAAAAACAGAGAGAAGAGAAAGAGAAGTAGAAAATCAGAATTGCTTGCATCCTTTGAGTCCTTTGTACTTTGATATATCCCTTGCCAGGTTGAACTAGTTCTAGGAGCACGCTTAGGCCAGCAACTGTGACAAGAACTTTGAATCTTTATTCAGCTTTGCTAACTGTTTTCGAAATTTGCTATTCCTTGCTACTATAGTTTGCCTTCCAAGCTCCACCTTTCTTCTGATCAGTTCAGGTTCAATTCGGCAATCGCTACACTCAAGCTTATCATGGTATCACAAACCAGCCGCCGGTTGTACCACCTGTTGCATTGGTAAGAACACTTGTAAGAGCGTGGTAAGACGCTTGAGAGTGAGTGAAACCACCTTCTGCCGCCAAAGTAGTTGATAGGGATTATACCATCGGTTGTTTTTGTTTCTTTTGTCTTTCTTTCAACTAACAATGGCAGGTAATGAGAAAGATGAGTGTGTTACATGAAACGAGCTTAACAACGCGCTCAATGACATCAACGCAAACATCGCAAGGATCAGCCAAGATAACGACCAAAGATTGGAGAGGATAGAGTGAAGCATCGCCAATCTTCTTACCAGGTTGGAAAATTTTGAGAGACAGCCGCCTCCCAATGGAGCTCGCAGAGTGGAAGATCAAGAAGAGTCTGTCACGGGAGATGAGGTGGATGGAGAGGGCCACGATGCCTTTGCCGCTCGCGCCGTTGCACAGGATGTGCGACAACAACAACGCCTGAATAACAACCGTCAAGGTATGGGAGGTAACAATTTTAATCCTCGTAATGGTCGTGGACATGATGATTCTTTTGCTAGGGTTAAATTTACCATACCATCTTTTTCTGGTACTTATGATGCAGAAGTTTACTTAGATTGGGAAATGACAGTTGAATAAAAATTTAACTCCCATCTTGTTCCTGAGATACATAGAGTTAGACAAGCTACTAGTGAGTTTAAAGATTTTGCTATCATTTGGTGGAATGAAATAGTAAATGCTGGATTAGCACCTGATACGTGGGATAGATTAAAACAAGCCATGCGTAGAAGATTTGTTCCTCCTTCTTATAAACGTGATATGCGCAAGAAATTGCAACGCTTAAATCAAAGTAATAAATCTGTTGAGGAGTACTACCAAGAGCTACAAATAGGCATGTTGCGTTGTGAGGTAGTTGAGGATGAGGAGGATAAGATGGCTCGGTTTTATGGGGGTTTACGGAGTGAGATTCAGGACATAATTGATTACAAAGAATATAATTCTATCAATAGATTGTTCCACTTGCTATGTTGGCGTAAAAAGAACCGCAGGGAAAACAACAAAGGCCAAGGAGCAATTTCGCAACATACCCACACCAAAGACGACGCCGGGACAACCAAATCAGCGCCACCCTTTCGTTTTGGTCTGCTGCCCCCATGAGTAGGGCGCGTTCAGCAGCACCATCACCGCCATCACGAAATTACGAGGTGAGTAAATCTAACCATGTGCGTGCACCAACAAAGAGTTCTTCATCGGTGGCTTCCACGGGTCGAACAACGGAAATTGTGTGCCACCGATGCAAGGATGGGCCATGTCATGAAGGATTACCCAAGTCGCCGAGCATACATTGCAAATGTAAGAAGGTGGGTACATTAGTGCTAGTGATGTTGAGGATGAATATGCTCTTGTAGCTAACCTTGCGATAATGAGGATGACCATGAGACGGGCGGCGATGATGAGGAAATTTTAGGGACCGCCGCCACCGAGAATTATAGGACAATCATTGTGCAACGAAAGTGTTGAGCGCTCAAATGGATCAAGCGGACAAGCCGCAACGCCATAATTTGTTTCAGATGTACCTCATCGCCAAGGACCTGCGTGTCCGTGTCATAATTGATGGTGGGAGCTGCAATAACTTGGTGTGTTCAGATCTGGTGGAGAAGCTTTGCTTGCCCACACGCACACCCTCATCCCTACCATATTCAATGGTTCAATAACAATGTAAGGTGAAGGTAACACAAACTGCGAGAGTGCAATTTTCCATTGGAACATACCATGATTTTGCTGATTTTGATGTAGTTCCTATGCAAGCATGTTCCCTTTGTTAGGCCGTCCATGGAAATTTGATATCGATGCAATTCATCACGGAGAAGTAACAAATACACTCTTATACACAAGGAGGAAAATCACTTTACTTCCTATGACTCGCTGAAATTGTGCAATGTGACAAAGAGAGAGTGAAAATGAGAGAAAGGAGAGTGCGCTAGAATCTGAAAATCAGCAAGTGGCTAAAAATATTTTTCCACCTAAGAAAGACAAGAAAGAACCTAGTTCTAGGTCCAAGGAATTAAATTGAAGGGTGGTGTTATGCTTACTACAAAATCTGACCTTGCTGAAATTAATGAGAATGATGCACCATGCTATGCTTTGATATGCAAAGAAGCTTTATTTTCATTTCATGATATGTCTAGCTCTTTGCCTCCTACTGTCACTAACCTTTTGCAGGAGTATGAGGATGTGTTTCAAATGAGATACCCCGGGCTGCCAAGTATTCGAGGTATTGAGCACCAAATCGACTTGATCCCGGGAGCGACTTTGCCAAACCGAGCTGCTTATAGGACCAACCCCGAGGAGACTAAGGAGATTCAGCGCCAAGTCCAAGATCTTTTGGACCGCGGGTATGTACGTGAGAGCCTTAGTCCTTGTGTTGTTCCTGTTATTTTGGTTCCTAAGAAAGATGGCAGTTGGCGCATGTGCGTAGATTGTAGAGCCATTAACAATATCACAATAAGGTACTGTCATCCTATCCCTAGGTTAGATGACATGCTTGATGAGTTAAGTGGGTCTATAATTTTTTCTAAGGTTGACTTGCGTAGTGGATACCACCAAATAAGAATGAAATTGGGAGATGAATGGAAAAAGCCTTTAAAACCAAGTTTGGATTGTATGAGTGGTTAGTCATGCCTTTTGGTTTAACTAATGCACCTAGCACTTTCATACGCTTAATGAATGAGGTTTTACAAGCTTTCATTGGAAAATTTGTGGTGGTTTATTTTGATGATATATTGATTTACAGCAAGTCGTTACATGAACATCTTGATCATCTACGTGCTGTTTTTGATGCTTTGCGTGCTGCACGTTTATTTGGTAACCTCGAGAAGTGCACTTTTTGCACCGAACGAGTATCGTTTCTTGGCTATGTTGTGACTCCGCAGGGAATTGAGGTGGATGAAGCCAAGGTGCACGCGATTAAGAGTTGGCCAACACCCACGACGATTTCACAAGTGCGGAGCTTCCATGGACTTGCCGGATTTTACCGCCGCTTTGTGAAGGATTTCAGCACCATTGCAGCCCCATTGAACGAGTTGACGAAGAAGGGAGTTGTGTTCCATTGGGGGCAAGCACATGAGAATGCCTTCAACCTTTTGAAAGATAAGCTTACTAATGCACTTTTACTCCAACTTCCTAATTTTAATAAGACCTTTGAGCTTGAATGTGATGCTAGTGGGGTTGGAATTGGTGGTGTTCTGATGCAAGATAGTAAACCTGTTGCTTACTTTAGCGAAAAATTGAGTGGTCCTGTTTTGAATTATTCCACGTATGATAAAGAATTGTATGCTCTTGTGCGATCTTTAGAAACGTGGAAACATTATCTTTGGCCCAAAGAATTTGTTATTCATTCCGATCATGAGTCACTAAAACATATTCGCAGTCAAGTGAAACTGAATCGTAGACATGCTAAATGGGTTGAATTTATTGATTCTTTTCCTTATGTTATCAAACACAAGAAAGGGAAGGATAATGTGATTGCTGATGCCTTGTCTAGGAGATATATCATGTTGTCCCAACTTGATTGTCGTATACTTGGATTGGAATCAATTAAAGAACAATATGCTAATGATGATGATTTTAAGGATGTCTTGCTGCATTGCAAAGAGGGAAGAACATGGGACAAATATGTGATAAATGATGGATTTGTGTTTAGAGCTAACCGCCTATGCATTCCAATTGGATCCGTTCGCTTTCTTTTTGATACAGAGGCTCATGGAGGAGGTTTGATGGGTCATTTTGGTGCCAAGAAGACGGAGGTCGTGCTGTCCGCTCACTTCTTTTGGCCGAAGATGAGGCGAGACATTGAGAGGTTTGTATCCCGCTGCACTACATGTCAAAAGGCTAAGTCAAGATTGAATCCACATGGTTTATATATGCCTCTTCCTGTTCCTAGCACTCCATGGGAGGATATATCTATGGACTTTGTTTTAGGGCTGCCTAGGACCAAGAGGGGGAGGGTTAGTATCTTTGTGGTGGTTGATAGATTTTCTAAGATGGCTCACTTTATTCCTTGTCATAAGAGCGACGATGCTGTTAATATTGCTAACCTTTTCTTTCAAGAAATCGTTCGCTTGCATGGTATGCCTTCTACTATTATTTCAGATCGTGATGCCAAGTTTTTGAGCCACTTTTGGAGAACTCTATGGAATAAATTGGGAACCAAGCTGCTGTTTTCAACAACATGTCATCCCCAAACCGACGGCCAAACCGAGGTAGTAAATCGTACATTATCTACTATGTTGAGGGCTATTTTGAAGAAGAATTTGAAGATGTGGGAAGAGTGTTTGCCGCATGTTGAGTTCGCTTATAATAGGGCGGTACACTCCACCACCAAGGTAAGTCCTTTTCAGGTAGTGTATGGCTTCAATCCCCGTGCTCCTATTGATCTATTACCTTTACCTACTAGTGAACGAGTTAATCATGATGCTAAGGAACGTGCTGAATTTATTCTGAAATTGCATGAAAAGACTAAAGAAAATATTGAAATGATGAATGAAAGGTATAGGACTACGGGAAGTAAAGGTAGAAAGGAAGTAAAACTTGAACCGGGTGATTTAGTATGGTTACACTTGAGAAAGGATCGTTTTCTAGAATTGAGAAAGTCTAAATTAATACCTAGAGCTGATGGTCCTTTCAAGATACTTAAGAAAATAAATGATAATGCATATAAACTTGAGTTGCCGCCTTGAATTTGGGGTTAGTCCCACATTTAACATTGCAGATTTGAAACCGCTCATGGGAGAAGAAGATGAGCTTGAGTTGAGGACGACTCCACTTCAAGAGGGGAGGATGATGAGGACATCACTCCTATGCATACGCCCGAGACTCCTCCAGCCAGATGCAAGGACCCATCACAAGAGCACGAGCACGGCAATTGAATCAACAGGTGAGCTCGTTCCTAAGTGCCTGTGTATATACTTGTGAGGATGGTATGCTACCTAATGATATTATTGATTATATTGTACTTAGAAACTTTGGAGAGGATCATGAAGGCCTTGGGAACCAGCAAGGGCCAGGAGGGAGGCAAGGAGGACGTCCAAGTCAAGTTGGAGTCCCAATTCATCTCGGAGTCGACTACCTCGGCCACCAGGAGCAGTGTTCACTAAAATCGTCGCCCAGGCCACAAACGGACTCCGATTTCAATGATCCACATATGTATCGAAAGCTAAGGAGATAATCTTTCCAATGGCACTGGTTTCAGGTCAATTAGACTTTGGAGTCAACAGGAATATGCAAAACAATTCAGAATACTTTTTCAGTCCGAGTTCGAGTCCAGTTCGGCCTCAGCAATAGCACTGACTTTAAAGTGCCATAACTTTTGATTCCGGAGGGATCTGGAGACCCATGAGTACACGTTTGAAAGATCTCGGAGTCTACTTTCCAAAGGATCCAGCCTCACCTCAAAATTCCTTCAGATGCATCCGAAAACTGCCAAAAACCAAACGTTGCTTTTTCAGTCCGAGTTAAACTCTGGTCAAAGTAGGCTTGGTGTTTTCAATTTGAGTTGTATTAGATCTCCAATGCTATGGACGACCCCCTCCTGCTCCCCTAGTATAAATAACCACCCAAACCCTCATCTAGGACTTGGCACTACACCATGCCCCAATAGCACTGACAGAGCATCTGTCGGCAAAGGCTATGTATGCCGACACACTATCTGTCGGCAAAAGTTTTACCGACAGATAACAGCAGTCGGCTAAAGTCCTGCCGGCAAAGACCTTTGCCGACAGATAAATTTTTACCGACAGATAGTCTGACCACATTAGTGAGAGATTTGCCGACAGACCAAGTTGTCCCGACAGATATATTTTCGCCGACAGACATATCTTTGCCGACAGATACTATAATTGCCGACAGAAAGTTTGTTGGTAAAAACAATCTTTTAACCGATTTGTCGCTTGTCACGATGCTTTGTTATAATGTAAAATTACTCATTATACATAATTTGAGAGATTAATAACAAAATTTGAGAGATTAATAACGGTAATTGACACATTACACATCAAACAACAAGAATTCATCAATTCAATCACTCAATTCACATAATCAAGAATTCATCCATTCATTCATCTTTTGCCAATTGGCTAGTAATTCATCTATTCATATATATATATATATATATATATATATATATATATATATATATATATATATATATATATATGCTCAATGTTCATTAATTAAACAAAGAACATATAGCTCCAATTCAATAGCACTTGTCCAAAAGCTCAAAGTTCTGATCAACTAACCAAACTAGGGTCAATGTCTTCCACACTGACATATCAAGTTCTCTTACAAAAGTTAACCCTACTATAATTAGTCTTCCACACACATCAGATTACATGTATACAAAATGATCACTTTTCATATATCCAATTGGTCATTCTGAACCAAAGCACACTATTGATTAGTTGTCTTCCACAAACTATATAAGTTAGGGACCGCGATGTCATAATCATGGCGTGAACACCGAACGCCCTAGGTCCTTCCAGCTTTTGCTCGCAAAAAGAATATTTTAGTAGTTAGAAATTCCTTGTGAAGGAACCATAAACCGACAGAGAGGGAATGAACTTTAGCAAGCATGCCCAACCATCAAATGGGATCTTTGTTGCAAGAAGAAGCAAATAACAACTTTTAGTTCTACTCCATGTAGATTACATGCTCGATCAAAAGGTTGGATTTGTAAAGTACTACCGCATGCACTAATAAAATCTAGTTAATCAGACGTGTTCCTAACCCATTGATGATGGTGATAAATTAGCTCAGAACTAATAAAATCAATAAAGTTACAAGACAATTGGCTCGATTCTTTTTAGCGAGGACCAAAGAAGTACAAACTTGCCACCTCCAAGCATAACTCCTGGCCTAGCTTGAAGCATCATCCAACCCAATCCTTGGACTTAGCCAATTCTTACCTCTTCTCATGCACCGCCAACAATAACTTGTCCGGGAGCATGCCCAATCGGTGTTGACAAAGGAAACAAAGATTACTTCACTCTAATCTGGAAATAACTCACCGACTAACATCGCCAGATTTCCAAACATGATCTTTCTAGATTTTTATAGTACTTTTATTGCTCGAGAAGTACCATCATCAAGCAGCAACATTAGTAGCTTGGAATATTTAGATCTATCAAATAACAACTTTTCAGGGAACTAATAATACTAGGATCTGAGAAATTATGAAAATGATTCCACTCACCCTCCTAGGATGTTTTTATAATTTAACAAACTAACATACCTGCACTAGTGAGATGTGAGCATCACCATAATTTCTAACCTCACCCTTGGACCCGCACCCAACCAACACTTACCACAACATGACTAATGATAATGTTCAACTGAAGTTTGAACATCATTTTCAAAAACAAGAAAAATGTAAGATTTTAGCATCGTAGAAGGGGTTCCTACCTTCCTCAAAAGTGGAAAGATAAAAACTCATGAGCTTCTTCTATTCATAAGACTTAACCGACAAGCTAGGAAAACTGATTTTGATTAAGACAAAATGAGCATGCAAGCAAAGAAATTACAAGAGCAGCAGCAAGCATCAATACATAAGTCATGTACTCATGTACATAAGACATGATAAACAAATTCTGAACTCTTAAGTGAACTCACAGTTAAATATCATCGCATCATACAAAATAATGAAGCATCAATAACCTAATAGAGTAGAACATATTATCGGTTTACTCAATAATATGCTTCGACAAGGAGCTACCCCACATGCCCTTAAGAATGGATTATTTGTACTTGTGCGCTTTGATCCAAAAGAATGATTGTGTCACCAACACGCACTAGCATCTATGTGAAGAAGAAAGTTACTACCAAAGATAGAATTGCAGTTCAGAATGATTTTTCCTCAGTTCATGGGGGCACAAGGAGCATAACAAATCATATTCAACTATAAATTCCCCTTGTGACAAACTGGTACAAGGAGCATAACAAATCATAATTAAATGTAGAGCATATTTATATACCTGCACTGATGCGTGTCGAGGATGGCTTCTTACTATGGTTCATCTACATAATTGTCATTTGTTAGTAACTCATACTCAATCATTAGAATTATAAATAATGTGTAGTCTAGGTTATTACTTTCTTGGATGGCCACGCAATAGACATCATATGAGCATCAGCCATAATTTCCATACCAACATATGGACGAGGCAAAAGAACATCCCTTTTCAACACAACATTCACAACAACTTCATAATATTCCCGTCCAAAAGGAATACCTCCCACCGTGGTGCTTGGGTCAGTTGAGACAATTGTTGCCTTAGCCACAGGAATATCTGATCTCATAATAGCATATAATATGACATCTCTATCAACCTGAACCACAAATTGCATTTTGGAATGTCAATAATAAAAATTAACATTGAAATCAAAAATAAAAAATCGGGACAATTATATAATGAGAACATTACCAAGCTTTCATATTCATTACGAGAGGTTTCACGGTTCCTTGTAGTGGCCTCAATGTTCCTTGGAGGTCCCCTTTGGGCCACAACCTGCCTACGGACAACCATGTCCTCTTGTAACTTTCACTTCTATCCGACATCATGATTCTCTCAGTCTCATGGACCTTCTAGGATTCACCCATGGTGTCAGTCTCCAAAAGAAGTAAAGTAGATTCACTTGTTTAAATACTAGTAACTTTGAACAGACTTTTTTCTTAAAAAGACATGATCCAAATGCCCATTCCATTTTCAAGAATATGAAATCGGAATAAGCTGCACAGGTTAGCTCCAGAAACAACATTAAATAGACTTCAGTGAACTTCAAAATAAAATTAACACTAGACACTTGAATACACTACAAGAAAGAAGCAGCGGTACTATAACTAAAATAGGCAGCTATTCTCATCATTAAGACAATGAGATGAAAACATAAAAGTTCAAACACATGTAAGCTTAAGTATACACGTAAGCTTTCTGAACCCAAAAGTAATTCATCAAAAGGATTCACAATAGGACAATTAGGATGACTAATAATTTTTGCAATACCTTAACTTTAGTCCACACTTCAAACTTCTTTATGGATCAACAAGCCTCCAATTAAATGCATATAACAGTATATGCTTTCTCACCATTGTTCCAATGAAATTACCAAATTCTTTACTATCATTACCAATAGGTCACCATATGCATTGAGGCCAATTCTAATTTTAGGCCCACCACCCCTTGAATATATGTTACGCTTAAAGTGATACCCTTCCTTTCCTTTTCTTTTGTTGTCCATCATTCGGATCTACATCAATTTCTTGTATAGAAAAGAGACATAACAAGCATGAAACAGCATTAGAGATATAATATACTTCGTTTGCCACTGAACCATCGATAATGTCGTCAATATAGAAATAGAAAAGTCTATGTAGTACTGTAAGGACAATAATGGTGTCTCTTTATTATTAGTATACGGTTCATTGAAGGTTCAATGTTTGTGTACTACTGTAATGTCTATGTTATCCGATAGATTAAGTTAGTATAGACGAGAGAGATGAACTTGAGCTATGAGTGGAAACAACAGATGCTCCAAGAACAATTATTTTCCAACAGCCCATAAGATTATGCTCACGAATGTGAATTTTTTCTACAGCTCATAACAATTGATAAGTACTTCAACCCATATCCAGCCATCTACATGTCTAAACGAAGGATTAAAGAGACATGTTGTGAGACTTCTATGGGAAGAATCTGAATTACCTTCATTGTCATTCGAGGGATCTTCTAAGTCTTGGTATTCAGAATCTTCACGGGCACTAGATTCCTCTTGATTCTCTGATGTGACTTTGGGTCCCGATCTTTCGATGAGAGCGATAACTTCGATTTGGAGGAATTGACTTTGACGATCCGACTACAACGTACGACGACGATGCACCTTAGCAA
The DNA here is from genome assembly GCA_036346375.1 of Guadua angustifolia. Taxonomy (NCBI): domain Eukaryota; kingdom Viridiplantae; phylum Streptophyta; class Magnoliopsida; order Poales; family Poaceae; genus Guadua; species Guadua angustifolia. The sequence goes on along the minus strand of CM070514.1, from coordinate 24,409,405 downwards.
TCGCTAAACCAACTCCAGAGGGTTATTGATCTTGCCGTTAGCACGATCAACCTGAACACGAGGTTCGATTCCTGCATGCAACCGAAGAACAAGCAAGAACAATGGTAAAGCAATCTGAAATTGCGAATATGAATGAAAGATTGATAAGATGGGGTTCTGAAACAAGGAGCTTCTTAGGCGGCTGTTGAGCACGTCTGGAAGACTCAAAATAGTAGCAATGGCTAAACTATCAAATAAACAAAACCCAAAAACTAAAGTACGGCGGTAGCAAACAATATATAGATGTAAGTGGCGGCTAGGGAGCAGCTAGGGGCATGCAGCACCCATGGGGGGGCGGCCAAGGGGTTGCCCTAGCGTTACATGGGCTTTGGGCCCAAAAGAAAGGTGGCGCAGCACCTGGAGTTTCTGGCCCGTGACACTCTTTTATGATTTTCCGTTGCTTCAGGATGAATTTGGCATTGGGGCTGATCCATTGGAAAGTAGACTCCGAGATCTTTCAAACGTGTACTCATGGGCCTCTAGAAACCTCCGGAATCAAAAGTTATGGTTGTTTGAAGTTGATGCTGCCGCGGAGGCCGAATCCGCGAATTTGCTGATTCCATGTCCAACTTGCGCATATGATGATTGTGCTTTATGCTTGGCATTTGGAGGTTCTTCTCCTTGGTTCCTAAGGACAATAAGATCATCACAAGAATTAAATAGCATTCCATTCTGTGAATCATTTGTACAAAAACTTAGGAACGAATTTACTTGATAATTGAGTAGACGTGCTCGAGCACGAGTAGTAGGTCCTTGTATAACTGGTTGTGTATGAGGAGAATCACTCGGCGTGGTTGTCTCAATAGGGAAGATGTCCTCATCATCCTCCCCTTCTTGCATTTGAGTCGTCCTCGACTCAAGCTCTTCCTCTTCTCCCACGATGGCTTCAAATCTGCAATGTTAAAGGTGGGACTAACCCCAAAATCTGCAGGCAATTCAAGCTTATATGCATTATCATTAATCTTTTTTAAAACTTTGAAAGGACCATCACTCGAGGCATCAACTTTGATTTTCTTAATTCAGAAACCTATCCTTTCTCGATGTAACCAAACTAACTCTCCGGGTTCGAAAGTAACATGCTTCCTTCCCTTACTACCAAAGATGTTTATATTTGGTATTCATGCGCTCTATATTTTCTTTAGTTGTCTCATGCATTTTCATAATCAAGTCAGCACGTTGTTTAGCATCAAAATTCAACTTCTCTAAAGATGGAAGAGGTAATAAATCAATAGGAGCACGAGGCACAAATCCATATACAATCTCAAAAGGGCACATCTTAGTAGTAGAATGCAATGAACGATTATAAGCAAACTCAATATGAGGCAAGCATTCTTCCCACAACCTTATGTTCTTTTTCAAAACAGCCCTAAGCATGGTAGATAATGATCTATTAACAACTTCAGTTTGTCCATCTGTTTGGGGATGACAAGTAGTAGAAAATAACAGCTTAGTCCCCAATTTAGCCCACAAAGTTCTCCAAAAGTGGCTAAGGAATTTAGTATCACGATCTGAAACTATTGTATTTGGCATACCATGTAAGCGAACAATTTCACGAAAGAATAAATCAGCAATGTGTGTAGCATCATCACTTTTGTGACATGGTATGAAGTGTGCCATCTTAGAGAATCTATCCACGACAACAAATATGCTATCCCTCCCCTTCTTTGTTCTAGGAAGTCCTAAAACAAAGTCCATAGAAATATCTTCCCAAGGAACACTAGGAACAAGCAAAGGCATATACAAACCATGGGGATTATGTCGTGACTTAGCTTTTTGACATGTAGAGCAGCGAGCAACAAATCTTGCAACATCCCTTCTCATCTTTGGCCAATAGAAATGGCTAGCAAGTATGTCTTCCGTCTTCTTCACCCCAAAGTGTCCCATCAAACCACCTCCATGCGCTTCTGCAATAGCAACAAACGGACGGAACTAGCCGGAACACACACTTATTAGCTCTAAACACAAACCCATTATTGAGGAAAAATTTGTTCCAAGTTTTTCCTTCTTTGCAATTCAACAACACCTCTTTGAATTCATCATCATGCTCATATTGTTGTTTAATCGTCTCTAAGCCAAAGATTTTGAAATCAAGTTGTGAAAGCATGGTGTATCGTCTAGACAAAGCATCAAGAATAACATTTTCTTTTCCTTGCTTGTGTTTTATGACATAGGGAAAAGATTCAATGAATTCAACCCACTTAGCATGTCTACGATTCAATTTAGCTTGATCATGAATATGCTTTAAAGATTCATGATCGAGTGTATGACAAATTCCTTGGGCCATAAGTAATGTTGCCATGTTTCCAAAGTTCAACTAGAGCATATAATTCCTTGTCATAAGTAGAATAGTTCAAACTAGGCCCACTCAATTTCTCACCGAAATATGCAATAGGTTTTCCCCCTTGTAACAACACACCACCTAACCCAATCCCACTAGCATCACATTCTAGTTCAAACGCCTTAGAAAAGTCCGGGAGTTGGAGCAGAGGTGCATGTGTTAACTTATCTTTCAATGTGTTGAAGGCGTTCTCTTGTGCATCGCCCCAAACAAATGGCACACCCTTCTTGGTGAGCTCGCTCAGAGGTGCAACAATGGTGCCAAGTCCTTCACGGCGCGACGGTAGAATCCAAAGAAGTCCTAGAAAACTTAGCACTTGTGTGATCAGGTTAGAGTCGGCCAACTCAGATTGCCTCAACCTTAGCCCGATCAACTTCAATGCCATGGGGAGTAACAACATAGCCAAGAAAAGAGACTCGATCCGTGCAAAGGTGCACTTCTCAAGGTTACCAAATAAACGTGCATCTCGTAAAGCATTAAAAACAACACGTAAATGGTCAAGATGTTCCTCCAATGATTTGCTAAATATCAAAATGTCATCGAAATATACCACCACAAATTTGCTAATGAAAGCACGCAAAACTTCGCTCATCAATCTCATGAAAGTGCTAGGTGCATTGGTTAACCCAAAAGGCATTACTAACCACTCATATAGACCGAACTTAGTTTTAAAAGCCGTTTCCCATTCATCTCCTAGCTTCATGCGAATCTGGTGGTACCCACTACGCAAATCAACTTTAGAGAACACCGAGAGCCACTTAATTCATCAAGCATATCATCTAGCCTAGGAATAGGGTGACGATACCTAATGGTGATATTATTGATTGCTCTACAATCCACACACATGCGCCATGATCCATCTTTCTTAGGCACTAAAATGACCGAATAAAGACAAGGACTAAGAGACTCACGCACATACCCTTTATCAAGCAATTCTTGAACTTGGCAATCAGATCTCCTTAGTTTCTTCCGGATTGGTTCTCAGATGGCGCGATTAGGCAAAGATGCCCGGAATGAGGTCGATTTGGTGCTCAATGCCTCGCATTGGGGGCAGCCCCGTGGCACATCCTTTGGAAAAACATCATTGTACTCCTGCAAAAGGTTAGTGATAGCAGGAGGCAAAGAAGAAGACACATCCTCAAATGAAAACAAAACTTCTTTGCAAATGAAAGCATAGCAAAAAGAATTTAGATCATTCAGCTCTTTCAAATCAGATTTGGTAGCAAGAAAACAAGCACCCTTCACTTAATCTCATTTCTTTTGTCATGAACAAAGCTTAGATTCTTTCTTATTGTGTTGCTCAAGCTCCTTTGCTACAATCTGATTTTCACTCTTAGCATGTTTGCTGATTTTTCTCTCTATTAGCTCTAGCAATCTCATCTTTTAAAATAGCATCGAGAGACATTGGATGCAAAACAATTTTCTTCTCTTTGTGCACAAAAGAGTATTGATTTGTTCTACCATGATGTAAACAATCTTTATCATATTGCCACGGTCTACCTAACAACATAGAACATGCTTGCATAGGTACGACATCACAATCAACATAATCATGATAAGAACCTAAAGCAAAATTTACTCTTACCATACGAGTTACCTTGAGCTTGCACCGTTGTTGAACCATTGAATGTAGTAGGGCTGAGGATGCGGCCTAGTGGAGAGTGCAAGCTTCTCCACCATGTCCATGCTGGCTAGATTATTGCAACTCCCACCATCAATGATTATTCGTATTGCTCGCTCCTTCACGACACCTTTAATGTGAAACAAGTTGTGGCGCTGATTTTGCTCGGTACTACTTAATCTGGGCACTAAGCACACGCTTGAAACAATACTCAAATATTGGTCAAGATCACCGGCGCTCACGTGCTCTTCTTGAGGCTCGAAATTGGCTCGTTGTGTTCATTTTCAGCAAGCAAAGCATATGTTTCTTCATCAATATCGCTTGCTGAATCGTACTCGCCGTCTTCACGAATGATGAGCACGCATTTGTTCGGACACTCCCTCATGATGTGGCCAAACCCCTTGCAGCGATGGCACTGAATGTCTTTGGTTCGGCCCGTTGAGGCGACAGACGACGACGAACTCTTTGTAGGAGCTTGTGTGGCACTTTTCATCGGCGTGGGTACTCGTGGTGCCGAGTTTGAAGGAGATGATGTCGTTTTGTTGTTGGAAGGGCTTGGTGTAGTGGTACGACCGGACGGGCAGCGGGGTGTGTGCGTCCACAAGTAGTACGACCTGCAGAAAATGTAGCTTTGCCCTCGATTGTCGTCCCTGCACTTCACGTTCAGCTTTGCAAGCAAGATGGAATAAATGGGTCGTCGAATTGTAATCCTTATAATCAAGAATGTCCTGGATTTCGCGGTTTAAACCACCTAAGAAACGAGCCATAGACGCTTCCTCATTCTCAACTAAACCACAACGCAACATGCCAATTTGCAATTCTTGATAATATTCTTCTCTTGAACTTTTACCTTGGCGTGAGACGCTGCAATTTATTTAGTAAATCTCTAGCATAGTAGGAGGAACAAATCTATGTCGCATGATCAATTTTAATGCTTCCCAAGTGGTGGGTATATTATGTGGATGAACACGGCAATGCTCTCTCCACCAAGCGAAGCAAAATCGAAAATTAAGCTAGTAGCAAATCGAACTCTACTATCCTCGGGAAATCATGGCATGCAAATTTTTGATCAACAAGTAATTCCCAATTGAGGTAACCATCGGGATCATATTTACCTTCAAAAGGAGGTATATTAATTTTAACTTTAGAGAACACGTCAAGACGGTCACGTACCTCATGTCGCGGTGGATCACGTTGCATACCTTCTTGATTAAAGCGTGTCGGCGATGGTCACGGTCGTGGTCGAAATTGATGGTATTGCCATCCCCCAAACCAGTGGCGTAGTGATCGTAGTTCTCATCATCTTCTTCCACCTCCGCTCCGGCTAGGGCGAAGTGTTGGCGATGTGTGTCCGAACAGCCGAGGCGGTGGGGCCATGTTGGGAAGGCGGGCAACAATGGGGACCCGTTGTGCGCGCGTGGGAGACGAGGCGGAGGACAGGAAGTTCAAGGGCATCAACTGCAAGCATATCAAGTCTAGACAAAATAGTGGCAAGGGTAGTGTTAGCAACTCCCTGAGCGGTCTCAATGGAACGGAGACGGTCTTCTTGCAGCGACATTCGCTCATTAGTAAGTCGTACATCCTCACTAAGCGCCTCGGTGGTGGCCCTCGTCATCCTCTCAACGTGATCAACAATGCCCTTCGTGCGTGGCGAGTGATGCAGCGAACCCTCATCACCTGACATGGTTAGTAGAAGGCAGAAACAAAATCACGGTATAATGTTCCTATCAACTACTAGGAAGTGGCTACAAGTTGCTCAACACTCAAGCTTTACCCAAAGCTCTTGCAAATTCTTACCAAGCAGCAGTGTTGTCGGCCGTTGGCGTTGTCAAAAGTTCTCCGAAGATTGGGTATAGCGATTGCCAAGAGAACGAACAAACGTACGAGGTAGGATATGTGGAGCTTGGTAGGCTATGTTAATTTCCTATGCAATCTAATAATTCTAGTTATTGTAATGATAAGTAATGATCCAAACTAGAATTCACAAGCCCTAGTTGCCGATCTCAAAGATATAAGTGAATTTCAAGGCAACACACACATAAAGATAATGAAACTTAATGCAACCAATGGAATGAGCTAAATAAGAATAATTTCAGCACTAAAACTTGTGTTGCATAAGTTATGGAGAGACGCTAGCTAATTGCTTGAGAAAAGGTACAAGGGCACAAGATTGCTCACTACATAATACAATTGCACAATCTGAAAATGACAAACACAAATTAGGGTTTTGATCAATGTAGTCTTCTTGCCGCCACTATTCTCTTTTCTTTTCTCTTTTTTTTCTTTTTGGCCTTTTGGCTCTTTCTTTCTCTTTTTTTTAGTGACTTTCGGCCAACACTAGTATGAGCAAAGTTTTGGAATCCCTAACTTGATATCACAAGAGTTATGATAGTGCAACGTATCAAAAGGAGCAGCCCCAAGCAATGTCAAATTGCTAGTCTCAATTGGGATCAAAGTATTCGCAAAGGATGAATTGGTTCCCAAAGGTATGTACACTGATATTTTGGAACTTTTATGGTTGTAGATGCTACTGGACTCAACCAACTCAAAGGAACAAAGCTAGAACACAAATTGAAGAAATAAACCCAAATTCGGCCAAAACTATGCAATAAGGTTGTTGCTGCAATTAAGGCTTGAAAATGACCGAATCAAGCTTTCTCACAATGCAACCAAATGATGCCACTATTCTAAGCTTTAAAACAAGTATTCAAACACACAATTTGGAGCTCATATGTAGAAGTTATGGCCAAAACACAAAGATGCACAGATTCAACAAAATTCAGCCGATCTGACCAAATCCGAATCCGAGTCAAATTCGGTTTGAAGGAGTCCGAATCACGAAGGACACCCAAAAACGTTTTTATAGAGGACTCTTCAAGGATTCAGGAAAGTATAAAAACTTCTCAATCGGAGTTCGGATGTGAGAGTTATGATCAAAATACCGAACCAATCTGGATTGCAATTGCAACTTGCTTCCCGAATTTGATGTCAAGATTAAACAACCTTTTAGATAGAATGAGATTTCGTGCCCAACTAGGTTTTTGTGGAGATTGTTCCAAGGTTTCAGGAAAGTGCAAAAACACTTGAATCGGAGCTCGTATGCAAAAGTTATGAACAAAACAAAGAACTGGACAGATTGGAATAAAAGCTACGCGAAGGAAAAATGATCAGCAACTAAAACAAGGACTCTAATGGATCAAAACTTAACAAAACTCACTAAAATACCAGATTGAATCTAAAGGTTGAATTTTTGTGGAGGATTTTCAATTTTGGACAGAAAACAAAAACTAATCTAGGGTACTGAATCTCTCACCGAGCAACTTGGCGCTCGATACCACGATGTGACTTTGGGTCCCGATCTTCGATGAGAGCGATAACTTCGATTTGGAGGAATTGACTTTGACGATCCGACTACAACGTCTGACGACGATGCGCCTTAGCAATCGCTAAACCAACTCAGAGGGTTATTGATCTTGCCGTTAGCACGATCAACTTTGAACACGAGGTTCGATTCCTGCATGCAACCGAAGAACAAGCAAGAACAATGGTAAAGCAATCTGAAATTGCGAATATGAATGAAAGATTGATAAGATGGGGTTCTGAAACAAGGAGCTTCTTAGGCGGCTGTTGAGCACGTCTGGAAGACTCAAAATAGTAGCAATGGCTAAACTATCAAATAAACAAAACCCAAAAACTAAAGTACGGCGGTAGCAAACAATATATAGATGTAAGTGGCGGCTAGGGAGCAGCTAGGGGCGTGCAGCACCCATGGGGGGGCGGCCAAGGGGTTGCCCTAGCGTTACATGGGCTTTGGGCCCAAAAGAAAGGTGGCGCAGCACCTGGAGTTTCTGGCCCGTGACACTCTTTTATGATTTTCCGTTGATTCAGGACGAATTAGGCATTGGGGCTGGATCCATTGGAAAGTAGACTCCGAGATCTTTCAAACGTGTACTCATGGTCCTCTAGAAACCTCCGGAATCAAAAGTTATGGTCGTTTGAAGTTGATGCTGCCGCGGAGGCCGAATCCGCGAATTTGCTGATTCCATGTCCAACTTGCGCATATGATGATTGTGCTTTATGCTTGGCATTTGGAGGTTCTTCTCCTTGGTTCCTAAGGACAATAAGATCATCACAAGAATTAAATAGCATTCCATTCTGTGAATCGTTTGTACAAAAACTTAGGAACGAATTTACTTGATAATTGAGTAGACGTGCTCGAGCACGAGTAGTAGGTCCTTGTATAACTGGTTGTGTATGAGGAGAATCACTCGGCGTGGTTGTCTCAATAGGGAAGATGTCCTCATCTCATTAGTCCTTTCTCTTGACTTTGAGCGCAAATTAGGACCAGTAATTGCTACTGTGCTCGTGTGTTGAGTTGTCTACAAGAATATACTAATTGTGTAAAATAGATGTATGAATTACCTACAACCATTACATGTGGCAACTAAAACATACATAGATAACCTTTGCTGTTTTCTTGGGTCGATGTGATGAGTTTGTTTCATTCCCTTCAACAGACTGGACTAGAGGGAGATTTAGAGATCGCATGACCTCCTTGTTTCTTGCAACGTTTGCATTCTTTTGTAGTTCATATAGGTTGACCTCTCCATTATTAACCTTTCCTCTTGCGCTTACCATTTTTTCTCCTGAAACATGACAAAAAACATTAGAAGTGCAATAGAAGAGCAATTACATAGTTGAATTTATAAAGAATTAACAACAATAGATGAAACATGACACAAAGCTTACTTTGTAGGTTCGTTTGCATCAACAATTGTCCCATCTATGTCTGTCCTAACATAGTTAGTACCTCCAGTGGCAACATTCAACCTTTCATTAGTACCTAGATCAGGCAATGATGCATCTACTTCATTATCATGCTCTTCATTTATCTCATTTGTGTCGTCACACATGTCATAGAAGTCACGTGGTTTTGACTGAACAACAGCACACCACTCAATATCAATGGGATCTTTAACATAGTAAACCTGAGTGGCCTGGGAAGCTAAAATGAAAGGCTCGTCTGATATCTTCACACCAGTATTGAATAAATGCTTGAAATTGATAGTAGTGACCCCAAATTGATCGGTTTTCACCCATTTGTCTTGTATGCGGTTGTCAACCCAATCACATTTGAAGAGCACTACATTTCCTCTATGGTCATAGTCTAACTCAAGAATTTCCTTTATAATACCATAATATGTCTTGTTTCCTATTAGTAGGTTGTCATTGTTTCCCCTTTCAAAACATGCAGTCTGAGCAACTAGAGCTACTCCACTACATTGAACCGGCCTACCCACATCATACGACTGTGTATGAAAATTGAGCCCATTTATTGTATAGCTATTATACTTCCGTGCAACCATGCTTGGCTCCTTAGCTAAAATTTTTATTTCTTCTACTATTTCCTCACCCATTTTTGCAACCTGTGAATATGGAAGACAAATGTTAAACTAAAATGGAACTCCATGAGAAATCACATGTTGATTAAGTTATGTGCCTACTTACATGCAACCTAAACCACTCATGGAAGGTCTCATGCTGAACACGACTGATTTCACATTGATTTTGAAGACCAATTGAGGAAAGATAGTCAACATGCTTGCTGCAAAGACTTTGCTTTTAGCAATACAAGATATGAACATGAAAGATCCTTATAGCAAAGAAATAATTTGGATAGCTTACTTCAAGTAAGGTTCTATATTGTCGTAGTTGAACAGGACATATCTATGTGCTTGAAGCCAGGTTTTGTGATCTAATGTCACAAAGCCCTTGCCAGCCAATCCTCGACCAATGTTGCAGAAAAAAGGAGTGGTATTGATGATTTCCCTATGCAAACCATCATCATTTCTTACTCTTCGAGTAAATCGAGTCTCACCTTGCAAATAGCGAGAATAGAACGTAAGACTCTCATCAAACAAATAGCTCTCCGCAATCGATCCCTCCGGATGACTTCTAGTACGAACATAGCCCTTACACCTCATCAAATACATGTAAAGATACCTAAGTTATCTGTAAATTAACTTGTAATAATACATATTTTTTTTGCTAAGAATACTTTTAGAAATTACCTCTCTATAGGATACATATTCCGAAAATGCACTGGACCAGCAATTCTTGCTTGGGTAGGAAGATGAACCATCAAGTGTACCATAAGATCAAAAAAAGATGGGAGGAATATAGTCTCAAGAAGGCTTAAGGTCTCAGCTATTTACGCTTTTAGTTTTGCATCTCACTTACGCTTGAATAACGGTGAGTACATTTTCTTGAAAAAATTGCTTACACGAATCAGTGCTGCACTGACTTTCTCTGGCAGTATCCTTCTGATGGCAAGTGGAAGTAAATGCTGTAGAAGAACATGGTTATCATGGCTCTTTAGTCCAATTATCTTTTCTCATTAACATGCACGCTATTTACGTATATCGGATGCATAACCATCAGGAAACTTAACTCCTTTTAGCACTTCACAAAATAACTTCTTCTCGGTAGAACTCATAGAGTAAGGTGCTGGAGGTAAATAAAATTTATCTTCTACTTCAACAGGATGAAGATCCCTTCTAATGTCTAGAGACTGAAGGTCCAACCGAGAATTCAAATTATCCTTAGACTTCCCATCAATGCCCAAAAGTGTGTTAATTATGTTGTCACATACATTCTTCTCTATGTGCATGACATCTAAATTATGTCGCAACAGTAAGTCCTTCCAATATGGCAACTTGAACCAAATAGACCTCCTTTTCCAAATGATCAATGGCTCCCCCTCCTGCCGCTTTTGCTTTTTTGTTGGCTTCTTCCTAGATGGATCTTTCCCAAAAACCGTATGAATATTTTCTGTTTGCACCAAAACCTCCTCCCTAGAAAGTGGCCTAGGTGCTGACCTAAGCTCGGTTTTACCATCAAATGAATTAGCATCAAACCTAAATGTATGGTTTGCATGTAAGAACCTATGATGTCCCATATAGCAAGTCTTGCTACCTTTTTTCAATCGTAAAGAACATGTATACGAGTGGCATTCAAGGCATGCTCCTTCACCAGAGGTAACGCATCTAGCCACATAGCCTAGACCTGGGTAATCAGTAATGGTGCACAATATAGCAGCACACAATTGAAAGTACTCATCTTTGGAGGCATCAAAAGTTCTAACACCTTTATCAAACATATCTACCATATCATCGACTAGTGGCTCAAGATAGACATCCATATCACTACCAGGAGCTTTTCGACCTGGAATTATCAATGAGAGAATGAAATTTGGTTGCTTCATACACATCCAAGGTGGAAAATTATATGGAATCAAGATAGCAGGCCAAATGCTGTAACCAACATTCAAGGACCTGAATGGATTAAAACCATCTGTAGCTACCGCAAGTCTAATATTGCGGCTATCTGAAGCAAATTCAGGATGTCTATGGTCAAAATCCTTCCAAAGAGGAGAATCTGCAGGATGCCTAAGTAAACCGTCCTTTTTGCGCTCTTCATCATGCCATCTCGTGTCGGGCCAGTTCTAGAGGACACAAACAACCTTTGAAGCCTTCTTTTTATTGGAAAATAGCGAAGAACTTTATTAGGAACCTTGTGTACACGTTTTCCATCTAGACTTTGCTTTTCTGATTTCCATCGTGATGTTCCACATGTTGGACAACATTCATCATTAGCATGGTCCTTCCAAAATAGAATGCAATCATTTTCACACGCATGAATACTAACATACCCAAGTCCTAGGCATTTAACCATTTTCTTAGCTTCATTGTAGTTTTTAGGTAGTATCGACCCATCAGGGAAAGCATCTTTTAGTAGATCTAGTAGTCGGTCAAAACTTTTATCAGTCCATCCTCCAAGCAATTTGAGATGAAGTAGTCTAACTAGGAAACGTAGTTTTGAGAAGTTCTTACACCCTGGATATAGATCTTGACCATGATCATCTGCTAACCTTTGAAGAGCTTCTAAATCTTTGTTGGGCTGCTCCAAACCACCATCGTTCTCGAAATCCCTATTATTGTCTAAACCACATGCTAAGTCTCGAAGCAAATCGGAAATGTCATCATCTTCGTCTGAATCCTCCCCAACATCGGCCTCATTGCAGTCATGAGTATTCACAAAAGAGAAGCTTGCTTCTCCATGATAAGCCCATGTTGTGTACCCTTCTTGAAACCCCTCACATATTAAGTGCACACGTACTTCACTTGCTTCTCTCCACAAAGAGTTAACACATTTTTTGCAAGGGCATAGTATTTTGCTTCCTTTTGTTGAATTACTAAATGCATAAACTAGGAATCTATTCACTCCATCTAAATAGACCTTTGTGTGCCTACATATTGAATATATGCAACATGTTAGTTGAAATATTTACTATTGCTAGCATCTAATAAATGTAAAAAATATATGATGTACCTAGGCGCATCCATCCAACTCTTATCCATGCTGCACCCTTGCTAGCAATATCAATAAGCTATCTAAATTCAATACACATATTGTAAGTGTCAATATATATAGCTGAATAAACTAGTAGTTACTATAAACATGCATATAATAAATAGTAACAGTCTTACTTCATCCTAGAAACCATGCAAATAAGAAAGGACAACATAACATAGTAACAACATAAGATAGAAACTATGCAACTGTAATGTCGTTTCATACCCACATCAATTTTATATGATGGTAACAACATAATAAGAAGGATGGTAACAACATAATAAGAAAGGACAATAAGGAAAGGGAGTACGTTACCTATTCAGACACTCTTCAAAGAAGTCAAATCTTCGCTAATGTTGTTGTTATCGAGATGCTAGGTCAAATGGTTTGCGATGTGCATGCCATCCTCTTGATCCTAACAAGGAAGAAGAACCAACCTTAACTAGGAAAATAATAACCATAAGATAGCTCTTGTTAAGCGTTACATGTTGCACATCAATATGGAGCCAACTAAAAATATTGCATCAACTCAAAAGTAAATAAGTTAGTAATCTCCTTTACACACACATACTATTACATTACTACCTTTAACAATGGAGTGAGAGGGTTAATGCTTTCATTTCTAAATCTGAGGCATATGTGAGAAATTGAAACCCTCAATTTTTATGCTAGCGATTGTTTTTGAACCTTTCCGTGATCTATGTTATCTTCTATTTCACTAGGAATAATAAGGTCAAAAATATAGGATGAAGCTATTAGGTTCAGTTAGCAAAGCAAAGCATGTGTATCCTTTGGAAATTCCTACCGCTAAAGAAGCCACATATCACTCTTTGTTAAAATTTCAAGGGTAAGCAATGCTAATTTCTTTTGAGGATCGAGGCAAATTCCTCCTGCTTTGCTCTTTGCATGGAAACACTAAGCATCAACCGCACCAACCCAAGTGGAAACAAGTATTGCATTACTAACTAGTTTCGCACCCTAGGTTTATAATGGATAACCTGTGAAACCAAATAAATAACCTCCATTGAAATGCTAACAATATGTAAAATGAACTAAATCTCCTACCCCTCAGCTATAAAACCAAGTGAATTATTAGCAATCAATACATCAATCTGGAAGCATCACGAATAACTACATAGGTAAGAAAAGCTAGAACTAATTAACATCTCGGAACACCATTTCAAACTACAAAACTCATAAACTAGGTAACAAATGCATCATCTTGATTGGGGAATAGGAAGTGGGGCGGCTGAACAATCTCACCTCGGCAAGGGGGGATGGATGAGACACTTGGTTGGGGAAGAGGAAGGGGAGGCGACGCTGGGTTGATGTAGACGAACCGGAGGCGGCGCCGAGCGAGGAAGAAGAAGAGGAGGCACCGCCGATTCGTAGTCGAGCGGAAGGATGGTCAGGAGAGGAAGCAAGAAGGTCGGTGGTGGCTCGATCGCCGGCCGAGCGGCGATGCGAGGAAATCTGGTGTCTTGCGCGAACCCTAGCGCCAAGTCGAGGCTTGGCTTGGGCGGCCGCATGTAGCGCAGGCGGGCTTCGTCGCCGAGGCGGCAACCGAGGAGCTTGGAGGCACAGGCGGCGAAGTTGGGCAATCGACGGCGTTTGATGGGAGACGCTTCTGACGATGTAGGGATTCCAATACCATGCGGCGGGCGTCCGGCTTCAGCGTAGGGCGGTGAGTCGGCTTATAGGCTCGATCGCGCAGGCGGTGGCGGGCCGGGAGGCGCGTCTTGAAGCGGGAGGCGTAGCGTGGGGCGCAGCGCGTGAGGGGCGGCGCGGGCGTGGGGACGAAGCGGCGCTGGTGGGATCGATTTAGGGATTTCGCGCGGGGAGGCGGCGTATGTATGGGGGGAAGGCGCGATACTGGGGGAAGAACGCGTGGGATATGTGGTTTTGGGGGAAAGGATCGATGAAAAACCTAGCTAGCGCGCTACAGCGGCCTTTCATCTCCCGCCGAATTATTTTGCCGCGCGCGCTCAGACATATTTGCCGACACATAATCAGTCATAACATATTTACCGACAGACCATTTGACCCTAAAACATGATATTTACCGACACATAATTAGTCCTTAATACAAATATAATTGCCGACAGACAATCAGACCATGAAATATGTATTACCGACAAATAGTCATTGCTTCAATTTGCTTGAAGCAGATAGTTTGTTGGTGGTTACGTATTATTTCCGGCTACCGTCGTCGATGGTAATATTGTGTCATGGTGTAGTGTGGGTTTTGCTTAGATCAATTCTGTCTTTGAACAGTGTCACCGTTCATCGGTTTGTGAAACCCCAACTCGTGTGCTTAATATAATTCGCAATTTCAGATTGCTTCTTCTACGTTCTTGCTTGTGTTCTTGATTAGCATGCGGGATAAGCCTTCTTGGCGAGGTCAACCATGTTTGTGCAAGGTTGATAACCAGCGAACCGTGGTGTAGCGATTCTTTGGGTTCGGATCGGTCTTGATCGGAAGTTGGATCGTCAACGTCGAGTCTCCACCAATCGACTTACCTCTACCTGTCGGAAGATCGGGCCACCGTGCGCATCACCAAAGTCTCATACTTACTTGTCCAGAAGCGCCCTAAGCGTCTTACAAACAACATCAAAGTCAGTTAGCGACGCCCCAAGGCCCTTGAGCTTATTTACTACGTTATTTAACTGTGAATACATCTCATTGATGTTTTTATGGGGTAACATAATAAAACTCTCATATTTGATCCAAGCATATGCAATTTAGCTTTCATGATCGCGGATGTTCCCTCATGAATTTCCGAGAGGGTAGTCCAAATCTCATGAGCGGTTTCAAGGTTGCTCACTCGATTAGACTCATCCACGTTCAAAGCGCCAAATAGAGCATTCATTGCTTGAGCAATTAGATGAGAATTTTGCTCTTCTTGTTCAATTGTGAGTGTGGAATTAACTTCCATAGCGAAACTCTCATATACAATCCTTCATATGCTCAGGCACATAGCCTTGAGATATACGGCCATATGTATTTTCCAATATGCAAAGTTTGTGCCATCAAAGAAGGGTGCTTTGCATATTGATACCCCGTCAGTAGCCATCCTTACTCTTTAGGCAGTAAAGCCTCGAAAGAGAGTCTAAACTCTGATACCACTTGTAGGATCAAGGATAACTTACTACAGGGGGGTGAATAGGAGGTTTGTAAATTTTTTGACTCTAATTACAATTAATAAAATTACAAAGCAAGAATTGGAATTTTTCACAATTATTAAAGCTAAGTTCTCTAGAGATCATAAAGTGCCTCAACAATTAAGATATAAGCAAGCTATGATTCTAAGCACACTATCAATATGATTAAATTTCTATAAATGTAAATTGTGCACAAGAATGAAAAATTCAAACCACAAAAGGAGACACAAGAATTTATCCCGTAGTCTCGGAGACTTATTGGTCTCCCCTAATCCACATTGATGTGACTTGAGCCTCCCTCGATCACTATGATAGTTCTTCCTCGCTTTGGGTAGGCGAACTCCGGCCTTCACAACTTGCCAGGTTTTCTCACAATCTCTATCATGAAGCTCACCGTGCACAAATGCCTCCAAGTCATCTAAGAGGTAGCAACCTCCAAGAGTAACAAGTCTTCACGCTTGCTTGAGGTCGAATAAAGTGTTTAAAGGCTTAATCACTAAATGCACACTTGAAAATGCTCCTAACTCTCCCAAAATATGAATTTAATGCACTCAAGAGTATTGAAGACTAACTAGAGCTCAAGAATGATCAATGAGGTCCAAAGTAGGCTCTAGAATGCAGGTGGGGTGTATTTATAACCCCAACAACAAAACTAGCCGTTGGAGTAAGAATCATAAAAGACGTCAGTATTTCCAGTGCTACCACCCATGTAGGATCGGTAGTCGGGCTCCAACCCAATGGTCGAAACAGTGCAATAAATGCATCGTCAGAGCCCGTTGCTCAGAGGGTCCGGTGCTACCACCCAACTGGGACCGGTAGCACTGGGCCCTTTTTTTTGCTCGGCTAGAGAGGTGATTCTCTAGAATTTCTACACTGGGCTTTAGGCTGGTGCTACCACTCATCCAATAGCACTGAGATACCATGGGTGGTAGCACCGGACCTCCAAAGCCCAAAAATGCACCTTCTCTGTAATTTATGTACCGCCCTAGGGCCGGTGCTACTGCTTGTCTGGTTGCACCAGGCTATCATGGCCGGTAACACCAGACCTCTAGGACCCCAAAAACACCCTCTCAAGTTTTTCCAGGCTGTCTTGGGGGCCGGTGCTTCTGCTCGGCCGATAGCACCGGGCTACCATGGCCAGTAACACCGACCTCCTAGAGGCACCTTTTATAAACCCAAATTTTCCAATTTATTTTGGATATGACTTCAAGGGAGTATGGATTTGAGCCTTTAAACCCTAAGCGACGTCAAGGTAGTTGTTAGGATCCCTCTCAATAGTACAGCACTATTTCTAGCAATTTGATCTTTTCTTCAAAACTCTGAGATTGGTAAAAACTATAAAAAGTCCTTAACTTTATACCTTTGTCATTAGCTCAATGCATTTATTTTCTTTTGTGCCACTTTCATGCTTCCATGATCGCCAAACCTAGAACCAACCTATTTTCAACATTCTCAAAGAAAATATTAGTTTTTTTGTTGCAATCATCATTAATTATCAAAACCAAAATAAAATTAGGGGCCTAGATGCTTTCAACAGGTCCAGCCGATCTTGAGCTAGCCCTGAATGGTCATATGTTTGCATTAAATGCACTAGCTGTTTGAAAGGTAGATGTACATGTCCAACCGAAACACTTGCACATTCATGGACATATCCAGATAATGCTCTATGAGATCTTTGGAGTGAATAACAGTAGTTTTGGTTGACAGGCTATATAAGGATAGCTCATGCTGGCATTTGAGTATTCTTGGCATTCTATTTTCACTCTCTTGAGCTAGTATTAGCTTCTCCTCTCAATTGTGCATGTTGCACATTGTGAGTAAGGAGAAATATCTCTAGTTGCATGTGTTGCTTCTAGAGGTGGATTGAGTATCTAGTTGTGCGTGTGTTGCACTTGGTGAGGGTCAAGCATGAGGCTTGGCTTGTTACTCTTGGTGTTTGCCGACATCTAGATAGCGCGGAGACGTCATGGTCCGGTGATCTTCTCAAGATGCTTATGAGAAGGCCCAATGCACTGTGAAGGTTGGAGCTTACCTACCTGGATGAGAAAAAACTACCACTAGTGTATTCAAGGTGCTTGGTTTAAGTTATGGAACTAGTCCAATTCGTTTGAGCTTACCTCAAGTGGATTAGGGGAGACCAGCAAGTCTCTAAACATCACAATAAAATTGCTTCCTATTGCTCATTTACATTATTGCAATTTATATTTATAGAATTGAATTGCTTGCTTATAAACCTAGGATTGCAAAACATTAATCATAGAGTTAGATTGTTGGTGCACATAGTTGAGACTAGTTGATTTATGCTTTAAATTAGATAAAACCATTTTGATTTACGCTTTCACATATAGATTCAGTTTTGATCAAAGAGAATTTTAAAAACCACCTATTCATCCCCCTTTAGTCAGTCTCCTCGATCTTACAACATTTTGACATGAACGAGTTGTGTAAAACCAAATATTGCTTAGACCTATAGCTACAACATTTCACAGAAGAATTTTTTGTACAACAGTCTACCTCTAGCAAGAAGGTAATGTAAAAAATCAATATAGATAAATCTCATCCTATGAAGACCCCATGGTACTAGATACTTTGAAGTGGATAAGGGCACATTCAGATTGAGGATGGAAAATAAGAAAGTCTTAGGACCTGTTTTCCCTTACTTAAGCGTCATTGGAGCACTTATGAATCTTACGAATTGCACAAGGCTTGAATTGCATTCACAGTAAATTTGCTAGTTAGACACTGTATAGCTCCAATTAGAAGACATTGGATCAGTATTCAGATTTTACTCAGATACCTCCAAGGTACTCAAGATTTTGGCTTATTTCATCAGCTGTTCGAAGAATCTACCATCGTGGGATATACGGATGCTAGCTATCTGTCTGATCTACACTGTGCCAAATCTCATATTAGGTTTGTATTTCTTTGGAGTAGTACAATCATTTTATGATGGTCTTTCAAACACTTAAAAATTATATCGTTATATATGAAGCCTCATGTGAATGTATTTGGCTAAGACGTGTGATTAATCATATCTAGAAGTTTTGTGGCATTAACACCGTCGATTCCCTAGAATTATCTATAAAGGTAATGCTGCTTGTGTTCGACAAATGCAAATATGTTTTTTAAAGATTTTAGGAAATGATGCGGAATTGGGTAGTGACATTGATTCGGAAGAAGCTTAATAGGCACTTGAAATAGCTAGAGCAATACCATGAAGTATATTGCCCCTAAACTTTTCTATACAAATTCTAGAAGAACAATGAGGTAAAGATCCCACAAACTAAGTTATATGAAAATTTAGCAAATTTATTCAAAAATTCTTTACCAACATATAATTTTCAAAGATGTATTTGTGGCATTGGAATAAGATGACTAAAAAATATGTAGAGTTCATGAGCAGTACATCCATAAATCATATAACCTTTAGTACAATCTTGGACATACTACTGTAATCCAAAATATTATAATTTTCACTCTTGAGTTTTTCTAAAGTTTTTTTACATAAAGGTTTCTATTGAGACAACAAGTGTAACATAATATACAGGCGTAATGTATTCTTTTCTCTATCCTTTTCTATAAGGTTTTTGGAGGAGTTTTTGATAAGCCATATGAATTACGCGGTATTCATCCAAAAAAAGAGTGCTGAGATATAACCAAATTCTCGGTCTTGGTCGTTGAGATATGATTAAACTCTATCTCTTTGTGGGTAAATCTGAATATATATCTAATATGTTCTTATTATAAACATAGCATCTTATTATAAAGAAATCAATGTAGTAAAGATAATAGAGTTTTGTCTCTCTATTTTTTATATGATTTTTATCTATCCTTTATGTATACATTATGATTGATATATGACAATCATGATCGTTTCACATACGCACTACAGTAATCCCGCAAATTAACATCGGCCAAAAGTCGACGTTAATTAGCCATTTACCGACGTTAATTGTAATTAACGTCGGCAAAAACTAATTAACGTCGCTTTTAACCACTCATAGTTAATCGGCGTTAATTAGCATAATTAACGTCGGCGTCGACGTTAATTAGTAATTACCGTCGACTTGACGCATGACGATAATTCTTGTCGTGAGCCGCTAATTAACGTCGGCCTGTTTAGCGATGTTAATTATTAATTAACGTCGGCTTAGGCACGGCGGCGTTAATTAGCGCTTAGGGATAATTAACGTCGGCTCATATTAGGCGGCGTTAATTAGCGTTTTCTTAGGATATTTGTCGGACGAAAATAGGACCTCGGGATTACTAATTAGCGTCGGTGACCCGTAGCCGGCGTTAATTAGATGATAATTAACATCGGCGGACCTTTAGCCGGCGTTAATTAGTAATATCGAGGGCAACTTTTAGCCCTATTTTCATGTTTCGCAATACAATTCAATACATAATATAATCAACATTGACAGCAATTCACACATCAACACATACAATTCATGAATATAATCAATCAAGCATAGAACATGCATATAATCAAGTTCCGATCAATCATAATATCCAAATTGTCATAACATACAAAAAGACCAAAGTGACACAACTACAAAGCGCATCCAAAAGTATAGCTCGAATCATACACATCCAAAGTGACAACTATGAAACAATCTACAACTAACTGGCGCCATCACGGTTGATTGGAGTTACGGCAGCAATCCGGAAGCAAAGAGCGCGTTGACAAAGCGGTTGCAACGTCGGTTCCCTACACAAGAAAATGCAAGATTAGACAATAATATAAGAATGAATGTACCATAAGGAGACAAGTAAAAAGCGAATCACGCGGATCTGCGAGTCTTGCAAGTGTTGCGGTGAGTCTTGTAAGACGAGGACCCATGTGCCGTTGATCCCTACATAAGGCAACAATTATAGCTAGATTGATCAAATTTTACTAGATTTACAAGTTTTGACAAAATGAAGCTAGAATAGACTAGTTTTGATTAAGTGAAGCTAGAATAGGCTAGTTTACCAAAGCGGTTATCCGATCTTGAGCAGATAGCATGCACAAAGGATGTTGTCATTAGCACCATTTTGCCAATGAATGCCCCGGTGAACAAGTCGGTGACAACTGTAAAAGCAAAGCGATGCCTAAGCGCATTCCTTTACTAAATGTTCCCAATAAAACACCCACCTCCTTTTCGAGTACTATTCATATCATCCCAACCCGGCAATAATCACAGCAAAAAAGTGGAAAAATGAGAGAAATAGCTAGGAAAGGCCAAAGAAATCTGAAAAACAGCACATTTGCATGCATGTATGATTTTTATGAGCTAATTTACTAAGTTAACATGAATGGATCTAGTACACCTCCTTTTCTTACCAACATTGCTTGGTTTGAAAATGCCATCCTTGTATGTTTCAGGGTTGTAAATGTAGGCACAACCATTGCTTTTACATGAGCTAGCTAGCGATAACAAACCGAGACCACATTTTTCATACAATTAGTGTCAACTTCTCCTCTCTGACCAAGAGACAAGCCAATATGTATAGCTCTGCTCTTGCCATTACAACTATCTACAACAGTAGCAATCTAGTAAAGAGGATGGCCATGGTTGCATCTGATCAAAGCACCCAAAACTAGGCGGTTCAACCACATGATGTTCTGCGAAATTTGGATGCATAAAGGCAAGTGAAAGTGGAAAACAATTAAAGAGCTAGCCTACATGCAGCATTTAGCTTTAGTGACAAAGTGGCCAAGTCGATCCCTTTAAGGGCTCACACAAATCACACAATTTGTAAGCTTTGTGACAAAAGAAGTAACATTTGTAACCAACTTCTCCTAAGTTTAGTGACGAGACAGGTTTTCATCTGCCCCACAAAACATATGCTTATAAGTTTACCATTGTTCAGTTCTGCTACCACCAAAAAAACACAAATACTAGGAATCTCTCAAGAATGGCCATGGTTATCGTGTGAATCAAGAAAACAAAATTTTAGCATAAACATAACAAAGAAAAAATCTATTAGTAGGAAGCGAGAAAAAAAGCACCGACCAATAAGTAACCAAATTAACACATCACAATTTGTGCATGTTTTGACTATAATAAGTAACCAAATTTGTTTAGGAAGGCGGTAGGACACAATAATTTACATTACTAAACACCATATATAATCGAGATATATAGTTCGACTTATTAATCAAGTGACTTTACAATATCATATGACCCCAAAACAAACTTTAAAATATCATATTGGATAAAAAATTAAGAGATAGCAACAAACAGTACTCTTCTAGCTCTTGAGAATGGTCCTTGGGAAAAAAGTTCTTTTCAATTATACAAGTTCTTGAAAATGTGTAAACCGCAATAATATATAGGCGGTTGCGCACATATATATGTAACCGATTAGATACATAGATGCAAGGAACGTATTCCACACTAGCCGTACTCCACTAATTTAAAATTAACAAAACCAATTTCATGTGTGAATACAGTGCGGAGGAGGTGGGAGGATACATCCCCCATTGTGGCGGTGGCGGCGGCTGGAGCAGTGGAAAGACAATGTTTTGCCCCATCGCTTGGAACATTGCCTACAAATACAATGTATAAGTATTTTGAATTAATATATTCTCTAAATGCAATAGATTGAAGACTAGGACTTACTTGAATCGCCGATTCTTTGTTGTGCTGGTATGAAGCGTAGTACTCTTCTTTGCGCCTTGCATAATCATCACGTTGGCGCAGCTCCTCCATGACCTAGTAACCTCCAAGTCTGTGCGAGGAGCGGCTACCAACCCCGAGCTCTGGGGCGAAGAAGATCCCTCTCATTTCGCACCACCGCTAAGTCGATCACTCCGGTGAACATGGAGTACCTTCAAAATACGTGACCACAAAGGCTTGAGCACTTGAAATTATGACTTCATGAAATTTTAGAAGGTATGACATCTCACCGTCCATGGGCCTTGCCGCCTCCACTAGCATGCACAGCCACGCCGTCAGCGGTTCCTTCCTCCAATCATAGTCTTGACCATGGCGCTTGACCATTTCCTCGCCATATTTCTCCTACATAAACAAATCGAGACAATTTAAATGGAGTCTGCAAATCAAACAACTTAATTTGAAATGGATCAAAATTGCGACCACTAACGGACCGATCAATAGGCATGCATTTGCACAGGTACTTTCGGGTGTGTCGGGTCTCGACCTTTATGACCTTCCACGTACACTTCAATATCACTTTCGGTGAACACGGTCAGAGCCTCCTGAGACATAAGTTAGGTGCATACATATACTTGGTAACATGTATTTTGCAAAAGATTGCTACGGCCGGACTTACCATGCGCTTAGCTTTACGCATATGTCCATCGGCGCCATCGTGTGCTTTGATTCTTTGCCTCGGCGATCTCGGCTCTTTTGACTTGGCGATGAACTCGGTGAAGCCCAACGCCGGCAAAAGAGCCCGGTAAGCTTCTGGACGGTCCCCAACCATGGAATCATGACTGCACAAAGATATTAATACATTAAAACAACATTACCAAGCGTTAAACTCAAATAGCTCCAATATTTGTTGTTTTACTGCCCGCACTCTTCCTCGGTCAAGTAAGTTTACGAAGACCCATGAGTCTGTTAATCCGTTGCCCTTTAATAGACCTCAAGTAAAGATTTGTTGCTTGAATCCGAGCATTAGACAATGCATCTTTGGTCACCCGGCGTGCATTTACATGGAAAACTCTCGAGCATGCTCCATGTTTACACCATCACCAAAGCAGTGCATACGCAATTGTTCATCACAAAGAATAGTTAGAATAGTAAAGAATCGACAGTTGAACCAATTCCAAGCTGCGCAGAGAATCTTACCCAAAATCACTCCAAAGCGCCTCGAGCATTCAAGTGCTCGGCATTAGGAACAAGCGGTAATGATCCCAACTAGTAGCAACAAATTGCTCGCCATTGGCGGTGTGACCAACTTGGGGTAGTGCAAGCAGCGGAGGTTACCTAGCACATAGTTAACTTTGCCTATGGTGCCCTCTGTAGTCAAACCCGAGTCATCCCATGAGCGCAAGACATATAAATGATATAGTTCCAGTTCGGAAAGAAATGAAATAAGACATGGTTTAGAAAATACAAACCTATCGCCAACAGGTGTGATCACAACCTTGTCCTCCTCCCGTCTGGGCGCTGGAGGGGGGGCGACAGTATGGCTCCTCCTAAACCTCAGGCGGGCTCCGGTAGAACCCTCGGTCGTATCCCCACCCATTGGATCCTCATCCCCTTGGCCCACATCGGCCTCCTGATCCTCATCGATCCCAGCTACAACAACAATAATAATGAATGAATAAAGAAGATAATAATCAAAAAAATTATGAGAAATATAACATTCTAGTTTACCTGCGTCAGCATCAGCCTCCTGATGCTCCTCAATCCCAGCTACAACATCCATGGCAGTAGCCACTTCTTCCTCTGTCGTCTCACCCTGCGAAATAATACAAGACAGTTATATTTATGTCATATTTATGTTTTGACATGAAGTACACATCAAAAGCTTAGTTACCTCTCCACTCTGCAAAGGAACACTACGACTCTGCAACTCAGGCTCCACTGGACTCAACAAAGCACGCCGTCTACTTGCGCTTGAAGCGCTACCCTGAAACAAGGCCTCCTCGTCGCGCGAACTCTTTGGACTTCCTCCTACCAGAGGAATCCTTCGCCACCGCTTGATCGTCGAGGCATCTGTTGAAAGAAAAATATCAAGTTAGTACAACAACAATAATAATGAGCGAATGAACAAGATAATAAACACACAAAATTACTTGTCAAAATTCATCACTATCGCGATGATGTAGTCTCCTTCTTTCTAAGGGGCGACTTGTTACTTTTTTCTTGATTGGTTGTCTTTTCCGTTTCTCGAGAATCGTTATATCTCCACGGTCTCCGACTAAAGAATCGAGACTGGACCGGTCTCTATATCAAAAGTGCTTGGCAATTCTTCATCTTGGAAAACCTCAACAACCTCCATGGCCTCCGGTGGCTATCAAGATAACCGGCATCACCGGAAGTATGTAACCGTTCTCGAGGATTCACTTTGTACACAACCCACAAAGCACTCGGTCTTGTGCATGGATATGGCATATAATACACACTCAACTTGGTGAGCAAGGATAAAATTGTCATAGCCATGTAGTTTGATTCGTTGTGTTTGACTTCTACCATCCCATCTTGGTTTGATGAGTCCCATGTTTGCTATCAAACCAAACACAATCGAAAAAGACTACTTTGAGCTCCTTATTCCTGCAAACTTGAACTCGAGGATGTTTTGAATGATTCCATAGAAATTTGTTTGATCCCTTGTGCATCGATTGCCCTAGTTACAACTCCGGTATTTGTTGTGGCGCAAGGGCGACCGACTTCAAATTTGGTCGAGCGGAACCGAAACCCGTTCACGTCGTATCGCCCATAGCTTTTACAAGCGATTCTGCGGGCATAGGATAGTGAAGCAAGTCCTCATGGGCGTTCCCATATTTCACGCACTGCCAACAAAATATGATTCGAAGTTGTATAAGATTTATAATATATTGAAACATAACATTACAGAATATTGTAGGATGTGAAGGTGTTACATGATCTCGGAACCAAGTGATGAAATTAGGGCCCCCATTTAATCCATCCCGACGCATTGTATTAAGTTGCTTGGCAGTTGGTTGACGAATAGATGTCCAGTTCTGCTTATCGAATTCACTTTGTAAATAAAAGCGTAAATGGATACATAAATGAATGATGTCTTGGCGGACATAGCTTGATTGACATGTACAAAGTAAACAGCTTCGTGAAATATTGTTCCATCTCTTCCATATTGGAGTACATATGCAACCAAAGCGATTTCTTTTCTTCCTAAGTGTAATAGTAAGCGGTGCAACTACCAGCAGTAGTACCTCTCCATTGGAAAATCATGAGGTCACTACAAGGTGTCTCTTCATCTACATGGTACCGCATCGTGGGAGCATTGACTTTGTGTTCTCGGCAAAGTATACACTCGAGAAGTATGATATCTCTTTTAAAGAAAATGTACGCAATGCACCCTTCAACTCTTGCCTTATTGCCAACCATAGCTCGAAGTTTCTTTAGAGCTCTTTCAATGTGATACATCCACCTATCTTGAGCAGGGCCACCTACCTTAGCCGTAAGGTAGATGAACAAGTAGATGTTGCATTGGATTGAAGAAACCCGGAGGAATATTTTTCCATCTTGCATACAAGCAGGTATCTCTTTCTCTAACCTCTCCATCATGTCTTTCGATATTTCTTTAGCACATAATTGTCTATAGAAATAACTTAGCTCAACTAGCACCTTCCACACATTATCATTAAGATACCCACGAAACATTACAGTGTGAGTCTTTCCATGATTATGTGGTAATCGTGGCTCTTCAACCCATTTAGCTTCCCGTATTCACATTCACATTTCGTCTCAATCCCATTGCGTAACCATCGGAAATTTCAATTTTTCATCCACCTCAACACTTCTTTCTTTTCTTTAGGTTTAAGGCAAAATGGAGCGCGTGGCTTACCCCTCGCCGGTGAGCTCAAGTGTTGGCGGTTACAAATCTCTGCTAAGTCTCTTGGGCCTTTAGGTTGTCTTTTGTCTTGTCCGTCATATCCATGGCCGTGCTTATAATGCTTTCACCAGCGTTACGTTCCTCGATGCATAGCGTCAATGTTGTGCATCGAAATCAAGGCCTTCGCATATGGGAGCTCCCATAATCCACAAATGTGAGTCGATTGTGCTCCTCTCCAAACCCTTCAAACCCATCTTCTTTCTCCACCAATTTACTCGGCATATCGGCAATTTCGGCCCGGTTAGGCGTTTGGTGGACCCTTTCGACAAGCTGTGTCCTTACGAGGCGTTCTCTGGAACCTAAAGGCGTGTCTCGAGGCGAGAAGCGCTTATAACAATCGGTAATGCAGATCTTTCCACCATTTACAAAGGCGAAAACAATCGATTATGCGAACCACGATCGGACATGTCAAATTTCCATAGCGACTCGGCCGGCAAAAAATACCATAGGCCATGAAATCATGGATGAGACCATAAATATGCAACACGAAGGTTGAATTTACATTTCTTATAGCGATCATCGCCTCTACCCTGTCCATAATTTTTTCACTCTTGATCAAGGGTTTGAGCATCACATTGAGGCGCTTTCCGGGATGTTGGGGCGGTATGATGAGGCACAGGGAACATAAACTCATATTTCATGCAAAGGGAAGGTGGAAGGTTGTATGGAATAGCAAAGATCGCCAAGACGAGTATGATCGCGGCGGTTGTGTTGAAAGGCGTGAAACCATCGATTCGCCAACCCAATCGAACATTTCTTGCATCCCTCGCAAAGTCCTCGTCAAAGCTATCTAGAGCCTTCCATGCCTCACTATCGTGGGTGCACCATTACTCCGTCGTTCTCACGCACACCTTCTTTGTGCCACCTCATGTGCACAGCACCGTTTTGAGATAAACAACCGCTTGACCCTAGGTGTGAGAGGCATGTACCGGTTGCTTGTGTGCAACATCGGTCGTTACCTTTTCACCTTCTTCGTTCACCACCTCGACAAATCTTGGTTTTTACACACTAAGCAATGCTTCTCTTTCTCATGCTCCTTCGAGAAAAGCATGCGATTATCCTTGCACACATCAATCTTCTCATACTTCATCACCGAGACGAGACAACAACTTCTTAGGTGGTACATGTCTCTAGGCATCTTATGATTCGCGGTAGTATATCGAGATCAATTCCACGAGATCATTGTAACAATTATTGGAAAAAAAATACTTGGACTTAATGGCCATGAGCAGCGTCACAAAAGCAAAATTTGGTCACTTTAGGTGTGTTAGTTACAATGACTCTTGAAGCTTTAAGTAGCTCAAAGAACTCCCGAACCTCACGTGTTGGCGGATCCTCCGAGTCTCGTTAATCTCTGGAAGCAAAGCTTCTAGCATCTCATCCATCCTATCATCGCCCGCCCTATCATCTTCCTCTTCAACCAAACTTGGGTCCTTGAGCACAGGACTCACCATGATGTACCCACAACTCAAAGCTTGGCATGAAACCGAACCAGACACAGTGCGAGACATCGATTTCTTGTCTGGGGTGGAAATTCTGGCACTTGCTGCATGGGCACTTCACCTTATGATACTAGACATAGAAAGCCTGATCAACAAAAGCGGTAGCCTTGACCGTCCACTCGGTCGAGTGAGCCCCATTTTCTCCCAACCTTCATACATCCATCGGTGATCGTCACCCATACTTGAGGCTATATAGGTTAAATCACAGTTATAAGGTTCATTTTGTTTCTATATATCACTACCCTACATCTATAGGAAAGGATATGTCCTAAACCCACCAAGAGTGGTGACAAAGCGGTTTATAGCGAGCTGTAGAGTCGAATGAAATTTAAGCATAACCCATTGTTCTCCACCGCACGCCCTGATATGGTGCGAGGGAACAACAGTTATGACGCCGAAATTTCATCGCCTCGTGGCTCATCATAAATACCGCTTTGTCATCCACTCCGAGCTATCAAAAAGGGACAATTCGGACCAACACATCTCACATGTGACACATGTGAGACATGCCGATCGAAAGCGGGTGGCGCATAGGTTTCGTGACACTATGTGATTTGAAATTAAAAATAAAAATCCGACGATAATCCATTACTCAAATATATATTTATAAGCATCTTGCAAAACAACAATGGCATGTCTATAGGCGACCATATTACCCCATTCAATGTTTTCATTGGATAATCAATGTCTTAACACATGCATGAGTAAATTACCTTGAAAATAGCTATGGTGAAAAGTAAATGAATGGGAGTGATATATAAGGAAAAATAGTGAAACAAAGCATCTTAAAATCATGTGGTCTTTAGTTTGGTCTTGCTGAAAATTAGATCTTGTCATTTGATGATGTGATTAAGTTGAATGTTCATTGACCCAATTTGGTACAACCCCGAACTCTGTGGGTGGTGTGAAGAAAACAAAGCTGAAAGCTCATGGTCAAGCCCTCTGTCATTGTCTTGTTGTTTGAGTTTTGACTATGATGTTCCACTAATTTTGTTTTCAACCAGACTATTGTTTAATATTCTTGTTTATGCGCTATGATGTTGCATTCGACTTGGTTAAGTAATATGTACTATGGATTACATAATATGGTTTTGGCGTTGCATACTGATTGTCTCTTCACAAAGGAGGCATGGAATGCCTGAAGCGGAAGCAGCTGACAATCCTTGTTCTTGATGACAAGGTTGAACCTCTAATTACAATGGACACGCTTTGAAGAGAGTGGGAGGCAGATTATTTAGAGAACATCACCATCCGATTCGACTTTGATAACCAAGAGCTTTGGAGATAGGCTCAAAAAGCAATCAATAACGGTGACATGGTTCATGTGAATTTGGATTGGAGGAGAATGGAAACCTTGGTGGTGGGACTATGTGGTGATTTTGTAATTTAGTGCCCAATGAAGGAAAAGAAATACACTAAGGAGTGTGTTGATGGAGTTATCAAGTCACTTGGTATGTTGGTTTTGCATACACCTTTCTATTTTTTGTTGTGAGATGCACTAATTGTCTTGAATACATCTATAATTTTCAGGCCTTAACCACAAAGCAATAGATAAGTGTATTGGTGATCCAATTAACCACACCGGTTCTTCTATTACTACCTCTACAATTTAACACATATGTTTCGAGAAAAGTCGTAATTTTTGAACTCTCCATCTCAAGAGGCCTTGTAAATGACATGCATGCTATATATGCCTAGCCATTTACGTCTTTTTGCATATGCGTGAGAGAACGCAGGTGGAGTTGTGAACATGATATCACAGATACATTGATCTTTTTTCATCTCTGGCCAAAAAGCAATGATAATAAGCACTAGTTGAATGGTGCAAGGTAATGAGCACCGGTAGCTTAGGAGAAATTCTGTATTGGTTGTAACCCTTGCTCTTGCTTGTCTCTCCCTATCTCCTCCGAGCGAGCCAAAAGCGACATTCATCCAGAACCAATACCAACCAAGCGGTACACAAATGTACATTTCTCCATTTCACATTCTTCTTGAACTAGCCTTTGGGTAGAAACACCATGACAACGACATATACTTTGAATCTCTTATTTCACATGGACAGAAATCACATGACTCTTCTTGAGCTAGTAGAATGCGGGGAGGAGGAGGACTGACCTTCAAGCTTGTGCTTGCCAGGAGGAGGAGGCGCCTAGCCTAGCCGGGGGACAGGTCATTGCCGGTGGAGAGGAGGTCGAGAGGCGGTAGGCGTGTGTGATCAAGGGCGGCCTTGGCCTTGATGAAGCGGCGCAGGCGGCGGCAGTGTGAGAGAGCGCCTGTGAAACCAATCGACGCGGCGGTTTGATGGCGTGGTGGGACAGCGCGTGGTCGGGCCGATGGTCATGGTAGGGTAATTGGCAGCGATGTGGGCGGCGTGAAATCGTGGCCATTTCTGCCGGCGTTAATTACTGATTTAATTAACGTCCGCCAAGCGATGGCCGGCGTTAATTAATTAATGCGATCCGTTAATTAATTAATGCGTCGGTTTATTCTTGGTAGCGTTAATTAATATGGCGCGTTAATTTCCCTTTTCTGTTATAACGTGCATGCGGTGAATCGACGACCAGATCCATGGTAGGGGTGAAAACAGACGAAATATTCGTCCGTCGATCTCGATCCGTTTAAAATCCACACCGATGTTATCCCGTGTCAGGAAAATCCGATGTAATATGAGTTAGGATATGGGAAGAGCAATATCCGATCCGTATTCGAAAAATCTCATGTAATATGGGTTAGGATATGGGAAAAGCGATATCAGGCCGATGTCCAGTAAATATCCGACAGATATCCTGATAAAATCGGTTATTTTTCCATTAATTTGGTTCATTATTGGATAGATAGAATAGTTGTTTGATAATGTCACTAAAAAACACTACTTTGTTATTAAGCGTGAACTTCAACAAATCTATCAAGAAACAAATAGAGTGATGACATAATGCTTTTATCTAAATTGATTTGTTCAACTTATTTGATAAACTCTTTTCTATTCAAATTACTGGAATTAGTTGAGTCACTAAATTGCATCTCTAACTATACTACTATCCTACGTTGAAATAATTATGACTTGAAGCTAATGTTGTAAGGTTAATGCTTCATTCGTTCTTTTACGTACACAATTATGTACTATACTACTATCCGATTATGATATCCGATCCCGACCCTAATCCGTCAGGTATCCGCTCCGTATCCGAATCCCGAATAATCCGAATTCGTATCCGTATCCGACTCTGAATCCCAAAAAAAATATGAGTTAATATACGAGACGAGCAATATCCGCCCGTATCCGACCCAGTTTCACCCCTAGTCCACGGCCACCTACACACAAAAAAAAACCCAAAAAAAAGACAACCCCGAGGCTAACCCGGTCATTTCCCTCTAACCCAAAAGCCACCGCAGGCCCGGACAAAAGCAAACAAAAACTAAAGCGAGCGCGCGAGCGAGCGGAAACACTCATTCCCTGCCATGTCACCGATCCGCGTGCTCCCATCTCCCTCGCCCGTCAGATCTTGCCACCCCGAACGATTGCAGCCGTCCGTCCGCGCAATCCTACTACCCCCATCACCATCTGATCCACCTCTCACTCTCTCTCTCTCTCACACACAGACTCACACATGACACATCCAAACACCGAGGAAAAAAGGAAAAAAATAAGCAAAAGAAGCGAGCCCATCCATCTCTTCCTCCTCCGCATTTCTTATCTATCCTGATCCAAATCCTCCTCTCTCTTCTTATATCTTCCTCTTGGGAGGAAATTTCCCACCCGTCTCCTCCTTCGCCGAGCTCGTTCGTCGCCATGGCCATCGACGAAGCCGCCAAGCCGCCGCCGCTCCCGCCCTACCCCGAGGTACGCGCACGAGAGGATTCTTGGCTCTGCCGATTCTTGCGGTGTTTGTTTTGGTTTTAGTTCTTATCTTGTTTATGGCAAAAATTTGTCGTTGGTTCGAGACGTAGCTGGATTTCTGACGTGGGCGCGTTCTGCTGTGGTGGTGGTGTTTCTTGTGTTTTAGATGATACTGGCGGCGATCGAGGCGCTGAACGACCAGAACGGGTCGAACAAGTCGGCGATCTCCAAGTACATCGAGGACAAGTACGGCGACCTGCCACCGGCGCACGCGTCGCTGCTGACGGCGCACCTGGCGCGCATGAAGGAGTCGGGAGAGCTCATCTTCCTCAAGAACAACTACTTCCGCGCCGACGCGCCGGACGCGCCGCCCAAGCGGGGCCGCGGCCGCCCGCCCAAGCTCAGGGACCCCAACGCGCCGCCGCCGCCGCCCAAGCCGTCCTCCCGCGCCCCGCGGCCGCCCGCCAAAGGCCACCTCCGGCATCCCCAAGGCCGGCGGCCGCCCGCCCAAGAAGGCCAAGACCGCCACCGCCCCCGCCGCCGACGGATCCGCCCCTGTAAAGCGCGGTCGCGGCCGGCCCCCCAAGGTACGCCCTGCCGTGACCAGCGAGACGGCGGCGGCTTGACTCTTCCCTGCCGAGCGCGCGTGCCTGCACCGCATGCATGTCTGCGCGCTCGGGAGGTTAGGCGTAGTCAGCAATTGGTTTCTTCTCGGGATTATTCGTGCGTCTTCGGGTGCTTGTTAATCTAGGCTTCGTTTTCTCTATTCTAATTAATTGTCGCTCGCTTCTGCTGCGCTACTAGTCGCTTAATTAGTTCGTGGAGTAATTAGGACGGTTTGATGTGTCGCTGTGTTGCAGTATCTGCTGCTCCTGCTGGTGTTCTTGTTGTAAGCTTAATTAAGTAAGCTAATGTGGATGTGTACAATTAATGAATGTGGATGATGATGGTGATTTGAGGATTCCAAGCGCCCCTAGCTTGTTTCAGAGTTTTCACTCTGTTCTGTTGATAATGACAGTGTTAATTGTGATGTTGTGCTAATCAGTGGGAGAAATAGTAGTTGGTTTGACTTGCTCTATTTGACACTGTTAATAGTAGTTGACATTGGTTTGACTTGCTCTATTTGACAGTGTTAATAGTAGTTGACAGTATTAATTGTGATGTTGTTCCTGTGCAGTCCATGTAACCTAACTAGTCGCATGCATACCATTAGATCGAAAAGCAACGGTTTAGATTGATCCAGAATATTATAGCATATGGATTTAGAAGTTTTGGACCGTCTGTTCGTTTGATCGAGTGATCTAGATTTATAAGGACTAGATTGATTCAGAATATTATAGCATATGAATTTGGCGTATACTTGCATCCGGACCCGGACGTCTGATTTTTTGTTTTCTTGACGCCTCTTGAAACATTTTTTGTCTACGTGTACAACATTTGTTACCAATGCGTGTAACATTTTTTTTAACGCTTGCAACATCCGTTTACTGTAGCAAATTTTACTGTTTATCGAAGGAAAATGTTGCACGCGTTGGTAGAAAATGTTGCACGCGTAGAAAAAAATTGTTGTGAAGAGTTAGGACGTCCGATGCCTAACATTACCGTATGAATTTAGAAGATTTGAACGTCTGTTCGTTTCGTTTGATGGAGTGGTCTATACTTATAAGGACTGTTTATGTCATAGTCTCTGTGCTGTACCCTCCATCCGCTCCAGTGTGGAGGGTGCTTGCTTGCATTGTACTAGGGCTTTGCTCTTTTGTCATGGCAGCCAACCTTTTTTTATCCGCTAGCATGTTTTTTAATCTAGCTCAGCGCTATATAAATTATAAAAATAGTTTTTTTCTCTCACGGTGAGAGTGTTGGTAGGTGTCATTTGCCTATCGTGACAATTCTTGTCGTGTGGTGTGGTGTGGTAGAAACCTATTGCTTTTAGGCAAAGTTGTTGCCACGGTAGGGTACTCGGCAGAGTGGTAGCACAGGCGTAGGGTCTGTTACGGTATACGAGCCTGGTAGATAATTTGTATCTTTGATATGGTACACGAGCCTTGTAGTGATATGTATCATCTGTCGATATTTTTGCTGTGAGAAGACTTTTAAAATTATGTGTAGTAGGCTAGATTTTCAAAAAAGAAAAAGAGTGCAAGGTTTATAAAAGCGTTAATTTCTTTTTCGTGTTGCTAGGGTGCAAATACTGTAGATTTTTTAATTTAATATTTATTTTAACTCTTATTTTCGAAAATAATCAGCGAAAAAAATCACAAAAATGGGCGCCTGTCGCTCGGATAACCCATATCAAGGCGATAGAATAGCGATAACGACTAGTCAGAACTTGGTTTCAAGCGGCGATTCTTGACCTTGTTATACGATCGAGGCGATCGTCCGAGGATGGGGCGATAGGCGGCCTTTAAAGCCTGGGCGCCGCTTCCTGTGCTCATTTTGCACGGGAGCAAGGAGGAGCAACCAAAGCCGAGAGCTGGAGGAGGAGAAGAGAGGAAAGAAAAGAAAAGAAAAGAAAAGAAAAGAAAAGAAAAGAGAGGAGAGGAAAATAGAGAGGAAAAAAAGAGAAAAATTAGAAAAGAAATCATCGTTTTTGCAGAGGTAAGTTTGAAAATTTTATATGCAAATAATGTATTAGGCAATATTTAGAAATTTAATGTAGTAGGATTGTCTAGTATTTAGAAATATTAGGATTGTGTAGTATTTAGTATTTAGAAATGTAGAAATTTAATGTTGTGAAAATATTAGGCAATATTTAGAAATTTAATGTAGTATTTAGTATTTTGAAATATTAGGATTGTGTAGTATTTAGTATTTAGAAATGTAGAAATTTAATGTATTAGTAATATTAGTCAATATTTAGAAATTTAATATAGTAGGATTGTGTAGTAGAAATTTTGTTATGCAAACAATATATTAGACAATATTTAGAAATGTAATGTGGTAGAAATTTAATATTATGATGAAATATGGTAGGCTAACCATATGTTGCGCGGGTAATGTTTCGAAAATTGCGACATAGAAATTAAAGGAAGTATAATATATTATCATGTACATAAGCAGCTTTTAAGATTTGGAAAAATTAATAATATGTAGTAGTACTTCCGTAATGAAAAAACGAGTAGTCAAATTACTTATTTATAGTCGAATTTCTTAGTATGATCACCATACGTTTTATATATTGTATTTTAGAGTAATATTTAAAAAACATAGTAGGCTAGCAGCATATCATACGTTGTCAAGCATCGTGCTACGTTAGAAATTTGTAGAGTAAAAAAATTGGAAATATCAGGCACCGTTAGAAATTAGTAGAAAAAATTTGACAATATAATGTAACATTTATATGGTAATGTATGATGCGTTTAGATGGACAACTGATGTATTTTTTGGTCCGACGTTGTAGGTAGCATGTCGAACAAATTGTACTTTTAAATATTTTATGGAGATGGGGAGATAGCACAGTGGGTGGATGGAGTGGATTTGTCAGCATTTTCAAGGGTCGTACGGGGCATATCTAGACCGAGCGATTGGACATACAGGGTTTTGTTGGAATGGATGTTTCGGATGTTCAATTTGGATGCTCAGACTGTTCGGCTGTGGGTTAGAGCAGTAGTAAGCCGTGCTCAACACTGTTTTCACAGAGAGTTTATTTCTATTAACATGACATCATCATGGAGGAGCTATCTCGGGTTTGCCGTAGAGCGGGGCTGGCCGCTCATGTTGTTGGTACATTGGTACCAAGTACCTCCATCGGTGTCGGAGGTTCGTGATGTCAGGGAAGATATTATGGAGGAGGGGAAGACAAATATGCAAGAATGCGATGATGAAGGTGGCGAGGAGCTCGGAGACGGGGGACACGAGATTGGCAGTGGCAAGGGGATAGGGGGCGAGGAGATAGTCGTGGAGGCGCGAGGGGTGGCCGACGAGGGGGAGGAGGTGGAGGACATAATTGACATGATGGAGGAGGATGACCGTGCAGATGAGGAAGTCCCTGATGACGAACACTTGGACGAGGAGGACAATACTCCTGAGGTGCCTGTCCCTGGTGCGTGGACCAATTATAAATTCGAAGACCTAACAATGAATAAAGGGAACAGTGATGCATGTGAGTATCATGAGAACGAGATCACGCAGGGGGCCATATATAAAGACAAGGAGGTTGTGATGGATGCGGTGAAGTACTGGTCAATGTCTCTTCGACGGTAATTCAGGGTAGTGAAGTCTAGCAAAAAAGAGTACGACGTGAAATGCGTAGTTGGTTCGTGCTCATGGCGGTGCATGCATACAAGGGGAAGTGGAAGGACTACTGGAAATTTTCCATAGTGATGGATCATAACTGCGAACTGAAGAAAGCGGACCAGGAACACCGCAATCTGTCGTCCACTTGGGTGGCAAATGTGTTTTATGGTTAGATCATGGACAATCCGCACCTGTAGCCTCGATTTATTATCAGAGCCGTGGAGGAGAGGTTTCAGTACAAGATTAGCTACGGAAAAGTATGGAGAGCAAAAAGGATAGCTTTACAAATACGGTTCGGGACGTACGAGGCTTGCTACGAGAATATTCCACACTTGCTCAGGACAATATCACGTAGGAATCCTGGTACATTCATCGACCTTGCGGAGTTTCCCGCGGATAGTGTGTGTGCGGGTAAGTGGGTCTTGCAGTGGGCCTTCTTCGCCCTCGGCATACATAAATGCGTTCCGGTACTATCGCCCGGTCATTTGCATGGACGACACATTTCTCACAGGGAAATACAAGGGCCAGATTCTGACTGCAATCGCGGTGGACGCTAACAACTAGGTTCTACTGGTCGCATTGGCCTTCGTGGAGGGGGAAAACACGAAGAGCTGGTACTGATTTCTTGAAAGAGTCAAGCTGACAGTTGTTCAGGATCGTCCTGATGTATGTGTCATCCATGACCAATATGCAGGGTTGTTAAGGGCGATCGTGGATATATAACAAGGGTCCGATGTCGTGGGAGCAACAAAGTGGCCAGACCTGAAGAGTAGGTGGTGCATGAAGCACATGGGTGCCAATTTTTTTCATCAGTTCAGGAACAAGGAGCTTATGAACATGTTCAAGCAGTTGTGCAAACAAAACCAGCGGAGGAATTTTGACGCACTGTGGAGGACGTTGGATGAACTAATCAAGAAGCAATCAATGAATCCAATGGATGCCGCTAGTTCATCAAGGAACCCTATGGTCTACCACGAGCAAGGAGATGACCTCACAGCATTATGTGTGCTCCCGACCGACGCACCAAACATTCGGCGTAGGTCAGGGACAAGCATAAAGAGTTTCACGGACTGGATACGACACGAGCCGTTAGAGAAATGGTCCCTTCTACATGACGAGGGCGGTTCCTGTTATGGAATAATGACAACGAACCTGGCGGAGATCTACAACTGGGTAATGAAAGGCACGAGATGCCTTCCATTGTTGGGCATTGTTGAAGGTGTGTTACTAGGCACCCAAAGATATTTCGTTGAGAGATATACGAACTCTGCTGCATGTATATTGGACAATCGCCTGTTCTACTCAACGGTTGTATCTATGTACATGGCCAATAAGACACGAAAGGTACAGACACATTGCTTGACACCGGAGAGTGGCGTGGAACGGAGGTACCATGTGCACTGAGGTGACCGAGGTCGTAGAGGTGCCCATCGGGAGAGGACTTCCCATTTGTGCATACTCCGAGCTGCTGACTGTGAGTGCTCCTACCAGAAGCCACGCTTGCTGCACTTGCCGTGCTCGCATGTGATTCCCGCAGCCGCCGAGACACCAATCATGTCGTCCGTATATCTCCCACTACTACTACAAGCAAAGTGTTCTCAACATGTGGCATAACGAGGTGTACGGATACCGAGTGGATGGATCGTTCACAGCAGCCCCCCTCAAGGGCATCGATGGGTACCGGACATCCGAATGTTGAAGCAGAAGGTCGAGGGTCGAAGGACACGTCGTACTAGGAACGATATGGATGAGTCCAAAGTGCGTCGTAATTGTGGATAATGTAATTTTATTTCATGTATTTCTGAATGTGTTTCTTTACTTCATGTACCTCAATATTTCTTTACTTAACGTCTTGTTGGCCATGTACCAGTTAATTATTGTTCCTGTCATGTAATTTTTTATTCTATGTGCGCGATCGAACATATATTTAAATATGCAATATTTCATTACTTTTCATTTAATTTTTGGTAGTTGTAATGTGTAACATTTACTTATTGTCCAATTTGTTTTATTTGTCTTCTACATTTACTTATTGTCTAGTTTATTTTATTTGCTTTCTAACCATTTATTTGCTTTGTAACCACGTGAAGCACAGTCTTAGATGGCGGGAGTTAGGCGTCTTCTTGATGCTTGCCCCGAGTCGCTATATCGATCCGAGTGGATTCGACCCACCGGTCTAGGCTCTCCGTAGTTCAGGGCCGACAGCTGGGGACACTGTGGCCTCGGGTGCCGAATGAGTTGCTTCGCATTGACGACACGAGGTGGATAGGGTCACCAAGACCCGGGTGTATGACCATGACATGTACGACCAGTACATGGAGTGGTTCACGCCGCGGACTCGACTCAGGGTGGGGTACACACCAGCACCGTATGTCGTAGCTTAGGCATCAGTGTCGGACACGTACCCTTCACAAATGTCCGAGAGGGACAACATCTCGGTAAGTCTCAAAATCGAATCTCTATACGTATGTCTTTTATGTAAATTACCTCATATCAACTCGGCAATACATGCAGGTACAGCTTGCAGCGGAGGTGGACGTGGAGGCTACGTCCATGTTAGCGCGCCTTCGAGCGGGCATCCAGATGACCACCGTTGAGCTCGACGCAGCTTTTTCGCGGATCCGCGACAGGGCGAGGCGTATATGTCGCCTGGGCACCTGTCGGAGGGGCGGAGACATCGTCGTACGCAGCGCACCGCGTCCCCGTGGGCCAGCACCTTGCCCTCCTTGTGGAGCGGTGCCTGCACCTCCCAGTGGCAGTCGTCCCCCATGGCCCGATGTCGGCCACTGCGAGCCCTCGTGGCCTCCCGCCTGCGGCGATGGGGGCGGTGGGGTCACAAGGCGATCTTCGTCTTCGCCCCCGAGAACCGGGGTAGTTTGGCGGCGCGATCACGAAGATCGGAGGAGGCACTGATTCGGCGTGGAGCGATGCACATCACCGAGTTCCTCGGCCCCTCTCAGCTCCTAGGAGCACCGTACCAGGACACACCCGAGTCGTTGATAGACTGCACTACCCCTGCGCCGCAGGGCTGGCCTAGGAGGGCCGTCCTGCTCCCCGTCGCCACTTATGTACCCCACGGACCAAATTAGGAGGCGTGGTCGTGACTGACTTGTTGTACAGTTGTACTTTTGTAATGTCTTTACCTTCAACACCATGTTGTATAAATGTCTGAATTCAGTGCTTGCATTTTTTTAGCTTATCCTTCTCAATTAGTAATGTGTGTGCCTTTTCCGATTTTCGCAACTTCATGTCGGGGCAACGTCCGGTCAACTCGCCCATAAATAAGTGGTAGCCCGCGTTGCGTAGGTCGCTCGTGATTTTTTTCGTATTTTCTGGGCCATCCGGTGGGCCCCACAAGGGTACGAAAACCCCTAAGTGGCCACGATTTTCGGTGTTTCGTGGCCGCGTGTGCCTTTTTCGATTTTCACAACTTCGTGCCGGGGCAATGTCTGGCCAGTTCGCCCAGACATAAGTGGTAGCCCACGTTGCGTAGGTCGCTTGTGATTTTTCCCGTATTTTCTAGGTAGTATCTAGTGGGTCCCGCAAGGCCACGAAAACCCCTTAGTGGCCATGATTTTCAGGGTTTCATGGCCGCGTGTGCCTTTTTCGATTTTCGCAACTTTGTGTCGGGCCAACGTCTGGCGAACTCGCCCATAGATGAGTGGTAGCCTGTGTTGCATAGGTCACTCGTGATTTTTCTCGTATTTTCTGGGCCATGTTCGGTGGGCCCCACGATGGTACGAAAACCCGTAAGTGGCCACAATTTCTCAAATCACAAGTTACTGCGGAAAATAAGGTAGGCCACACTCTTTATTACGACATGAAACTAGGATGCGCATCACGAATAAGGAAAATAATGGTTACAACTTCACATCTACTAAGTGGATCGAGGCCACTTCCCTTTCGTCCATGCCTCCGGTGTGGTTTTTTTGGCACAACGTGCCCTCTTTCGTTTCCTCTCTCTCGGCCTCCTTCTCCTCTGCTTTCTTTCGATGTGCCTCCTCACGTGCAGCGTCACGCTACTCTTGAAGCTGCCGCTTGAACTCCTCGTCTTGGTTGGCTTGATCAGGGAGTCTTTGGTCTTCGAGGTTGATCTCTATATCAAACTACTGCTCAAATTCACACAGAGGCGGAGACGACTACATGAAACTTAAATTAGCAAAGTCTTATGTGCAAATATTACGAAACATGTATGATTGTTACCATCTAGCGATTCTTCAGGCTTTTATTCGGCGGGTTGAAGGCATAGTTGTGACACTTCCAATACCTCCTCTTCTAAGTTGAAATTTTCCAAGAGCGGACAAGCCTGCAAGGATCTTCGCACATACACATCAGTGGGACAGCCCCGTGAGGTAGAAAGAGATCCTGGTACGCGATGTTGCGCGGCTAGTCCGAGGCGCTTCCCACTTGCATGCCTTGGCATTTTGGATTGATCCTCTACTTATTTTTTTGCTCCCTCTCTTTCCCTTCTCTCTTCTTTACTTTCTTCCCTTTCGCTGCTGGCTTTGTGAGACCGCGAGCGAGAACGAAGGTTATAAAGGGTAGATATCGTCTGGA
Source organism: Guadua angustifolia (assembly GCA_036346375.1). Taxonomy (NCBI): domain Eukaryota; kingdom Viridiplantae; phylum Streptophyta; class Magnoliopsida; order Poales; family Poaceae; genus Guadua; species Guadua angustifolia. The sequence goes on along the minus strand of CM070514.1, from coordinate 24,369,140 downwards.
TATAGGGCGATCGCCCATATTAGGGCGATATTTACATCGGCAGTGTGCCTCCTGATATTTTTACAGCAGATTATTTTCGTTATTTTTTCCCGTTGATTATATCAAAACAAGATTTAAAACAAATATTAAATAAAAAAATTGCTGGACCCTCCTATCGCCCCAGTAAGGGGCTATCGCCCCTACATTGGGCGACCAGGGGCGCATTTCAAACTTTGAAATTTTTTTCCGTTAGATGCCGTTAGTCCAGCCATCGCTCCATACTGGGGCGACAGGAGGCCACTTTCGTTATTTTTTTCCGTCGATTATTTCCGAAAAAAGATTTAAAACAAATATTAAATAAAAAAATTCAAGTACTGTAGCAGTATTCAACCTCTGTGCACGAGTGCTGGCTGCATTGCAATGGTTGCATTGATGCGGGTCGGTGTTCTGTTTTTTTTTTCAGATTTGATTTTATTACAATTATATTGTAAAACTAATTTTATTCCTGATCATATAAACATCGATAAATAATATAAGTTATTTGCCGTGCTCTTACACCATAGAACCACCTACCGAGCTCCTAGAACTTAGTAACTTCAGTGGCTTACCAAGCTCTAGGAACACGGTAGGTGGTCCTGTTGTATGGTAGCGGGGCAGATGATACGTGTTATTTGTTGGTGCTTCAATGGTTAGGGATGTTATTTGTGTAATTACATTCGAAATGAGTCGGATTTGCAAAAAGTGTTTGTCAAGGGATAGGGGCGTCATTTGGGATGTGTGAATTTTGCAGTGATTTCTTAAGAAATTGCTTCCGTTGCTGTAGGAATTTGTAAGAATTTGTGCGTTACAAACACATGTTTGCCTTGCAGGTGACGGTTGGTACTGTTGATGCAGAAGGTGATGACACTGTTAGCTCAAGAAACAGTGCTTGGTGTGGTATTGTCGTAAGTAGAAAAGCTGTGGCTCGACTGCTTGATGAGGTCTATCGTAGGAAAATCCTATGAGCTCAATTCTTCGTTTCAAAAGGGCTATATAAGAATTTTTTTTATAGGATTAAGATCTTTCAAAATTTCTCTAAAAATCCTACAATCCAAAGAGGCCCTAGCCGGGTAGGTTTATTGCCTTGTTTGCATGCTTAAAAACCGATGTTCGTGCGTTTGCCTTCCAAGCCACTGGTTTACGGTCATGTGGGATCCTCTAGTTTATGTGGACATTGGTAGTGGGCTAGTGGCGATGTCTTCACGATTTTAGTTTCGGAGGTCGGTGTTTTACATTATTAGTGAGGATTGGAGTACGTGTTAAGCCTCGAGCATATAATCGATGAGATACCGAGTTAGTACTACTCTCTTCAGTAGATGTTTGTTTCCATCACTACTACAGAATAGGTCATTACTGTCGGTTCGTCCACGCCATTACTGCCGGTTATGGGCACCGGCGATGATTGGTCGGCGATGATACTGGGGTTATCGCTTGCCGGCTTAAAACCGGCGATGATAATAGATATCACTGCCGGTTAGATTATACAACCGGCGGTGATATTCGACTATCTCTGCGGTTTACACTATAATCCGGCGATGATACTCGACTATCTCTGCGGTTCAAAATAGAATCCGGCGATGATATATGTATATCTCTGCGGCTTATCTGAAGAACCGCGATGATCATGTATATCACTTTGCGGTTCTGAACGAACCGGCAGTGACAACCGAATTCTGAAAAAAAGTACTTCATAGATTACTCTACCTATGTATAAAATTGCAGGTTCAAATTCAATGCATATTAGGACTTACAAAAAAAGAGAAAATCTTATACATAGGTAGAGTAATCTATGAAGTACATCTACAAATTTTTTCAGAGTTTTCGTGACTTTTATTAGTTGGTGTGCACAATGTGTACACGGGAAGGCCTGTGTGCACATGATATGTTGCCTTCAAATATATAGTATATAAAGCGTCGTTAGATCATAATTAAAATATATTAAAGCATCACAATATTTAGTTTTTACAATAGTCTGTTCACAAATGTAGTGTGAGTACATCTCGTTCACTTTGGATCGAGGCTTTTGTCGTGGAACTCGCCCTTTGGATTGATGACACGTTAAGTCAATGAATCGGCGATATGCTCTTGAATTGCTAAAATTTCTTTCGGCGATGGCGATTGGTTCTCATCTTGGAGCGCTTTGTTATTGAAGAAAAGAAATTTAATTAATGATGATAGATGTTAAATGAAAGAAAAGTAGGCATGAATGTGTAATTATATACCATGGCCGTTATAGCCGACACTCTTCGTGACAATTGCATGTAAATTTGTACATACGTAGTATCTTTATAAACTATTTCCACTGTCTGTCTCATGCATGGAAAGTCTGTTATTATTTTAAAAGTTGTCTGTAGGGAAGATCACGGACCACCTTTCTTGCAATACCGTGTGAATCTTGTGTGAATGATTTTAAATAGTAATTAACCTTAAATACAATAGAATAAAATATTACTAGAGCAATAGCATAGCGATCGAGTTTACTGTTCATCATCTTCCAAAAATTATGTTGATACTCACGAAGTTCTTTTCTCATCGAGTCCAAGACAAAAACCTGCTAGCTTCTAACTTCGATGACGAGGAGGACCCAGTGATAACTAGACATATATGTTAACATAGCCTATTAGTCCCACACCGTGTCACGCAAAAATAGTAAAACAATATTAGAAGTAGGGTAAAACGTACTGAAAGTTATAGGGTACAAGTACGGAGGTTTTCTTTTTCAGCTTGTAGAAAGTCTTAAATAAATAGTCTTCAACAAACTTTGGGTTATCACGGACGAGTGTCTCGTTGACAAGCCCCGGATCGAGAAATCCTAAATCTTCATTCTTATTTTTTCTACACATCTGTATCTCCATTCTACATATGTAAAAAAAGTTAGACATACTGATTGAGCGGTAGAAGAATATACAATAATATAAATAGAGACTTACAAAGTCCACAGTCTGACCAGTGACGCGTCCAAAGAATCTGGCCGGTACAACATATACAATTCGCAGAACTCTAACCAGAACATGCCATCCCCATTGTGAAAATCCGAATCGTTGTATTTCACTGGGATCGCCCACATACCCTCTTGGCACTGCTGCATGTAATACTGATGGACGCGCCGCAATTTTGTTGTTAGGTTCTCTAAATCTTTTGGGGGAGCTAGCGGTTGCCCCAAAATGTACTTCCAACTTAGACCTAGCTCGTAATTACGACGTTGTTCAGCAGCATCTTTTTGAGCTTGCAACATTGATGCCTCAGCACTAGCCATCTTCAAGTTTTGCTTTCTGGAGATGCGCTCGTAGTCCGACATTTTCGAAGGTTCAGAAGCCCGCCCTGTCTCTTTGGCTTTTGTCATACTCAAGAAAAACTCCTGCGCATTAGCATCGACTTTAGACTTCTCGGGTGATGGCACCTTTTGGAAGTGAGATGTTACCTCGGCCTTCGTTTGCTCTTTGCGTTCTTCTTGATCATATCGGCGGTAATTTCTTACGAGGTTTGTCTTTGCCTTCACAAATGACCGAGATTTGGTACAAGACGATCGCGGACTTCGAGATGGTCTGATGTTCTATTCTTCTTATGTGCTTACCGAGGAGTTGGACTTTTCGTGGTGGTGCGGGAGGAGGAGTTGGACTTTTTCTAGATGGTGCGGAGGAGTTGGACTTTTCTGGTGGTGCGGCGGAGGAGTTGGTCCTTTTCGGATGGTGCGGTGGAGGAGTTGGACTTGTCCTAACGGTGCCGTGGAGGAGTTGCACTTTTCGTGGCGGCAGTCTGCGTGTGGAGAGTGCGGCTCATCATCATCGTCGTCGTTATCGGGCTCATCGTCCGAGCGAACATAATCAAGCTCTTCGCCACGCAAAAGCCATGCATGTTTTCTCCAAGTTTGTTTTTTCCGTCCTCGCCAGGAATCTCTACCTCCATTTTGCGATATTGTCGGACTACTTTGTCTACTTCGACCTGGCGAATCCCAGCGGATTAGGCGGCGGTCACGAGAACCTGCGAGGAGCGCATGACCAAGCCACGCCATCACCACCTTGATGGTAATGCCATGTCGCGGACAAATGCAGCTTGCATGGTGTCGGTTCTGTGATGTCATCCTTTGGAAAATGGAGTCGATGCTCTCCGGAATCGTTGTGGATCTTGCAACCGCTCTTAAGAACACCGTGGTGAGGTTCCGAGGGTCGTCATCGAGTGGCGGTCGTGGTGAGAGCTTCTGTCTTGCTTGCTCCACAACTTGATCGGCTTCGCTCTCTCTTCCTCTAACGCTCTTGACACAAACATCTTGTATTTGACTTTGCAGTTCATCTTCTCTTATTCTTTTCGCCGCTTGTACTCCGATCGTCGGTGGGAAGCCTTCTTTCCACGGCACCAAACCAACTCCTCGGGTGCGCCAGGATGCTCCACATTACCGAGGCAACGATCGACTCATCATTCTCCTTCGTGGCTGAAAAGCCCTTGGGAAGACTCCACGTGAGCATCGATATTTTCTGCGACACCTCCGGGCTCTATCGCTCCTGAAGCTCAAGCTGCCATCTTCGAGACGAAGCCCCCTCCCAAGCAACCGGTGCTTTGATCGTGCGATGAACTTCGGCCGTCGCGAGTATGCGCCCTTGAGGTTAGCTCTTGTTCGCGGCTATCCCATGCAGTATTTTCTTCACGTAGCCACGATTGCCTAGTGTGTGAGGTACATATTCTTATCCGCGTTAGCCTTGTTCTTCGACTCACCGTGCAGGCTTCTTGAAATTCTGTACTCCACAAAGTCCTTCCAAAATTCCCTTATCTTTGGAAACATGTTAAAATTTGGCGTGACATTCTTCTTCACATAGTTATTATTCATTTGAGTCTTCCAATTCTTCCGCATGTGCACATGATACTTAGTGCACGTTTCTTTGCAACCAACTCGACCCTTGGGGAAATGGAATCGTGTTTTAGCTTGCCCCATAGCGAGTCCTTTAGGTCATCGGGAACCACCCATGATCACCTTCGCGGCGGTCCATGATCTATAGGTGATGGGCACGTTATCCCTAGCAAGTACTCATGAGTTGTCTGTCTGGCGCCATATGTGTGCTGTATAGCGAGTTCCCGACTTCCGAGAGTTGGACTATGTTGTGAACGCCCTTAGGCATCTTGCTCGGACCCACGACTGCTGCAGCGCTTTGTTCACCCGACGTTTGAGCCTACAATTGGATCTTGTTATTAGTCGTATGACCCTACAATATTTTGGGAATCTGGCGTACTAATACTTTACCTCGCCCATGTTAGTCGCGTCGGCTTGGTCCATGGCGATGGCGTCGCTTGGCCCATAGCGAGGCGTCGGTTTGTCCATGGTCGTGGCGTCGACTTGCCCATAGCGAGCGTCGATTTGGTCCATGGTCGTGGCGTCGGCTTGGTCCATGGCGAGGCGTCGATTTGGTCCATGGTGTGGCGCCAGTTGCTCCATAGCAATATCCTGTAGCCCCATTCCTACCGTCTACATTCGAGGCGAACTCCCTCGGCACTTGTCCTGATTCGAGGCCATTCCTAGCAATCCGAAATGTTATTGGGTTAATTATATTGCATTCATTTATGGTTGCTACATGACATCAAACTTGTGAATTCAAGCGATGGTAATTTGCTAGAGTTGAGAGGAAATCAAGTGATGTTGTGACCTCATGCTACAAACATGTGCACATGTAACTTTAAAATGATATTTATACATTACAAAAAATCACATGATACATATACATCTCGAAATGAAAAAATAATATGAAAAAATTCATATATTCTTAGAATATATTCCACACTAAAATGATTTTAAAAAAGTCCTCCTGCAAGTTCAAGAAGCATGGATGTCACGAGGCGTCGAATTGCAGAGAGAGCGAAGCCATGAGAGACATGCTCGCATGGACTTAGTTCTTTATCTTCTTCAGTACCATTGTCATAGGCTTCCTCCGCTCCTCTTCTTCATTGGTCGGGATCAATGGTACCGGACGCAACGTGACATCCATGCTTTTTAAACTTGCAGGGTTTTTTTTAAATCATTTTAGTGTGGAATAAGAATGATTCATTATTTTTTATTAAGCAATATATTCTTAAGAATATATGATTTTTTCATATTGTTTTGTACAGTTGTTTTCAGGATTGTGATATGTCACTTTTTATACACATACATCTTTATACACACAAATATATATGTTTATACACATACATCTTTCAAGGTCACATATATACATCTGTAAACACATACATTTTCTCTTTAAACTTGTCACCCATACTCCACTGAAGAACACATACAAATATTTAAAAGAACACATACAAATATTTGGAAGACTTAGAGGTGACACCCATACTCCACTTAAGTGTATGCTCACTGTCACCCGAAAGTCACCCATACTCCACTGAAGAACACATACAAATATTTAAAAGAACACATACAAATATTTGGAAGACTTAGAGGTGACACCCATACTCCACTTAAGTGTATGCTCACTGTCACCCGAAAGTCACCCATACTCCACTGAAGAACACATACAAATATTTGGAAGACTTAGAGGTGACACCCATACTCCACTTAAGTGTATGCTCACTGTCACCCGAAAGTCACCCATACTCCACTGAAGAACACATACAAATATTTAAAAGAACACATACAAATATTTGGAAGACTTAGAGGTGACACCCATACTCCACTTAAGTGTATGCTCACTGTCACCCGAAAGTCACCCATACTCCACTGAAGAACACATACAAATATTTAAAAGAACACATACAAATATTTGGAAAACTTAGAGGTGACACCCATACTCCACTTAAGTGTATGCTCACTGTCACCCAAAAGTCCCGTGCACGGAGTATTAACTAAATGAACTACAACTATTACAATTAGTGGCACAAAACAAATATTTATAACACATGTATACATCTGTACAAAACAATTATTTACAACACATGTATACATGTTTCAAGAACATATACAAAACACCAAATTGAAGTTTACTTTTGGCTGCAATATAAATAACCATAGAGCAAAATGATGAAAACAGCACAAGGGCAGAAAAATGAACAAGGCAACTAGCATAAAGCTCAACTTGTTTATTTTGAGTGTTCTCAGATGTCGGGTTGCCCAAAGGCCCTCCTCGCCACGAGGGACGAGTAATAGACTAATTTGTGACAACCTTACCTTAGTTAACTATTTACTTGTTGACAGATATTTACATACACGAGTAATGATACTGAAACATGATATTGACTAACATCAAAGCATAAAGGCTCATAATCAGATATATAAGCATAAAACTAACCATGAACAGCAAGAGGAAGTTGTCAACTAACTGGCATTTCAGGAGCTCGGCATGAATGAATTGTCTACATTAAGCAATGTTTCAGTACCCAATCCATCCATACATACATATGATAATGTAGCTAACTTCCCTTAACCACCAATTGTTTTGCAATGTAAAGCTGGCATTGGCAGTCATACAAAATAATTGTTGCCCATGCACACATCAGACATAAGATTTCAAGCCTGTAATCTATTTCACAAATAGAAATTTCAGACAATCAAAGCATGCAGTATAATGAGCACAATCTCTGTTAAGGCATTGCTATAAGTTTATGATCTAGGAGAAATCAAGCCAGGTGTATGCATATGATTTGACTTAACAGAACCATATCAAGGTAACACAACTCAGATCACATCTAAAGGGTCAGAGTGTGTTAAATGAGAATGCATAACTGAAGCATATCATCATCACGATCCAACATTAATCATGATTTCCAGAATAGCAGCACAATAACACACTCAAGATGGCAGTGCATTCATATAAAAACAACATGCAAGCACTAGATAGCTGACAGCGGCAGGGAAACAATAACAAGGACAACTACCAAAGTAAGCTAACAATTAAAATAGAACGATTGCCCATGTAAAAAATAACAAATTGTCACAAATTGTCTATTCAGTCCCAACTCCTCACTGAACACTATCCCACATCCCACATGCTAGGTCCCCAAACCAAAATTGGCTGGCCCCTTAGCATTCATCTGCACATTCACATGAAGAATCACTGGAACCCTAAGCCAAACGAATTGACTGGCCCCTTAGCACATTCACATTCACATTCAAACGAATCACTAGAACCCTAAGCCAAACGAATTGACTGGCCCCTTAGCACATTGCCCATGTAAAAAAGAGCAGTACCAAGGTGACGGCGGGGAGATGGTGGGGAGGTCGACGCGACAATGAGGAGGCAGTGGGAGGTCGAGGCGACGGTGGGCGGCAATGGAGGTGAAGGCGACGGTGGGGAGGCGACGGGGGCCGGCCTGAGTCGAGGCGACACGGCGGTCTGAGGCGAGCGAGGCGGCGGCGGCCCGAGTCGGCGGGGGGAGCTCGGCGCGAGCCGACGGTGGTGGTCCGGAGCAGCGGCGAGAGCTCCGAGTGATGGCGCATAAAAAGTGAGAGGAGGGCGCGGCTAGGGTTAGGGTGGTGGTAAAAGTGAAAGGAGAGCGCGTAAAAGTATATTTATAGGGTGGACTATCACTGCCGGTTCAACAAAACAACCGCGATAGTATATTAGTGCTTGGTCAATAATTACAACCGGCGGTGATAACGGAATATTATCTGCCGGTCCATTTACAACCAGCGATGATAGTGGAATATTACTTGCCGGTCCATTGTAAAAACCGGCGATGATAGTGGAATATTCTTGCCGGTCCATTGTACAACCGGCGATGATATCGAATAATCTTGCTTACCCATATGTACAACCCAAGATGATAGGCTCGACCAAATTCTATTAAATTTGATCCAAATTCTCTTAAAATTTTTGGAGGCATACTATAGGACATCTAATATTTTATTTAAATATTTCCCCAAATTTTTATTAGGTTCTAAAATTATAAAAATCTGATTGCTAACTATTTTAATTGTTTTAATATTTGAAAAATCAAATAATGCTTGCAAATTGAACAACAAATCTTTGTCAAATTCAAACAAATTCAAGTGCAGTCAAAATCACAAAAATCCAAATGCAGTGATATGCTCATCTCCGACCAATTAAGTGAAACTTTCAATTTGATCAAAAGAAAGCATAACCTCAATTTCCATTATTGCATATATTACATTAATTGTTACATATGAGAAAATAAACATGTCGTTCATACAAAAAAGCATACATTTCATTACTACAACTAAGCTACGATTAGACCTTCGTTATGATCATGGCGTATGTATGTAACCGTCACTTGTCTTCCATGGTACTTAGGTCAACGTCCTCTCCAAAGGGGAAGCTCATCGAATTGGTTGTACTCTTCCTCGTCGACAACATTCTCAACTCCGACAATCCTTCTTTTTCCTTGAATAACCACGTGGCGCTCCTTGTTAGCGGATCGATTACAAAGAAGATTTGTGTAATGAAATTAGCAAGTACAAATGGTTCTTCTCTGTATCCGAGCGAGTTTGAGGTCCACGGTAGTGATGCCGTGCTTGTCGATATTCACGCCACGAAGTCGACCCATTGGCACCGAAAGAGAGGACCTTCAAAGGTCCATAGTCAAGCTCCCAAATCTCTTCTATGAATCCGTAGTAGGTTTGCCTATTTCCATTCTTTGTCATAGGCATCTATCACGGATACCGCTATTTTGATTGGTGCTCTTTTTATCTTGCGCTCTTGTATAAAATGTAAAACCATTTATATCGTATCCTTGGAATGTCCGAATTGTAGTTGGCGGTCCACGAGCCAACAATTTCAATTGAGTGCGATCTGTCTCCGTCGCATCATGTGTCTACACAACCAATCGCGAAATTATCTCTGTGCTCTCTCGCGAGCCAACCCTCGACCTCCACAGGTTTGTTTTGGATAGCACGTTCTTGTGCATGTCGACATACGGGGCCACCACAACTGATTGTCCCAAAACTGCGAAATGTGCTTGTGCAAATGAAGCTAGATTGCTAGTACGTACTGATTTCTCGCCTAGTGTCCCTTTCCCCTGTAGCCTTCCCTCATGCCGAGATACAGGCACACCAATCGGTTTGAGATCCATATAATCGACGCAGAACTCAATGACCTCCTCGGTTCCCCAGCCATCGGCAATGCAGCCTTCCGGTCGATTTCGGTTATGAACATATTTCTTTATAACCCCCATGAATCTCTCGAAAGGGTACATCTGATGTAGAAATACGGGACCAAGAATCCGTATCTCTTTCACAATGTGAACAATGAGATGGACCATAATATCAAAAAAAGATGGAGGGAAACACATCTCAAGCCTGCACAGAGTGTGGACCACGTCTTCCTGCAGCTTATCTAGTGTTAATGGATCGATGGCCTTCTGTGAAATCGCGTTGAAGAATGAACACAACTTGATAATTGGGTCTCGGACTTTCTCTGGCAGAACCCCCCTAATTGCAATTGGAAGCATCTGTGTCATCATCACGTGGCAATCGTGAGACTTCATACCAATTAACTTTAAGTCTTTCATTGAGACTAGTCTCTTTATGTTAGCAGAGTAACCAGACGGAACTTTGATTCCGTGCAAGCATTCGCAAATGCTAATTTTCTCTTTCTTGCTCAAAGTGTAGCAGGCTGCGGGAAGGTACCTTTTGCCTGTATCCATTTCTTCGTGATGCAGCTCCTTCCTCAGTTTCATATCTTGAGGTCCATCCTTGCTTGAAGTGTATCTTTCGTTTTGCGGTATGTCGATGAAGATACCAAGCAAGTTTGTCACACACGTTCTTCTCTATGTGCATGACGTCGATTGCGTGTCGAACTTCCAGTCTTGCCAATAAGGTAGGATCCAAAATCTTGATTTCTTTTTCCACAAAGGAGCCTTATCCGGGAAGTCGGAATAGATGTCTTCTTGGCTCCCTTCCGTGAATAATTGTAAGATCCTTTACTGATGGCAAATATCTGTTTCCCGGTGTGATTCTTGAAGCTAAGGCGGTCTCCTTTGTCCCGTCAAAAGCTCTCTTATTATTGCGGTATGGGTGATCCTTGCGGAGAAACCTACGATGCCGCATGTAAGCCATTTTTCATTGTTCTTGACCACCGGCTAGTCAGTATCATCCGAACCTTTGGGCGCATCCGTTGAAGCCTTTTGTCATCGGCCCGACGAGGTTGCCAAGCGCAGATAATCATTAATGGTTACAAACAATAATGCCCGTAGGATAAAGTTTTCTCTTTTATACTCATCCCATACACATACACCATCGGTCCACAATATTAGAAGATCTTCAACCAATGGTTTGAGGTACACATCGATATCATTGCCGGGTTGCTCGGCCCTTGGATCAATAGTGGCATCATAATGTACTTTCACTTCATGCAAAGCCAAGGAGGAAGGTTGTAGATGCATAAAGTCACCGCCAAGTCTTTGTGATTTACTACTCATGTTGCCAAAAGGATTCATCCCATCGTACTCAACCCGAACCTTATATTCCTCACATCATATGCAAAGCGCTTCTTATATTTTCGTCGATGTTCCTCCATTGCACGTAATCGGCAGGTGTCTGAGCATTCCATCCTTCTTACGCTCTTGGCGTGCCATCGTAGCAATTGGGCATGCCTTTTGTTCGCAAACAATCGCTTTAGGCGGGGATTATAGGAAATACCACACCACCTTACGGGACACCTCTTCTTCTTCGCCTCACCCGACATCTTCGTTCTCGATATCGCCGTCGTTGCCCTTATACCGCTTTGCTTTGCAAACAACACGAGCATCCATGTTCGCAAACTCATTGCGATACAATATGCAATCGTTTGGACATCGTGTATTCTTTGTACTTCCGGTCCCAGCAGGCGGACAACCTGCTTGGCACGCGTAGTTGAAGGCAACACGTTACCCTCTTGAAGCAAGTCCCCAAGAGACATAACTATTTCGATAAAGCTCTTATCGGACCAACCATTGCTTGCCTTCAAGCTGCAGTAGTGAAAGCACGGTATGCGACTTTCATGCTCCTCCTTGCGGCCGGGTACAATGGCGTTGTAGAGTCCTCTACCATCTGTTGGAACTTTTGAAACTCCCTTTCACTCGTGAAGTCCCCTCCCCATCACGCAGACATTTGATCTAGATCATCTTCGTGGGTATCAACGAACGCATCTTCCACCAATGTCATATCGTTGTCTCCGTCATCTTCATTAATGTGTTGCCCTTCTTGTACAATATCATCTTCATCAATGTGTTGCCCTTCATGTACAATATCATCTTCACCGTGCTCAGTCCAACGGGTATAGCCAGCCTTGAAACCCCTTCGAAGCAAGTGTGCACGCATCGACTCTATGTTACAAAACATCTTCTCATTTTTGCAATCAACGCATGGACAACACATATAGTCCTTTGGTTTCTCGACTTGTGTGCCGCAACGCATTGAAAACAAGTCACACCATTAAAGAACTACGGACATGACGGTCCGTGTCATACATCCACCTTCGGTCCATCTACGATTAATTATATCAAACTACATTTCAAAGATATGAACAAACGATATCAAAATAATTTATTCTTTACAGTAGTCATGCATTGCTAATTAATTAAAACGATAAACACATTATAAGCACATAACGCAAATAACAATATAATTGTAATTTGTTATGTAGCGCTACCTATTAAATTAAATTAATCTACAACAAACAAGCATATAATTGAATATAAGGATATATTTCTAAATAATTATTTATGTTCCAACTTTCATTATTGCAAAATCCATCTACCATTTCCCATTATTTAAATATTCAACTAGCAATTCTCACTATTTATAATTGATCATCTAGCAATTTTACTATTAAAAATCTATATAACAAATTTTCATTAATTAAATTAATTACAATTATGCATAATTGTCCATCTAGCAATTTTATTACTTAAACATCCACTACATCACTAAAATGGATATGAATTTATGCAAATAACAATATAATTGTAAATGATTAGTTTTACAAATACATCTAGCAATTTTGCCTATATAATACATCAAACCTTTTTCACTATTTAAATATCCATCTAGCATTTTTAATTATTTACAAGATTTCTTCATTTCATTTTGTTATGTAGCGCTACCTATTAAATTAAATTAATCTACAACAAACAAGCATATAATTGAATATAAGGATATATTTCTAAATAATTATTTATGTTCCAACTTTCATTATTGCAAAATCCATCTACCATTTCCCATTATTTAAATATTCAACTAGCAATTCTCACTATTTATAATTGATCATCTAGCAATCTGTACTATTAAAAATCCATATAACAAATTTTCATTAATTAAATTAATTACAATTATGCATAATTGTCTATCTAGCAATTTTATTACTCAAACATCCACTACAATATGAATTATAATTTATTCAATAATTTAGCTAGATCTTAATTTGAGCGATCTGACATAAACTGTTCACACCGCACAATCAGCAATTATCAACGTCTATAGCACTCCGTAAAGTAAAATTTTACGACAAATATAACATACATCAAGTCAGTAACCTCGAAAAATTTTAATACAATTTTTCAGCCGCAACTCGCCAAGATAATACAGCTCCTCTTCGTTCTGCTCGGTCGGAGAAGATGTCGATTCGATGAAAAATATGAACAAAATACTGACACAAAATTTCGCGGACACCTCTCCGGAAAAATACACCCGAGCAAAGAGCGCTCATCTCTTACGCTTCGTAGGGAAATCGTCGGTCGGTGAAGCTTGCTATATAAATAGCTTATCATCGCCGCTCTGCGAAGAACCGCGCGTGATAAGGTCATATTACGCGGGAAAATACCTTATCACTGCGGTTCTGCACCGCAGATGATAAATCATACTACGCGCCAAAAATTGCGTTACGCGGGAAAATACATATCACTACCGGTTGAATATACGAACCGGTAATAAACTTTAAATATCACTGCCGGTTGTAAATTAAACGGCGATAATATATCACTACGGTTATAGGTATCAACGGCGATGATAGTCGATTATCACTGCCGGTTGGTAATACAAACCGGCAGTGATACTCGAACGTTCCAACTCCCGCGCCAGCCAACCGTCGCGCATGCCCTTTCCTCTGCCGCGCGCTTGCCCATTCCTCTGCCACGCCAACCGTTGCGCTTCACATTCTTCTGCCAACTGTTGCCCTTCCCATTGACAATCCACTCTTGTTGCGCTTCACATTCCTCTGCCAACTATTGCTATATAATGCTACTATTGTTGCATGAATGGCAACCCCCACACAATCCACTCTTGTTGCAAGAATGGCACCCCCCAAGAAGCGTGCACGTGTTGGGCAAAGCCCCACTCCGTCGCTAGAGAAGGAGGAGGAGAAGAAGGAGGAGGAGAAGGAGGAAGAGGTGGAGGCGGAGGACGAGGAAGAGGGGGCACAGGAGGAGGAGGACGGCAGCAGCGCAGCGGCAGCAGCGACGGTGGCGAGGAACTGCGACGTTGGGGCAAGACCAACTCCGCGACCGAATCGGATTCGGATGAGAAGGAGGACAAGCATCGCCGCACATCAAGCGGCAGCTCCGGCGACGAGGAGGAGGAGGAGGACGACGACGACGAGTTTTGGATATAGGGCTTCGCGCCATTAGACTATTATAATTAGGACTAAATATGTAATGACGGACAAATTATGTTTTGTAATGTTATTTTAATTAATACATATCCCGCAAATTACAAATTTGCTTTCATATATTCTGTTTTTAACTAATTATGCTTTCATATGTTCTGTTTTTTAACTAATTATGCTTTCATATATTACATGCGAGATAAATTACAATGTTTCTTATGTTCTGTATCGAACAAATAATGGGAAACAGTAATATCACTGCCGGTTCTATAGTAAAACCGGCAGTGAAAATGGTCTTATCACTACCGGTTTTACTATAGAACCGGCAATAATAAATCACTACCGGTTTTACATATAAACCGACAGTAATATCTTCTTATCACTGCCGGTTCTCTATTAAACCGGCAATGATATTACCTCCATTCCTGCGAGAAATTGATACTATTCTTATCACTGCCGATTGAAGTTTTAACCGGCAGTGATAATATTATCACTGCCGGTTGAATTTGGAACCGGCAGTGATAATATTATCACTGCCGGCTCGGACCTACCCGGCAGTGATGGGGGTCGCGGATGAGGCAGTCTGTAGTAGTGCATGTAGGTTTTTGTTTGCTTATTGGCAGCTGTGTTAAATAGATGAGCATGCATTTAATATATGAATTACGTAAAAAATTAAGGCGTTAGCTCCTTTGTTTTATGTGCATGGAGTAAAAAAAAAATTGAATTTTGCTTCCCCGGTCTCCGACGTCGTTTCAGCTGTATGCACATAAAGAAAGCAAGAAGTTAATATTCTTTTTTCTTTACATAGTTTGCCACTATCATTTGTACTCACTCATTTGTGAACGCATTAAAAAATTTGTTACTACTACAAAACATGTGTGTAAACCCAGCTCTATGCACGTAAAGAAAGCAATAAGTTAATATCCTTTTTTCTTTACGATGGAGCCTGGTACACATGAAGAGGTGAACACGTAAATGAGAATAAATTGTATAAGAAATAGGTGGCCTTTTTATGCCGAAGCATTTGCTAGGACTGATTTTCATTATTTTCTTTGAAGGCTTAGATAATTAAATTTGGAGTAAATTTTATAAAACTATAAGTTTTTTTTATAAACTATCAAAAGCTACTTGTTTTACCTTCTATTTGGCAAAACTATAAATTTTAGAAGAACCATGTCACAAATTATAAGTTTTAGAGTTGACTGTTTCCTGTAACGGGACTAATAGTGTGAGTCCAATACAACATTCTTACGTACGAGTGAAACGGGAAATAGGAGCGTGTAAGGCTATCATGTGGGTTCATATTGTTAGATCTATTACAAAAAACGGTCAATTCTAAAACCTATAGTTTTGTGATACAAATTCTTCTAAAATATATAGTTTTTCTGAATAAAAGCTAAAACATGTAGTTTTCTGATATTTTGCATAAGAAACATGTAGTTAATTTCGTAAGTATCACTACTACTGAAATGATTTTCCTAGACACCAAGGATTTGTTTCCAGGCGGATTAAAAGGTGAGCCGCCTCCAAAGATCATGGCGGTCCTTGGGGCTAAGAACTTTGTGGAAAGGTATATTCACAATGGCTCTCTTAAGACACACTTTGTGAAAATATTGATTTTTCACAGTGATGCGCTTTACATGCCGCTCATGAGCTGCTATCTTCACAGCGGCTTTCTTAATGAACCGCAGGGGGTAATGCGATCTTTACAGGCGGCTTTCTTCGGCCGCATGAGGAAATTGCGATTTCCTCGGCGATGCGTTAAGCAAGCCTTTAGTTAATTATATTGACGGGCTAATTAATTAACGAACCTCCCGTGGTGATGTTCAAGTCTTTAAAGGCGTAGTTCTTAAACAAACCGCTGTACAAATTTTTAAATGCTTGTCCGCAAATTTTGTGACGAAGAGACGCCGGTATGCTTTTTTCGGTATGCGTGCGGATCATCCTTTATTCTACAATACCGCAAAACACGAAATCCAACATCCAAACAATACTCGATGCGTGTTTTCATTGACGCATCGGATCATCCTTTGTGTTGCAAGCTGCGTCACTCTGTTGAGAAATCAACGTTCGAAAATACTCGGTATGGTTTTTTTTCTCATTGACGGATCATCCGTGTCTTTGTTTTGCTTCATCGTTATTATTTTCTGCAGGTTGTTGTCTTAGGGAGCACTTTGTGGAAACTTAAACTTTAAAGCTCGAACCATTCTCTCTCTGCGGCCCAGCGGCCCTAAAATTGTGAAAATAAGGGGGGAGGTTTTGAACTTGAAATCCTTGGAATGAGCGTTAACTCTCTAAGGTAAGAGCATCTCATTCCTAACATTTGTAGAGGTTTCATACATGTTTAAATTGTGTAATTTCGGTTTATATCTAGTGGAGAGGAATATGTAGTGTATAGAGAATGTGCATGGGAGAGGGGATGAGGCCTTCACCTTCTAGATCTATAGACAGATCTTGTATCCTCCCTCTCTCTAGATCTAGAGGGAGAGAACCCAGCCTCCCTCTCTAGAGGAGAGGACCTTACATTCTTTCATGATTTTAATAAAATCATTTTATAGTATTTAACTTAGGGTTCTCTTGATAAAGTTCTATCTAAATAATTGACATTTCGATCGATTTTCATTTTGAGTTCAAGATGGAAAGGGCATGAATGTACAATGCCCCAAGAAATAAGGGTGTATTTCTCAGAGAGCTCGAAACTTTTATTAAAGCCGCTTGGAAGGACACCTGCACTAAGAAGGAAAAGGATATACTTTGTCCATGCAATGACTGTAAGAACAATGTAGGGTGGGGAGATTTAAGTGTAATCAGAACACACCTGATCATGAGAGGTTTTATAGAGGATTACACATGTTAGTCCAAACATGGCGAGCAACGTATATCGCAAACAACCGATGACATTGATCCCGATCTCGTGGATGATCGAAGTGCCGGAGGCGACATTGACGGTTTGGGAGATGACGCTAATGTGCATGCTCGTTTGCTAGATGATGGTCGCATCGCTAATGTAGAGGAAATGTTGTGCCATGCCGAACCGCAGGTTTTAAAGGAGATGACAGGTTTAGATAATGTCGATGCGTTACACAAAGCGTGAATGATCATTATATGAGGAATCAAGGGTTGTCCTCCATAGTTTACGGTGTTGCATACGGTGTTGATGCTTCTAAGGTTGAAGGCTAGCAATGGATGGTCGGACAAGAGTTTCACCGATCTGTTGAGGCTCTTGGCAGAAGTACTTCCGAAGGCTAATGGATTGCCCACCTTGCCGACGAGCACTTATTTCGCGAAGAAGCTTATCACTCCGATGTCATTGGATGTGCAAAAGATACACGCGTGTCCGAACCATCAGATCCTCTTAGTAAAGATTACGCGGACTTGGATCAATGCCCGGTGTGCAAGGTGAGCCGGTATAAGAAGAATGATGACTGCCACGACGATGATGATTCTTCAGCCAGCACTAAGAAGAATAAGAAGAACAAGAATAGTACTACTAGTAATGACAAAGAAGACACTTCTTCAGGCACGGACAAGAAGAAAAGAATCCCTGCGTTGGTGATGTGGTACTTGCCAGTTATTGACCGCCTGAAACGTTTGTACTCGAATGAGAGGGACTCCGAACTAATGGGTTGGCATTTCGACAAGCGCATAAAAGATGGAAAGATTCGACACCCCGCCGATGGTAGACAATGGAGAAATTTTGATTGCATGTATCCAGATTTCGGCAACGAACCCAGGAATGTAAGGTTCGTGCTGAGTACCGATGGTATGAATCCTTTCGTGAATAGAACGCCACACATAGCACTTGGCGATAGTCCTGTCCATCTACAACCTTCCTCCATGGCTACGTATGAAGAGAAGGTACCTAATGTTGTCCATTCTTATCCAAGGTCCGAGGCGACTGGAGTAGATATTGATGTGTTTCTCGAACCATCGATGGAAGATATGGCCATGTTGTGGCACGATGGGGTCCGTGTGGGATCGGTTCAACGACACTTCACACTAAAAGCCATTATTTTCGTTACCATCGGTGATTACCCCACCTCTGGCCCTATCGGGTCGATTAAAGGAAAACGACTTGTGTAGTATGCATGGATGAAAGCGTATCGACGTTTCGTCCATGCTCACAGAAGTTAGTGTACATGCGGCACCGCCGTTTCTTACTCAAAACTCACAAATACCGCAAGATGGGCAAGTATTTTGACAATACGGTTGAGGAAGGTGTGGCTCTAAAGCGGCGTAGCGGGAAAAAAATGTTTGAAATGGTCCAGAACATCAAGGTGGTTTTTGGGAAGAAGCCGGTGCAGGGCCAAAAGAGGGGTCGAAAGAGGAAGAATACCGATGAGGAGGTTTGTAACACCCCAATTTTTGCTTTTCTTGCATTTAAAAGGTATTTTGAATTTTAGGAATTTACGGAATTTATTTGGATTTATTTGGATTTATTTGAAATTATTTGAATTTATTTTGAATTAAGCCATTTAACAAATTAATTAAATAATAGAAAAGTTAAAATAAAATTTTGCTGGAAATATTTTATTTGAGTCACAAATGTCCTAAAATATTTTTGGGAATTTTTCGAGAATTTTTCTAGTATTTTTAAAGCCCCAAATGAATTATTTTATTTTCTCGGAATTATTTTAATCGAAAAAAATTAAAACCCAATGAACAGTGTTGGGCGAACACCGTATTATTCGAAAAAAAAACCCTAACGCATTGCCGTTCGATCCGAATCCGACGGCTCTCGCGTTCTCGTCACCCGGCAAGATCATGGCCGGATTCGCCTGCCGCAGTGTGGGCCTCGGTCTCCACGCTTTTCACGCAGACGCCGAGGGGCTATTTAATCGCCGCCACCGGTTGTGAACCCCACTCGCCGCCACACTTCCAGACCTCCACGCTTGCCGAGACACCGCTTACGCCATGCCACTCGCCAAGTTCAAAGCCAACCTCCGATTCTTTGCATCGTCTGTCGCCGCCGGTGACTCTCCGCCCAAAGCTGCCGTTGGTACCATTGGACTCAGCAGCGTCGCGCCGCTTGAAGCATCACCGCGACGTCATGGAGGAGCCGAACGCCGCGGCCAGCGTCGTCTTAAATCTCCGTCTCCGGCCGAATCGCCCGCCGCAGCCGCTCTCCGTCCGCGGCAGGCAACCCGCCCACACGATCGAGATCAACGCCGAGGTGAGGCCACGTCGCCTTGAAGCGATGAACTTCATCTTCCAATTTCCGCCGTTAGATGCAAATCCAAGGGCGGCCGTCGTGCTGCGTCGCCGTTCAGCATCGCGGCGTGTCGCGACAACGCGACCCACATGTCGGCCGTCGCCTGACCGCATGCGATGCGCATGAGTCGCCGACAACCGGACCCACATCAACCACACCGCGTGCCTTTGTGCACAAGAGACGCCGACAGCAGCGGGCCCACTCGTCGGCCCGCCGCGCACGGGCGTGTGGCGTCATCGGCCCGACGTCATCTGGCGTCCGCGGTGGGACCCACTTGTCGATGAGATAGCCGGCCGTCTTGGCGTCACGATGACGTCATCTTGGCGTCGGCAAGGGGAGCGGTCGGGGCTGGCGTCGGCAAAACCACGTGTCACTCTCTGGTGCTGACCGTGTCACGGATCACGCAATAATTAGTTTCGAAAAAGAAAATATTTATTTAATTCGGTTTATTGATTTAAAATGTAATTTAAAACTTCAAACGCTTATAACTTTTGCGTTTTAACTCCGATTGGGTGATTCCAATTTCTATAAATTTGTAAAATTGTGATCTTTCTGTTTATGAATTTTATTTGAATTTTTGAGCACTGTTTGCCCACTGTTTATTTATTTTATTATTTGTGTTTTGCTATGCGTGAGCGTTGAAGTGCGAAGGTTTCGAGGAGAGGTTCTCACCGAGAACAAGCTCGGGGCGAAACAGAGTACTTTTTGAAGGCAAGTTGTGTTTGATCATGTTGAACCTATTAGAGCAAATTACTTTGATTTAAACTATTGCATGCTAATTTGATAGAAATGACTTTGAATAAGTTTTTGGGATTAGTTAAATGCCTAGTTGTTGTATGCCACCTTGTCGTAAATAATTGTAGGCCATGAATCATTTGTCACCCTAGGTTGTGGATTAATAGTTGGACATTAATTAATTGCCAACATGGGTTGAGTAGACCAAGTAGTATGCTTAGCCCTTGCGTGGACAATTCATGATTTTGGAAATACCAAAGTAAATATTGACTTAATGAGATATGGAACATGTTTGATGAATGAGACATGTGTTATTGAGTTGATGATGACACGTGGTGCAATGGTAAAGAAGCAAGGTGGGAAAATGATTTAGGCGGGGCAAATGGCAAGATTGTTTACGTGGGCCAAGAGTGGCAAGGCGGTCGTGTTTGGTTTTATTGGTTTTGGATATTTGAGTTACACTTGGTTAGTCTTGCCTCGGTCAACTAAGGACCTAACCTTGCAAGCATTTGAACTGAGTCTTTCATACAACCACAAGCTCAGTAATGGGGCGGGCTTAGGTAGAGTAAGCCGGGAAGTCTATTCTTTGGTCTGTCGTGGTGGTGTGAGGCCGGAGAAGTGGAATGAGAACTCACATGGCGCAAGAGGGGGCCACAGGTGTGTAACCCATCCCTCCGGTGTTGAAACCTTAGCGAGGCGATCTTGGGTTTAGATGGAACTTTGGAAAGGCTTCACGTTCGGTTATTTGCCTTGGTGGTATTTGATTGTATCTTGTGGGTAAAGTGTATAACCTCTGCGAGTGTACAACCTATTGAATAGCGTGCTCACGGTATTGAGCATCGCTTTCGGTGATTCTGATCAAGGGTTAGATTTTCATGAAAATGACTTGTTTATGGAAAATACTTGGGTTGATGATGATAAACTTGACTTAGGATGGAAAATGATTTATGATGGAAATGTTTGTGAAAGCTATTATTCCTACTATTGTTTTACTGCTTTGCAATCTATTACTGTTTACTTGAAATGCTGTACTGCACATGAACCATAGTCTATCCTTTGTACTAAGCCATGCATGTAGAATATTAGTGTTGCATTCTGTGCATGACTTGCTGAGTGCTCAAAGTACTCACCCCACAACAACACAACTTCAGTTGAAGAAGAAGCAACCCCTGCTCAGGAGGAGGAGTATCAAGAGGAGCCGACGAACTAGGGAGCGAGCCCAGTCGGTTGCTGTGGCAAATTGGTTGGCGCCACGAGTTTATTTTATTTCATTTGCTTTTGAATATTTTAATAAGTTTTAAGCCTGCTAATCGTATCTTTGTAACTTGACCGTAAGGTCTACCAATTAGTTGAGTATTTAATTAAAGTACTTCATTATTATTTGGTTATGGTGTGATATGTACCAATGTTGAGGCTGTGTGCACTAAGCGTGATCTGGACTAGTCTTGAATACACGAGGGTCGGGATTGCACATTCGGGTCAGAGCAGTGGTATCGAGCCATCTTGGTATAGGGCTGGCCCTTAGTTAGAATGGTCGTAGTGAGGATAAAACTATTTTCTAAAAGTTAAAATATGCCAAGATGATAATGCAATCTCGACTTACCCTTCTCTCTTTTCATACCCTTGCTGAATTTATAGCGTTTACGCTTTGTTTTAAAATATCACGAGTTTCACGTGGTGACCTTTGTGAGATGAGGATGATCCACTCTTTTGGTGGCGCCTTTGGAGATGCGCCCTTGAGCTTTGGCGTATGATGCATTTCTTTGGGAGGAGGTTATAATGATAGATCTCAGGGGACTCATCAGATCGGGCGGGGCTGAATATTGCTTGGATGTCACCATCACGGTTCACGCTCGGGATAGGGGCGAGGCGAGTCGTCCCATCCGCATTACCGCCGAGTCGTCATTTGATCTTTGGGATCCAGGAGACATCGCGTCTGGCGATGAAGCGGTGCTCGTACCTACCCCAAGGAGTTGGATGGCACTGTGTTCCGTCACCACCCACGCTTGAGACACTCGCGCTGGCAAGAACCCATAGAGGAGGAGGATGCCACGATCACCCACCTGGCGGATCGTCATCGCTCAAGAGGATGCTATCGGCGAGGCAGTTCGAGGCTGCGAGAGGTCTCGTGGCGAGTTCCGCGGTGAGGGCTCATTTGTTGCAGACTTGTGAGTACTTGGCCCACTCTATCCAGAGGATTGGGAAGCTGGAGACAGCGCTATGCGGACGAGCGGAGCGATCTTTGGAGCTACACGACCAGACCGGAGGAGCCACGATGGGAGCGCGGCGAGCGAGCCGGAGCAGTGGAAGTGAAGCGAGCTGTGGAGGTCAAGCGGAGCAGTGGAGGTTGGCCGGGCAGGAGGCCCAACAGTTGCGGATCGTTGGGATAGGTTTGTACCGGCACAGGCACACCGCGGTGTATCCACGAGAAGTTCGGTGGGGATGGCTAGAAGAGTGGCGCTAGGATTAGCAGTTGAGACTCTGCGTTGAGTCGCGTCTTGGAATAAGAGTCACCCTTAGGCGTTTGACTCGAGTATTAGTTTGATTTGCTTCTTTCATGCTTGTGAGTGATGGGTATGTGTTGCATGGCCCATAGGCATTGTGAGCAACCATACCTCGGTATTAATAAAGTAATAAAGTAATAAAGTTGGATTATGCTATCTCACCTTTGACCCCGCATAAGTATTCTATTACTTGTCTATTCTTATTTTCCTCTCGTCTCTAAACCATGGAGCAATCGGCGGATGGTGAACACTCGTGAAACCAAGGAGGAAATGGGCGGTTCACGCTCATTTGAAACTGTCGATGGTGAAGGGCGGGGACCCCAACCAGCACCGCGATTGACATCTGCGAGAACCTTGGAGCTTTCCTTCTTGCGTGACCCGATTAATGAATGCCATGATGCAGCGGATCTGACGAGTCCTTTGCCCAAGCGCCGCCGCCGCCCAAGTTAACGAGTCAACCCGGTCACGAGAGGCCACACTCGGTTGCCGAATTCATGAGGACACGACCGCCTACATTTTAGGAATGCCAATCCATTGGAGGCGATGATTGGTGAGGGCGATAGAGAGAAGTTGCACATTACCCGGTGTGAAGGCAATGAGAGGGTACTCTATGCCTCTCATCGGCTTGAAGGCTGCTTGCTGAATGGTGGGGAAAACTCTTCTTTGCTCATGAGCACCCACGGACATCGGTGGGAGGAGTTCACGATTGCTTTTCGGCGATACCATGTGCCGAAGGCATCATGGAGCTAAAAAAGGAGGAGTTTAGAACATCAAGCGGGCAATCAACGGATGTCAGAAAGTATCTGAATAAGTTCACGCAGCTATTGCCTTCGCTTTTTGAGGATGTAACAACGGATAAGGCAGGCGGTCTCGATTCATGAAGGGGCGAATTGAGAATTGCGGTGGGACTCATAACCCACACCTTTCCGGACTTCGGGAATGGTGAACAAAGCGCGATATTGGAGGATAAGCGCAAGGCGGAGGACAACGGAGGCGCAGGATGGCACAGCGAGGAGCACGCCCGAGGCGCGGCGTTTGAGGTTACACAAATCAATACTTGATTTCAGCCAAGGAATGTGATGCGATGCCGCCACGATTACCAAGACCGGGATAGAATTTCGGAACAACACACGGTTGGGAATCTTGGTGCGAGGAGCAAAGATCGGCGGTTAGGCGTTATTATAAGCACTGCAACGAGCGGCACTTGCCAATTATTGTCCTAAGAAGGGAGGAGGAGTGACACGGTTCGCTTCAATCTCGGGACTACTCCAACAAAGACACAGCGCCAGGGAGCAAGCCGTGGAGCTCACATAATCTGGAGCTGCCACCGTAGTGTAGTAAGAGGTAGAGTGAATCATGTCACCATGATCGGTCTGAATACATCGAGCGTCGTCTTGGGTAAGTTACTTGTCCACTCGATACACCTGCAGATTTTATTTGATTACGGAGCTTCACATTCGTTTATATCTCGGATTTTTGCTGTGAACAATGGGTTGAAAATGGTGAACCTTAGGCATGTATTGCTAGTACAATCCCGGGATCGAGAACTCCGTCGATGTAGGATGTTACGGGGTAAAGCGCTTATAGATGGGCAAGGTTCTTAGCAAACTTAGTGGTGTTAGATACCCGGACCTAGGCGTTATTTTGGGAATGGGTGGTTATCTAAACACAAGGTGGTATTAGGCGTGGGCGAAGAGTCATATCGATCGAGAGTCCTTGTGGGAGAAAATAGAGTTTCAAGCCCTTTGGTTAGGGATGGGCGAGTTGATGGTCAGCAGTGTGAAGGCCGTCGACATAAAAGATGTACCGGTTGTCGAGAGAATACGGATGTATTTCGGAGGATTTACAGGATGCCAGAGACGAGGATATAGAGTTTATGTCGAGTTAATCTGGAGAGCGGCCCGATAGCCAAGACCTTATCGGATGTCACCGATGAGCTAGTGGAAATGAAGAAGCGATTGAGGAGTTGATGGATAAGGAATTTATCGGACCAAGTTAGTCACCATAGGGAGCACGGTTACATTTGTCAAGAAGAAGGGCGGAGTTATCGGATGTGTGTGGATTATCGGCGTTAAATGAAGTCACTATAAAGAATAAGTATCCGCTACCGAGGATCGATGACCTATTTGATCAGTTGAGAGGAGCCGGAGTTTTCTCCAAGATCGACCTACGATCGGGATATCACCAACTGAAGATTAGGCCGGAGGATGTGCAGAAGACCGCCTTTTAGTCAAGATATGGGCACTCTGAGTTCTGATAATGTCCTTTGGTTTGACAAATGCACCTGCATATTTCATGAACATGATGAACAAGGTTTTCATGGAATACCTGGACAAGTTTGTGGTTGTGTTTATAGATGACATTTTAGTCTACTCCAAGGCGAGGGAAGAGCATCTTTGAACATCTGAAGCTAGTTACGGAGAAGTTAAAGAGCGACAACTTTTAAGCTAAGTTTAGCAAGTGTGATTTACGGAAGAACAAGGTGGAATTCCTTGGACATGTGGTGGCCTTAGAAGAATCATGATTGATCCAAGTAAGGTGGAAGCGATGTTGCATTGAGGAGCCACCCAAGGCGGTGACTCAAATCCGTAGTTTCCTTGGAATGGCGGTTATTACCGCCGATTCATTGAAGGATTCTCAGCGATTGCGAGACCTCTTCGCAATTGTTGAAAAAGGAGAAAAGTTTACATGGATCTTGGGAATGTGGCGGAGTTTTGAGGAGTTGAAGGCGATTGACATTGGCACCGGTGTTAGTTCTCTGGATTTAAGCGAGCTTTGATATATCTTGTGATGCATCGCGTCAAGGATTAGGATGCGTGTTAATGCGAGCGAAGGTCGTTGCATACGCATCAAAGCGATTCTTGACGCATGAAGAAACTATCAAGCGCATGATCTGGAATTAGCGGCCGTGGTGCATGCCACGAAGTTATGGCGGCACTATCTAATTGGGAACAGATGTGAGGTGTACACGGACCATAAAAGTCTTAAATATATATTTACGATCGGGACTGAACATGAGCGGAGGAGATGGTTGGAACTAATTAAGGATTACAACTTGGGGATTCATTATCACCGGAAAGCCAATGTGGTGGTGATGCTTTAGCCGGAAGAGTCATTCGGTGACTATGTTGATGGGAGAAAACCGGTTTGAGTTATGCAAGGAATTTGAAAGCTGGAAGTTGTGCCTAAAGGATTTATAAGCGCTTTAGAAGTGAAGCCTACCTAGAAGATCGGATCAGGGAAGGACAAAAGGGCGATGTCAAGATTCAGAGGATTAAGTCTAAAATGGAGGAAGGTAAGGCAAAAGGATTTCAAATTTGGATGAACAAGGTTCATTGTGGATCAAGAAAGCGCATTTGCGTCCGCTGAAGAAGGCTAAACGGTGATTACGGAGGAAGCCCATGACTCAAGTACTCTATTCATCAGGAAGCGCTAAGATGTATCAAGATCTGAAGGAAAGGTTTTGGTGGCCAAGTATGAGCGTGAAATCGCGGAACATGTCGCGTTGTGTGATATATGCCAAAGAGTCAAAGCAATGCATTAAAGGCGGCGAGGTTACTCTGACCACTTAAGATACAGAGTGGAAATGGGAGAAATCGGAATGGACTTCATTACCGGTTTGCCAAGGACCCGAGACGGTATGATTCTATATGGGTTATAGTGGACCGTTTGACAAGGTTGCCCACTTCATACCGATGAAGACTACATACTCGGGGGCCGCTTAGCAGATTATATATGTCAAGAATTGTATGTCTACGGAGTTAGAAGAAAATTGTATCAGACGAGTACCGGTTTACCTCAAGATTTTGGGATAAAATGCATGAGGCTCTAGGGACTCGTCGAACTTGATCTTGCATATCACCCGCAGACGGATGGGCAAATGGAAAGAGTTAACGAGATCTTTGGAAGACATGTTGAGGGCATGTGCATTGGCTTATACAACCGTGGGATAAGTGTTTGCCATATCTTTGAGTTCTTCTACAACAATAGATACCGAGCAAGTTTGCGAGATGTCGCCATTTGAAGCACTATCACGGAAGACCTGACGAGCAGTTGAATTGGAATGAAAGCAGGAGAAGCGTCATATGTTTGGGCGGATATTCTTGGAAGGTGAAGAAGCGAATAGCCATGATCGGGGAAAGGCTGAAAATTGCACAATCAAAACGAGAAGAGCTATCTTGATAATCACCCGCGAGGATTTGAGCTTTGAGCTGAAGATTTTGTGTATCTCGAGTTACCCCACTCAAAGGAGTTAAGAGGTTCCACACCAAAGGGAAGTTAAGCGCCAAGATATGTTGGCCCGTTCAAGATCTAAGTCGTAGAGGTGAGGTAGCATATCAATTTGGAGCTCTGCGATCTTTAGCAGTGTGCATGATGTGTTCCATGTGTCACAATTAAAGAAATGTCTCCGAGTGCGGAAGAAGAGATGCCATTGGAGTCGGTCGAGGCTGCGGGAGGATTTGACTTATAAAGTACCCAGTGAAAATCTTGGACACGGAGATCGAAAGCGAAAATAATCGACCCGCTTCAGTAGAGTTCGGTGGAGTAATCATTCCGAGGCGAAGCAACTGGGAGCGTGAAGAAGATCTGAAGAAGGAATTCCTGACCTATTCCTTAGTCGATTTCAGAATCTCGGTCGAGATTAAGTTAAGGGGAGGTTTGTAACACCCCAATTTTTGCTTTTCTTGCATTTAAAAGGTATTTTGAATTTTAGGAATTTCTGGAATTTATTTGGATTTATTTGGATTTATTTGAAATTATTTGAATTTATTTTGAATTAAGCCATTTAACAAATTAATTAAATAATAGAAAAGTTAAAATAAAATTTTGCTGAAATATTTTATTTGAGTCACAAATGTCCTAAAATATTTTTGGGAATTTTTCGAAATTTTCTAGTATTTTAAAGCCCCAAATGAATTATTTTATTTTACGGAATTATTTTAATCGAAAAAATTAAAAACCCAATGAACAGTGTTGGGCGAACACTATCTTATTTAATTCGAAAAAAACCCTAACGCCGCCGTTCGATCCGAATCCGCGGCTCTCGCGTTCTCCGTCACCGGCAAGAATCGCCGCCGGATTCGTCGCGCCGCCGTGTGGCCTCGGTCTCCGCGCTTTTCACGGACGCCGAGGCGGCTATTTAATTGCCGCCACCGGGTTGTGAACCCCACCTCGCCCGCACATCCGTGCACTCCACGCCGCCGAGACGCCGCATGTTACGCCGCCGCAGGCTTCGTAAAGTTCCGGCCAACCGCCGAATTCTTTGCGTCGTCCGTCGCCGCCGGTGACTCTCCGCCGCTGCCGTTGGTACCATTGGACTCAACGCGTCGCCGCTTCCGGAAGCATCACCGCGACGTCGCGGAGGAGCCACAGAACGCCGCGCCGTCGTCTTAAATCTCCGTCTCCGGTCGAAGCTAACGCCGCGCGCCGTCTCCGCCGAAGGCCGGCATTCGCCCGACCACGATCGAGATCAACCGTGAGGTGAGGCCACGTCGCCTTAAAGCGATGAACTTCATCTTCCAATTTCTGCGTTAGATGCAAATCCAAGGGCCGCCGTCGTGTCCACGTCGCCGTTCCTTTGTCGCGGCGTGTCGCGACAACGCGGACCCACATATCGGCGATCGCGCGCGTATGCGGTACGCATAGTCGTGGCGGCGACCCGGACCCACATCAACCACACGCGCCGTGCGTGCACAAGAGACGCCGACAGTAGCGGGCCCACTCGTCGGCCGCCGCCTGCCGGGCGTGTGGCGTCACCGCTGGCGTCATGCCGATGTCGCAGTGGGACCCACTTGTCGATGAGATAAGCCGAAGCGTCTTGGCGTCACGATGACGTCATCTTGGCGTCGGCCGCGGGAGCGGTCGGTGGCGTCGGCAAAAGCCACGTGTCACTCTCTGGTGCTGACCGTGTCACGAGATGACGCAATAATTAGTTTCGAAAAAGAAAATATTTATTTAATTCGGTTTATTGATTTAAAATGTAATTTAAAACTTCAAACGCTTATAACTTTTGCGTTTTAACTCCGATTTGGGTGATTCAATTTCTATAAATTTGTAAAATTGTGATCTTTCTGTTTATGAATTTTATTTGAATTTTTGAGCACTGTTTGCCCACTGTTTATTTATTTTATTATTTGTGTTTTGCGTTATGCGTAGGCGTTGAAGTGCGAAGGTTTCGAGGAGAGGTTCGACCGAGAGCAAGCTCGGGGCCGAAACGAGACTTTTGAAGGCAAGTTGTGTTTGATCATGTTGAACCTATTAGAGCAAATTACTTTGATTTAAACTATTGCATGCTAATTTGATAGAAATGACTTTGAATAAGTTTTGGGATTAGTTAAATGCCTAGTTCTTTGTATGCCACCTTGTAAGTAAATAATTGTAGGCCATGAATCATTTGTCACCCTAGGTTGTGGATTAATAGTTGGACATTAATTAATTGCCAACATGGGTTGAGTAGACCAAGTAGTATGCTTAGCCCCGCGTGGACAATTCATGATTTTGGAAATACCAAAGTAAATATTGACTTAATGAGATATGGAACATGTTTGATGAATGAGACATGTGTTATTGAGTTGATGATGACACGTGGTGCAATGGTAAGAACAGGGGTGGGAAAATGATTTAGATTGGGGCAAATGGCAAGATTGTTTACGGTGGGCCAAGAGTGGCAAGCTGGGCGGTCGTGTTTGGTTTTATTGGTTTTGGATATTTGAGTTACACTTGGTTAGTCTTGCCTCGGTCAACTAAGGACCTAACCTTGCAAGCATTTGAACTGAGTCTTTCATACAACCACAAGCTCCGTAATGGGACGGGCTTAGTTGAGTAAACCGGGAAGTCTATTCTTTGGTCTTGTCGTGGTGGTGTGAGGCCCGGAGTAGCGGAATGAGAACTCACATGGCGCAAGAGGGGCCACAGGTGTAGTAACCAGTCCCTCGGTGTTGAAACCTTAGCGGGCGTCTTGGGTTTAGATGGAACTTTGGAAAGGCTTCGTTCACGGTTATTTGCCTTGGTGGTATTTGACCATATCTTGTGGGTAAAGTGTATAACCTCTGCAGTGTACAACCTATTGAATAGCCGTGCTCACGGTATTGAGCATCGCTTCGGTGATTCTGATCAAGGGTTAGATTTTCATGAAAATGACTTGTTTATGGAAAATACTTGGGTTGATGATGATAAACTTGACTTAGGATGGAAAATGATTTATGATGGAAATGTTTGTGAAAGCTATTATTCCTACTATTGTTTCTTGCTTTGCAATCTATTCTTTGTTTACTTGAAATCTTTGTCTTGCACATGAACCATAGTCTATCCTTTGTACTAAGCCATGCATGTAGAATATTAGTGTTGCATTACATGCATGACTTCTTTGAGTGCTCAAAGTACTCACCCCACAACAACACAACTTCAGTTGAAGAAGAAGCAACCCATGCTCGGGAGGAGGAGTATCAAGAGGCCAGAAGCGAACTAGGGAAGCGAAACCCAGTCGATTACTGTGGCAAATTGGTTGGCGCCACGAGTTTATTTTATTTCATTTGCTTTTGAATATTTTAATAAGTTTTAAGCCTGCGAGTCGTATCTTGTAACTTGACCGTAAGGTCTACCAATTAGTTAGTATTTAATTAAAGTACTTCATTATTATTTGGTTATGGTGTGATATGTACCAATGTTGAGGCTGTGTGCACTAAGCGTGATCTGGGTAGTCTTTGAATACACGAGAGGTCGAATTTGCACATTCGGGTCCCAACAAGGTTCCACTTTGTTGTCCTATTCAAAAAGATGTCAATTTTCTACAAGTATTTGCCCTCTTTGGAAGGACTTGGAAATTAGCCATAGCATCGATGCCATGCATGTCATAAAGAATGTCGTGGCGTGCTAGGTCTCTTGTTGGACATTGATTACAAGACAAAGGATGGTCTTAAAGCTCGTAAAGACATGGTAGTACTTAAAATCGGAAAGAACTACACCACGAAGAAAGACCAAGTGGAAAGTATTACCTTCCCCGACAAGCTACTCTCGGCGGTGAGGAGAAAAGATCGATGTGCAAGTGCTTACATGGGGTCGAGTCCGTCTGGTTATTCATCGAACATCAAAAACCTAGTATCGATGAAATATTTAAAGATAAGTGGTATGAAGTCTCACGATTTGCGTCATGATAACCTAAATGCTCCCAATTGCAATCGGGGTATCAACTCAACATTTGTAAAGGTAGCCATCCTGCAGGCATGTCATTTACGCAATCACGATTTCCGCGAAGGTGTCGATGATGAACAAATCGACAATCTGCGAGAACTACATAGTGGAGACTATAAACCAACTTGAGATGTGCTTCCTCCATCCTTTTTCGATATCATGCCGCACCTCTTGGTTCACCTTGTCGAGGAGGTAAAGGTACTAGGACTATATTCTTACCTTTGGATGTTTCCATTTGAGAGGTGGATGGGCTTGCTTAGAGCTTACAACGGAATCGTGCTTACCCGGAGGGTTCCATTATTGAGGGCTACAATCTTGAGGAAGTCATTGAGTGTTGCGGGATTACTTCATGCCCACGGAAAGGCCGATTGGTGTGCTGTCCCTCGACATGAGGGGAGGTTGGTAGTAAAGGGACTAAGGGAAAGAAAAGATTCATCGACCATGAGTACAAGAATGTGGACCAAGCACATTTCACCGTCTTACAACAACTAAAGATAGTGGAGCCGTATGTGGAGCAACACGGAAGAGCTTGAAAGAGAAAATCCGGGGCCAAGTTGATTGGATCTGAAGAGAATAAGCGCATGTTTACCACATGGTTCAAGAACCAAAACATACCAGATGGTGAGGGCGAAGAAAGCGAAACATTGAAAATGTTGGCTCATGGCCCATCAAGTCAGTAACATCATGGCTAGCGTATGACATCAATGGGTACCACGTTTTATACCATTCAAAAGGACAAGAAGGCGATGGCCCAAAAGCGGTGGCGTTCGGGTAGAAGCCATAGATGCGACGAGGAGAAGAACACCTACTATGGAATCATTGAAGAAATTTGGGAACTTCGACTATGGAAGAGATATGCGAGATCCCGTATTTATTTGCAATCGGGTCAAACATCCTAATGGTGTGGAGGTGGACAACTATGGGTTCTGGCTGTCGACCTCAACAATCTTGGACACAAAAGCCCGACCCTGGATACTAGCCACGAAGTCTACAAAGTTTTCTACATAGTGACCCGATAATAAGAAAAGGAACATAGTTGTTCCCGGAAAACAAAGGATCGTTGGAGTTGACAATGTGCACGGCGAGGCGAGAATACAATCGAGTTCGATGACCTACCACCTTTCGGAGATCCGGAGAGGATCAAACTTGTAGAAAAACCCTCGATATTTCAATGATGCCATATATGCGTGATGATTCGTCGGAAAAAGTTGTTAAAGGCAAATAGGGACACGTTGTGTAAAAACTTAATATGTAATAGAACTTATATTTTTATTGGATTTGAGTAAAAGCTGTTGCGTGAAAGTGCGAGGATGGTACGGTAGGTAATTCGCTATTAGGCGGATCATCACAGTAAATTGAAGCCAACAAAGGCGAAGGAAGCCAAGCACTATTCATCGGACAATAATCCGATGCAGTTGTTTCTCGACTTAACGGAACGTCCGGTATGTGAATCTTAGCCGAGGCCTCCGTCGTCCGCATTCGAGGCGTCTTTATCTTTTCTATACGGATCGTCCGGTCTTCGTATTGTCGCCCTCATTTATTATCGTGACTCGCTAGGTGCTGCACACCGCTAGACAAGATGATCCGATTCTTTTTTCCTCGGCGGTAGGACCATCCGCCACCGAAGTCGAGCGAGGCATCGATCCGGTCGGTGATGTTTCGATAACGGATCATCCGTATGATGATCTTAACCTTATCAAAACCGCCGTACATTGAGAGGACCGCTGTGGACCTGTATATCGACCGCACCTAACTACTCCTCTCTCCACACTGTCTTGCGCGCAGCCCATTTCCGTGCCTTGCGACGTCGTACTCCAATCCTCCACCCGCCTCGGTGCCGCCACACGCCAGTTCGCGCCACCCGTTTTGTCGCCGCCGACAAATCCGAGCCCGCGGCTGGCGAACGACTCTCCTTCACTTTGTAAGCGGTGAGATCCACATCCCTCTGGTTTGTTTGGACTCCATTCAAATGCATATGAATACAATGCAAGTTCTTGACATTCAACCGTGCAACTTGCAGATGGCAGGAAAAAGGAAGGAAAAAGAAGTTGTTGTGCGAGTGAGAAGGCTAAGAAGTCCAAGTTCTGAATGCGGCGAGCGAGCCGAGATGGCTGCAGATCTAACTTGGCTCGAGCATGCGGCGTGGCCGCCAATTGCAATTAGAGACACACAGAGTCAGCGGCAGAGGGGTCGAGAGGGGGGGGCACTCAATTCCACGAGAGGGTGGTGCGGCACCTCCTCGTCGTTCTAGCAGCGTGTGCACTTTCGTGGTGGTTCGACATCTTCCAGTGCGTGCTCGTCCCAACATAGTTCCGCATCGAGGAGGCTGGCGATGAAAAGGAAGAGGGCGAGGAGTACCATGTGCCACATCGACCTGAGATAAGACTTAGAGACCTTGAACCTCTCATCCGGAGGGTAAAGACCCTTCGTTTCTCGATATCAATGTCTAGTTTCCGCAAGCGAGAGAATTTGGAGTTAATAGGAGGTTACGGGCGGTTCTTCAATGAGCTTTTTATTACGTCTGAGAGCTCGAGATCGATTGAGCATGCAGGGGCGCTCAACTTTGCCTCTTCTGCAGAAGGGCAGCGGGTGGGGTGGGCGTTCGAGAGACACTTGACCATTTGAAGGTCTTACGGTCATTGATGAGTTCGACACGGTAGTGGAAAAGTGGGTCGAGACTTCTCGCTATAGTTTGGATCGACCTAGAAACGCAGATACATTCAATTCATGCCTGACGGAGAACCCCGGAGGGTGTCTGAGTGCACTTTGCTTGAGTTGTTTGGTTTTGAGGAGGAGCCCGAACTTTGCATCGGTGGTGTCTGCAGACAAAGACTGCTTGCCTCGTCGTGCTAAGGCGGAGGGTGTTTCCCGACAGATGACCAGATTCACTTTACATTCAAAGGCCGTTCCCGTTGGATCCCTTCGCCATCGGCACCGTCTCCTCTCGAGGCAAAGGCGGTCCACATGGCTTTGAGAAGTCCTTGTTGCGAGGATTGGGAATGCCGAGGCGATCACTAGTTTGCGGCGATGGCTACTTTATTCGATCCGATCTCACGAGCCGTTCGACATTCTCGACTTTATCATCTGTGAGATTGAAGATGCTATTGCGGATGCTATGAGTTTGGCGGACAACAACCATTTGCGCATATAATTTCTTACATATCGCGATACCTTCGCTCGAGCACAAGCATCGTGAGGAGTACACGGAAGGGCGAGTTCGTCTTCGTCGATACATGCCTCCATCTCTTGGCGACAGACGCAGAGGACAACGTTCCATGAGGAGGGCTTAGGAGCCGATACGAGGCGAGAGAGACCGCTCAAGGGAGGACCGGGCACTAGCGAGGCCGAGGAGTCTTTGGGTTGGCGCGGATCATTGATATTGGCGGGATGACGGCGGCGATGAGGAGGAAGACCCTAAGTACTTTCGGCGATCTGAGCCCACGACCACGAGGCGGTGGATCGGGCTCAGTGCACGAGGACCGAGACGACTTCGGCTGCACGTCGGCAGCTCCTGACGTGACACCGGTGACTCCGTCTTCTATTTCTCAGCCCACCGAGCTTACTCACGTACTTGCTTCGATTGTTGAGTTGCGAAGTCTCGAGCGGCTTCAATTGCCCAACGGAGACCTGAGACCCAATTACTAGAGGAGATGAGGTTGCATCGTGACGACCCGAGCGACTTTGGTACGGTCGAGCGCAAATGGCTCGGATGTTTACTTTCTTCTCGGTTTGCTTTGGTCGGTTGTACAATGCAGTTGGTCTTACCTGACCTCATTTGCCGGCTCGATTCCACCTCCCTCTCTGGCATTGCTGCCCCACTTGCTTACATTGGGGGCTTCTGCCCTCCCCGTGTCCACGTTCCCACCAGCTCCTACGGTCTTGACAGTATGTTCTCCAGACCAGCCGATGATAAGGCATCCGCTCCGTTGTCCACTACTCCACCTACTTTAGCGGATGCACCCACATCGACCATGCCTGCCCGTGCTCGGCCGAGACCGAACATACGTCCGTGCATCTTGACATGGTAGCGAGATGGTGCTTTCGAGTGTAGTATCGTTGAGTTCCACACCTATCGAAGCGGTCCGACTCCTCAAGTTGGCGGCGATCCGATCATTGCCTCCGAGTGTGCTCTGTGAGTTCACCTCAGCCCTGAGGCCCCCGATGAGGATAACATCTGCGCCAACATATGCGGAACATCGGTCTCGGACTCAACACACATTCTTGTGATTGCTCAAATCCTGAGAGAATATTCTTGTCTGGTGTTGTGGATCGACCTCCGAACACAGCGGTCGGCATGAGCAGCCCATCAGACCCCTTGCCGGCGACCAGCGATTGCTCAAACCCCTTCACCAACAGTTCACAGGCCCCTCATGAGGAGACTAAAGCTACAAAGTCCCGGGAGGAGAACCTCGGCGAGCTGGACGCCGACGGTGTTGGCCTTGGTGATAGGGAAGACTCGGCTCGCTCCGATCTTTTGGTACTAGTCCAAGCACAGACGAGTAGTTCTTTGTATCGCCACTTGTCTTTTCGGTTGTTATGCACTCAAACTTGCTTGATATGTTGTATTTCGATTTATTTGTGTTAGCCTAGATTGGAGCGATGCATTTCATGACAATTTTATTTAACTTTGTACTCTTTCATGACAATCATGCAAAGCTTTTTGCGGTAGGATGGTCCGTATACATATATTTACACATCTGGGATCATCCTAATTTGTAGTTCCGTTGTAGCCCACGGCGAAAGTTGTACGCATAGGGGATGATCCGGTGCGTTATCCTAACCTTGGCCGGATCATCCGGTATGTGTAATCGGCTCCCGTGCTTGAGGAGAGCACCTAGCAAGACAACAGGTGTAGAGCTTTGGTCTCCCGGCCAATCACTTTCTGCTGCAATTGCTACGATCACAGAGAATAAGGCTGCTATTTATCGATTACACCGAAAGGAACAACTACGAGTGGCGCAACATTCAGATAACTCGTCCTTACATGAAGATCCGACAAGAGCTAACACCACTAAAATCAACTTAGCACTACGTGGCCATACGTTCTCGGGCTGGGAATGCCCAAAGATCGGAGCCAGAGCTGGATCAGCCTCGCGCTCTGCAACAGAGTCACCGGCAGGCTCGTGGAGGTCTTGATATTGAAATGGTCTACTCTCGTCACCATCGGACCGATGGGCTAGCGGTGATGTCGTAGGAGCAGGCTATGGGTCATGGGCTTGGGGGTCTCCGGGAGTTGTCTCCGCCGCACTAACAGGGCCCACCCTCGGCTCCTCCTCCTCGGCAATGTCTGCCTCATCGTCCTCATCCTCCTCCGGCCCAATGTCGGCTCAGACGGAGTCCGCCCGGAAGTGGGCGCGACTCCGGTTGCCGTCGCCGTCGGCCCGATCGTCGGCATCCATGAACTGGGTCCCCCAGTATCGGGCAGAGGAGGAGGAGGAGGAGCCGCAGCGGGTGGAGGAGGCCATCAGCGGCAGCGGCAGCAGCGGGACGGCAGCTGCGACCTCGAGGAGAGGCCGGCTGAGGGGGAGGAGGAGGAGGAGGAGGAGGAGGAGCGGAAATGGGCGGCGGGGAGCGATGACGACGGCGTTAGCGAGGAGGACGCCGACGACTACATCCCCGTCATGTACCGCTTGGACACCTCCTCCTCCTCCGGCTCCTCCTCCGGCAACGTCAAGCTCTCGTCGGACGAAGACGATGACGACGACGATGATTTCTGGATGTAGATAGAGTAGCTTATCTAGGTATCTAGTTGGCGCATAATTATGATGTACTACTGGCGCCCCTTTTGGATGTACATTTTGTGTGTTACATAACTTAATGTATCTGTTTTGGAAATGTTAATAGAATTGAAATTTCAGAAAATGACACTCGAATTCTCCCCTCAATTCGCGGTCTCCCCAAAGCTATTTGGCGAAGTCAAATTTAACTAGACAGGATCATCCTCTTTGTACTATTGGGAGAGGTTGTATTTCGAAGGCTTTTTTGCCGGAACAATGGTCCGGTGTACACTTGAGCCAATGAAATATGGGACCGTATGAGTCAATGTAATGTAGGTCGATGGCAATTTTATGGCGACATGTTTAAAGTGCCAAATAACCAAATCTCTCCCCAAACTATGGACGGACCATCCCAGATGTGGAATAAATCCCTTTGATGTCTGCCGCCGCTGTAGAAATCGTTGGAACCGCTTTGTGAAATCTTATGCACCACATGGGAAATTCCTAACCCCTAAAATCTCTAGGCGGAGATCGAGTGCTCCCAGTCCAAAGCAAAGCCAAATTTCCCGTCGGCGCCTCCACGCCGCCGCCCTCGGTGACATCCCCTCGGGCTCGCGTCTGCGATAACTGTTCGGCCGCTCGGTGACCTCTCCATGACTCGCGCCTCCGACTACCGTCCGCCGCCGTCGCCCCCCGTCCCACATCGCCTCGCTCGGTGACCTCTCCATGGCCTCGCTCCTCAAGCGAACTTTTCGGGCCGTCAACTGCAAAGCCTCACCCTCTCGTCGTAGCGCGACGCCTCACCGCCGCCGCCCATGGTAATCCGACTTACTTTACGATTCAAGAATCAAGAAAACAACAAGGAACAAGACGAAAAACATAGCATAAGAGAAAAAGCTGGAATATAGATTGATAAGCGATAATATGAACTTGCGACTCAAGTCTTTCTCTTCACTTGTGAGCCTTTGGATCTTCATACCGTTCGATTCTTGAAATAAAACCATCACCGCCTTGATTCGATTCAACTCTCCCAATTCCTAGCATGTGCATAAGCTTCCACCAATGTTCTAGGATTAAGGGACTTGATGGGTACCGATATAATTCTTCAAGCCGATATGAAGTGGTCCAAGTAACACTCCTCTGTAAGCTCATGTGGCGTAATTGAGGCCAAGAAAGGGTACTAGTATCAATTCTATTCTTGCTAATCCTTTGATGCCTTTCTGCTTTGGTAAAATAAACCTCGGCAATAGCTACTTTACTCTCTTCAGGTCCTTCCTAATTCAAAGCATTTTTCCGCTTTTTGATCCATGCATCGGGATGATTTCCATCGAATTTTGGAAACTCCACTTTAGGACCTTTGCTAAAGTTCTGCCAGTAATGAGCCTGTCATCTCCGGCAGACCATCATTCCTTCCATTGCTCTAGGCCATTGATAACCCCAGCTTATAATCAAGACCTTGCTGTTATACAAATATATATTCTGAACCGAAAGGGTTGATCTGAGGCCTATAAGCTGGTACATAAGGAGGAGTGGAAGTACTAAAGCGAGGTGCAAATGCTCCGATAGCTAATGTGGGTGGATACACACTAACACCGTAAGTTCTACTTCTTTGTTTTACGTATTTTGTAATGGCATTTGTCTCATCATAGGGAAAGTAGTAGCAGGTTTAAATGCTAAAAGGAATCTGAGGTAGTTCTTGAGTAAAATGGTTAGAGGCATAAGATTGTCCACTACAGGGTCTCAAACATATTCCTTCTTTGAACGGCCCTTCTCATATTAGCTTTGTGCTAGTTGCTCTCTTCCTCCTTCCGATTTCCTTCATTACTCGGAACTTTCCCATAACCAGATTTATCAACTATGGTCTTAAGCATCTCCATGATTTGATCTATTTTCGCAGAGTTACCTTGCATCTACTTCTGAAGTTGATCCAATATCAGCTAAGGTAATTACTACTTCCAATATCAGCCTTCAGATTGAACAGGAAACTTCATATGCACTTGTGAGCTTTTGGATCTTCATTGCAATCTGTTTTGTAGTAAGATGGGCGAAAAAGAATTGCCCGCCAAGAAGGTGCGTAAGAGGAGCCTGCTTGGAGAGCTCGGTGGTAATACACCGCTGCAAGAGGAGGGCGATGCCGGAAGGCAACAAGACTTGGGCGAGAAGGATGATGCAGGCACGCGGCCGGAAAGAACACCGAGCCCATCGTTTTCCTTGGGCAGCGATGGTTCCTCGTCATCGTACAAGAGCCCAAGCCCAGTTCCATGCCCACGACGAGCGGCGGCGTGGGAAATCGACTCGACTCGATCCCAATGAAGAGGTATTAATTAAGAAGAGTGAGCTTGTTTTATTTGTAGCTTGGCGTGGACATAATTGCATTTCCTTATGTTTGCGTATTCCTCGTGTTTATTTCTATGAAGAGGCCGGAAGGCGATCACGCCGACTAGCTGCGATTCAAGAGGTAATTGAAGATACCTCCGGGCATGTTCCCGGATTCTCTGCTGCAACAAGCACGACCTCACATAAACGAAAATGGGGAGCGAAGTAGGAACAAGTTAAGCGGGCACTTGGTATATCACGGAGGTCGGTCCTTTAGGAGAGCCCCTAGCACCTCGTGAGGCACTATCCAAGTTCCGAAATAGCTGCGGCTGTCTTGTCAAGGACAATGTCTCCATCACAATTGATAACTGGACAAAGGTGGCCGACGCGACAAAGGCGCACCTTTGGACCGAGCTGCAGAAAATCATAAGGTTCCCCACAGACTATGAGGCCATCGCTAAGAAGAATGCCTTGGGTGTGATGGGGAAGAGCTTCCGGAACTGGAGGTATGAGCTGAACAAGTACTTTGTGAAGACGGAGCGGACACCATTCTAGAAATATGGAAAAATCACCGCCGGTGAATGGGCGGAGTTTGTCCGTGAAGACCTAAGCGAAGCCGTAGCATTGGCGAGGTGTCAAATTGCCCTCGCGAAGAAGAACAAGTACCCCCATCACCTGGGCACAGGTGGGTATGCCCCTAAGATTGTTGAGTGGAGGAGTAAAGAAGAAGAGGAAGCCCGTGTTGGGATAGAGAACCCATTGACGACCTATAGCGAGCGAGGCAGAAATTGGGTCCTAGCTCGCCAACCCAGCAGCAAGAAGGGTCGCAAAAGCACGGTGGACCTTGCGGTCCTGAAAGTTTCGGCCAAGCTGCAGAAGATCTCGCACGAGCAAGCTGAGGGATCTTTCGTGCCAGACAGGGAGAATGACGACCTAACGATGGCGTTGGGAATAAAGGAACACCCAGGTCGCACTCGTGGCATCGGAAGTCGAGTGGGCTTCAAGCATGGGTTCCCGGAATATCAAGACCAATACAAGTCGCGTCAAAGATATAAGAGGACCATGGCTGATACAATAAGACGGTGACTCAACAAGAGTTTTTAAGGCGTGGGAAGAAGGAGGCGGAAAGGGTGTTACAAGCGGTCGGATGACAACCCGAGCCCGCCCAGATCCGAATAGCGTCGGTCGCGCCCGATCCCAACGCCTCGATATCCTGTGGATGATATCACAGAGGCAACCAAGTGCAAGCTCAGTGCACATCACGGAGCATGGGGGCTTGGTCGTC
Organism: Guadua angustifolia; assembly: GCA_036346375.1. Classification (NCBI taxonomy): domain Eukaryota; kingdom Viridiplantae; phylum Streptophyta; class Magnoliopsida; order Poales; family Poaceae; genus Guadua; species Guadua angustifolia. The sequence goes on along the minus strand of CM070514.1, from coordinate 24,328,650 downwards.
GAGCTTCTTTGAGGCGTGGCATATCCGAACGCTGTGATACACAACCAACCTATCGATTGGTCACGCAAAGGTGCAAGTGGACATCGTGCTTGTTCCGTGCCTTGGCTTGTGGAAGCTACCATTCAGACCCCGATGGCGTAGAGACCATCAAGATGCAGTTGGGTCATTTATTGTATGGCCCAAGGAAGATATTGCATTGATACAAGAGAGGTCGAGACGCCAAGAATGAAGTCATGACGTCCTACCTCTTCCAAAATTGCCTACACCACAAACCGCATCTTCTCTGCCGGCGGTGCCTTCACCAATACAAGATCTTCTCCGCCGTGGCTTCACCACAATACAAGATCTTCTCCGCGCGGCGCCTTCACCACAAATACATCTTCTCCGCAATAGCGCGCATCTTCTCCGCCGGCGGCGCCTTCACCATAGCGCGCATCTTCTCCATCGCCGGCGCCTTGTGCACTGCATGCACCACCTCCGTTGCCCCAACCGTCTGTAGCGCCTCATCTTGGCGATGTTGTTGGTTGCAAAGAAAAATAAAAAGTAGATTGCAATCAGCGGTACCACCAAGTCAAAGAGGAGTGCCAACTCCACTCGGTCTGAACCATGCCTTCACTAGAGACTTATGAGCATGGCAATCCATTTCTCCCCATGGAGCAGATCAACGAAGGACCATGGGAGTTGAAGAGACTCCATGACTGGTACTTGAGGGCATCTCGTCTTGGGGTGAAGGGCATTCAAGCCGCCGTCCCTCCAGATGTCTACAAACACAAGGATACTTGCTACGTCTGGATCGATTTTGGTGACTTGCAACAGATGTTCCGTTTTGGAAAACTCGACATCAACTTGATCAGCGTGTGGTGCCTGTAAGTTGGCCATTGACCTACCCCTACATTGTTATATCGGCTCTTGCAGTTGAGTGCCAAGTTGAGTTCCTCTTTATAGTAATGGCTTGTTAGATCATTCAAAAATTGGCCAGAATCCATATAATTTTCACTAAATCGTAAGTTGGCCGATTTTAGTGGTTTTTTCCTTTTAAATAAAGTTAACTTCTGCCAAATCTGTCTAACAAGATGCATTTTGCCAAAATATGATATTTGCCAAAATGTCATGTTTCCCAGCATTCAGCATATAAATTGGCGCATTGACCATTGACTTAATTCTGTGTAGAATGCAATATAACGATGTTAAAAAGATGGGAAAATGTGTCGGGTTCCTTGACCCCGCACGGATTAGCCAGCCGAGCTTAAGAGTTGTACTCAATGAAAAGGAGTTGAAGGATAAGGGGATGACGGAAACAGAGATAGAAGAAAAGCGACAGTCCCTAACCCAAGATCGCCAAGTACATGTGGGGATATACATAGCAAAAGCAATGCTCCAGATGCAAGACAAGGACGTCATAATGGCTCCCTACAATTTTAAGTAATCTTCTCATTCGTCAATCGTTGCTAAAAGTTCAGTTTGCACCATAATCACTCGTCAAACTTACATAAGTTTTCGTTGCAGCGATCACTTCATTTGTTTCATCTTTGTGCAAGCGGAAGCGGATATATGGTCCTTGACTCATCGAGAACCCCACCGAATCTTACAATGAATTCACCCACATCTTAAATCGTAAGAAATATATATACACAAACATACATAAGTAATTTATTTTATGATATGATAGTTACTTGTTGTTGTTGACATTCGAGTAGGGGTTTCAAGCATTACGCGAAAAAAGGGGGGAAACATGATCTTGCGAAGGGGTCAAATAAGATGCTTTGTTATATCCACCCATGGGTAAGAAGACGCTTGTAATGCTTCAACATAATTGCACTACTAAGGAAGGGTATTACCAACTGAACTAATTCCATACATTATTATTTGATTTGAAGTGCTACAAGCAACCTCCAGGCAGTGTTCTTTGTGGATACTACGTCTGCGAGTTCCTTAGGATCAACAGGAGGTACAGAAGCAACCCCCAGGACGTAAGCCTATACAAATTGGCGATTCAAGATTATTTATTATGCGGTTCTCGATTTCACTATTGTTTAACCTCTTTATTGCCTACTTTATTATCGCGGTGAAGATTGCAAAGACCACTTTGGCACTCATCGATGATGACCTTTGCAATGTGCAAAAGGACATGTGCCAATTCATTCGTCGTGAAGTCATCCATGAGAGAGGTAGTTTCTTTTACCGTGAAGGTGAAGTGGCGAAGCATGCTACACTTTGTAATTGGGAGATGAGGATAGATGGACCGTGAACACTGATGTATATATATATTTTTTGAAAGACACCAAGGCTGTAATTTATATTAGATAGAGAATATCAGAGGAGTACATGTAGGATACTGCACCTGGAGAGTTTTACAAGGAGAATATCAGAGGAGTATATATATATAACCTTGTATATATATACATAATGCAATTATGATTTATATGTGCTTTGTATATATAATCCTTGTCATTGTTATGTATGGATTTGTCTTTGAAACGGTGATGTGATTGATAGAATTATGTATTTATGCAGGTGGACGGCTTAAGCTGCGCTGTGAAAATCTTATTTATCTTGAGCGGTGCTTAAGCCACCCGACCCGATGCGCATTTGTTGAAGTGATGCAGAAAAACCGCCTGTACAAATAAGCATTTGTCTTGGCGGGTTCTTAAGCCATCCGCCTATACAAATGCATTCTGTCTGGCGGATGGCTTAGAACCGCTTTGCACAAATGCTTATTTGTACAGGCGGTTTCTTAAGCAGACCGTCTGTATAAATGCGTTTTACAGGCGGCACCTAAAAACGTCTGTGCAAATATACCGATTTGCACAGACCTTCAGTTACAGGCGGATGCAAAAACGCCTGTGAAGATGCGTTACCAGCCGCCTGTACAAATGATTTCTGTAGTAGTGTATACTCTTCAATTTGTGTTCATGGCCTTGTCAACCCTAACTAATCAATGATCTTGCCGACCCCGGAGAACATAACACTCCTAGAATGGTGCAAGATGATGGCTTGATTGATGTTTCAAGAGGATCTGTTGCAAATTTTAGTGCTACAGTCTATACTACGTACTGATCCAATCTCTCTCAAACACAAAAGGTTTGTGTCATCGCGTTAATAGAAGGCAACCGATACAAAATCTCTAGCCTTTTAAGGCCGGATTACACAACCGGTTTGGAGGACTAACTACACGCGCAAGATGAAACATAAGATATTTGTAACCATGTTGTTGGACTTTATTTCTATATGTATTGTTGGACTCTATCTCTATATGTGTGGACCAATCCGAACTCATCTTTTGTTGTTTTCTTTATATATTAGCCATTCCGTTTGTAGAAGAGATCAATTTAATAAAAATAAGAGAACATAATTTCCTCTCTACAGGACTAAAAGAAGATATATAAGCGGTGATCAGATCTGCTGTTGCCGCCTGGAATCAGGTGCCACCCGACGGACGAGGAGCTGGTGACGCTCTATCTCTTCCGTCGCTGCGGTCTACCTATCGCCATGCCCATCTCCGCATTCTACCCCGCCGACCACGTCCACCGCGCCTGATACTGTGGGGGTCACGTGGGCATGAGACTAGCGTATGGAAACTGGAAAGTGCCGGCCTCCGTTCATCACGATCGTGATTCGTGAACATGGATGCCGGACTTCTCCATTGAATCAATGCTCGTCAGGAATACTACCGAAGGAATCAATTTAAGCCTGACACTGGACATCAACATCAATTCAAGCACGGTCCACGAGAGATCAATCGAGGAAGCTATATGCTGTTAGCTACTTCATTGGAGTTGCTGCTATGGCTGCCACGCTATCACATTGAGGTGGATGGAGCATGGATAGAGAAGATAGAGAGGACGAGAAGATCACAGAAGACTCTGCCGTCGTCACGCAGTTGTTAACATATGCATCTGGGAACGGACACGAAGCTAACATATGCATCTGGGAACGGACACGAAGCTCCGTCAAACCGATGATCGTATGTCTGTATCAATTAACAATGCATCGAAATTAATCGACAATACGCAAATAAATCGGCCACGAGCTCTACATAAGTTCAACCTACGTCAGTGGATCGTATGAAACTACATAATTTTTGATCCTAAAGATTATCGTATCATGATTATAGATCGATTGCTTAATCGTCAATTATTGTGAACTACTATTTTTAAGCTTCTAGTCATAACCTAAAAAAAACAACAGAGAAGAAGGGAAAATTAGCGCCCTGTCGGCACCACACCCTTCTGGCCGCTTCCTAGCTTCAGGCCCCGCGCTAGCGTTTCCCAGCCATCGGCCACCTCTCAGCACCGAGCTTGCGCCCGTAGCGCCTCACGGCTGCGCCCCTGTCGGGCGCCTCACCCGTCAGCCAGCGTGCCCCACCGCGACAACCTTCCACGCATTGGCGCAGGCTTCCGCCGGCCAACCTCCGAGCAGCACTCCCACGTCAGCCTGAAGCCGCGCACCCTGCACATCGCCGCTTGCCCGCAACCGTGCCGGCACCCACGCTCTGTCGGCGCTGTGTTGTTGCTTTGCCGTGCACTGCTCCCGCAGAGCCGTGCCATGCACGCGCCCACACTCCGCGCCACACTGTTGGGCTACAGCCATACTAGCACCTTACTGTCGGCCGCATCTCGGGCCGACAACCGTGTCACCGAGTCCGGCTTGCTTCCCTACGCCGACTGCGCAACCGCCTGCGTCGGTCTGAAACCGACCATGCCCAGACGCCGCCACTCGGCCACGCCGAGTGTCATGAATGGGCTGTCATTGAGGTCTTGGCGTGAGTTGGCGTGAGTCTGTGTCTGGTGGGCTGGACCCAACTGTAAGGGTCTTGAGTGAAGAGTATATAATGGGCGAGTGGAGTTTGAGTTGTTTGTCTTGGTCTTGAAGAAATTCCAGAACCCTTCTTCCCCAATTCTTCTGCTTCTCCTCAACTTTTCTGTGAACCTTGCAAGTTCATAACAATTTGGTATCAGAGCCGGTGCTGATCATTCCGGCCGGGTTGTAATTCCAGACGTGGGTTGGAAGGTCTCGAGTATCAGTAATTGATCTTGAGAAACTCCGCGAAAACTCAGGTTACCACGTCTGGTAAACACGGAGGTTTGATCGGAAGTAGCGATCTGGCGCCCAAGAAGAAGCAGACACAGTTTGAGGGGAAGGTCACCACCGCCATGGCAACTTTGGAGACTCAACTGGAAGGAGTGAATTCGCTGTTGAAACAGATTTTGGATGACATGCATGGCATGAAATCCGAGATCAGCGAGGTCCGATCGTCGGTGGAAAGTGTGATGGGGCGGGTGGTGAATCTGGAGTCTCGATCAGAGTTTCCAACACCACCACGGATTGCTCAAGCAGCAGAGGAGAACATACAAATCAACAGCCATGAACGGGGGCAAGCGAGAGGGATTCTGGGGTCTCCGCCGATCAGGGGTACGTATGATCCTCCGCATGCCCATCAGGTGTTTGAGGTTTTGGCTGGGGAAGGACGGGTGCAGCAGCAAGGCTTGGGTTCTCTCCCTCGCCAATCTCTTCCCAAGTTGGAGTTCCCGAAATTTGATGGAGAGAACCCCCGTTTGTGGAAGGAGCGTTGTGAGACGTATTTTGAAGTTTTTGGTATTCCTCCGGGCTTGCGTACCAGGATAGCAGCGCTATACTTTACTGGCAATGCAGCTCTTTGGCTGCAGAACGCTGAATCAAAAGGTCGCATTGAGAATTGGGATGATCTGTGTGTTGCAGTGGAAAGACGCTTTGAGCGTAATCTGTATAAACGGCAGATGAGTCACATAATCAACCTCAGACAAACTGCTTCAGTCAAAGAGTATGTCGAAAAGTTTGAAGAGTTGCAGCATCACATTTTGCTATACAATCCAACTCAGGATAATGTATTTTTTGTTACACAATTTCTGGGAGGGTTAAAGGAGGAGATTAGAGTTGCAATTGTGTTGCATAACCCGGAGGATGTTGATACGGCAGTCTCCCTGGCCATGTTACAGGAGGAGGAACTGGAGTATTGTCGCCGGAAACAAGGAGTAAAGGGAGACCATCGGGAGTTTATGAAGCATAACACTAAACCCATGGAGAGATCAAGGTTTCCTGGAAGGCCAGAAGACAACAAGAAAACCGATGATGTGAAGAAACAAAACAGTGGACAGTGGAATGACAAATTGGAAGCTCTGAGAACCTACAGAAAAACGAATGGACTATGTTTTATATGTGGAGAAAAGTGGAGCAAGGCTCATAAATGTCCTGAAAAGATTCCTGTACACATCATTGAGGAGCTGTTGGAAGTGTTGCAAATTCAGGCCGACACAGGGTCAGAGAAGGGCGACATGGAAGAGCTGCAAGAAGAGGAATTGATGGTGGTCTCTCACACACCTGGCCATGGGAAGAATGGACGCAGAACCTTACGCCTACAAGGTCTGATTGGAAAACAAGAGGTATTGATACTAGTGGACTCTGGAAGTACTTATTCGTTTATTAGTGATCGAATGGCTCAAAAACTACAGTGTTCCACCATCTCAATTGATGCTACTCGCCTAGTGGTAGCAGATGGTCGCCCTCTGACTTGTGACAAAATGGTGACTGGTTTAGAGTGGTGGATCCAGGGACACTCATTCCGGTATGACATTAGAGTTCTATCTCTGGGGTGCTACGATATGATCTTGGGAGCAGATTGGTTGGAAGATCATTCACCCATGTGGGTGCACTGGAGGAAAAAATGGCTGAAGTTTACTCACCAAGGCAGGAGGGTGTCTTTACAAGGTGTCCAAGATGTTACACAAGTCTGTCGACAGGTCCAGGCCAACAAGTTAAAAGGATTGCTAAAAAGGGGGGCGCTGACTCATATGGTGCAAGTACATCCTACCAATTCCATGACCGTTGCACATGTGCTGGAAGAGGGAAATATGGCAATTAAAGAAGAAGAGGTTCCCTCCTCCATCCAGGAGGTGGTGAACCAGTTTTCACATTTATTTGAAGAACTTAAGGAATTGCCGCCACGACGCAGTTTCGATCATCACATTCCGTTGATTGGAGGAGCCCAGCCAGTGAACATTCGCCCTTACCGCTATTCGCCACAACACAAGGATGAGATTGAGAAGCAAGTTGGAGAGATGCTTCGTTCTGGTGTCATTCAAAGAAGCTCTAGCCCATTTGCATCGCCGGTGCTGTTGGTTAAGAAGAAGGATGGATCGTGGCGCTTCTGTGTGGACTACCGCCAGCTAAATTCCATCACGGTGAAAAACAAGCACCCACTGCCAATCATAGATGAGATCATGGATGAATTGGCCGGTGCCAGGTGGTTTTCCAAACTGGATTTGCATTCCGGTTACCACCAAATTCGGATGGCAAAGGGCGATGAATACAAAACGGCTTTTCGAACTCACCAAGGTCTGTATGAGTTTTCAGTAATGCCGTTTGGACTAACGAATGCACCGGCTACCTTTCAAGGCGTCATGAATCAAATTTTTGAGCAGCAGCTGCGTAAAACTATGTTGGTGTTTGTGGATGACATTCTGGTGTATAGCAAGTCATTGGAGGACCACCACGATCACTTGCTGGAGGTATTCGGTATTCTGCACCAACATGAGTTGTGGCTTAAAAGATCCAAGTGCTCGTTTGCTCAGCAGACATTAGAGTATCTCGGACATGTAATTACTGCTGCTGGGGTAGCTACAGATCCAACCAAGGTCAGGGCGGTGTTGGAGTGGCCTGAACCGCAGACGTTAAAGGAGGTACGGGGATTTTTAGGGCTCACCGGATATTATCGGAAGTTTATCAGGCACTACAGCATCATAAGCAAGCCCCTGACGGAACTGCTCAAGAAAGGAACTCACTTCCAATGGACGGCTACAACTGAAGCAGCATTTCGCACCCTTCAACAGGCTTTGGTTCAGGCCCCTGTGTTGGCTATGCCTGACTTTGGCAAACAATTTGTGTTGGAAACAGACGCAAGCAATGTGGGAATTGGCGCTGTCTTGATGCAGGCCGAGCACCCCATAGCATACCTCAGTAAATCTCTCAGTCCCGAAATCAGGCATTGTCGGCTTACAAAAAGGAATGTCTGGCTATACTGTTAGCAGTGGGAAAATGGCGCCCTTACCTTCAGCATCGGGAGTTTGTTATTCGCACAGACCAGCGTTCCTTGGTGCATTTGAATGATCAACGTTTAACTACTGGCATTCAACAGAAGGCCTTTCTGAAGTTACTCGGTTTACACTTCCAGATTCAGTATAAAAAGGGCGCCCAGAATGCAGCAGCGGATGCTTTATCTCGCTGTCACAATTTGAAAGATGTTTCGGCTATAACTGTCAGTACTCCGGTCTGGTTACAAAACCTGGTAGCAGGATATTCAGAAGACGAGGAAACCAAGCAACTACTGATAGAGCTCTCAGTTACTAAGTCTAACTCAAAAGGCTTTACTCTGTTGGATGGTCTCATTCGTTACCAGGGTCGCATTTGGGTGGGCAATAACACCTTGGCTCAGAATCATATTCTGCAAGCACTGCATGATAGTAGTATTGGTGGGCACTCCGGAATTCAGGCCACTTATCAAAAGGTGAAGGCACTATTTGCGTGGCCGAAAATGAAGATGACAGTGCAACGGTATGTGCAAGAGTGTGAAGTGTGTCAGAGGGCAAAAACAGAGCACTGCCGACTACCTGGGCTACTCCAGCCATTGCCGGTGCCGTCTCAATCCTGGCAAGTGATCAGTATGGACTTCATAGAAGGCCTCCCTTCCTCGCGCAAGTTTACCACTATTCTGGTTGTCATCGATAAGTTTTCAAAGTATGCACATTTCCTGCCATTAACACATCCCTACACTGCATTACAAGTGGCGCAAGTATTCTTTGACAATGTCTACAAATTACATGGTTTACCTCAAGCCATAATTTCATATGCGACCGGATTTTCACTAGCACAGTATGGCAGGAGCTATTCCGGTTGTCGGACACAAAGTTGAATATGAGTTCATCCTACCACCCACAGACCGACGGGCAAACAGAACGATTGAACCAGTGCCTGGAAACTTATTTGCGGTGCTTTGTTCATGCAACACCGAAAAAATGGTCAGAGTGGCTTGCATTAGCGGAATACTGGTATAATACCACATATCATTCTGTTCTGGGCAAGACACCATTCGAGGTGCTTTATGGATTTCCGCCTAGACATTTTGGCATTTCCAATACTTCTGCTTGCTCGGTGTCTGATGTTCAAGATTGGTTGTTGCACCGATCAGAGGTGACAAAACTCCTTCAGCAACACTTGGAGAGAGCACAGATGCGCATGAAGCTGCAAGCAGACCAGCACCGCTCAGAGAGGGAATTTCAAGTTGGTGACTCTGTTTATCTCAAACTTCAACCTTATGTGCAAACTTCGCTGGCAACCAGGCGCAATCAAAAGCTTTCCTTCAGATTCTATGGGCCATATAAGATACTGGCGAAGGTTGGGTCAGTGGCGTACAGGCTTGATCTACCTGAAGGCTGTCAAATTCACCCGGTGGTACATGTGTCTCAGTTGAAACAACATATTCCGCCCTCAACTGTGGTGAGCCCTGATTTGTCTGTACTTGATCTGGAGTTGCTTGTAGAACCGGTTCCAGTGGCCATCCTGGATCGGCGCTTAATCAAGATTGGCGATACTGCTACACCGACTGTGCTGGTGCAATGGGCGGGAACATCGCCTCCGTTCACTACCTGGGAGAAGTTTTCAGCTATTTCTCGTCATTTTCCATCAGTTCCGGCTTGAGGGCAAGCCTCGGTCTCAAGGGGGGAAGAATGTCATGAATGGGCTGTCATTGAGGTCTTGGCGTGAGTTGGCGTGAGTCTGTGTCTGGTGGGCTGGACCCATCTGTAAGGGTCTTGAGTGAAGAGTATATAACGGGCGAGTGGAGTCTGAGTTGTTTGTCTTGGTCTTGAAGAAATTCCAGAACCCTTCTTCCCCAATTCTTCTGCTTCTCCTCAACTTTTCTGTGAACCTCGGAAGTTCGTAACACCGAGTGACCACCCGCACACACCTGCTCGGTGGCGCCTGCAGTGCCCGTGCCCAACACGCGGGCCACGCTGCCACTAACGGCCACGCATATCCGGCCGTGAACTATATGGTGTAGAGGCGGCAACACAGCACTCATAGCTAGGGTAGTGCTATGCTCGATATGCGAATTGAAGGCCTCGTGCTAGCCGTCGGCCGGCTATGATATGCGAAGGCCGCATGGTGATGGGCTAGAAGGCCACCAACACGGTCTGCGGGCCGTGTGGCCTATTTGAAATTCTTAAAAAACATAAAAGGTGGTTAGACAAATTAACCCTTACTCTGCGGATCGCACAAGCGGTTCGAAACCGCTGCGTTTTAGAACCGCTAGGCTCGCAGCGATACCCCGTCGGGTATCTGCCACCAACACTTGGTTCGACACTTCACAAGCGGTCGCCGTCCACAAGCGGTTGGTGTACCAACCGCCAGAAAGCGGTTGGAGTTACTTAAGAAACATAATTATATTCAATATAGAATATGTTTTGAGAGGGTTTTTGATATAGATTTTGATAATTAAAATAAATAGAACTACAAGAGTTTTTGACACAATTAAATAAATATTATTCATGCGTACTCATTCAGATAATTACAGGTTCATTTACGAAAAATACTGAACTTAATAGACTAAAAATGGTCAAGTTGATGAACACATGAAATAATAAGCCACTTTTACAAGTTTCAAAGAATAAAAAGGCGAATCTTGAGCTCAATTCTTGCATCGTCGCTCTTTATATCCTTGGTCGACGTTGATGCATGATCAGTTCACTGTCCTGATTATATTCAATATAGAATATGTTTTCAGAGGGGTTTTTTGACATAGATTTTGACAATTAAAATATATAGAACTACAGGAGTTTTTTTGACACAATAATTAAATATATATTATTCATGCGTAGTCATTAAGATAATTACAGGTTCTTTTACATGATCTGAACTTAATAGCTAGACTAAAAATGAACAAGGATGAACACATGAAATAATAAGTCACTTTTACAAGTTTCAAAGAATAAAAGGGTGAATCTTGAGCTCATTTCTTGCATCGTCGCTCTTTGTGCCCTTGGTCGACGTTGATGTCGTCAGTTCTTGTCCTTATTTGAGGACAAGGTCTCCAACCATTTGCGTGGAACTCGCCTTTGGGGGATACAATCTCGTCGACAATAAAGCCAATGAGTTGTTCTTGGATTGCTTTAACCCGGTGCAGCGGGATCACACCTGGCTCATCGATGTTGGGTTGACAAAGTGGGAAGTAAATAAATCTCTGGACATGTAATTAAAGTGTAATTAAGTACTAAAAAATTGACATGTTCACACTACCTCGGCGTTGGTTGTCGGCACATCGCAGTGGGTAATAGTTTGCATATAGTGGCACACATAATAGCCATATAAGTTGTTTCCTTCCGTCGTCAGTAGAACTGCGATGAAATTTGAGAAGAAAACAATTATTATTGGGATGAAAAACTGTTACGGCATATTAATATTCTTTATCGTACTCGAGTGCTTATTTGTACATCAAATTCGTTCTCGAAATCTCCTTGTTTCTTCTTTCTAACCTTGCGAATGCCCTGTGTGATGCGTTATTATGAGTAGTAATTATCAGAGTTCGAATTAGCAAGGTATTTCAACATATATAATAAGGAATTAAAACTATCGTATATTGCTATATACCTATTTAGGGTGTCAATGATATATTGATATTGGTCCACGGAGTCCTTTTGAGTCTTGAACAACAATCGGCGCTATCAAGCTTGATGACAAGAAGGATCCATGATACCTATTCATATATGTATTGCAACATATATGTAACTAGCTAGTAGTATTATCAATGCCTTGGAAAATATAAGAACGAGAGGTTGTATATATCGTGCATTCGGTTGAAGGGCGTATATATACGGTTTGTAGTCTTTGTCCCAAGAATGCATCGAGAATGTAATCTTCAACATCCTTTCGCCATTTCTCAATCCAAAGACGTGCTAGTTAACAATCTCTCGGGTCGATGAAGCCCACGTTGAAGATGTTCTCTTTTCTACATCTTTGTATCTCCATTCTACATAGAAAGGTATAAGTTTAAGAGTTGCAATTTTATTGTACGAGGAAGCACACAGTAAAGGTATGAGCTTGGCACTTACAGCACCAAAGCAGACTCATGAGAGACACGTTGATGGAGTCGGCATGGTAAATATTGTAGAAGTCATCGAATTCGAGCCATATGCTGTTGTCCCCGCGATAAAAATCATCTTGTTTGAAACGGAGGGGCAACATCGCTCTTCCTTGAGCGGACTATGTCATGTACCATTCGTGAAATTGCCGTATCTTGGTTGGCAGATCCTTTATCTCATTAGGGTCAATCAGCTCCCGACCCAACTTATATTGCCATTTGACCTTTGCCTTTGGGAGATCATCTGTTAATCCAAGAGCTGCGATTCTATGAACTGAGTCCTGCATCCTTCATAAATTTCTCGAGGTTCTCTGATCTTGGTCTCTCTTGTTCTTTCCCGCCGTCGCTGACCACGTTTATTCTTCATGTAGCCTTTAGTATTGTCCGTTCATAGTTGGAAGGCACAGAAAGGCTTTTGCACGGCATGTCGCGAAGTGTTCCGCCGCTTTTGGATCAATTGGTTCCTTCTTTGGCTCTGGCTTCTTTTTTGCGAAGTGTGCAGCCAATTCTGCTTTCCTGACCGCGTCACTCTCCTCCGGCGTCATATCATATGCCCTCTTTGTAGGTTCCTTTGTCTTTGTTGATCGGCTGGAGGAGGCCTTCTTGGGAGCGGGTGGAGGACCCTTTCTGCTATCGAGCTTCTTCCTTGGAGGAGATGGTGGAGGTGTGGTTTTCCTAGGGGGGTTTGTTTTTGTTTGAGATGGTGGTGGCGGAGTAGGGCTTCTTCGTGGAGCGGGTGGTGGAGGAGGCGTGCTCTGTTTTTCCGGCGAGGCATTGCGTGGAGGTGACGTTGGAGGCGTGGGTTGCCGTGGTGGAGATGACACCCCCACACCATCTGGAAATATGATGTACCGTTTGCGCCAGAGGATGATATTGTGGAGGGCCTGTCCAAGCTTGTTCACGTCGTCGCCTCCGGTAATATCGAGGTGAAGTTCTTCAAATCCGCTCAGCACCTCCTCCACCGCGACCTTCGAGTAACCCGGGGGTATTCGTTGCAGTGGAACGTCTGGCCCTGCTCCACCGGATATGCCATGCCGTAAGCCACCTTGATGGAGAGGTTACGCGCATCGACGTGTAGCTCACACTGGCGGCGAACCCTTATGTCATCCACGGGGTAACGGGCTAGCAAGTTCTCCGCTTCAGGGGCCCCGGTGGACGCGCAGCTACTCCACCGCGCGGAGGGGCTGATCCCGGCGTCCGGCTGATTGCTCGGACCTAGTCCCTGAAGCTTGCTGAGGGCAAGTTGTACTTGTTGCGCAATTTGCTCGCCGATGCTAGCCTGGGTTGCTCTGAGCTCTTGTTCCAATTGGTACACTTTATGTGATTCTCTTGTTTTGCTTCTCTGCCGGCTCCTATACGTACCCACATCTTTGGCGAAACCGTACTTCCACGGCGTATGCTTGCCCATACCTCGTGTCCATCCCGGGTGCTCAGGGTTTTGAAGGGCATGTGTTAGCTCGTCATTCTCCCTATCTGGCACGAACGTACCTGCCTGAGACTGCTCGACAGTTTGTACAATCCTTTGACCAGCCTCTTGCACTCCTGGTGCCATCACCAAGCTGCCATCATCTGAAAGGCTCCCCCCGTGACCCATAAACCAATTGCGCAGGCGCGGATCCCACGAAGTGGTAGCCGGTGTGATGTCCTTCACCATTAATTCTTCTTCCCGCTTCTCCCATTTCGGTACAGCCTTGAGGTAACCACCGGTGCCAAGATGGTGATGGTATTTCTTCTTCTGTGAATTGGCCTTGTTCTTTTGACTCATGATGCGGCCTTGATTGACAACTTGTACTCCTCGAATGCTTCGGTGATCCGCCACTTAGGAAATTGGTTGAAGTCGGGTCTTTCTCCTTCGCACATACTTGTGGGTGAGAGCGTCTTCCACGCTGAAACATGGTGGCCATTTTCTTCAAAGTGAATTTCTTGGCCTTATCTTCCTTCCCTTGAAATGTGAAATTTTCCTTAATATCTTTCGAGCATGTCCTTGGTAGCTTGAGGAATGCGGCCCATTTTCTCGCTAATTGGGGCGTGATCCCTCACGTGATAACCGCAAGCGTTGTTGTACGGCCCAACTGCTGAAAGAGGGGCAACCGGCATCCCTTCGTTGTTAACGTCCGTAAACACGTGCTTTGTGGATGGCTTCTTGTTAGGTCCCCGATGGCTGGGTTGGTTGCTCGATGTACGGGGCTTGAAATACACAAACATATGTATAAACGTGTCAGAGTGTATTATATTAATGAATTGCGATTGATTAACATGTCCACAGGGATTATATTGTTCTGGCTATACCTCATCCTCGCCGGAACCAGTGGCTCCAGCGTCAATGGCTTCATCGGTTGCAGCCTGAACGGCCTCACCGGAACCAACATTAGCTTCATCGGCTGCAGCCGCCACGGCCTCACCGGAACCAACATTAGCTTCATCGGCTGCAACCGCCACGGCCTCACCGGAACCAACATTAGCCTCAGCGGCAGCAGCGCTACCCAGCGCGATGAAGTCCATCAAGAACTGTTCTCCCGCATCGAAATTAGGGTCACCACGTCCTGGTTGCTCCATCTATCCTAATTCGGAAAAAATGTTGACATAAACAACCATATCACAGATTACAACACAAACATATTGTAATAAATTCCTTTGCTCTGCACCACAAAACAAATATAATATTCGGAAAAAATGTTGACATTTCACATATACTTACACATTTCACATATACTTATACAATTTGACATTTCACATATACTTACACATTTCACATATACTTATATATACATTTCACACATACTTACATATTTCACATGATACATATATAATTGACATTTCACATATCGTCACCCGTGGCCTTCTTCACCGAGTGTATCGTATGCTCTCTGGCGTTATGCTTTTGAACTTGCAGTCTTGATGAAAAGCCAACTGAACCTTCTCCAACGGCCGGCACGATGTCGCCGATGGGCTCGCCACGGCCGGGCAACAAGAACGCTATGCGTTGCCGACCGCTTGCGAGCCCATCGGCGATATCGAAATCTTGCTTGTTGGAGAAGGTTCTGCCGCATTACCAACACCGCTAGTTCGAAAAGCATGGTAATGTGATAGCATACGATATAATCGCAGCTCGTAGATATGGCAATGATCACATAAAGGCAACATTATGTCATTCATATAATGAATGATGACTAATATGGCAAAATGGAGGTAATTACATTCACATGATACATATACAATTGACAATTCACATATTATTGCTTGTTTCTTTGAATAAAAATAATGAATCACGGTTTCCACATTGCATGTCATCATTTCAAAAATGAAATAAGGTTATTAGCGATCATTTCATGTCAACTAAACACCTTATTTCGTGGCCTTCTTTTGATGACATGCAATGTGCATACGATACCATTATTTTTATTCAGAAACAAGCAATAATATGAATTGTCAATTGTATATGTAATAACACCTAAAACTCGACATAGATCACACACCAAACTTGCGGATAACGCTGGAGACAGAAACATAAACACCAAACAATTGCTTCCAAAAAGCGACCCCAAACACAAAACCTAAACTCACATCGGATATTGAATCACAACATCACCAAAACACTTAGCCATGCATCCACCAAGCTGCTAATATGGTCATTCTTCCCCCCTCCTGCCACTTAATTTCTTCCCAGACGACTCCTCAGGCATTTCGCTCCAGATGACTCCTCGCATTTCATTTAGAACACCTTGCAGGCGATGGGATTAGAGAGGAGGACAAGGCGTCTTGCAGCTATACCTCGGTCCTCCGGGGTGGAATGGTGGGGTGGCGTCGAGCGGTGGCAGAGGAGACGATGGCGAGGTGGCGGAGGAGGCTACGGCGAGGTGGCGTCAGCGAGGTGGGTGAGGAGGCGGCGAGGTCACGCCTGCAGGGGGTCGAGTGGCGCCGGATGGTGGAGTGGCGCCGGGGGTGGAGTGGCGCCGGGATGGTGGTGTGGCGGACGAGGGCGACGGCGTCGACGAGGACGGCGGCGCGGGGGTCTCGACGGAGGGGGCGGCGGTGAGACACAGGAGAGAGCGCGCGGGGACTTAGAAAATTTGTGGTCTGAGAGCGGGGACTTAGAAAAATTGGTGTGTGGACTACTTATACCGGGACCTCTACAAGCGGTTGGTATTACCAACCGCTTGTATATAGAACTTCTACAAGCGGTTGGTAATACCAACCGCTTGTACATAGGACTTCTACAAGCGGTTGGTATTACGAACCGCTTGTAAATGTGCCTAACAAAAAAGAATGGCTAGGGGCGAGCGGGCTCGAACCCTCATGCTCGCCAAGCACTCAAGCACCACGCTAGCCGAGGGGAGGAGATCTTGTCAACCTAAAAGAGCACCATATTGTTTTGAATATTAGCAGGAAGCACTACTACAAGCGGTTGATTACCAACCGCTTGTAGAATCTCTTCCACAAGCGGTTAGTATTACCAACCGCTTGTAGAGGTAATTTCCACAAGCGGTTTTTACTACACAATTTTTGGAATGGTAAAAGTAAAACCCAATAAAGCGAAATGGTATAATGGTAAAAGTAAAAAGGTAAAACATAAAATCATCAAAAATCTAAAAAATTCATAATAAAATATCAGAATTTGTAGAATTCATAACAAAAATCTGAAAAATTCATAATAAAAACTTGAGGATTTGTAGAATTTGTAGAATTCATAACAAAAATCTGAAAAATTCATAATAAAAACTTGAGGATTTGTAGAATTTGTAGAATTCATAACAAAAATCTGAAAAATTCATAATACAAGCACTTTATTTTTTGAAAAATACTTTTGGCACTTTAGCACTAGGCGTATGAAGGCAGAGAGAGTGAGTAGGAGACTAGGCGTATGAAGGCAGAGAGAGTGAGTAGGAGACTAGGCGTAGTACTGCACGATTTACTAGTACAAAAAGAAAGTGAACATCATTGCCACTTTCCTAGTTACATTGCAAGGTCGCAGTGCACACACCTCACCCCAACACTTAAATCTGTAGTTACAAAGTGCACACACCTCACCCCAACACTTTCCTAGTTACATTGCAAGGTCGCAGTGCACACACCTCACCCCCAACACTTAAATCTGCACATCTCAAGTAGTCACATACTTTGTCTTTACAAGTGTTCCTTCATTATGATCGCGACGTATGAAAGGAGCATCCACGTCTGTGTCATTGAGGAGGCTTATATCGACATCCACAACGAAAGGAGGGAGCTCGTCGAACTGACTATACTCTTCCTCGTCTGTGACGTCCTCAACTCCAACAATCCTTCGTTTGCCTTGGAGAACCACGTGTCGCTTTGGCTTACTACTACAATCTTTCTTGTCCTTCTGCTTCTTAGGTTTGCTTGACATGTCCATTACGTAGAAGACCTGTCTCACATCATTCGCGAGGACGAACGGTTCGCGCTTTGTGTCGACTTGCGTGAGGTCCACGATTGTCATACCGTATTTGTCGACCTTCACGCTTGAAGTCGGTTTGACCCATTGGCACTTAAATAGAGGGACCTTCAAAGGTCCATAGTTGAGCTCCCATATCTCTTCTATGAAGCCATAATATGTATCCACCTTGCCTTTGTTGTCTTCGCATCTATCACGGACACCGCTATTCGGTTGGTGCTCTTGTTATCCCGAGCTCGGTGTAGAATGTGTAACCATTTATCTCGTACCCTTGAATGTCACGATTTCACTAGATGGTCCCCGAGCCAAGCGTTGTAACTGTTCATTGTCCGACCCTTTCAAAAGGATGTAGTTTTGTAACCAAGCGGCCGAAAGAATCCATGTGCTTCAGGGTTATCCAATCCTCAAACCTCCCCGGGAAATCGCGGCGTAGAATACTCTTGTGCTCAAGGACATACGGGGCCACTACAGTTGATTGTATCAAAACCGTGAAATGTGCTTGCTTAAATGTAAGAAGATCATTGCATGCAATTGCTTTCCTTCCTAGTGTCCCTTTTCCCCATAGCCTCCCTCATGGCGTGATATAGGACGCCGATCGGTTTAGATCATTAATGTAATCCACACAAAACTCAATCAACTCCTCTGTCCCATAACCCTCGGCAATGCATCCTTCCTGGACGAGAACGATTCATGGACATACTTCTTTAGCACACTCATGTACCTCTCGAAGGGAACATGTTGTGCGAGATACACGGTCCGAGAATACCTATCTCTTTGACAAAGTGAGCAAAGTGAGATGGACCATAATATCAAAGAATGCAGGAGGAAAGATCATCTCAAGACTAACCACACTTTGTACCACGTCATCCTGCAGCTTACTTAGTTTATCTGGGTCGATGACCTTCTGTGAAACCGCGTTGAAAAAAGAACACAGCTTTGTGATTGTCCCACGTACCCACTCGGGCAGTATGCCTCTCACAGCCACTGGGAGCAACTGTGTCATTAACACAAGACAGTCATGGGATTTCATGTGTACGATTTTATTCTCTTTCGTGTTTATGAGTCTCTTTACATTGGAGGAGTATCCGGAAGGGACCTTCACACTGTTCAGGAACTCTATCATGCTTTTTTTCTCTTCTTTGCTTAGAGTGTAGCTCGCAGGATGTAGGTAATGTTGTCCTTTCCCTCTTTTTTCCGGATGTAAGTCGTTCCTCAGTTCCAAGAGTTTAAGGTCCTTCCGAGCTTGCAGTGTATCTTTTGATTTTCCGTACATATCTAGGTAGCCTAGCGTGTTCAAGCGAGACATTCTTCGTGATGTGCATGAAGTCAATCGAGTGATTTAACCTCCATAACTTCCCAATAAGGCAAGTCCCAAAATATTGACTTCTTCCACATGGGTGCTGACCATCCTCATTCTCGCACATGTTTGCTTCGGGACCCTTTCCAAATACTACATTCAAATCCTTTACCATAGCAAACACACGTGGCCCACTAAGATCTTTGAGGCCTTGCACGAAGGTCCGTTGACCGTTAAATTTCTGCCTTTCTTCCGCAACGGGTGACTCAGAAGAAGAAACCTCGGTGACCCATGTACACAACCTTCTGAGAGTTTTTCAGGTACATGCCATCCGTTTCATCTAAGCACTGGATGCATGCTCTATATCCTTTGATAGTTAGGCCGGACAGGTTACCGAGAGCAGGCCAGTCGTTGATTGTTACAAATAACAAAGCACGTAGGGTGAAATACTCCCTTTTGTACTCATCCCATACCCTTGCACCATCCTCCCAAAACGTCACAAGATCTTCAACCAATGGTTTCAGGTAGACATCGATGTCATTTCCAGGTTGCTTGGGGCCTTGGATCAACAACGGCATCATGATGTACTTTCGCTTCATGCACGACCATGGAGGAATGTTATAGATACATAGTGTAACAGGCCGTGCTATGGTCGCTGCTCAATTCTCGAAAGGATTCATCCCATCGGTGCTCAACCCAAACCTTATGTTTCTCACCTCATCTGCGAAGTCCGCACGTCCGGTCGACTTTCCTCCACTGTGAGCCATCTGCAGGGTGTCTAAGCATCCCGTCGTCCTTACGCTCTTCTTTGTGCCAACGCATCATCTGGGCATGCGCTTTATTAGCAAACATATGTTTCAATCGAGGGATCAGAAGGAAATACCACAACACTTTAGCTAGAGGTCTCTTCTTCTTACGCTCCCCATCTATTTCACCTGGATCGTCACGTTTCACCTTATACCGTGATTCTTTGCACACTGGACAAACATCTAAATTGGCATACTCATTACGATACAGGATACAATCATTAGGACATGCGTGTATCTTCTGTACTTCCAATCCCAAAGGACAGACGACTTGCTTGGCTTCATATGTAGATTCGGGTAGAGTGTTATCTTCTGGAAGCAACTTCTTTACGAGTGATAACAACTCATCGAATCCCTTATCTGACACACCATTTGTAGCCTTCCATTGCATGAGTTCGATGTAGTACGCAGCTTTTTGTGTCCCCTTACCTACGTTTGGGTACAAAGGAGTTCTGTGGTCCTCTAACATCTTGTTGAAACTTCTCAAACCGTCTTTCATCTGTAGTCTCCCTCTCCATCACGCAAAGATCTGGTCTAGCTCATCATCACCAAAGTCACCAATCTGTTTCTTCCACGGAACAAGATATGCGTGCCGTCAGGGATCTTGCTCAATCCATCTTCCTCTTCCTCGCCTTCTTCATCGTCTTCTGGCTAATCGCCTCAACCGCCATGGTTGGTCCAACAGTATAGTTTGGCATGAAACCTCTCATGATCAAGTGGTTCATAACTTGCCATCGCTGGGAGTGCTCCTTCTCGTTCTTGCAATCTACACACGGACAACATATGAAGTCGCTGAGGCAAGAATGCAACGCCAGATCGAGAAAAGCACAGACGCCATCAATGAACTCTCTCGGCGACGGTCCGCATTGTACATCCATTGCCGATTCATCTACACCAAGTTATAATTTCATTAAAAATTATAACAAATTTAGTTACAAAAATTATAACCTAACTTATAGGTACATTTAAAATCTATAGCTCACAAGCTCTTAAATCTACCTTGGTAATTATTTTTTTCTTCTTGAGTCTACAATTAATGACCATATTTTTTCTTTTCCAACAAAAAAGCTCCACCTACACCGTCATACAATTAAAAACATACCTTTCTAATTTTTTTATCCCTTTCTACCTTTGTAATTATTCTTTTATAGGTCTACATTTTTTTCTATTTTATTTCATACACCAATGATTACCTTCCTTGCAATGTACCTAGATCTCCCCAACTTATTGTGATATTTAAGATTCTAAAGGTAACAAGCACCTAGATCTACACCCTACATCTTCATACAACAACAAAAACAAGCATAGAAAATAAATTTTGGGGAAGAACTCCGTAAATTTGATCATGCATGTTCTTGCTTAAAAAGTTCAAGATTTCTCCACATCCATTGAAAAAAATTGCAATATCTAGGTGAGAAGGATGTTGGCATGATGTCACTAACCTTGAAACACTTAATTTGGAGCTAATCACCCCAATTAAAAATTTGGACAGCACCTCCCAAGAACGATTGCTTGGCCCGCCCTTCTCTGTTCAATCGTACCTCTGCTGCAGGCTCGTGGAGGAAGAAGGGTTTAAATGGGCTGGGCGGGAGGGCTCGAGCGGTTTGAGACACGAACCGCTTCAGATGTTGCTAAAGCAACATCTGAAGCGGTTCGTGTCTCAAACCGCTTCTCGAAGCCCTCTCCTGCATCAAGGTTCGCGAACCGCTTCGTGCGAACATCATAACGGGTTCGCACCAAACCGCTTCAAATAGGCCGGTTGTGATGCCCAGTTCTGTAGTAGTGCCTGAGTTTTCTGTTATTACGAAAATGAGTTTATAAATTTTCAAAATGCATGCTAAATCCTAGAAATTAGTTTTTCTAGGTTATGAGCTTTCGTAAAATTTTATTAAATTTGTATTTAGCACATATCTCAAAGTTCTATACTTTGGGTTATTTTTCTAGCATTATTATATGTGCTAAAATTTATTTTCTGTTATTTAAGTAATTCTAAAAATTGCTTGGTAATTAACAAAAAATGCTAGAAAATTATGGAAATTTATGTGACCCATTGGTCAGTTTCATGTCTACGTATTAATTTTCTTAGTATGATTTCATGATTATATATGTTGGACATATTATTTTATGTTATTTAGTAATTCTGAAAATTTGCTTGGTAGTTAACAAAAAATTATGAAAAATGTTAGGAAAATTTTATATAGCATATTGAAAACTCCATATCTCTAGATTTATTGTCCTAGCATAATTCCATATTGATATATGTTGAAATTTATTTTTGTGTTATATAGTAATTCTGAAAATTGCTGAATAATTAGCATAAAACCATGGAAATTGCTATGAAAATTCTGGAAAATTTTAGATAATTATCTACCAAATAGATATAGACCAAACTTTACTGATTGAAGAGTGAGCATACAATATAATGATTTTACCAGTAATAAAAGTCATTTTGCATAAATAGAAATAGGATATGTTAGACATCGTAAAGAGGGATTTATCAAGTTTGCCCTGTATGGCAACAATTACCTTACCCTGGCAATGAATACTAAATCTAATAGCTCAATCTTTTGGAGCTACTGTTTTCTAGCTTGAAGCTGGTACCCCTGCTCTTCTCAAAGCCGCTAGATGTACGTCTTTGCACCTCCTGAGGCATCATCTCTATACGGAATTGAAGACCAAATAATTGATGGAAGATGACTAGCTGTTATTTTTGGATACCCTGTAGGAAAAATATATAACCAGCAAAGATCCATTCTATTACTAGAAGCACAACACAAATAAATCTTCTCGTGATTTCAATATTTTAAAGGCTATTGCAGTATACAATTTTTGCCACACACAAGGTTGTCACTAACCTAACATTATGTAACCAGAAAATTACTAACACTAAAAAGATCGATAAGATATTATGCACATTCCACCCCAATATGAGTATACTGCAGCAACAATACTATATGCAAAGTACGAGAAGTACTCTGAGCTTATATATATTTTGCTAGAAGCAGAAAAACATGATGAACTCATAGTGGAGAATCATCACATACTTCCTAATGAGAGTCACGTAATGCCTGAAGCATATGCAAATGCTCAGTAAGCTAGCAATAGCCATGGCTACAAAAAGGGCCAAAGGAATAAAGGGGATAAGTGGAAGAATGACAAATCAGATAGAAGAAGAGGCAATCCATAATGGAAGAGTAAAGGTTAAGGGCTAGGGGACAGGATGATGAGGACATCACTATACTGGATGCATCAAGGTCCTATCACAAGGGCACGTGAACGACAGCTAAATCAACAGGTGAACTCGTTTCTCGGGTTGCATAATTATATTTAGAGGATAGACCACTGCATAATAATGTGCTTGTGCTTAAGAATCATGGCTTAGAGTAGCAAGGATGACATCCCTCATAACGACAAGCTAGAGTACAAGCTATTCCCGAGGTGGAAGTTGAATCGTCCACCCAGAAGCAGTCCACCTTCAACTGGCCATAACTTTTGCATTCGGAGTCTGTTCAGGATGAGTGAGCACTTGATTGAAAGCTTATCTCCTACACTTTCTAATGAATCTAGCCCTATTTCCAAAATCCACATGCGGCGCCTGGAATCATCGAAACAATTCACAGGTAGAACTGTTTTAGCTTTAGGTATTGCACCACCTTTTGTTGGGCCTTAGGCCATGTATTCTCCACCTTTAGGGTTTCCTTGCTACTGTTCATAGTAGCCACACTGGGTATATTGGCTGGTCTCCTCACCTCCTTTCTCAGGTTTTGTTCATTTGTTGTTTTTCCTTGGAGAAACACCCTATGTTTCCCTTGTGCTGGTTGGCCAATTAGATCAAGCAACAAAACCTCAATTATACTAGTGTGAGCTTCATCTTATTTGCAATTTCATATTGTGTTTTACTTGTTCTTGCTTATTTCTTTGATTGCTACCAGGAACCGACCTTCGTGGTTAGGTCAATCGCATTCTTGGCATGGTTGATAACGAGTAGGTGTGGTGGTTTAGCGATTGTCAGGTTTTTTCCTTGTGTAGTCGATAGCCGAATCGTCAAAGTCGCCTCTCCGCCTAAATCAAACATATCCATCTCACCTGAAGATCAGGCCACCCCGGGAGTGTTCCCATCAGTTGGTATCAGAGCTCTCGGTTGCATGGTGGGATCTTGTATCTTAGTTTAGTGTTTGAGTTCATTCTTCCTATAGTCCAGAAAATTTGCCCCATAAAAATATTTGTTCCTGCTGTCTAAACCAGTTTGTGCCTTTCGATGGGTTAATTTCATTTTGCTAAATTGAATTTGTGTCTATTCTAGCTTTTTCTAGTTGCTATTCATCTTCTTTGTTATCTCCCCATGTGAGAATCCATCCATTACACCCACAAACAAAACTTTCAATCTCGGCCAGATTAAACCCCTTTCTATCACCGCGACCAAAAATGCCATACCTTTCGTTTCATTTATCCTTTTTGAGTGAAACAAAAACCAGAATATTCTTGACTCAACGTTTCATCTTCCTACCAATTTTTACATCAATCCATAAAATCAGTAAAAAGTTATTATGTTGGGAATATGACCTTTGCTGCTGTTCTGAAATATGCAACTACGAGCACTTGTGATTTTTGTGTAAATTTTTTAGTCGGTTTTCAGAAAGTTGACCATGAAGAAAGGTTATAGCAAATGCTATTGGAAAACAAAAAAAAGAATATTTGAAAAATAGGCATCTGATTAAAATTTACGAGTAAAATACCAACTTGCTGTCTTGTGGACAGAAATCAGCAGATTTCTAATTTGTTACCAATCTTGTGTTTTCAAGTTCCATATTGCATATATTTGAGTTATTTCATGACTACCTCTTTTATCCATTGCTACATATTGGTTTTAGCCTATCATCCTTTCTTGTTTGATCAACAACTTAGGCTAAATGTTAGTTATGAACTATAATTCAATTTTGTGCAACCTCTGAGATTAACTAATTGCCATCCTTTGCTACATATATTTGCCTGTCCAAGCTCTACCTTTTCTACTAACCAAACAAGTATAGAACCTTGTGATCACTTTACCACCATTCTAGCTTGGTTTATCATGAACCAGCCACCGATTGTGCCTCCTCTTGCATGGTAAGAACTTGTAAGAACAAGCTAAAGTTTGAGTGAGAGAGATTTGACACTTTCAACACCTAGTAGTACATAGGACTTCACATATACTTGTCTTTCTCCTTGTTCGTTACTAACCATGGCTGATTCACAAAGGAGTCTTGACCAAGAAGAAGAACAAGATGATCCTCTCACTCCTCGCTTGCGCTTTTTGAAGACAAGTATGCTTCAACACTTTGAGCGTTTACTCAACCAGCACGCTGAAGACAACCATGCGACAATGGATAGGATGAACGACAACATCGCGGAGCTTTGCACACGTGTTGAGCAACTTGAGGGGCCAAATCGCCTTGTTGTCCCTGCTGCCCATGATGCACCGAGACAAGGTGGTGCTCCTGGCCGTCGTCCTCCATCGGCTGTTCACGCTTCGGATGATGAGGCAGCCTATGAAGAGAACAACTACACGGCAGATACGGAGTCTGATGGCGCCTACAACCCCCACAATGATCGTGACCACCGTAGGCTCCGTCACAACTGCCAAGGTATGGGTAGAAATCAACGAGGACAAAGAGAGGTATGTGCTGATCCGCGTACAAAAATTAAATTTATCATGCCTTCTTTCAATGGTAAATATGACCCTGATGCATACCTTGATTGGGAACTTTTGGTTGAACAAAAGTTTGAATGCTATGATTTCCCACAAGATAGGAGGGTAAGGGCAACCACTAGTGAATTCTCTGAATTTGCTTCTATTTGGTGGAGAGAAACTTGTAGGAACCGAAACAACCTTTCTAGAACTTGGGCTGACTTGAAATAATTGATGAGAGCTAGATTTGTACCTTCGTATTATGCTTGTGATTTACTTAATAAGTTGCAACGCTTAAACCAAGGCAACAAATCTGTAGAAGAGTATTATCAAGAATTGCAAATTGGTATGTTGCGTTGTGGCTTAGAGGATGGTGAGGATGCTAAGATGGCAAGATTTTTGGGAGGGCTTAACCAGGAGATACAAGATATTCTTGATTATAAATATTACAATTCTATCACCCATTTATTTTATCTTGCTTGCAAAGCTTAAAGGGAGGTATAGGGACACCACTCTAGGATGAGAGGATAGTTTGGAGGCTCTTCTA
Source organism: Guadua angustifolia (assembly GCA_036346375.1). Lineage (NCBI taxonomy): Eukaryota > Viridiplantae > Streptophyta > Magnoliopsida > Poales > Poaceae > Guadua > Guadua angustifolia. The sequence goes on along the minus strand of CM070514.1, from coordinate 24,302,756 downwards.
CCCCACGGCTAGGCCATGTGCAAGCCAAGGCATCTTCTATTTTCACCGCTGCCTGTGTACCTCCACCTTCCAACTGTGGACATCCCGTTGCCCCTACCTCCACTTCAACTCCTTCGTGCACTCCCGAAACAAGCAAAACAGCCACGGTGCAAACCCCGGCCAAGAGTGCTTCTTCAGTTGCTTCCACCAGTCGCACACATGATGTGCAATGCCATCGATGCAGAGAATTTGGACACTTCATACGTGATTGTCCAAGTCAACAAGCTCTCATTGTTAGAGATGATGGTGAGTATACTTCCGCTAGTGAAATTGAGGATGAATATGCTTTGGTTGCCACTAACCCTGTAGGTGTAGAAAGCAAAGATGACTTAGTCGAGGAGCATTTGGGTGCTGAAATGTCGGATAAGTACATAAGCATCATTGTCAGGTGTGTGCTTAGTGGCCAAATAGAGCGTGCTGAAGAGAACCAATGCCACAACTTATTCCGAACCAAGTTTGTTGTCAAGGAGCATTTAGTTCGGGTCATCATTGATTGAGGAAGTTGAAACAATCTTGCTACCATGGAGATGATCGAGAAGCTTGGCTTGACCACAAATCCACACCTACATCCCTACTACATCCAATGGTTTAATTCAAGTGGTAAGCTCAAGGTAACAAAGGTTGTGAGAGTGTATTTTTTCATTGGTTCATATCATGATCATGTTGATTGTGATATTGTACCTATGCAAGCATGTTCTATTTTGTTAGGTAGACCTTGGCAATATGACCACAATGCTGTTCATCATGGTAGGAAAAATCAATATATGTTCATGTTCAAAGGAAGAAAAATTGTGTTGGAACCCTTGTCCTCCGCTACCATATTAAAAGATGAGCTAGAGAGAGCTGAAAGAGAGAAGAGGGCTAGTGATGAGAGTAAATATCAGATTATAGATAAAGAATTAACTCCACCTAACAAGAGAGAAACTAGCTCTAGGAAATCTGAAATCAAATTGAAAGGTGCTATTATGTTAGCTACAAAATTAGATTTGCTTGACATGGATGTGAATGACCCTTGTTGCTATGCTTTGATTTGCAAGGTGGCTTTGTTTTCCTTGGATTGTATGACTTTTTCCTTGCCTCTTGTGGTTGCTAACCTTTTGCAGGAGTATGAGGATGTGTTCCCCGAAGAGGTACCCCCGGGACTGCCACCAATTAGTGGAATTGAGCATCAAATTGACTTGATCCTGGGAGCATCTTTGCCTAACCGTGTGCCATATAGGACCAATCCAAAGGAGACTAAGGAAATTCAACGTCAAGTGTAAGACTTGCTTAACAAAGGGTATGTACGTGAAGCCTTAGTCCATGTGCTATTCCAATCCTTTTGGTTCCTAAGAAAGATGCATCTTGGCGTATGTGTGTTGATTGTAGAGCCATTAACAACATAACTATTAGATATCGTCACCCTATTCCTAGGCTAGATGATATGCTAGATGAATTAAGTGGCTCTATTATGTTTTCTAAAGTTGACTTGAGAAGTGGCTACCACCAAATTCATATGACACTTGGAGATGAATGGAAGACAGTGTTTAAAACTAAATTTGGCTTATATGAGTAGTTAGTTATGCCTTTCGGTTTGACTAATGCCCTAGTGCATTTATGCGCTTGATGAATGAAGTTTTGCGCCCTTTCATTGGAAAATTTGGGGTGGTGTACTTTGATGATATCTTGATTTATAGCAAGTCACTTTATGAACATCTTGACCATTTACGTGCTGTTTTTAATGCTCTACGTGATGCACATTTGTTTGGTAACCTTGAGAAGTGCACCTTTTGCACCGATCGAATCTCTTTTCTTGGCTTTGTTGTAACCACGCAGGGAATTGAGGTAGATGAAGTCAAGATTGAAGCGATCAATAGTTGGCCAACTCCTAAAATGGTCACACAAGTGTGGCCTAAAATGGTCACACAAGTGCGGAGCTTCCATGGACTTACTGGATTTTATCGCCGTTTTGTGAAGGATTTCAGCACCATAGCCGCCCCACTGAATGAATTGATGAAGAAAGGTGTTGTGTTCCATTGGGGACAAGCTCAAGAAGATGCCTTCAACCTCTTGAAAAAGAAGCTTACAGATGCACCACTACTTCAACTTCCAGATATTGGTAAAACCTTTGAGCTTGAATGTGATGCTAGCGGTATCGAGATTGGTGGTGTGTTGATCCAAGAGGGTAAACCAGTTGCTTATTTCAATTAGAAATTGAATGGGCCTAGTCTTAATTATTCCATGCACGATAAAGAATTGTATGCTCTTGTGCGTTCTTTAGAGACGTGGCAACACTACTTATGGCCTAAAGAATTCATCATACATTCTAACCATGAATCCCTTAAGCACATTAGAAGCCAAAACAAGCTAAACCATAGATATGCTAAATGGGTTGAACTCATTGAATCCTTTCCTTACATCATAAAACATAAGAAGGGAAAAGAAAATGTGATTGTTGATGCTTTGTCTAGGAGATATACTATGATGTCCCAACTGGATTGTCGCATTTTTGGCCTAGAAACAATAAAGAATCTCAATGCTCATGATGATGATTTTAGGAATGCTTGGCTGAATTGTAATGAGGGAAAAAGCTGGAACAAATTTGTGAACAATGATGGGTTCTTGTTTAGAGCTAATCGGCTATGCATTCCAGTTGGATCCATTCGTCTTTTGTTGATACAGGAAGGATATGGAGGAGGATTGATGGGTCATTTTGGTGCCAAAAAGATAGAGGATGTGCTGCCTGCTCATTTCTATTGCCCTAAGATGAGACGCGATGTTGAGCGTTATGTCGCACGCTGTACCACATGCCAAAACGCCAAGTCATGGTTGAACCCTCACAGTTTGTATATACCTCTTCCTGTCCCTAGTGTTCCATGGAAGGATATTTCAATGGACTTTGTTCTAGGATTGCCTAGGACAAAGAGGAGGAAGGATATCATATTTGTTGTTGTTGATAGATTTTCAAAAATGGCACATTTCATTCCATGCCACAAGAGCGATGATACCACTCACATTTCTGATTTGTTCTGTAAAGAAATTGTACGCTTGCATGGTATGCCTTCCACTATTGTTTCAGATCATGATGCCAAATTCTTAAGCCATTTTTGAAGGACTCTATGGAACAAATTGGGGGCCAAGCTGCTATTCTCTACCACTTGCCACCCTCAAATAGATGGCCAAACTGAAATTGTCAACCGCATATTGTCAACAATGTTGCGGGCTATTTTGATGAAGAACATGAAAGAGTGAGAGGAATGCCTTCCTCATGTGGAGTTTGCCTACAATCATGCAATACATTCAACCACAAAGGTGCCCTTTTTAGGTAGTATATGGATTTAACCATCATGCTCCCATAGACTTGTTGCCTCTTCCTTCTACCGAGAGGGTGAATTTAGATGTAAAAAAACATGTTGATTTTATTCTCAAATTGCATGAAACTACAAAGAGAACATTGAGCGCATGAATGAGAAGTATAGAGTTACTGGAAGCCATAGTAGGAAACATTTAACATTTGAACCTGGTGATCTTGTTTGGCTACATTTGCGCAAAGAAAGATTGCCTGAATTGAGAAAATCTAAGTTGATGCCACGTGCTGATGGCCCTTTTCAAGTGCTAGAATGAATTAATGATAATGCATATAAGCTTGAACTGCCTATAGAGTTTGGGATTAGCCCAATCTTTAATATTACAGATTTGAAGCCTTATTTGGGTCAAGAAGATGAGCTTGAGTAGAAGACGACTCCATTTCATGAGGTTGAGGATGATGAGGACATCACTATACTGGATGCATCTATAACCTCAACTCCACCACCCCCTATGCAAGGTTCTATCACAAGGGCACGTGAATGGCAGCTAAATCAACAAGTGAACTCGTTTCTCGGGTTGCATAATTGTATTTTAGAGGATAGACCACTACATAATAATGTGCTTGTGCTTAGGAATCATGGCTTAGAGAAGCAAGGACTCCATCCCTCATCACGACAAGCTAGAGTACAAGCTATTCCCAAGGTGGAAGCTGGATCGTCCACCCAGGAGCAGTCCACCTTCAACTGGCCATAATTTTTGCATTCGGAGTCCGTTCGAGATGAGTGAGTACTTGATTGAAAGATTATCTCTTACACTTTCCAACGGATATGTCCCCATTACCAAAATTCATATGCAGTGCTTGGAATTGTCGAAACAAGTCACAGGCAGAACTATTTTGGCTTTAGGTGTTGCACCACCTTTTGTTGGGCCTTAGGCCATGTATTCTCCACCTTTAGGGTTTCTCTGCTACTATTCACAGCAGCCACACTGGGTTTGTTGGCTGGTCTCCTCACCTCCTTTCTCAGGTTTTGTTTATTTGTTGTTTTCCCTTGGAGAAACACCCTCAGTTTCCCTTGTGTTGGTTGGCCAATCGGATCGAGCAACAAAACCTCAATTGTACTAGTGTGATTTCATCTTATTTGCAATTTTAGATGGTCTTTTACTTGTTCTTGCTTGTTTGTTCGATTGCTAGCAGGAACCAACCTTTGTGGCCAGGTTAATCGCATTCTTAGCGTGGTTGATAATGAGCAGGTGTGGTGGTTTAGTGATTGTCGGGTTCTGTCCTTGTGTGGTCGGTAGTCGGATCGTCAAAATCGCCTTTCTATCCAAATCGAATGTATCCATCTCACTTGAAGATCAGGCCACCCCGGGAGTGTTCCCATCACAGGAGGGTTCTTGAAGCAAGATTCGTAAAAAAGCTGCAAACCCTAAATAACCCTGTTTTAGGTATGGATGTACTGACCATTGGTTGTGAAACTATCACATCCCGAAGCATATGGTAGATCTTTACAAGCAATCCACTGAAAAATCAATAAGACCTAGGGAGATAATGTTGATTCATACTTCACCGTTCAACTTGTTGTTGATACAGATGTTGAAAAGTGTGATGATATGATTCTTGAAATTATTATGTTTGAGTAGTCCCAGGAGAACACTTACGACTCATATGGAGACTTGGCTTAGTCTCCTGAGTATTCCTTCACTTTGCTAGTCGATGTCACATATTCCTTATAATTCTCCTTATCAGTTTAGTTCTAGTTCCTGAATGAACATTTGGTCTATACTCATGTTGAGCGATTATCATTCAAAATTGAATAAATAGCTATTTCTCAGATATTTGATTAATTGTGCTATGTTTGTTATATATTCTACAATTTGTTCCTGATGCAATAATTGTTTTATTGTTAAATCATGCCTCTAATATAGAACAAAGTATAATCCAATGACGGAAGAGAATATCTGCCCAGAAGGCATTTGTACCACACTAAGTGAAATAGAAATATTATGACTATCGCTAGAAGCGATACTCTCATAGTTGGCACTAGAAGAATGCTATATTATACCTTGAGTCTAGTCGTACTCTTTTAAGTTTTAAAGACATTGGTCTAAATCATTTCCATATAGAGACAGTGAATGAGGATGATACAAAATACCTACTCATGACTAAGTTTAATAGGTGTAATAAATGTGTGGTTGAAAAACTTTATTCATTCTCCCTCGGGTTATACTATGCACATATAAAATCTGAAGTTTGTGTTGCGATAAAAACTTAAAAATATTTAAGATCTAGTAGATCGACTGAGTTATCCTGAGTTGAATATGAATGAGAAGAATAATTAATAATTCTACTGACCAAAGCATGAAACTTTTCCTAGACCTGAAGATTTCTTATGCCTCGTTGTGCTAAAAGAAAGATCATACTTAGATCTTCTTACCTAAAAAGTTAGGAAAACATAACTGAATTTTCTAAAGAAAATTCAACGTGATATTTGTGGACCTGTTCAGCCCTTGTCAGGCTCCTTTTAAGAAATTTTATGGGATGCTTCTACTAGATGGTCCTATATATGTCTGTTATCTACTAGGAACCATACTTCTACCAAAAAATAATTACCCAAATTATTAAGTTAAGAGCCTACTTTTCAGAAGAAAGGATCAAGTCTATTCGAATGAACAATGTTAGCGAGTTTACCTCAAAAGCATTTAATGATTATTGTATGGCTTTAGGAAGTAATGTTGAGCATCTCATACCTCATGTCTACACTCAAAATGGCCTTGCAGGGTCATTAATTAAATGAATAAAAAATTTTAATGCTTGGCCACTCTTGTAGAATAGTAAGCTTTCCACCAATTGTTGGGGCCATGTAGTGCTGCATACTACGGTATTAATTCTACTCAGACTAACTACACATCATGAAATTTCTCCGTTGCAGATAGTGCGTGAAAAAGATTAAGTATTTCTCATCTGCAAAAATTTGGCTGTACTATATATGTACCAATCTCTCCACCAAAGCATATTACCATAGAATCTCACCGAAAGTTGAGGATCTATGTAGGTTATGAATCTCCGACAAGTATTTAACACCTACAGCCTATGACAGGGGATTTGTGCACAGCTCGATACGCTGATTGTACTAAGGATACTTTTTGCCATTAGGGGGAGATAAGTACCACATTAAAGAATACCGAGCTCTTAGATCCACGCATTAAAGAGACCAAACTTGAAGTTCGAAGGATAATAAATCTGCAACAAATAAGCTAATAATCTACCAAATATCTTCACTTATCATAGGGGAGTAAAAAATCTCATATATCTACAGTATATGCACTTGAAAGAGTGGAAATATCCTAGAAGGATATTGAAGCACTATTGACTCTCATGATAAAAAGAGGGGGAGGCCTCTAGATGATTCAATTCCACAGAGACGTCTGTAGAAGTAGAGAACCGAATAAATGAGAAACAACCCGTGACAGTGGAAGAAGCTCAACCTGACGTTGAGAAAATCCTTGAAGTGAGCCATCTTGGAGATGGTAACATCTCTTAAATGATCCATCCTAAAGATGATAACCCCAGTGTATATTTGCATGCACAATCCAATGTTGGGAAGTCGGAACACCCAGACTCCATCGTTGTGGGAAATCATGAGGAGCTGGAAGAAATTAATAAAGAGATATCTCTAAAGTAATATTGGAGAATTGTATAAAAAAAGACTACATTTGTCGACATATATTTTACCTCTAAAATTGCTAAAAGTTGGATCCAAAACTAAAGTTCATGGTAGAGTACCAGAAGTATTCAGATTGGGTCAAATAAAAGAAACAATTGAGGTAGCGCTAACTTAATAAGAGGAAAGTTTTTGGTCGCGTTGGCCAAACACCTCCTAAAGTGTTCCCTCTAGGGTTAAATGGGTTTTTCATCCGGAAGAGAAATGAAAATATCCAGGTGATAAGATATAAAAATAAGGCTTGTAGCATAAGGGTTCACGCAGAAACCCAACATCGATTACGATGAAATATATTGTCCTGTAAATAGTGGAATAACGTTTCGAACTTCAATATTAATGGCAGCAAGGTTAAGCTTATCAATGCAATTGATGGATGTAGTGATCACATATTTATATGGGTCACTAGATATAAATATTTATATGAGAATCCCTAAAAGAGTTACAATTTTGAATCATAATGATCACAACATGTATAGCGTCAAACTGAAGAGATCGCTATACAGATTAAAACAGTTGAGGAGAATGTGGTATAATTGATTTAGTGAGTTCCTCCTAAAGAAGGAATATTTTCCCTGTGTGTTCATAAAGAAATCCCAGAATGGATTCTGTATCATCTCAGTATATGTTGATGATCTGAATATCATCGGAACCACATAGGAGATAAAGGAAGCAAGTGCTTATGTGTCACGATGGAGTTTGAGGTGAAAGATTAGGGTAAAAAAATTTTATTTAGGTCTACAGCTAGAGCATTTCCCAGAAGAAATTATTGTACAACAGTCTATCTATACCATGAAGGTATTGGAAAAATTTAATATGAAATAATCTCATCCTTTGAAAACCTCTATGGTCGTAAGATCCCTTAACTCTCATCCTTAACGTGGATAAAGACTCTTCTTTAGACTAGTGACGAAAAATGAGAAAGTCTTAGGACCTGAAGTCCTATACTTATGTATCTTACAAATTGCATAAGACCCGATATTGCATTTGCAGTAAATTTGCTAGTAAGGCAAAGTGCAGCCCCAACAAGAAGACATTAGGCTGGTGTTAAGACTTTACTCAAATACCTCCAAGGTACTCAAGATCTTGAATTTTTTCAAAAGAACCAAGATTTAACCATGGTAGGATATGCGGATGCTGACTATCTGTCTAATCCCCACTGTGCCAAATCTTAGATTGGTTTTGTATTTCTCTGCGGTGGTACAGCCGTTTCTTGGCGGTCTTGTAAACAGATCTTGGTAGTTATGTCTACCAACCACTCAGAGATTATACCTTTTATTAAGCCTCACATGAATGTGTTTGGCTATGACGTATGATTAATCGTATCCTGAAGTCATATGGTCTTAACACCATCGATAACCCTACAATTATCATGAAGACAATATTGCTTGTGTTACACAAATACAAATGAGTTATGTGAAAAGCAAAATCACGAAGCATATTGCTCCTAAACTTTTCTTGTAATATTGTGAAGCATCGCTCCAACTTGTGGGCCTTTCTCTGGGTGTGTTTTGGGCCATCCGGCAGGTATTCTTGGGGGTGGTTGGCCCATCTGGGGGAGTTGGGTTGAAGGGTTTAGGTTTGGGAGGGGCCCTTTTGGAATTTCCCCTCCCCACCTACTTTTCCACCTAACCTTATCTTCTCATTTCTTTTCTCTTTTGGTGGCTGCCTTTTTTCCTCAGCCCTGGCCGACTCTCTCCTCCTCCAGGCACGCCTCCAGTATTCTCCTCTTCCCTGCCGGCGCCTGCCCCTAACCTGCCGGCGCCTCCTGTCTTCCCTGCCCTAGTCGAGCTTCTTCTCCCGGCCGGCACATCCCTGCGCCTCTCTTCCTCCTACAGACTCGAGTTCTTCTCTCCTAGCACTTTGCTCCCTGGCCGAGCCACTCCCTGGCACCCTGCTCTCCCCTGGCTGGTGCTTGATCCCCCTGGCTGGCGCTTGCTCTTCTAGGCCGGCGCCCCTTTCCTCTCCTCCTGCTGGGCGACGACAACAAGAAGATCACCCAGCGAGCAAGCAGAATTCACCGATCAGAGAAAGCAGGGGCATGAAGAATAACAATAAGCAAAGAAGAATCAACCATTCTGACCAACAAAGAAGCAAAGATGGCCTTTTCCCCCCTTGCTTTCTTGTGGTGAGAGCTCAAACAATTGAAATTGTGGTATTTGGTTTCCTTGTGCATGCTAGGTGTTTGATGAAATGCCTAGCTAGGTTTTCATGAGGATGCCATATATTTGTTAATTCTTTTGAGTTGCTAGGCCGTCAAAGCAATGTAACGATTGTAGATGTAAATTACAATTTTTGACAGATGATATCCGAACTGTAAGCCATTGTCGGGACCCGGATATGCAAATCCAAAACCCTCTGTGTATACCGCACTAGTCCAGGATCACGCTAGTGCACACAGTGGAAACATAGATGACATATCATTCCATACATCGAAATAAATAAGAAGAAGAAAATTATTATTGAATAAAGCAAACGACCTTATGGTCAAAGTTCATACACCAATGCCTCTTGGCTTAAGAAACAAGTGAAACTGTTGCAGCGGAAATATAAAAACTTTAGGCCATTCGACATACCACAGGCAATCGTCTGGGGAACGCCTTCCTAGTCGACGTAGTCTTCATAGTACTCCTCCTCTTGATATTCATTACCGGTTCTTCCTCGACTCTTCAAAAACATGGGCGTAAGCCGTGAGTACAAAACGTACTCAACAAGCCGTAGGGAAATGATGCAATATATTTATGCACGGCTTGTCAAAGGATAGTCATATGGTTCATTTGCAGAAAGCAATAACTTGAATTTAAATACAATAAATAGATTGAAAGCAGATTAATAAAAACAATAATAATTAACTGGTAAATCAACGGTAGACAACATGAACAGAATGACGAGGCATCACCCTACATCATTTGAAACAAGTATCAACCACACAATTCAACAGTATAGTTTTAGACAACAGAACAACAGTGAACTTCCCGTTCACATTCCAACAATTTCACATTTCATGAAAACACTCTATACCCCGTGTGAAATCCCCGGGCTTGTCCATGACCGCGGACACGGCTATTCGAATAGTTTGACACTCTGCAGAGGTTGTACAGCTTTACCCACAAGACATGAACATCTCTTAGTGCAATCGATATTAACACACTTCCTTTGGTGTGTCGCAGAGATATCATGACAAAGTCTTTACAATGCACGTCTAAACTTGGTACTGCCCTCTAAGGTTTCGCCTCTCGGGGCCCCCTCTTGAGCCATGTGAATCTACCCGTACAACCCGGAACCCACACAAACATTTGGCAGTACTCAAGACTAAACATTGCAAATTAATCGACTAGGTATGTCCCATACCAGACTTGTGGTTGCACGGTTAGGCCTAGTTCAATGGCGCACAAGATTAAGTCCTTAAATTATCTCAGGCAAGACAGCCACATCCCAATGTGCTTGACAGCACCCTCTTTACTGCACGATCACTTGTCCAAGGGAAAACATTTTGTTCAACCAAGACCAATGGCATCCCTTGCCATGGTACAACAAGTTTTACAACAGCGGCCAACGGCCACAATTCCATATCTCATTAAGTCAAAATTAACATTAGTTATTATGTGATATGAATCCCATCGTACGACTAAGCAAGATCTAAGCATTTGCTACGTTAACCCAATGTTGGTATTATGATTATGTCCAACTAGTAATGTTCCAACCTAAAGTTAACAATGGATACATGGCATTTCAATAATCAAAGTGGCATACTAGCAATCAGGTGAATAGCTATTCCCATAAACTAGCATTGATACACAAATAGCATGCAATTGTATAAAACAAATTACTTTTGCAAACATGGGTTCAATATGATCAAAGGACTACGACTTGCCTTCGTCGACGAGGTGCGATGCGCTACTTGAAAATCATCCCCCTCGTTGGCGACTACAACCGCTTCTTCGGCTACGCGCAAAACAGAACACGAAAAGAATAAAATAAATTTATAAGAAACTAAAAATTATAATAAAAACACTGGCAGATAGAGGATGAATTTAGATGAATTTAGCAATTGGAATCACTTGATTCGGAGTTACGACGGAGGAGAAATAATTGTTTGAATGCTGTCGGATTAATTAAATCCGAAAAATAACAAATGGTACTGTAGCATCGCTACAGTAACTCTCGAAGCTACAGTGCTCGTATGGCCGAAACGCCAGAGTCGGCTGTAGGTGATGTTTGTGTAAGAGAGGAAAAGGATGGAGAGGTTGGGGAAAGTGAGCACCAGAAAGATCTCGACGACGCGAATCCAACGGTGGTGTCGGATTTTGAAGGAGATGGCAGGAATGGCCGCAATCGACACCGGAAGCGACGAACAACCTGACGAACAAACTCAAAATTCGGAGTCAATCTGCAACGAAAATCAAATCCGATTAAAGGGTTGTGATCACGGATGCAAAAGGCACAAAGTGACGTAGTTGATTCGCCGGAAAACTCACCGGAGCAAAAGATGGCTCGCCGGTGTCTTTGGAGGACGTCGGCGTACTGTTTTCTTGAGTTTTGGGATAGCAAATGACACAGAACCAAAGGGGCAAGGTGAGCACGGTGTAGAGGACGTCGATACGCACGTTTTGAGTACTCACACACTCGGAGAGGAGGAGAAACGGAGGAGTTATGGCTAAAACAAGAAACGGCAAAGAAGTGCTTGCAGCTTCCGTTTCACTTGATTTCAGAGGGGGAAAATGTAGGGGAATTAAAGCCCTTAACTAGACCGACTATTTGCAACTGACCTCACTCAATTTCGTTGAGAATTGCAAAAGTTATGAGCATTTGAAGTTGGAGTGAAAACTGAAATTTTCTGCTCAGGGCATTGTCGGGAGGAAGAAGACGATGAACAGTACCCAGCCACGTGTCGCTGTACTATTGGTTGGAAGAAATGAAGAGATAAAAGCGTGAGGAATAAAATAGTAAAAATGATCTAAAAATCCTGGAAAAATTCATAAAAATACTAGAGATTATTTGGAACTCAATAAAATTGGTTTCACTGAATTTTGATGAATTTTGGAATTTAGATTATTCCGGAACGAATAAACTGAATTTGATGAAAGACCGTGAGAGATAAAATAGCAAAGAGATTCTAAAAATCTTGAAACAATTCCCAAAATCATTTTAGAATATTTGGAACCTAATGTAATAGATTTTGAGATTTTTAGAGTATTTTGGAACTCGGTTAAAATTTCGAATATGGACCGGAATTGAGAATTTTGATTTTGCGGACGATCAAAGATTGAACTCCAATTTCAGAAGGATATGGATGCCAGGTTAATTAGAACACCATGGAAAACCCAAATTTTGAATTTAATTAATTTAAATTAACTTTTAGGAAAAAGGCCAAAATTGAGGATGTTACAGCCATCATGTTTGCAATAAATTTGTTTAAGCAGACAAATCATTGTAGCCATGGTAGATGTAAATTACTTTTATGCATCTAAAGACATGACTATTTAACCCTAATATTTTGAAGCCGAGACTTGGATGATTGTTATCTGTTGGCATAGGAAGAAAGAAATCACTGAAATAATCTCACATGCATTTCTAGATAAAGTCAACTCTACATGCTAGAAATTGTTCAGGAGGTAGTGTTCTTGTATCAGTCCCAAACATATGATGAGTTAGACTCCTCTTTGATACATTGTATGCATACTCATTTACTTTTCATCTGAGATAAATCATACTTAGTTTTAGTTATTGAATATGGTTAAGCAATCGTTCAGTTGGTTGTTCTTCTTACAGTTACATTCAAGACCATGCCTCTGCCACCATCCAGAATATGAGAATCTCACCTTTCATATTGTTGTTTATGAAAATATATTTCTTTGATAATTCTGTATATTGTCTGTTAAATTGTGTGTTTAAAGCTGGACAACATGGCCCAATTCAATGAGTGAGTTAAGAATTATTTACTGCCATTTGATTATGAGCATACTATTGTATGTTAGCTTAATTTGTTAATGGTTTTGCATAAGATCCCAAATTGAGAGAGTTGTTAGTGTGTTCTCCTATTATTAAGGTTTAATGTCTGCTGTCTAGTGGGTTACCTGGAGTTTCCATTAGTGTGAATTGGGACTGTTTTTGGCAAGAGTTGAGTTTTCGTCGTGCATTGAGGTATTGAGTCGGACCTTGATCCATTCTTGTGCGTAACGTTGTTTTCAGGGAGAGTGTCTTCGGGGGTGGTCACGACCCCGCGTTGCCTCAAGCGTTAGTAAAGGCAAGTGCAATATTTATATTGCTATTAGGGGAAATGAGTTGAATGCTCGCGTTATTCCTAATTGCATACCATGGTTTAATTTATGTTATAAGCACGTCTAGTTCAATGTTTGCATTTCGATGTAGAAGTCAAAAGAATGGATGCAAGCGTACCCATTAGAATGGGATTAGGTTGTGAGCCAATCGCATGTTTTATTTTGAGCATGAGAATGCTAACAATGATGATATGTTTATGAATATTCCTAGGAACTTGCTTATATTGTGCTTGCTATTAAGTTTACTTAATTGGTGTGCTAGTTGAATTGTATTCGAGCATGTGGATTCGATACGTGACATACAGAGATGCAATGTTGTTGCATTCCCGAATACATGTCACTTGCATTTGCGCATTCATTACAGAAGAGGCGACCCATGTTGATGTGGGCCTCTATACTCACACGTAGTGAGTAAAAAAGTCCTACCTCGTAGTCCCATCTACGGATGGGAGCGAGTCAGTAAGAGTAGGCCCCGCCACGGGATGGATGGGAATGAGAGGGTGTACACCGACAGGTGTACACTCAGCTATACCGGTATAGGCTAAAAGGTTGCATTTGGAGTATAAAAGCATAAGAGCATTGCATTGCATTGTGTGACAATTGATAAATGTTAATTGATGAAAATGGAAGTAACAGGTTGAGGATTGAGTCGTGGACTCATCCAGAAATGATTATTGAGGCATGGGTAAGGTTTACTTCGTTTTTGAGTTGGTTGTGGTAAGTGGAGTTAGTTACTGCTGCTTGTACTTGATGATTTCGGTTTAGTAATGGCTAGATTAAATTCTAAAGTAAATGTAATTAAGTTGAATTCATTACTATTCATTATTGTTGCACTTTGCTGAGTCTTAGACTCACGCTTGTTTGCTTCCTGTTTTAGGTACTTTGAAGCTGACTCGCCGGGATGGGAGTAGAACACCTGCACGACATCGATCACCATCAACCCATTTAATTGTTTCGTTAAAACTAGTTGTAACTAATGCAATTGTATTGTGTTGATCGTCGTTGCGTAGTTGGTTAATTGCCGGTTGAATATAGGATTGATTATCTAAGGACCTGCTAGAATGATATCATATAACTGCAAATGATTTCTTTCTGCTGAGTGGATGTCTTACTTTCTAGCGAGGTCATGCCGAAATTTTCTAAATTTCGGTGACTTAGTTTTAAGCTGGTTTAGAGAGTTTCAAGGTCGGTTTCAATCTTTTGTTAGAGGTAAAAGGTTTAGTGTCTCGTTCGTTGAGTTCTTATTTCAATTGAACTTTGTCGAGTTTTTATTTCTTGGGTCTTGTTGGGGACACTCTAGACAAGTATGGTTTCGGAGTGTTATAAGCGTCATTTAGGGTCTTTTGGTAGCATTCGCGGTGCATTTGGCGCCGGGGTGTTACATTTCTATCCTCACAAACTCCAAAAGAACGATGAGGTAAAGATTTTGCAAACTAAGTCATATGAAAATCTTGTAGATTTATTCACTAAGTCCTTGCCTAAATCTATACTCCAAAGATGTGTTAATGGCATTGGGATGAGGTGACTTAGAGATATGCAAAGTTCAGGGGGAGTAAATCTTTGAACTATGACCCTTATAATGATCTTGAAGATCCTAATATAAATCCAGAAGATTATAAGTTATATTTTTTCTCTTAGTGAGTTTTTCTGAAGTTTTCTCACATAAAGGATTTTAATGAGGCAACTAGTGCAACATAGTGCGAGTGCAATGTACTTTTTTCTTCATTTCCTTTTCTCACTGGGTTTTTGAGTGGAGTTTTTGATGAGACATGTGCATTATGTGGTATTCGCTCAAGGGGGAGTGTTATGAGATAAGATATTTGTAACCATATTCGGTTGAGCTTTATCTTTATATGTAGGTGAATCCGAACTCATCTCTTGCTGTTTTCTTTATATATTGGGCATCCCTTTGTACAAGAGATCAATCTAATAAAGTGAGAGAACATATCCTCTCTAGATTGTGTGTGCTCCAGTTCTTGTTCTTATAATTTCATTGGTATGGTATTGATCGATCATGGGAGAGCGACTACGTTTTATAACAACAACCTAGAGCATCTGTTTGCACCGAAAATTTGGCAGGTGCAGTGTATCGGCAATCCGGGGTTAAAGGAGTTTGGGTGGAGCACGGTTTGGATATATTTGGAAATAGATAAATGTTGTTTTAGGAAACCTGAGCCGACACGGATTCTGTTAACACCGTATTGTAATAGGACTCGAATCGGTCGAAGGGTATATAAGATGAGCCCAAGTCGGTTAAAAAGGACCACCACGGCTAAAAAATCACATCTACTCGTTTTTGTTCATTAGTTTCATCTTGTAATCTAGCCTTGTAAGTCGATTTTGATCAATAAAGTTACGCATCGCCGATTATTGATCTTCATCGATTTCGTCTCAGGTTTGGTTTGCTCTGATTTGTTGCTCATTGCCTTCTCAGAGTCAATCTTTCTCTATCCTTTGGTTAACCTTGATCGGCTAATCGTTTCACATCCTGATCGGCTTTTAGCTGATCGGAGTTAGGCCGACTATTGGCTCGATATCGGTTTTGATCAAATTTACAACTTTCCCTTATCGATTGCAGAATCAAATCGATTAGCACACTTGAACTAGGTGTTCGTCTGGTGTGCTGAAGTCAAAAACCATACTTCAAGTTTTTGGCATCAACGGCATCATTACAAATCTAGGATGTCTTGTCAAGCTATGTAATTAATTACACCCGTCCAACTCTGGCTTGAATTTTACGTTGGTGTTATTCTTAGTGGTGTATGAAACGCATGAATTTTACACAAAAACAATTTATTTATCTTATGAATTAGATATTCTCCCGTTTCAAACAGGTGCTAAAGTCTGCGCTTGAATACGTCTATCACCTTTTCCCTATCATGTGTGGGGGCCATGAGCTCATGTCCTAGTGCATTTTTACTAAATAACGAAGAGCCTCTTTACAGCATGGGATAGCTGTAACTGTCAGTTAAAAATTTGACGGGATAGGTGTAAATGCTTGTGTTGTTGTGCAACATGATATGTTTGGCTGGTGGAGTTCTTTGGTTTGACTGGTTTTTTTTCTTTTCTTCCTTCGAAATATAGAGCTGCGTGCAGGGGTGTGCCAAAATTGTTTTTATCATGGAGATGATGCATCACACTCAACTATTTCTAGAGAAAATTGTTTTTTATTTACTACGGTGATGTGCGTGTACCAAGGCGCAATAGGAACTAGGACGCACCAGTGGATGACTCGCTTGGCCCTCTGCGATGAGCCACGGAGTCATTGTAAATATTACTCACCTTGCTTATTTTTATAAGGCATATTTTGATTTTACATAAGGATTAAGATTACGTTGAAATTAAGAAAGATACGAAAAAATGACTTAGATGCCCTCACTTAATTGTCTTGGAAGATAAAAGATATACTTTGTGTGGATGTGTTGACACAAAAAACGTGAAGTAGGGTTTTTGATGCAACACACTGGACGAACACCGGGTTCAAGTGTGTGGGCGTGCCAGCCGATTTGACCTTGCAATCGGCAAGAAGATAAATGGATCTAATCGACTTATGCAAATCGATTTCGATCAAAGCGAACGGTAAGTCTAGTCGATCCGGGCGGAAAGACTGGACGGGGTAAATAGGCCACTTCTTCCCGAAAAAGGCGATGCGTAGCAAGATCGGAGAAAAAGATGAACCAAAGGGGGTGTAATGCAACAGAGATCAATACCGGCGATGCGCAACTCGATTGATCAAAGAGTATTACAGATGAAAGATTACAAGCTAAATTGGCTACTTCTAGTTGACAAAAAGTAAATAAAGTAGATGCGAGTTGATTGGTTGGCTCTGGGCCTCTTTTCTTCTCGCCTCTGGACCTCTTATATAGCACTCGGTCCGAACGTGTCCTCCTCGGTTTCCTCAATCACCCGTATCGGCCTCAATCTCTCCTTGCCATGTAAAGCCCGAT
The DNA here is from genome assembly GCA_036346375.1 of Guadua angustifolia. Classification (NCBI taxonomy): domain Eukaryota; kingdom Viridiplantae; phylum Streptophyta; class Magnoliopsida; order Poales; family Poaceae; genus Guadua; species Guadua angustifolia. The sequence continues at coordinate 24,285,482 of CM070514.1, read as the reverse complement.
CGTATCCTTCTCAATCTCCTATCATGCCCGTATTGGACTCGATTTCCTTGGGATCGAGGCCTTCCAATCCGAAACCATATCAGCTTGCTATAACCGACATATCCCTTACCAAAACCGATTTCTACAACATCAATCTTGCCAAATTTGGGTGTCAACATATGCCCCCCAATTTTGGGGTATGTTTAAACATGCCCCAAAATTACATGTCATATCGGCTTTCCAACCGCGCTTCTCTTGGTAAAATGTCATCCCATTACATCATCTTTTACTTTTGAGACCACCGCTTTCAGAATACTGCACTCATGAATCCTTCGGCGGCTCATGCGCGGTACCGCTTCATCTTCCTTGCTTCGTTTTACACAAATGACGCTTCGTTCCTTTGCTTTTCCTGGTCAGCTTCGCGCAATTCTTGCGTCCGGAGGCGTTGGAGTCGACGCCTCTATGACTTGGTCAGCCCTGAGGAGCACCATCGCGGCATTGGTTTAATTAGTTTGCATATTTTATCAACCAACTTCGATCCTCCCACCTCCTTATGCTTGTCCTTGGGGCGTTCCTGTGCCTGGGTTGACTTGGACGTCCTCTCGCAAACTGGACTTCCGTGATTTTTCTGATTGGCCGACCTATCGTGCTTTTCTTCTGGCCGTCTGTGCTCTTGAATTGGCCTGGAGATCCTCTCGTGGACCGGCCCTTTGCGATTTCCTTGGTGCCAACCTTGGTACAGCTCCAGCGCTGGCTCCTTGGGAATCGGGATGTGTTCCCGACGCTGCCCTGGGTAGTGTTGCATTGGGCAGATGAATGGGGATGGTAGCGCCAACCCGCATTCCCAGCAAAATTGCCAAAAAGGGCACCGCTCGTGCGCCTTCTCGGAAGTAGTCGACCGATAAGGCTCTATCAGCCGGTGTTGGGGTCTCTGCTGCAGTTTCTGACCCCTTCGTTCATACTTAGCCAACAATTGAGAAAATGTGGGCTTATGCTTCTGTATCGGCTTCCTTAGTGGTACGGATCTCTCAACTTTGTACCACTTATCGACTTCAAGCTCTTCTTTTGGTTTAATTATCTTGGAGTGCTTGCCTTCACGGTCGGTCTCAATCCGAATTGAACCGACTGTGATTTGTATCATCTCCTTACCACCGTCCGTCTTCATATCGGTTTGTTGACTGGTTTCAACCGATGTTGACAACTGTACTTGTCGACCAGATTCAGTATCTTGTATCAGCTCTTTCCCTTTTGCATAACAGTGAACCATGTTTACAGAAAACGTGCTAGGATCCGACTCAACCGTCGGCTCTTCTGCAAATTGTAATCGACCACCCTCTATAGCCGATTGTATCTCATTTTTGTTATTCTCGAATTCCTCTCTGAAGCCGTCATTATTAGATAAACGACTTTCTTGAGCCGATACTCGGTGTAGGAGGTGACTCAAATCAGTGAATTCTTGCCCGCCAAATCTTTCCTTTAATGGAGAAATTAACCCATGGAAAGCCAAATCAGCTAACTGATTATCGGGCAAAGTTACACCAAAACACTGATTCCTAACCTTCCTGAATCTCTTAATGTACTCAATTGTCGATTCTCCAGACTTCTGTCGGACGGAACTTAGGTCGAAGATTCGCAACTCTAGGTTCCCGAAAAAGAAATATTCATGGAATCGGTTTTCCAAATCGTTCCAAAAGTGGACCGAATTTGGAGGTAAGTTTGTGAACTGTGTAAACGCAGTTCCTGACAAAGACAAAGGAAACAATCTGATTTTCAGCCCTTCGGACTGGGCTGCTTTGCCACACTGGGCAATGAATCGTCCGACATGCTCAATGGTGGTGACAGAGTCATCTCCCAAGAACTTGGCAAAATCACGGATCCTATAATTGTGTGGATAAGCCATTCGATCTATGTAATCTGGGTACGGCTTCCTATAGTCGATTACCTTGCCCTTGGGCAAAAGCGAATTGATCTCTCAAAGACGGCAGAAATTTGATCAGCCCACTTAACACTACTGGCTAACGCAGCGTTAGGGTTTTGCCAATTGGGGTGACTGGCATCCTGCCCCCCGAGTGCAAACTCGGGTCGTTGATCAACCTAGACCGGCTGTTGTCGAGGCGGTCGGTCGTACTCGTTTTTCTTAACGGTCGGTAACTCATGTAAAGGAGCACAGGGTTCGGTGTATGTGAATACCCCAGGCGGGATCGGATTCTTTGGTGGAATCGATCCTTGGAACGGGGGAACCCTATCTAGCTCGACCGGCCAAGAGGCCGATTGAACGAAAGTGTTGGTTGGCATGGTTGATGATGGATCGGCCATTGTGCTTACTCTAGTCGGCGCGACATGTGCCGGAGGTACTTGTTGGCCAGGCTCGTGACAATGCCCCCTGAGTGCAAACTCGGGTGGTTCATAGCGATGTCCCCCGGGCGTGAGCTTGGGCTGGTACGGCGTCCTAGGCTGCAACGGGTCCTGTGGTGATTCATAGCCGATGGGTATTTGTCTCATCGGCTCTGTGAATGGGATGAACGGCTCCGAGTAGGTAATGATCCGATATGGGGCCGGACCTCGTGCTGCAATTGACTCGATGCATTGGGTATTTCCGATTGACTGTGGAGCCGATTCAAGGTGCTTTTGGGGTAGGTTGGATGAACCTTCTAACCTAGCGCCGTCTGTGTGGGCGTAGTATTGCCTGACTTCGCTTGTACCGGGATCCCGGGGGTGAATCATGGTCTGCTGAGATGAGGCGAACACCGGGGATGTGACCGATGATCTATTATCCACGATCGTCTTGGTACTGTGTGAGCTCTGCCCGATAGAGAAAACTGGGTACGTTGGCAAAGGATGCGGTGGCTCGTAAAGAGACCTAGCCGCCATGAGCTCTTGCGCCACCTCTTTGACGCTATTTGATATTAACGGCCTAAGCGTTGTTACCAGGGCCGATGACTGACTAAGCAAGGCACAGTTTATAGACTGGTTAATCATATTTGATAGCTCTGCTTGAGCAGGTAGGTATTGGCTTACCAGTGCCTTCTCGGTGGAGCCTGGAGCCCCCTGGTCGACGAGGTCGATCGTCGGCAATATGACCTTCCGAGTGACCCCGCGTTGAGTCTTCTGATAATAGCTGAGCATCATCTGTTCGACCACGCCTTCGGTCTTGACCTCCTTTCGCCGCTTGCTCGGCGTTAGATCGCCATCGGCGCGATTATCGCGCTCGGTGTTGATGTCGGATGTCGCTGTAGATCTCCCTGTTGAAGACATGCTTGATTGTTTCGGGTCCCACCGGGCGTGCCAAAAGTGTGTTGACACAAAAAACGTGAAGTAGGGTTTTTGATGCAACACACTGGACGAACACCGGATTCAAGTGTGTGGGCGTGCCAGCCGATTTGACCTTGCAATCGGCAAGAAGATAAATGGATCTAATCGACTTATACAAATCGATTTCGATCAAAGCGAACGGTAAGTCTAGTCGATCCGGATGGAAAGACTGGACGGGGTAAATAGGCCACTTCTTCCCGAAAAAGGCGATGCGCAGCAAGATCGGAGAAAAAGATGAACCAAAGGGGGTGTAATGCAACAGAGATCAATACCGGCGATGCGCGACTCGATTGATCAAAGAGTATTACAGATGAAAGATTACAAGCTAAATTGGCTACTCCTAGTTGACAGAAAGTAAATAAAGTAGATGCGAGTTGATTGGTTGGCTCTCGGCCTCTTTTCTTCTCACCTCTGGACCTCTTATATAGCACTCGGTCCGAACGTGTCCTCCTCGGTTTCCTCAATCACCCGTATCGGCCTCAATCTCTCCTTGCCATGTAAAGCCCGATCGTATCCTTCTCAATCTCCTATCCTGCCCGTATTGGACTCGATTTCCTTGGGATCGAGGCCTTCCAGTCCGAAACCGTATCAGCTTGCTATAACCGACATATCCCTTACCAAAACCGATTTCTACGACGTCAATCTTGCCAAATTTGGGTGTTAACAAGGTGGTAATGAATAAATACATATGGATGAGAGAAAATAAATTGGGGTATAAAAGGAAAGGTCTTATTAAATTTATATGTAAGCCTTATATTTATAAACAAGATTATTCAAAAAATAGGTCTTATAAAAATAAACGGAGGAAGTATGAAAATAGAGTTTTTTTAGGTAAATCTTTATCATGGGTCATTAAGAAGTTAGGCTTACCTTAGCTTTTAAAAATTTCTTTTCTCTCACCGGAGGACACAACGAATATGTGAGGAGACACATGCGCACGACATTATAGGGGAAGAGGCAGCACACAAGCAAGTAGCAGACAGAATTCTGATAGGCCTCACCACCAGCAGTGACACATGTCACACATCGACAAGACGGTTGGAGTGTTGTACGTTGGAGAATCCCAAAGGATTTAGTCCTCTGTACGTTAGAAATTTGTAGGAATCCTTTAGGAATTAAGGTAAACACTCGCGAAAAAAATCCTATAAAAATTTCGTGTCCTGAGCAGGGTTCAAGTTTTCGTTTGAAGAAAAATTTCGTCCCAAGCCGAAATCCGAAATTTCGGTCGAAATTCGGCAAATTCGGCCGGAGGACATTCAAAATTCAAATCCGGTTTGTTTGGTACCGAAATTTCCGAAATTTCGCTGAAATTCCACCGAACTTCGCCCAAATTGGACTGACTGAAAATTGGTTCAAATGACGTCGAAAAATTTTAATTTTTTTTGTAGGTTCCTGACATATTATAGATGTTCTCATAAAAATTTCAGGTGATTCTCAGATCTGTGGAATTTTTAAAAATTCAAATATTGATACTATGTAGATAAAACGTTGATCGGCAAGTTTGAACCGGATGAAAAATAGTACAAACGACGTTAGAACATTCTGAAATTTTTTATGGAGATTTCTAACATATTTGTGATATTTGTGTTAAAATTTCAGATGATTATCAAATGTGAGGAATTTTTAAAAATTGAAACATTGTTACTGTCTTGGTAAAGCGCTGAGCGGCAAGATTCATCCGAATGAAAATTAGAACAAACGAGCTTGTAAAATTTTGAAAATTTTTCTAGATGGTCCGAACACATCCATAATATCCTCATAAAATTTTCATATGATGATCAGGTGTCATGAATTTTGAAAAATTCCAACAGTGCTACTATCCTATTAAAAGGCCGATGATCAATAATAGATTTACTTTAACAATAAGAAAGGCTTAAATTTTTCAAAAATTTTACATAAGGGTGACAAGGAAATGGTTAATATCTCATAAAAATTTTGAATCATGATCACTCTCCAGAAAATTTATAAAATTCATAGAAGGCACAGTGCCATTTATGTTCTTTCTCTGTTTGATTTTTGAAATATAATACAACAAATTAAGTTCAATGTCAGAATTAAATGAAAATATTCTTTCATAATTTAAATCTTAAAATTTTATATTATCTTCCTCAAAAATAAATTCATCAACATTAAAAATATCATAAATTAATAAATTAATTTAAGATATTTAAAAATTCAAAAACGGAGAGAATTGAAAACTAGTACTTTGAATGTCAGAATTTTTATAAATTTCTGGAGAAATATTTTGAGTTGAAAATTTTACATAAGAATCCTTAGCTCAAATAAATTTGAAAAACAAAATTTAAAAAAGTTATAAAAATATTTGGATTGCCTGATAAATCCTTAGCTCAAATGAATTGATTTTTGAAATATAAAACAACAAATTAAGTTTAGTGCTTACTGTATTGATAGATTTTATTGAGCAATCCAAGAAAGTTGAATTTTTTTTAAAATTTTACAGAATGGTACTGAGGAAGTTCTTAATGTTTCATAAAAATTTTAGATGATGATCACACTCGAGAAAATTTATAAAATTCTAACAATATTACTGTCCCAATTATGTCCATTCTGTTTTTGATTTTTCAAACATAACAAATGTTGTTAAATTATTTTGAAGTTTTTTTGGTATGATCCCAAACAACAAGGGATGGTACCATAATTTTTTCAGATAATTATCTGGCTTGTAAAATTTTTTAAATCTGACAGTGTTTCTGCCCAAATTTTAAAATTCTCAAAAAATTAGTTTTTCATCAAATTTTCATGTAACAAGACTTTGTTAAGGGTTATTGGATCCATTCCGTTCAAATCCGGCTAAAAAATTTGAAAATCCGGATCTAAAACCCGAAATTTGACTGAATTTCGTCGAAATTTCCGAAAGTACTGTAGCAAATCAAATTTTTTTAAAATTTTGAATTCGGCCGGCATATATAAATTCGGGAGGGGCTGAAAACCGAAATTTCGGCGAAATTCGGCCGAAATTCGACGAAAATTCAAACCAGACTCCTGAGTATGCTCTAAAATCCTTGTAAAACTGTAGCATATGATCTGAAGTTCTGAACCAGCGAGCCCTAAGAGCTAAGCTAGAACTGAAGCTTGCTAGTAGGGGTGAAAACGGTATCGGTAATTCCCGAAATTCCGAAAACCGTTTTCGAAATTTTTCAACCGGACGTGTCGGTATCGGTAATTTTCGAATCGAATCGAATCGGTAATTTTGTCGGAAACGATAACGGTAACGGTTTTGATCGGTTCGACCGTTTCCTTCGGTATCCGGAAAAATCGGTAAATTTCGTCGGTAATTACCGGAATTATTCCAGCCCACAAATCACACTCCTTCGGTCACTAAAACGCCCATAACTTTTTACTCCGAACTCCGATTTAGGTGATTTTGGACTCTATGCGAAGCTTATCACGAGGGCTACAATCTCCACCCATTTTCATGATTTAACCAATCATAGATATTTTTAAATATCATAAAAACAAAACTCTAATGTAGTCATTCAAGTCTAAAATTTGATGTGTGTTCATCATAAATTTGTGAATATTTATTAATTACTAATTTCTATGTGGATGTACTATTTGTGTGAATTTTTTGAAGTCAATTGGTGGTACATGTCCTTACGACGTTACCGGTCTCTTTTTCGGATTCCGATCGTTACCGATATATATTTTGTATCGAATTTTCGTTTCCGATATTTTCGAATTACCGATGCCGTTTTCGTTTCCATAGTTATCGATTCCGATATCGTTTCCGAGAAAAAATATAAAAACAAAAATGATTTTAGTGTTTTCCGACCGTTTCCGACCGTTTTCACCCCTACTTGCTAGCCAGGGCGAAGACGACTGAAGTACGGTTGTGTTGTAAAGTTGCATTGCCAATCTCGGGCACAGAAGATTCAGTCGGGTTCTAGTCGTGCGTGGATTGAGTTCGATTCAGATCGACAAAAACCCAGGTCGGCTTGTATGTGGTGTGGAAATCAAACTAAGTCCTTTGTTTTCAATGTATTTTTCAAAATTGATATAATTTGATTTAATATAATTTTATTTATAGTTTGAAAGTATTTTTAGAATCAAGCTAACGAGTCGAGCGGAGTAAAATTCAATTTTATTTAAAATTAACTCATTTTAATGTTTAACTAATGAACGAGTATAATTAAAGTAATTTGAATTGACCCAATGAGTCCTACCATTGAGTTTTTTTTCTAGCCCTACTTGTGAGGGCAGTCCGATGGACATTAGCACACATATCAATTCAGTATACTTCCTTCCTAACAAATAAAATATATGGTATATTTTTTAATGATTTTATCAATGGATATAAGACTTTTTTTATATTTTAATGCAAAATTATTGTGATATTTTTTGTATACTTTTAATAGATATCTAGCTCTACTTCGTGAATATTGTGTTTAAAGATAATAACTAAAGATAATTTAATTATATTTAATATCTTCTAAGTCTCGATTTAATATCTTCTAAGTCTGGTAAGAATAAATATATATTTTAAATTTGGATGGACGGAGCACTGGGTGTCGACGGCCTCGACTCGAGCCCTAGTTGGTCGACACGACCACGGGAGCGGTCCGCTGCCGCTTTGTTGGCCGACAAGTCAAAACACAACCAATGTTCGGAGATCCACAGAACGGATTAGCCTAGCCTAGCCTAGCTGTTGGTAGCCAGTCACGGTCCACGGTGCGCACGCACGTCTCCTCCTCCTAGGTTTCATCAACCACGAGAAACGGCGCTGTTTCGGGCAATCATTCCTTCGAGGAGGCGGCTGGGTCAGGAGCATGGTGATAAATAAATAAATAACTAGATCAATACATATGCGTTGCTACAAAAAAATAAAATTGGTAAAAAAACATAAAGATCAAACAATAAAAAAAAATTATGTTGCAAGATCAAACATCTATTTCTCCCGATTACAAAAGTTTTTATGATTTCTTCTCCGGTATGAATTAAAACCAAATATATTGTACGTAGTAATATATATTACCAATCTCAAAAATCAATCAATCATTTTTTATCCCTTTTTGCCATTTATATTACCAGCTCGCGTTCCTTTTCCTCGCGCTATCCCGCAGCGCGCGCTCCTCGGTGTTGTCGACCTCGTCTTCCTCGTCACCTCGCTCGTCCTCTCATCCACCGCCTTCGCAGGAGCGACACGGGAGCTTCCCCCAAGCACGAGGGGTTGCTGCCGAAGCCATCGCCATTTCGCACCACTGGCCGCTACGCGATCGTGCTCGGGGCGTCCGCCATCTTCGCCGTGGCGGCTGTCCTCCTCCTCGTGCTTACGTTCTTCCTCCTGCTGAGCACGCCATGGTGCGCTGTGGAGTTTGCCTTCCTCGCCGCCCACTTCGTCGCGCACGCCATGGCCGCGTGGTCAGTCGCCTCGGAGAAAGGGGCCACCGCCACCACCTAGCCCTGCACCTGCGTGTCTTCTGGATCGCCACCGCCCTCGACGCTGCGCTCTTCTCTGCTTCGGCGGTGGTCCGCTGCACCGATGGTTCGCTGCTCTTCCCAGATGACCCTCTCGCCTTTGCCGACCTACTCGTCTCCATGCCTCTGGCGTACTTAGCCACCATTGGCTTCACCGCCCATGACGCCGAAGCCCATGAAGGTGAACCAGAAAACACCAGCCGAGGCGCCCGCCATGCCGTGCGCCGCCGCGTCGTTCCTCTCTCTCGCAATGTTCAGCTGGATCAACCCGTTTATCTCTAAGGAGTATACCAATGACTCTCTCATTGCCGACAACGTCTCGGGCAACCGCGCCGAAACGTCGTACGCTTTGTTCACGTCTAACTGGCCGGCGCTGAGATCACGACACCCGGTGGGTGTCGCGTCCTAGCTGTCCTTCTGGCCGCAGTTATTACTGACCGCGACGCTCGGCCTCCTACGCCTCGCGACCATGTACGTCGATTCGTCACTTATTGATTAATTCGTCGAATTCATTCGCCGCAATGGCATGATATGGGAGATCTTGAATGAATTCCCTTGATTGATTCTGTGAAAACTGTACATCATATATATAGTACAAAAGGAATGATTGGCCGGCTATTAATTACCAGCAATAATCAAGAATTTTGCTATAATAATCAGCCATGTTTAGAGAGATATGGCTGGCTGTAAATCAGGAAAGAATAATTTGCTATAATGACTGGCCATTATTAGAGATATGGTGGGGGAGGAGAGGGCTAGGAAGAACGGACCGTTGCCACCAACTGCAAATTTATATTAGTAGAGATATTAAATATAAATATAGAGTAAATATGAATTGGATGGAATACTACCACGAATATTTTTCGAAATATAAAACACTTTTAATTGTACATACAAAATAAACAAAAACACATAACTAGCTTATTTGACCCAAGGGTTCATGAAGAACATGCGTTTATGAGTTTTTTCTTCAGCATTTTGGCTGACTATTTAAATTATTTTCCTATTAAAGATAACAATGTTTGAATTTTCGAGAACAGCTAAAAGCTCGAAAATTCTTGAAAATATTTTTTAAAATGCTAGGCTATGTCGGAGTGTCCCAAAAAATTTCATTATTTTTAAAGCTAGTTTGTCAATCTTTTTCTTTACAAATTGAAGGCTCCCCTGAAGCCCTCACCTTATTCGTTAGTGAAAAAGCTAGAAACTCCCACAATAATTAGAAAAAAAGAAAAAATAGCTTGAAAATCCCACTTTAATCAGAGAAAAAGAATCAAAATACTCCACCTTTCACCTCTCTTACCGTTCAGAATTTTTACGCACGTGCACATGGACTCAAAGCCGAATCAAAATAGGAAGAAAATAAATGTGATGCAACGGACTGTGAGACTGAATTGGATTTTAGGGAAAATAATAGTAGGAAATCTCAATTACCGTGCCTTTCCACCTCTATTATGGTTCGGATGAAACAATGTTTACAAATTTGAAACCAAAAAGAGATTAGTAACAACCGGAAAAGCAAGCATACACGTATTTTGTTTACCCTGAAGTCCCCGCCATATTCTTTGGAGAAAAAGCTAGAAATTCCCACAATAATTAAAAAAGAAAAATAGCTAGAAAATCCCACATTAATCAAGGAAAAGACAAAATCAAAATATTCCACCTTTCCACCTCTCTTATGACTCAGAAATCTTACAGAAAGTCATATTTTTTTATGTACAACCGAAGATTTCGGTGGTTTGGCCTACCATTTTTTCGCGCTCTGATCGGGAGCACAACAACTAGTTGGTTGCGGCCCCGCCAACAAACACTAGATAAATAAGGAAGAAGCTGGCGCTCGTGATATGAGATTTAATCTCGAGTTTTGACTCTACCCGATATTACCCGATCTAAGAACTAGCGCCTAGGCGACCGAAGCCCATGACCGGTGTAACGTCCCGAAATTTGGCCCGATTTCATTTTTTGGAGTTATTTGGATTTTCGTGAATTAATTAAAGTTTATTTGCACTTAATTGATTTTATCTGAATTTTTGGATTTAATTGAATTTTTGTGGATTTTTGGGAATTTATTGGATTTAAATAAAATTAAATTGAATTATCCTTCTCTTGATTAATTAATATCAGAAAAATTATTTATCAAAAATAAATGAAAATATTTTATTTAGGCTCAAAATGCTCTGAAATATTTTCTGAATTTTTCTAGAATTTTTCGGGTATTTTTAGTGCCCTAACTAATTACTTTGAATTATTGGATTTATTTTTATTGGAAAAGCTGAGAAAATCGCTAGCTACAGTGTCGGGCCGAGCCCAACACTGTGCTGACGCCGAAACCCTAATCGCCGCCCACTCTCCACCGTCAGATCACGATCGGACGGTTGCGCTCGATACTGCTTTCCGAATCAATCAGAATCAAATCAATTCGCGACGGACGGTGACGCGACAACCTGATGTCGGGAGAACATCAGGCACCGCCGCCCGCCGTTGGCCGCCGTGGATATTGTCAGAGATTTTGCGCGAGTTCCGAGGCTTGCCCGAGCAGGAGAAATACCCCGTCGTGTGCGCGACTCCATTCCGCTTCATTTGCCACTTCTCTCGAGCACTGCCGTCCCCCGTAGCTCTCCCACCTGCTCGCCGTAGTTGCCATCTCTTCCCCCTCGGTTCTTCACCGTCTTCCGCCGTGCTCCGTCGCTTTCCGCCGCACCTGAGACCCCCGACGAGTTCGTCGTGACACGCCGCGCCCCACCAGCTACCTCTTCCGACCGGAGACGCTCGGAAACGCCGTCGCCACTGCATCTTCTTCAAGTCCGGCGACCAGCTCCGCCACTTCTTCCTCAACGCCTCGCGAGCTTCAGCAGCCGTCAGATCTTCATCGGACGCTCGAGGTGAGGCCACATAATCGCCTATTTGATTCAAGGCTGAAGCGGTAGGATTAGATCTTGTCCGTTGGATTGTGATCGTAAGGCCCTCGTTAGTCCACGTAGGTGCGATGTGCAGTAAACTGTAGGAGTAACCGCAACCGTAGGATCTCCATCCGACGGTAGGCGTGCGTCCACGTAGGCTTGGGAATAGTAAACCGTGCGGGTACCCATCGCCGTTGGATCGCCATCCGACCACGCTGGTGCATCCACGTCGGTGCGGTGAATAGTGAACCGTAGCGGTAACCGTAGCCGTTGGATGTCAATCCAACCGTCTCTGTTGCGCCGCGTGTAAGCCGCTGACGTGTGGGGCCGAGCACGCATTCACTTTGGGCCCACTGGTCGATGAGTGACCCGAGTTCTTGACGTCGACATGACGTCACCCGAGGGCCCACTGTTAGTGACCGAGGGCGACGTGGAGGTCCCTGGTGCTGACACGTGTCGCCGAGTGGGAATTAATCCGGATTTTCAGTAGAAAAATAAATCACTTAATTCGGTTATTATTTATTTGAATTTTAGCAAATTTGTAAATGTTATAACTTTTGCATTTTAACTCGGATTTGGGTGATTCCAGTGCCTGAAAATTTGTAAAAATGTAAACTATTTAATGGTGATTTTTATTTTATTTTTGGTGATGATCTTGCTATCTATATTGAGTGTTTATTGTGTGCTTGCTTGCGTGCGCATAGACTCTGAGTTGCCGGAAGTCGCCGAGGGAGAATTTGAAGACCCGTCGCAGAACTTTGACCAGAACCAACTGCTGTTTGAAGGCAAGTCATGCTTTGACCATGTTGCCCCTAGTTTTCCAAATATATTTTGATTCAATTATTGCATGCTATGTTAAGTAAAAATGATGTTGCTTATGTGGGAATGGTAGCTAAAATACCTATCTTGTTATGCCACCTCGTTAATATTCAATGTATGCCCTAAAATCCTTGTTAACCTAAGAAGTTAAATGAAGTTGGATGCTACTAAAATGCCAACACGGGGGGCTAGACCGTGGTTAGCTGCTTAGCTTGCTTGTATGCGATGAATGAATTTCAAATAGCAAATGAATACTGACTAAACAATTATGGAACGCATTTTCGAAAAGTGCGATTATGTCATGAGATGGAATTGGGATAGTAGCCTGTGTGGTGCTATTAATGAAACGAAGTGGGCATTGGCATGTGTTGCAATAATGCAAAACCGGGTGGGAAATGTTTTGGGCCGGGGCAAGTGGCAAGAAGGCTTCGTGCCAGGTGGGCCTGTGTGGCATCGGGATGTATTGAGTTGTGAAGGCTGTGTGCCAAGTTGTGTAAATCGGAAGTCTTGCCCGGGACAGTTAAGGACTTAACCTTGCGAGCCTTTGAGCTGAGTTCCGTGTACAACCACTTGTCCTAATGGGGCGGACCTAGTTTAGTAGGTTTCTAACCTCTTTCCTTTGAAACCTCGGGGTGACAGTGCACACCCGCCACTTTGTAGGGGAAGCGTACTGTGCTACTGCTTGGTACCCATTCAACAGTACTTGCTCTGTCTAAACTTGGCTCTGAGTGAGGAAGTGTTAGAAGGAAGTATCGGAGGGTTCATCGGTTAAATGTTAGTCTCTGAAAGACTTTGTTGCAATCAATCGCTTTGTGTGGCGGCATCGTATCCTGTGGGTAAAGTGTACACCTCTGCAGAGTGTGTGTGTGAATCTATTGAATAGCCGTGTCATGCATCTTGGACATTGCTTTCGGTGATTCTGATCAAGGGTTAGATTTTCAAAAAGAAACGTGGAATGGGTGGCTGTGTGCCAAAAGAATGATGAATGAAATTAGGGCTGTGTGCCAAACTCTTGGAAAAGGATTGAGAAATTAATTATTATTAATATTGGTTTTACTGCTTTTAATCTAATAGGATTACCTGTTTAAAGAAATGCTGCTTTATGCAAAATAACCAATTAAGCCTTTCCTTGGGATAAGCCATGCATGTAGTAATAGACCTGCATTGTGCATGACTTGTTGAGTATGTTGAATACTCACCCTTGCATCGACAAAAACCTCGGAAGAAGAAGCCGTGCGGCTTGGGAGGAGGAGTTCATCGAAGGCCGGGGAGGACTAAAGGGTTGAGCCGCTTTCGAGAGCTTTGTGGTTATGAAGGGTTCATAGTTTTACTTTTGCTTCATTGATAAACATGTGCTACTTTGATATTTATCGCCTGCGTGTGAAGTATTATAAGGTGACCATAAGGTCATGTAACTCGATTATATTATGCTTGAAGTACTTTATTATCTATTTCACTGTATGATTGTGGTACTTCAACCTGTTTATCTGTGTGTACTAGCGTGATCTGGACTAGTCAGAATACACAGAGTGTCCGAATCCGTGAAAATTCGGGGCATGACACCCGGCATCAAGAAGATCTCGGTGCTTCTTCTCTTCGCCGACCTTCTACTTCATTCAACAACCACCAGCCGAAAACCCTAATAGCTTCTCCATCACGGGGTTAGTAACTAATGACTCATTTTCCACATTATTGTTTTGTGATTATACTTAAGACTAGTTCATTATGTTCATGTTTTAGTTCGGTCTTAGTTTCTATTATTTGGTATCATTTCGTTGTGGGCCACAACAGAGTTGCTAGGATGCACCGACTGTAATGTTGCTTTAGGGTGGGAATCCAATTGATTTTTGGGCTTATGGTTTTTTGGGTGAATAGTTTAGCCCGTTTCAATTTTGTATTTATTCAATCTTTTTCAATTCAGGAATAAGTATTGTTCAATTATTACTAATTTCTGAGCTTTAATATCCTGATTAATTTTCTAGGCAAATTAATTAATATGGCAGTTAATTTTATATGATGATTATTTCTGAGCATTATCTCTAATTAAAATGGAACCAACGGGAAGTTTTGGTTAGAGATCATTATTTAATATTAAAATTGAGATTATGTCATGACCATGATCATATACTGACTAACGTTGTTTATGACCATGTGTCTCCCATAAGATAATTTAGTTCTTTTCGTTTCTACCCAACGGTGATGCGAGTTAGAATTGTTAATTTTTCATGTCATTAGCATGTTATTAATCAGACCAATGTAGGGTTAATTTTCAAGCAAGACATTTATTTCCTCTAATGTTTACTGATTATATTTTATTTTGATTCATCCATGGACAACACTAATGTTGCTGCTTACTTGAACGACATTGAGCAACTATTTGGGACAAATTTTTCTTCTTGGAAAAAGAGACTCTTAATTGTCCTTGGAGTCATGGATTTGGACTATGCCTTACGTGAGGACGCTTCCGTAGCTCCTTCCACTGATAATGAGAGTTTTACTAAGAAAAAAAATTCTATAACTTAATAGTGTAGAAGTGGAAGTGGTCCAACCGCATGTCCTTAATAATCATGAAAAGCACAATATATGTTAGGATAAGGGGAGCAATCCCTAAATTTGAAAATGCTAAGAAGTACTTGACCTTAGTCAAAGAGCAATTCAAGGGTTCCTCAAAAGTATATGCCAATTCATGAACATATCATGATGATGACAGATATGGCTGCTAAGTTTAAGGGCATGGATATGGCTATTTCTGATGGATTCTTGATCCATTTTATTATGACCTCCCTCCCTGTTGAGTATAATACTTTTAAAATTAATTACAACACTCAGAAGGAACAGTGGAACATGAGCGAGTTGATCGCCATATGTGTCTAATAGGAGGAGAGGATAAAGGCCGAGAGGAAGGACCATGTTTACCATGTTATTCATGGCAAAAGAAAATTTCAAGGGGATTCTAAGCCCAAGAAGAACCTGTATTTCTCTCTTAAGGCTGAATCAAGTAAATCAAAGTCTAAGGAGAAGGCCCCTCCTGCACCTAACTCTATTTCTTTAGATGGGCCCATCTGTTGCTTCTGCAAAAACAGTGGGCATATTCAAAAGGATTGTGTGGGCTTCATGAAGTGGCTCACTAAGTAGGGTATTGACATAATTTCAACTATTGATGAAACTCTTTATGTTGATTTTTCCCTAATACCTGGTGGATTGATTTTGGTACCACTATGTATGTTTCTAATTCATTACAAAGATTCCTTACCATGAGGACACAAAGAAAGAGGGAGCGAAGTCTTAGAATTGCTAATGGAAAGGAGGCTAAAGTTGAAACCGTTGGAACACAACCATTAGCATTAAATAGTGTCTTCACTCTTTATTTGAATAACGTTGTTTATGTTCCTACCATGAGGACAAACCTTATTTCTGTTTCTTTATTAGATGACGATGGATTCATTTGTATTTCTAGAAATAATAAATGCATTATAAGTTTTAATTCTAATAATGTTGGTCTTGCAACTCAATGAGATAAACTCTATATGCTTACTCTCTCTAAATTTCTTGTGTCAATGAATGTGTGCAATGCCACCAATAAGCGAAAAAGAAGCTTAGGCGATGAGACTTCATCGAAATTTTGGTATTGTCGTTTAGGTCATATTTCGAAGAGGAGAATAGAACGTCTCATTAAGGAAGAGATACTCCATCCATTAGACTTCTCTAACTCAGACCACTGTATTAATTATATTAGGGAAAATATGTAAAACAAATTAAGAAAGAAGCCACACGAAGCACATGAATCTTAGAATTAATTCACACTAATATATGTGGACCATTTTCTGTAACTTCAATGGATGGGTATGACTACCTTATCACATTGTAAAGCCCTCATTTTTGATAATACTATCAATAATGGGATCCGTATGTACACAGTACTAGTCCCATGATCAGTGGCTAGTATATACAGTTTACAATTTGGAATCGCATCCATACACATAGATATCTTACATTCACTTAAGCATAATAAGATTGAGTATTAGTAATACAAGCCAAAATATTGCAGTGGTAAATTATTTATCTTGCAGTTTGCCTTTAATCCATAACCCCTAGGCAACAGATAAGGTAAAACCCTAGAAAATATCATCATCGTAGTCCCCAAATCCTGCGGAATCATATATGTTATTGGGGGTTTCTGAATCATCACCTAAAACAACAACGAAAGTAAGATTGAGTACATTGCATACTTAGCAAGACTTGTAGTGTATCACAGATGCACTTATAGTAAAATGCAGGTTATGAAAAAAGAGGAAGGCTCTACAATTATTTTGCTATTGCGGAAATAAAGCATAATTATACGGTAGTTTATAAACAAAATTTTCAAACGGCACAGTTCTTAATCAAGTTTGATAGAATTCATAAGTTTTTCACTGCAGTCTACCTGACTATTTAAAACCACTCCATGATCATCCCTCGTCATGAAGTGTATTGCTCCACATCATTTCCAAAACAAAACCATTTTTGAAAAAAAATACCAAGAGCTAACTAAGTGATGACGTTACTAAGTGCCTTTGACCGTAGGCGTGGCTAATCGATTAGATTTATACTCTACAAAGGTGTACAACTTTACCCACAAGAAATGATAATCACTTTGTGCAGCGCAATTGACACATTTCCTTTAGTTTGCCATAGAGAGATCATACATAACTGTTACATTCTCTAGACATAACTTTGCACCAACCCAGTAACGACAAACCTTTACTATGGCAGAAGAAACACATATATATGAAACATGGTGTGTCATCATCACAAAAATAATCGAGCACCGTTTCTTCCCATATCAAGGTGTACACCATTATACCGATATGCATTTACCCACACCAAGGTATGGAAACCCCTTACAAGCAAACCTAGAAAGGAGTGCTTGTACTATCTCCTGCCTACGAATGTGCAAAGCCAGATCTAAGAAACTTATCTGGTTAAGGCTATCCTATTCTAGCACTTGTGGTTGCATGGTTTTATTGACTTGTAAACAACACAATAGTTCAGTCCTTAAGTTGAATCAGGCATGAATCTCCCCTTACACTACGTACCAGTTTTCCCCTTACACAACCGGCTATTGCCCATACATGCCTGTGCCAGATTCATAGTTTTACTTTTGGGTTTTTTAACCAAATTACTATATTCCAACATTTTTAGTTGTAAATCACCCCTTTTAAGTCATGAAAGATAACTACGTGTATACTTAAGTATGGCTAAGTATGGATAAGTAGACGTGTATACCCATCTGACATCATGTATTGTCTACCCTTAAGCTAAGATCATCAAGGTTCGTAATTCCATATTTTGTGAGAACTTTTCAAGTGTGGCTAGGTATATCTACTAATATCCCATCATAGCGCTTTTTACCAAAAATTAATCGCATGCATAATAGTTTTGATAAGAACCATGTAATGTACTTGTTTCAAATAGTGGGATCAAGATGTTCAAGGAGGCGCTTGTCTTGCTGTTTGTTGCCTGGTAGGTAGTTGGGGTCATCGATGAGCTCGCCGTCAATCAAATCACAAACGTCGGGTTCTACTCGTTGTCCAATAAAAGAGATCTTGCGACAAATAATAACCCACAGTAAGAGCAAAAGAATACAAGTAGAAAATCCAAATAAACACTTGGTTTTGGAGACAGACGTGGTTATTATGTCTTATGTACATGTGTTTAAGGAAATCTTTATTTTAGAATGTTATCATTAGTAGTATTAGTAGCGCCAGAATAGTCCTATTGCTGCTTTGTTAAAGTGAGTTAGTTGCAAGGTATATTAAGCTAGAGTTACATCTCTGTTCAGTGAAGATTTTTAATAGTTGTCATGAGTTCGGCTTTAGCCTCCTCACTGTCTTCTTTTTTGTATGTAAGTATCCATGCATGCATAGACTAATGCACATACATACCATTATTTTTGGGTGTAGTTGAAGCTTATAGCCTACATGCATGATAACTTATATCTATGGGGATCTTCCATAGATTATCTAGCTGATCAATCTGGTCATGAGTTCTACTCAGTCACCTTTTACGTATATACTCCATGTGAGCTTATGGACACATGTGCATACATACTTGTTCTTTACTTCTTCATAAAACATTTTCAAGTTAAGACAGATCCTTGTATATTTCTGGATGCAGCTAGCCTACTAACACTCTAATGTACAGAGATTAATTCTACTCAATTTTAGTGTCCATGTACAGAGAATAAGCATCGCTTAATACTTAACACATTAACATACATCTTTATTGGAAAATGATTCAAGACAAGTTGAAATTTAAATGTTTTTACATATTTGGGTTCCAGGTAGCATGTGGATTCCAAAAAAATTTGTTCCATTTAATTCTATGCATAATTGTTGAAATTTTATATTGAGCATATTTTCTACCATTCTCTTTGAACTTTAATTTAAAATTATTGCTAGACTCCTTTTGAAAATATTTTTACATATTCTGAAAGCCCTTGATTTTACATGAATTTAGAAATTTGTTTTAGCTAATTTTGATTTGAATTGAGAAAGTTATAGGCATTAGAATATTCTCGGCCAAACAATAATATTGCAAAATTCAGAGAACACGTTTTCGCAACACTGAAGGCATATTCTACTGTCTTGGCTCATCTAAGTTGAATTGGTGGTAGTCACTGTCATGGTGATCCCACAAGTCAGCGACTAAAGAACAAAGGACGAGCTATGGCATGTCGCTGGCAAGGCTAGGGTCTAGGGGTTGCTTAGGCGATGGCAGAAATAGCACCAGGGTGATGCCACACTTCTACCAGTGGGCTGGGATACCGTCGAAGGTGACTAGAGTGGGCCACCACTGTGAGCTGCATGGTGGTGCCAAGGGTGAATCGGTGGCAAGCTTGCACATTATTCATTTTCCCCGGGAAAGGGTTCTGGAGGCATCTAGGAGGTTCATGGGATCCATTTTACCTGAATGCGGCGATAGGGTTTTACTGGATTGCAGCACCACCAGTTGCCAGCCGCGGAGAAGAAGGGTGGCAATGGGGAGGTATTCCAGTGGGTGAGAGCTGGATTTAAAAGAGGCGAAATGATCATTAGATACTCAGATTACTAGTGTCCAAATGAATTTGAGAATGGCAAACCGTAGAGGTTGAATTGATCTTCGGCCTTGAGCTCAAGTTTCGTTGGAAATGGTGGTTCGCAGGGAAGATTGATGCTTTAGCCAAGCATGACTGGAATGGGAGAATGGGGGTCAGGTGTGAGGAGTCAAGAAGCAGTTGGAGTCTTATATAGCTAGAAGGGGGAGGAGAACGGGCGTGAATCCTGATGGAGCCAAGGACTGGTTGAATGTCGCCATGGAAGAGGGATGGCACTACAGTGCTGTTGTGTGCATGGAGAGGTAAGGTGAGTGCCCAGCGGTCGCACACAGGTGAAAATATTGGTGTCCTAGAGAGTCCGGAGCACAGCTCGGCGGTGAGGGCAACGGTGCGGACAGAGTTAAGGCGCGGGACGGTTGAAGTACGGGGCGAGCGGCAGAACCGAGACTTGGCAGTGTCGAGGGAGACAAAGAAGAGCAGCTAACGCATGGGTCTGAGACCACCAGCCAGAGATCGAAGGTTGGCAACTTGGCTGGTTTGCTTCAGGGAAAGGGGCCCACTTGTCAGCCGAAAGGAAGGAAATTCATCCGCCATTACGTTCTGGCATCAGGGTAAGACCATTAATTGGGATGTAATTTGCATGTCAAAATATTTTAAAAAATTTTCATATGAGACATTTTGATAAGGCTGGTCTTACTGTTAAAATTTCAAGTCAAGAAGAGACACCTAGAATTTATAAAAATTCTGACAATGTATGATGCTCAATTTTATGTTCTCTATTTTAAATTTTTCGGAGAGTTATATTTTACCAAAATTTTTTAAAACTTTTTTTACCAGTTTTTCATGTCTATAATGTTCTCCAATAAAAATTTAACTTCATATTTTTCTTATTTAATTTATAAAAATTCGACATTGTCATTTCTATATTTTTAATCTTTCTATTTTTGAATTTTTAAATATTTCAAACTAATTTATTATTTCCTAATATTTTATTGTGAGTAGATATGACCTATCTAAAAATTACACAAAATTTTTAAATCAAAATAACTTCAAATTATTTTTATTAAATTCTAACATTGGTCACTATTCACTATCAAATCCTTTAATTGCCTTTCACTTCACCATTTATCATGTCATATGATATTTTAAATTCATATATAAAGTTCTGGTCATCTCCCTAGATTTTTTAGAGATTTTACTTATTTTATTGATGTAGGGTTTTGTCCTTGCTCATTATATCTTTCTTCAATTTGCTATTTATATGGATTTCGCCTTTTAACCACAATCAAGAAAAGCCAAGAAATCAAGAAACAGTCCATGAAAATCTAGAAAATCACCAGATAATAAAATAAATCTTTGAGTTAGATTTCTTGTTTCATTATATTTTCAAGATATGACAAATCTACCCCCCTTACGAAAATCTCGTCCTCAAAATTTGGTGAGGTTTAGAAGAAATCCAAAATTTTCTTTCGGAGATGATCTTCGCGTTCCCACGTGGATTCCTCTTCAGTATGATTGCTCCACTAGACTTAACATTTTGTTGGACTGATTCCTTGTATGACATTCTGCCTCCTCTAAAATTTGAATTGGATGCTCACGATAAGATAGATCGGGTTGCAGATCAAGATCTTCCAGATGAGTGAAATTAGTTGGGACACGAAGACACTTTTTGAGTTGAGATACATGGAAGACATTATGAACATTTGATAATTATGGCGGCAGTTCTAAATTTTATGCCATTTCTCCTTTATTTTCCAAAATTTGATAAGGTCCAATGTATTGAGGGGCTAATTTGCCACGGACATGCAAATGACGAACTCCACGAAGTGGTGAGACTTTTAAATAAGCTGAGGTCACATCGACGATTGTTAGCGTAACTCTTCTAACGAGACTGAGCTTCTCTTAGTTGGCTTTTGATCATATCTACTTGCTCTTAGGCTTCTTGAATGAGATTGGGACCGAAGAATTTTCATTCACCTACTTTAGACCAAAAGAGAGGAGTTCTGCATAGGGATGGCAATCGGGTGGGTACCTCCGGGTACGACTGGTGCCCACCTGAGTCCAAAACTTGAAACAAGTTGCAATCTCATCCCAGAACATACATGTATAGACTTTGTGCAAGTGGTGAGGCACAACATAGTGAATAAGGGTGCAATCTAGCAGAAGAAATCAATTACACCAGGAACTACCGTGTAGCCTCTGTTTTGATGGCCAACGGTCCACAAGTCCATAGTGACGGCGACTTAGTGTTCAAAATTTGCAAAGTACTTCACCATCGAGTTCTTTTGGAGTTCATTTAGATCTAATATATCCTTCCTAATAGTATTTCTAGACACCATCTAGAACATTGGTTGTAACGAAGAATAGAACTTTCGAAAACCTTCATGATCAACCATAGACAAAGGGTACTCATGAACACAGATCATCAATGACAGTTCTTTCCTAGCAACTTCTTGGTCAAAAATATAATTCTCTATATTCATTCTCCCTTCCTCTCCCTTTGTCAACCTCAATTTTTGTTGTTTTGGACCTATTGCATTCCTAGCAAGATAAGATTTTAGATGAGTCTT
Organism: Guadua angustifolia; assembly: GCA_036346375.1. Classification (NCBI taxonomy): domain Eukaryota; kingdom Viridiplantae; phylum Streptophyta; class Magnoliopsida; order Poales; family Poaceae; genus Guadua; species Guadua angustifolia. The sequence goes on along the minus strand of CM070514.1, from coordinate 24,263,394 downwards.
TAAGTGAGAAGTGCCATGACTTGTTTCTCCACTAAGCTTACTGTGACAATCTTGACATCTGACTTTCCATTTCCCATCTATCTGCACTTGCTCAAACTCATTCCATACTACAGATCTAAGTTTTCTCTTACTACCAGTTTGAGCATGTGCATCCAATGTCTGAGTATCGGTACCTTGTGATTGTGATACTTGAGTGAAAGATCATGTGGAGGTCTATCCTTGTGTATGATGAGTAATTGACAAGATTTGAGATTGGTTTGATTTGAAATTGAGTTTGATTTGAATTGGATTTTCGATTTGAAGCAATTTGAGTGTTGGCTGCTTTTCCCAGTGCTACTAGCCTGGAGGCGGTAGCACCGGACCTTTGAAGCGAAATTATGATTGATTAATAATTTTAGGATAATCATTGAATATCTTTGTGGGCATTGCTATGTGAAAGGTTTTCCTTGTCTATGATGGTTGCAGGGCGACGGTGCTAAGTCATGGTGAGGCGAAGGATGACCGGGACTAGGTGAGGAGCGTCGGAGGTCCAGACAGTTGGGAGATCGCCGAAAGATAATCAGAGATGGAGTTTGGGCAAGCCAAGAAGACAAGGAAAGGAGGAGATGGTAGCTAGACGCCACGTGGATCAAGGAAGGCTGTCGGATTGCGGTCTAGTTGATAGGTTAGCGGGTCTAGGTAGTATGCTTTGAAAACCATGCAAGAAAACCCAGTATGTGTGTGGGTATTGGGTTAGCCCTTGCATGGCTGTGTGAGTGGGTTAATCCTAGCCCTTGGATGAGTGCTCTAGGGTTGAGGGACTCATCCAAGGGTGGTACATGGCCCAAGAGTAGTATAAATAGGGGTGGAGGGGTAGCCTCTTCCCCTTGAAGGTTGTAAAGGTTTTTGTGCTCCTTTGAGCTTTGCTCACCTTGTTGTGAGGCTTTGTAAACCTCTTCCTTCCAGAAATGCAAAATTTTTTCATTCATGCTTGAATTTACATTACGCACTTATTTTATGTCTTAAATTCAGCATTTAAATTCCTGTAATTTACTTTCTCGTAATTTACTTTCTTGCAATTTGGATTTGCCTCCCCTCCTTCTAAATGCTGATCTTGGATGATTTTAGTGTGTTCATATCATTTTACATCTCTTTTGCACTCTAGAATAGAGTAGAGATCATCTTTTCTATTAAGTTGCAATTCTGTCCAGAACTTGTTCTTCATGCAGCAGTTAGTGTTTGATTTTTAGAAAAATATAGAAAAATCTTTTTTGAGTGATTATTATTGGAGATTGTGTAGAACGCTCATATCCATCTGTGAAAAATAATTTGGGAGTCCACTTGTCACACATTTTGGGCGCCATAAAGTGAAAACCGAGCCCCAAACTTTCTGCTTGAAGTTTCTGACTATCTGTGTTCTTTGATTTTTGATGATTGTTCTGTAAGGATTTTTGAGGTGAAATTTGGTGGAGTTCTTGATGACTCATTTTTTCATATGGAAAATAGTTCTCAAAATTTCTTGAGCTACAGAAACCTACCAACCACCTATTCTAATTGAGGACAGTCTCTGAAAATTCTGTTTTTGCTTTTCTGAAAGTGACTTTTGTGATTTGAATTGATCTCCTTTCTAAAAGTAAGAGTTGAATTAATTCTTTTTTATTTTGGACACTAGACAACCAGGATTGTGATTCAAAAATCCCCACATATTCTATGGTACTCATCCATGCAGGCTAGGGGTATACATAGTTGTCTAGTTGTTCGGGTTTTTCACGATTTCCTTTGCGCGATCCTTTCGAGGTATTAGTTGGAGTATTTTGGGGAAAAAATTTATTTGCGACCATTCACCCCTCCTCTATTCGCTATCTCGATCCTTCATTAAGCTTCATTTTGAGGTGACCTATGGCTGAGCTCTGCGCTGCCTGTGAGGAACTATTACTCAGAGGTGCCATTCAAAGAATTTGCCAAAAATCATGAGAAACATACATGAAGTGATGAAACACCTATAGCATTAGTATCTAGACACAATTAATAGACACAAACGAAGATAGCACATTGGGCAATTTCTTCCTCGTTTGAGTCATGCTTAAACAAAATCATATAATCACTGTAATGATGACAAACCAGAAACACTTCATTTTTCTATTGAATACATTGTTACAGTCAAAAGACAATTTTTACAAATCTTCATTCCTATAATAACATTTGGCACAAACATTATCCATTTAACTGAATAATGCTTAGAATCTGCCAAAAGGCCACCGCATCTTTTTTATATCACAGCACAGGGTATATGCACTTGTATATTACAAATATCTTAACAACATCCTTAACATGGACCTAAATTAGGATTCAGCATTTTTGCTATGTTGCTGATCAGTCACCAGACTATAATCCATGGATAGAAGTGCAACGCACTAAGTACTAACCACACAATTGCATCAACAACAACAACTAAACATGTAAGGAGAAATGGGCCAAATTGGTGCAATCAACTTCAGCAGTGAAGCAACAAGGAAGAGACATATATTCTTCTAGCGGTGCTAGCCATGCAAGAAAGCGGAACAATAACACCTGGAGCAAATCCATAATTTTACACTATTAAAGAAAGCTTCGCCTCTCACAAACATAGCTGAGATAGTAGTAACAACTCATAGTGTATTCCTACTCCCATATTCAAGTCTTCGTATGCATTTCCTCACAATTTGACATCACCACCATGTCACTCAACATCATTAGCAGTTTAGCAACTGAAAATTATGACATGATCAGGGGCATCATAACCCATCGGGCAATTTCTTCCTCGTAATACCAATATACTATTGAATCATTGAATACAGAATGTGTGCAAGGCTTACGCTTACCACACAATCACCACATTTGAAATTGAAATCTAATTATCTACTGTAAAAATAAGATTCTATTACTCACAAACTGAACAAAATCATAAATCCTTTCAAGTAAAACAACTTTTAAACTAACAACAAACCAATGGCAAAGACACCATATGATGGGCCATTCCAGTGTCACGATTGCCAGAAAGGGCTGATCTCACATTATGAAATCTAGAATCTAAGTGTAGTACCTTATTCTTCTTTTAATCTACGTTGCATTATCCTTTCCCTCTTCCGGATGGGCGGATCTGAGCTGATTATGAGTCGGGCTGTCAGGGCGGTGGCCGACGAGCGCAGCAAGAGTAGAGGAGCTCCGGGTGTGGTGGTTGGTGGGCACAGCAGGAGCGGAGGAGCTCCATGTGTGGCAATGGGTGGCCAGCAGATCGGAGGAGCATCGAGGCGGCGATCGGCAAAGCGATAGGAATAGAGGCCGGGGCGGCGACGGCCTTGATGAGAAACAAGGCGCAGGAGGCGTAGGAGGGGGCCACCGAGCCGATTCGATCGAGGTATCCGAGGGTGTCGAGGGGAAAAGGAATGGACTAGGCTGAGTGGCTCTGTGGCTGACGCCTAACGGCTGGAGAATCAGAGAAATGGACAGGATATTTTGTTTGTATAACTGAAAATTGGGACCACATGTTATGGGATACCCATTGGGTACGCATGGGTACAAATTGATATCCACGCCCATCCTATAACCTTATCGGGTACCTGAACCTGAAAACCCAAGGGTCTCAAATTCTACCTATGCCCACTCTTATCGGGTCGGGTACCCATGGGTACCCGAACCCATGGGTTTAACTGCCATCCCTAGTTCTGCACTTTTTTTCCGTAAAGTGCTTTAAATGGTGACATCTGGAGACTAGCTTGGAAACTATTATTATAGGAGAATTCGGCAAATGCCAGACATTTTTCCCAGTTAGTGCTATATGATAGCACACAAGCTCTTAGCATGTCCTCCAAAATTTGATTTGTTCTTTTAGTTTGCCCATCAGTTTGAGGATGATAGGATATGCTGAAATTTAATTTGGTTCCGAAGAGGTTTTGCAAATTTTCCTAGAAACGAGAGGTAAATTGGGATCCTCGATCAGATACGATAGTTTTTGGTACACCATGCAATTGCACAATGTTTTCTAAATATAGCTCGGCAAGTCTATCTCCTGCATATGTGGTTTTGACCGATATAAAGTGAGCCACTTTAGTTGACCAATCGACAATAACCCATATGGAATCATTCCCTTTTCGAGTTCTATGCAGACCTGTAATAAAATCCATACTGATATCATCCCACTTCCATTCTAGGATTTGCAGGGGTCGAAGGAGACTAGCTGGGCGTTGATGCTTGGCCTTGACTCGCTGGCATATGTCGCATTTCGCAACAAAAGCAGCAATGTCCCTTTTCATACCTGGCCACCAATACTCCCTGCGAAGATCTTGGTACATTTTTGTACTCCCAGGATGGATAGAAAGTGATGATTCATGAGCCTCTTCTAGAATAAGAGTTTTAAGTTTAAGATCATCAGGGACATAAGTTTGATTTCCATGCAGAAGCACTCCTTCTGGGCTTTCCATGAATTCTGATTTAGCTCCATACTTCATTTCTTCCTGAATTTTGGTGATGGATGGATCTTTGAGTTGGGCTATTTTAATTTGGGATTTTAAGGTGGGTAGGATTTCTAACGCTGCCACATAGCCATCTTTGGCTATACCCAAATTAAGTTTTTGGAATTCATTCCGTAGTTCAGTCTGATCAGTGTAGGCCGAAATAGAAATGCAATGGAGTTTGCGACTGAGAGCGTCAACTGCAACATTAGTTTTGCTAGGGTGGTATTGAATGCTAAGGTCATAGTCTTTGATTAACTCTAGCCATCTCCTTTGACTAAGATTCAGATTTGGCTGAGTAAAACCATCTCCTTTGACTAAGATTTAGATTTGACTGAGTAAAGAAATATTTCAAGCTCTTATAACCAGTGTATATATTGCATCGATTACCAATGAGTTAATGATGCCAAATTTTGAGAGCATGAACTACAGCAGCGAGCTCTAAATCATGAGTAGGATAATTTTGCTCATGAGGTTGAAGTTGTCGGGAAGCATAGGCTACAATCTTTGACTCTTGCATCAGTATGCAGCCTAGAACATGTTGTGATGCATCACAATAAACATCAAAGCTCTTATGGACATCAGGTAGCACGAGTACTGGGGCCGTGGTTAACCTCCCTTTCAACTCCTGGAAGCTTGTTTCGCATTCCGGTGTCCATTCAAACTTCTTTTCCTTTTTGAGAAACTGGGTCATTGGTCTAGCAATTTTGAAGAAATTCTCAATGAAGCGGTGATAGTATCCCACTAGATCGAGGAAACTTCGGATTTGAGGGACAGGCTTGGGTTGTTCCCAGGCTTGGAGAGATTGAATTTTACTAGGATCAATAGAAATTCCACCCTCTGAAAGAATATGTCCCAGGAATGCGACTTCCTTCATCCAAGAATCGCATTTTTCAAATTTGGCATAAAGTTTGTGGGCTCAAAGTTTTTCGAGTACTATGCGAAGGTGTTGTGCATGATCCTCATTGGACTTGGAATAGATAAGAATTTCATCAATAAAGACCACAATAAACCTATCCAAATATTCCATAATGGTTTTGTTCATGAGACTCATAAAATTGGCGGGAGCATTGGTAATTCTGAAGGACAATACAACATATTCATAAAGACCATATCGGGTGGTGAAGGCAGTTTTTGGAATGTCAATAGGCTTGATTTTTAACTGGTAGTACCCATGTCTCAAATCAATTTTTGAAAAGACTCAGGCACCGGTTAATTGATCGAATAGATCGTCGATGCGAGGAAGGGGTATTTGTTTTTGATGGTAACATCATTTAAGGCACGATAGTCCATGCACATGCACATGCTACCATCCTTTTTACTAACAAATAGAACAGGACTTCCCCACGGATATGAGCTTGGGCGAATGAACCCTCTACTCAATTGTTCATCTAGTTGTTTCTTAAGTTCAACTAGTTCATTTGGAGGCATTTGATATGGCCGTTTGGCAATTGGAGCTGTCCCAGGCACAAGATCGATGGAGAATTCCATCTCCTGATCTGGCAGTAATCCTGGTAATTCTTCAGGGAAAACATTAGGATGTTCACAAACTACAGGTACTTGGCTAAGTTCTTTTATCGTGATAGAACAAAGAGATGATCGGTAAGACAGAGTGTTCTGATTGGATGAGAACTTAACTGAAATCCCTTCGGGACTTATTAAAGAGATGGTTCGATTAGCACATTCTATACATCCTTTATGCTTAGATAACCAATCCATTCCAAGTATTATGTTTAGGCCTGAAGTTTCTATGATAATGAGATCAGCATAAAACATTATTCCATTTATCTCAATGCTAACTTCAGGACAAAACCTAGTAGTTTTAATTTTGGCTCCAGGTGAATAGATTATCATGTCAGTTAATAGGAGATTATTGGGAATTTCATTTTGATCAGCAAATTTCTTAGAAATGAAAGAATGGGAAGCTCCAGAATCAAACAACACCAAAGTTGGTACCATGTGCACAAGGAACGTACCTAGCACCATGTCAGGCACGTCAGTCACCTCCTCAACGGTCACATGATGCAACTGACTGCAAGTAGGTCCTTGAGCAGCAATACTAGGAGATGTCCTGAAGGTTTGAGATCCTCCAAATCCTTGTGGGAAACTTGGGGGTCATTGATGTGCCCCCTGAGACTACGGGCGAGCTGAAATCTTCTTGGGGCACTTGTTGGCGTAGTGCCCGTGCTCATTACAGTGGAAGCAGGTCACATTGGCCGCCGGGTTTTGCACGCCCGAAGACCTTTTGCTAACATTATTGGGGGGGCTTGCAGGTGGTTGTTGGTGAGGTGCTTGAGGTTGAGGAGCCTAAGGTCGAGGAGCTTGACTTTGTCATTTCTGCTGAGGTGGTGGGGTGGAAGATTTGAAATTGGGGGCTTGCCCGAGTCGTGGCTTGAAAGAATTAACATTGGTATTCTTCTGTGCCATCCACTTTTGCTTGCGCAACTCTACAATCGTTCGAGTTCCTTGTTCCACTCAAAGGGCTTTATCCATCAGAGTTTGGAAGTCATGGATGTCGTGAGCCACAAGAGTACATTTTATCTCATCATTCAGATGGTCCCTAAAGTGTTCAACTTTCCTTTCTTCTATGGTGATTTCAGAAGGAGCATATCTAGACAAGTAGTTGACACGATGAAGATACTCCACTACTGTCATATTGCCTTATCAGAGATCAAGGAATTCTCTTTACTTGAATTCCATCAAGCTAGATGGAATATGAGTTTTTCAAAAAGCTTCCTTGAAAGCCTCCCAAGTGATGACCTAATCTTGAGGCACCATGGCTTGATAATTCTCCCACCAAGCTGTTGCACCTCCTTGTAGCTGGTAGGATGTGTAGAGCACATTCTCTTGGTCATTGTTGCATTGAGCAATGGCCAACTTGCTCTCAACCAATAGAGCCAATCATCAGCGTCCAAAGGGCCAGTCGAAGTGGAAAAAGCAGGAGGTCAAGTCTTGAGAAACTCGCTTAACTTGGAATGATGAGGAGCGCCTCCATTTCCACTTCTAACAATGGCCACGCTAATATTGGCAGTATTCTGAACCATCTACTGAAGGAGTAGAGTGTGTGCCTGATGATTTTGCTCAATCATAGCAAGCACTTGAGCCATTGTTGGAGGTTCAGGTAATAGTTCTACTGTGGTTGGGTTTTGCTGACTTGGAGGAGGAGGATTATTGCGGTTGATAGGATGGGATGATGAAGCTCCTGTCGAGGGATGCATTGGATTGGGTTGAGCTAGGGTTGGAATTGCGTCCCTTTGAGATTGAGTTTGAGGAGTGGCTTCACTCTCCAGAAGATGACTATGGGATTGTGTTATCAGCATCCTGCAATAAGACAAGACTTGTTTTAATAGCATAGGGAAGCATTAAATAAGTAGTAGTAGTTAATTTTTTTTACTTCGAGGATCATCTCATCTAAAATTTTCACTTCTAAAATTATTAATTGGTGAGAGATTACCATAAAGCTATACAAAAGAGAACTTCTCGGCAAAGTATTGTACAAGACCAAAATCATATTACAGATACATACACACACACACACACATATATATATATCTTACAGTCCAACTAACATGTACAGACCCCCCTTTTTTCATAAAACTCTACTACTCTCTAATCGGAATCACTAGATATGATTTCTAAACCTCGGACTATCGGGTAGGATGGTGGTGAATCTACATCACAACTGCTCTCTGAAGTAGAGGGCAAAATTGGAGGGTTTGGTGCTCCAATTGGCTAAAATTGCTGCAAGTATTCACATCAGTTGCCAGTCCAACGCCTTGATCTTGTTGTTGGATTTTGAGATCCCGCATAGGCTTCATAAGTATGAACATATGCACTCATGTTAATATTATATGCCTTGCAAATCCATCGTAGAAGTTTACGTCTTGTCTCTTGAATTGTCTCATGCCTGGTATCATTGTGGTGTTTCACCTTATGGTGCAGTTTTTGGCCTTCCAGTTTTGTAGTGGCATGTCCGCGGATTTTATATCCAAATTGAGTTTGTTTGATATCAAAGATAGGGATATGCTTTCCATGTCCTAACTTTTTAGTCAATTCTCCCACGATGTCAGTCCAGACTATGTTTTTGGCCATCTAAAGTTTTTAAGAAAAAGAATGGTTAGTATAATATAATAAGATGATAATTTTCAAATGAAAGGATAGGATTACAATAACTATATATATGTTTCTCTAAGATGAAAATTTTAAAATAAAACAAAAGAATTAAAACACTATATATATTTTTAATGTATCCTTTCTTTTTAAGAATGTATGTTATAATTCCGAGATGTGTATCTATTATTGTTTTTTGTTATAGTAACTTCAAAAAGGTTTGCAATGTCTTGAAAATTTTAACTTTTATGCTAAATAGTCACGAATGTAATCCAAGACACACAAAAAATTCTCGAAACCCAAAAGTTTTCATTTCCATATAATATCTTACACATAGAGCCATACAGTACCAAAAGTCCAACTAACTTCCATGTGTACATAAATTGGCCTAACCAGTCTTGCTATGGCCACCCTATCCCTACTCATCTGCTGAAGCCATCCTGCGCAGGCAGAGTCATAGTCACCCTCTAGTGTCGAGGCCTTCCCAGGGAGCTTCCTATGGAAGTAGCTGGGAAAGTATCATGTCGACGATAGACCTGTGTCTAGCTAGGGCGGCATGAGGTGGATGGCCTAGGGTTGGCATCATGCTTGGCGATACATAGGCGACTGCCTCCCACCGACAAGCGCACAGTATGACATCAAAGAGTTGGTGCAACGGGAGTAGGAGAGGTAGTGGCGGTAGGAGCATCTGGTGAGATTGGAGTGGTTGGAACAATTGGTGCAACAGGAGCTGGTGGAGCGACGGGTGTGGCATTACCTACAAGAGAGTGAGAGATAAACCCCATTTTCACAAGCAGGGCAATCACTCCCTCAAGGTATCCCACACGACGACGGTAGTCTATGGCCTCCTTGGTTAGATGGCGGTGATGAGCATCAGCAGCATTACTAAATTACACCATATCGCAGAGTCTGTCTGTTTGCACCCGATTTTGGAAATTACAAGATAAATCGGTAAACCATATGAGTTTGGATAATGCACGGGATATCTTTGGAAGGTTTGGATAACATGCGGCGAGTATCTGGAGACAAGAGACCAATTAGGAAACTATAGTCGACTCGGATTATGTTGCCGTAACAGAACAGGACTCAGATCGGCTGATGGGTATATAAAGCGTGCCAGGGCTGCTTGAAGGACACCATCCACAGAAAATCACATTTGCCAGTTTTTTCGTTTCTTTTAGTCTTTTAGCTTTTTAATTCCCTTTTTGTAAGTCGATATCGATCAAATAAAGTTGCGTATCGCCGATTGTTTGATCGTCTTGATTTCTTGAGTTCGATTTGTTACATCTTCTTTGCGCGATCGCCTTTTACGAATCGATCTACCTTTACCCTTGATTAGCCTTAATCGGTGATCTATTTACCTTTTCAATCGGCCTTTTGGCTGATTCTGATTTTAGCTGATTATTATATAATATCGGCTTGAGTGAAATTTATGATTTTTTCTTTATCGATTGCAGGGTCAAATCGATTGACACGCTTGAACCCGGTGTTCGTCCAGTGTGTTGCGATCAAAAACCCCCTTCACGTTTGTGGTGTCAACACATTTTTGGCACGCCCAGTGGGACCAGATCGGAAAGATGACTGCAAGCAAATCTGTTGCGCCAGCCGACGTTAATACCGATGCCATAATCGTCCCCACTTTGGACGATTTGACTCCAGAGCAGCGCAAGGAAATCGAAGATCAGAAAGCCGCCTTGGAGGAATTAATGTTGGGTTGTTATCAGAAAACCCGACGATGGGTCACACAGAAGATGGCACTTCCAACATTGAATCCCCTAGGTGAAGCTGGCGTTGCATCGAATTCGGTAAGCCGATATGTGCCAGCTCAAGCCGAGTTACATATTATGATTGAACAATCCGTGCATCATGCATTAATCAATCAGTCATCAGCCTTGGTTACGACCCTAAAGCCGATGATAGAAAATAGCGTAAAAACTATTGCACAAGAGTTGGCAGCATCTGGAGGGTTATTAGATCCGTTGCAGCCACTCCCAACGTATCCGGTGTATTCTGTGGCACCAAATGCTAACACGATAAAGGTGTCGGCACCTGCACCCTCGCTAATGACGACTCAACCCACTGTGTTGGCACCGGCAAATTCTCGCCCAAGTCCAATTACCCATTACCATGCATATACCGACGCTGCAAAGTTAAATTTAGGTAATATACCATCGGCGTCAGGGACTACCTATATCCAGTCGACTCATCAGCCGATTGAATTAGATAGAAGTCATAAACCCTAAGGACTAGCCCAAGTAAGAAATCCGGTTCCACATAGGGTAGTTTCGTACGCAGAACCCTTCGTTCCATTGCCTGAGGTCCCGGCTGTCCGGACCGATGGGTGTGAGTCATGGCAACATCAGTACCCATCGGTTAGACCAAGCCGACCGGCCGAGTTTGCACTGGGGGGGCAGGACGCCGTCCATTATGGTTGGCTGAATTCTGTGCTACATCGGCCAATAACGTTAATTGGGCTGATCAGATCTCTATGGTTTTGAGGGATCAGTTCGGATTATAGCCCAAAGGAAAAACTATCGGCTATAGAAAGCCGTACCTAGAATATATTGACCGCATGCCATACCCCCATAATTTTAGGATTCCCGATTTTGCGAAATTTTCAGGGAATGATTCGGTTACTACCTTAGAACATGTTGGATGGTTTATTGTAAGGACCCGAATTCACCAATTCGAATCCACTGTGTTTTACCACACTATTCCCAGGATCAACGCTAGTGCACACAGTTTAACATTGGTAAGCATCATATCATACACAACGATAAGTATAATAAGACTTCATTTATTTAATATAACTAGTGTATGATCTAATGATCACTTACATTATTCAGCCACATGGGCTAGACTGAAAGTAACTTGAACAAATGCAGCGGAAAGTAGTAAAAGACGTAGATGCCCCATCAGCACACCACAGGCGACTGACAAGGATTGGCCTAATGACTTGCATCCACCTGGAAGTCCTACGGCGATGATTTCTCCACTGTTGTTGGTTTGTTAAGCAAGGGTGAGTACAACCATACGTACTCAACAAGTTGTGCACAGAATGCAATTCTATCATAGCTATATGCAGGCTTATTCCAAGGAAGGCTAAGTGGTTCATTTGTAGCAAAGCAGCATTTAAGAACACATATACTTCATAGATTGAAAAGACAGTAAAACAAATATTAACAAGTAAATAGATTTAGTGATTTTCAAGCAAACCCAAGTTTTCATCCTAAGTCAAGTTTCCTTTATCCACATGGCATCCTGCCATCCCATCCAGTTGTTCATTTTAATTAACTACCCTTGATTTGTAATTCGAGCATTGCTCAATCTGATGAAACACGGCTATCCGAATAGTTTGTACACTCTGCGAGAGGTTATGCACTTTACCCACATGATCTGACCATGCACCACAGTGAATGATTATAACAAAGCCTTTACAATGCATCCTCTTAACCCGAAGGCTACCGTGAGGTTTCAACACTAAAGGGTTACACCACCTAACAGGCCCCCTCTTGCGCCATGTGAGTTTTCTCCGTACACCAGACTCACACCACCACGATAGCACTCAAGCTAAGCATTTGTAAATTAATCGGCTAAATGCCCCATATGAGATGTGTGGTTGCATGATTGACTCAGGTCAAAGACTCGCAAGATTAAGTCCATAGGATTGATTAAAGCAAGACATGCACATACCCTCAGCTCCACTGAGCCCACCCTGGCACACTCCCCTTCCACTTGCTTCAATCTTAAAATGATTACCACCCGGTTGGTTACCAAGCACCATGTACTACTCACAAATCAACATTGTTGTGTGACCTCCCCGCCACGACAACTCAATCTCTTCGTGTGACCACACATGACACACAAGTTAACTTCATGGTTCCATATTCCATTAGTCAAAATTAATACTCAACATTTCATTTACATGTGATGATGTGGCATGGCTAGGCAATTCTACTCCGTTCTAACCATCCATGTTGATTTCAGTATTAGCCAACTATAGTGAACCAACCTAAGGTGACAAGTGGATTATGGCATACAAATAACAAGGTAGGGTGTAATAAAAAGGGTATATTAACTAATCCCAAAATTAAGTTCAAACCATTTATACACATAAAATACCATGCAATAAAGTAAATCAAAATAGCAATTTTGCAAACATAGGTGCAACATGATCAAAGCACAACTTGCCTTACTTAAGCTCCTGGTCTTGGTCTAAAGATTGTTCCTAAGTTGCAAATTCCTCCTCCGAAGCCTCGCACAATTCAACGTCTACGCGAATCGAGAAGAAATAGCAAATAAACACCAAAACCAAAGAATAAATGAACTCAAAAATTCAAATAAAAGTCACCATTGGATAGATCTCAATTTTACAAGTTTTTAGGAATTTGAATCACTTCAATCGGAGTTCGTATGAGGGAGAACGAGCCCTCGGAAGTTTCAAATTCCTAAAATCCATAAAATCAGAAAATCCGATTATTCGAATTGTTTTATAAAGGAAAATACGAATTTCCCCACCCGGTACATCACGGACAACACGTGGCGAAATCTGGACCGCATAAACTGGATCAACGGTCTTAATCTAACCCACAGCGTGGCGAATGATAACCCTCGATCTAAATCAATGGCCAATACTTGGCCAAAGCGATTCACTTGTGCACTTAAATGGCGTGGCTTGATCGACACGTCCGTTGAAGATCAAGGGTCGTCATTTTGCAGAGAGGCTTACCGATTCAGTGGCGTGGCAAGATCTCGGCGCTCGATGAGAATCTTCTGGTGACAATGCTCGAGCTCGGCAATGGCTGGCGGCGGCTTGATTTCACCGGAGACGAAGACGATGACCACGGCTTCGGCATTTCGACGATCTCCGGCGAGGATGAAGTAGCGGAATGGCTTCGCCTCGACGCGACGAGTCTCGGTAGGGGTTCCCCGAGTCTTAAATACCCCGCACACGGCGTGAAAACTCGGAAAGTCCCCATGGACGGCGGCGGTGGAATTCGAACCGGACTCGGAGTCCCGCACGAACACGATGACCCTTGGCCGTCCGATCTTAATCCAGCGGCCTGGATAGAAGATAAACTCCGAACCGGTATGATCTAATAAGGACCATTCGATCTTTGATCCAACGGCCCGCTGCGTTAGGGTTTTTATAATTGACGTGGGCTGATAATGGTCGTTGGATTTCAATCCGACGGTGCACGTTGACCCTCGAAACACGGTCGGTCCGCCTGATGATGGGCTTCGACCGTTCTTTTCACAAAATTTTCGGGTTTTTCGATTTAAAATAATCAAGGAAATTCATTTGATTTATTTAGGGCGATAAAATACTTCTAAAAATTCGAAAAATCTCAAAAATACTTTGAGACATTCTGAACTTAAATAAAATATTTTTGGCAAAACTTTATTTTAGACTTTTCTTTTTATAATTATTTCTTGACAAAAGGTAATATATTTTAATTCAAAATAATTCGAATAAATATCAGAAAATCCAAATAAATCCAGAGAATTCACAAAAATCATAAATTGCAATAAAATAATATTAAATAAATAAAATGTTAAAAATTGGGATGTTACAAACCTCCCCCTAATAGAATCTCGACCCCGAGATTCAGGGCTGACTAGAGAATACGTTTGGAAATTCTGCCTTCAGATCTTCTTCATACTCTCAGGTTGCTTCATTTTCCGAATGATTACTCCATTGAACTCTGCAAAAGCGAGTGGACTTATTTCTGGTTCTACGCTCCATTACATCCAGAATCTTAATCGACTGTTCTTTGTAAGTCAAGTCTTCTTGCAATTTGATAGCTTCTAACGGCGTTTGTTCTGCTGGCACTCTGAGACATTTCTTAAGTTGCGACACATGGAACACATCATGGACTCTGCTAATGGTGAGGCAACTCAAGCGATATGCAACCTCTCCTCGGCGGCTCAGAATTCTAAATGGCCCAACATACCTAGGTGCGAGCTTTCCTTTAACGTTGAACCTTTTTACACCTTTCAGGGGAGTGACTTTGAGATACACAAAATCGTTGGGTTCGAAATTCAACTCTCGTCGACGATTGTCAGCATAGCTCTTTTGCCTTGACAGTGCTGTTCTCAATCTTTCCCTGATCATGGCAACTTGTTCTTCAGCCTCTCTGAGCATCTCAGGCCCAAATACTGAATGCTCCCCGTTTCATTCGGTTTAACGAGTGCGACAAGCACGACCATATAAGGCTTCAAATGGTGACATTTGCAAACTAGCCTGGTAACTATTATTATAACTGAACTCTGCATATGGCAAACATTTATCCCAAGATGTACTGTACGATATCGCACAAGCTCTCAGCATATCTTCTAAAATCTGATTAACTCTTTTTGTCTGACCATCTATCTGCGGATGGTAAGCAGTACTGAAATTTAGATGAGTTCCCATTGCTTCATGCAGTTTATCCCAAAATCTTGAGGTAAATTGGGTACCTCGATCCGATACAATTTACTTAGGCACACCATGCAGACATACAATTCTCGACATGTATAACTCTGCCAATCGATCTCCGGAATAAGTGGTCTTCACTGGAATAAAGTGAGCAACTTTGGTCAACCGATCAATGATGACCCATATGGAATCATAACCTCTTTGAATCTTGGGCAGCCCAGTGATAAAATCCATATCAATCTCCTCCCATTTCCACTCTGGAATCTTTAATGGCTGCAATAGTCCTGCGGGCTTTTGATGCATAGCTTTTACTCTCTGACATACATCACATAATGCCACATGCTCTGCCACTTCACGCTTCATACTTGGCCACCAAAATTTCTTCTTGAGGTCCTGGTACATCTTGGCACTTCCAGGATGAATAGAATACTTAGAATCGTGTGCTTCCTCAAGAATCAATTGCTTAAGCTCCTTCTCATTTGGCACACAAATCCGACCTTTAACCACAAAGTTCCTTGTTCATCCATGGTAAAATCTTCTGCTAATCCCTCTTCTTTCTTAGACTTAATTCTGCTAATCTTCTCATCTTTACTTTGCCTTTCTCTGATTTGATCCTTAAGGGTTGGTTTTACTTCTAAAGCAGCTACAAATCCTTGCAGCACAACTTCTAATCTCAACTTATGAAATTCTTCGCACAACTCGGTTGATCGTGGCTACTCTTGCATTTACTGCTGTGGCTTTTACGACTCGGGGCATCTGCTACCACATTAGCCTTTCGGGATGATAATGGATTCGACATTATAATCCTTAATCAATTCTAGCCATCTTCTTTGCCTCATATTAAGATCATTTGTGTGAATATGTACTTTAAGCTCTTATGATCCGTATATATCTCACATCTATTTCCAATGAGATAATGACGCCATATCTTTAAAGCATGCATTACGGCAGCTAACTCCAGATCATGCATCGGATAATTCCTTTCGTGCGGCCTCAACTGCCTTGATGCGTAGGCCACAACCTTGCCATTCTACATCAACACACAACCAAGACCTTGCCTTGAGGCGTCACAATAAATGTCAAAACTACACTGCACATCTGGCAATACCAATATAGGTGCGGATGTTAATCGCTTCTTTAGCTCCTGAAAACTTTCCTCACACTCTGGCGTCCATGCAAACTTCTCCTCCTTTTTCAACAATTGCGTAAGGGTCTCATGATAAATCGAGAATCCCTCTATGGTGGCGGTAATATCCGCCATTCCCGAAAAACTGGTTGGAGTAAGCTTGTCTTGGCGGCTCCCAATTCATTACAGCTTCCACCTTACTTGGGTCCATGGCCACTCCTTTAGCTGTCATTACATGACCAAGGAATTCCACCTTTTCCTTCCAGAAATCACATTTACTGAATTTGGCATACAACTGTTGTTATCGTAACTTCTCCAATACCAACCTCAAATGTTCTGCATGCTCTTCTTCTGTTTTAGAGTATACGAGGATATCGTCTATAAAGACAACTACAAATTTATCCAAGTACTCCATGAATACCTTATTCATCATACTCATGACTCAAACTAGGTCAATAGCTGATACGCACTGATCATAGTAACTTGGGCCATAACTAGGTAGTAACTTAAAATTTTATTCGGAGCACTGTCTTATTTATCCCATTATTACAAAAATTGGACCCGTGGGTCATACAATAGCGGGGACATTAACTGGCAACTAAACTTTAGACGAAGCATTGACTGGAAAATCGCGACTCCAAACGTCTGGCTAATCCTCCTCTTCACCGCCTTCACCATAGATGTCGAATGGTGGGTTGCAGGCTCTTGGATAGCTGTCTTCACCCTCCTGATCTTGGTTAGCGATGAGAGAGTCATCTTCTTGTGGATCAACGATGATATCGACATTAGATACGTCCAACACAACGTCCGTGGTGTCCTGGGCCTCGTCTGTCGTGATATGATTGATTCTTCCACGCGTTGTCGTCTGAGGCGATGCTCCATTGCTGCTGGTACTCGGTTTCCTCCATCCTTTGGGGCTTTAGCTAGAGTAGTACCAGTTGAAGTGAGCGGGGTAACATTTCCTTCTTGGACACTTGTTAGCGAAATATCTGGTTCATTGCAAGAGAAGCATTTCTTGGCGTGATGCTTGACTTCTATTTAGTCTTTGGTGTTTGAAAATTTTGGCTAGTAGGGCGAGATGATGGAGTTGATGTCTTGTTGGTCCACTGAGGTTGAATCCTAGCAAACTTTTGCGGTGTCATTCTTAACCTAAGATGATTAGGCCGTCCTACTTGACTAGCCATCCTGCGCTTACGATCTTCACCCAATTCCTTACGCTTATCCTCAAGGATCAAAGCTTTATTAACTAACTCCTGAAAATCGGGGAAGTTATGGGTAATCAATCCCACCTGTAATCCAGTTAAACCTTTCAAAAGCGGAATTGTCTAGCCTTATCTGTGGCCACATCCTCCGGTGCATATTAGCGCCAATTGAGTAAACTTATTCAAGTATTACGCCTTGGTGGCCTCCTTGTTTGAGCCACAATTCCTCCTTCTTGAGGTCCATCATTCCTTCAGGTACATAATCTTGACGGAAGGCGACTAAAAACTCTTCCCAAGTAATTTCTGTGGGGCTTCATGTCTTCATAATAGTTCTCCCACTATTCATGGCGGTTCCTTCTAGTTGATGTGAAGCATACAACACCTTCTCGTTGCCCTCACCTGCGTGATATGCAACTTTCTCTCAATGGTTCTTAACCAATCATCGACCTCAAAGGATTAGCATTGCGAGAATGTTGGTGGGCGGGTTCTCATGAAGTCAGCGGTTTAGAATGAGAAGCGGTCCATTATTGCCTTGTGGCACATTGCTATAACTGCGGACTTGATTGGTCATATTACGCATTTGTTGCATCATCGTTTGCATAAGTTGAGTTTGCGTGGCTATAAAAGTTCCCAAGTTCTGCATATCTACTGGCGGTGCTGGCTGCAGTGGCGTTCCCTCATTGAACTCCTCATTCCGGCGAATGCCACTTCCTGACACTCCGTTGTTACCACGAGTGTTCACCATCAGCTTGATTTGTTTTTAGGTTAGGGAAGATGGAATAGCATAGATAAGATGCAAGAATCTCTAATGCGGGGGAATAGGTTAAACCCAAAACTTTATATCTTTATTAATTAACTTGGTATGGTTGCTTACAAAAGCCTAAAAGCTTTGCAGCATATCTTGCACCTTTCGACAAACATTAAAATCCAAACTAAACACACAACCTTAACGTCTATTATATTTGGGTAAGACTATTCTATTGACGCGACTCAATACTTAAGTCTCTACTTAAACTAAGACCTTCACTCCTCGAGCCACCCTCCACGGGAACTTCCTAGTGGGTATACTGGTGGGTGATTTGGTCTTTGCATGGCCGATCGGTGTCCTACAAGTGGCGCTTAGGCTCCTCGAACTCAGACTTCATCTCTTCGGATGATGTTGGTGTAGCGCGGCCTCGCTCCTGTAATGCCTCCTCGAGCTCCATTATCCTCTCCTCGTAAGCCACTCGGGTCTCGTGCAGTTCCTTCTCCGCGACTCTGAGCGCTTCATAGACCGTCCTCAATTCTGTGTCAGTGTCGCTGACATGGGCCTCTTGAGCAGCTGCAAATCGTGCTAAGTGTACTATAGTAGCATCCTCCTTTAGGTGTGGCGTATGAGCATAAGCATCTCGAACCATGGGGTGGAGTCGAAACACCGTGTCATCGGCTCGTGGTAGTAGTAATATGAGATCCTTTGTAGAAACAAATCGCGATGCCTCCTGGATACCGATCTCCCAAGTGGCTCTTCTCACCGTGATCTTGATAGGTTGGCTTGCTTTTCACCATTTAAGCATAGATTAGAAGCTTGCACACCATTCCTCTTGTGGCTCAGTTGTGATCCAACCGGCCTTGATCGTTGGTTTGGCGAAACCTCCCAAAACTTGAAGCACCTTCGAGCTACTGTTGCATAGCCACCCTCGCACTCTCATATGGTTGTGTCCTCCTCATCTATTTAAAAGAGCAATAGATAAGTTTCCAAATGGCCATTCCAAAAAATTGAGTTAGATTTCAACATAGGTAAGGAGGCGGAGAAAAAGATGAGTTGAGAGTGTTGTCTTAATCAATTTGTGGTTTTTTCTTTTAGAAAATAGTTTTGGACTCCTAAGATACCACTATACTCACTAGGGCCAAGACCTCGATCGGTATGCTCTGATACCACCTCTGTAAGGACCCGAATTCACCAATTGAATCCTTTGTGTTTCTGCACTATTCCGGGATCAGCGCTAGTGCACACAGTTTAACATTGGTAAGCATCATATCATACACAGCGATAAGTATAATAAGACTTCATTTATTTAATATAACTAGTGTATGATCTTATGATCACTTACATTATTGACCACATGGGCTGGTAAAGTAACTTGAACAAATCGTGGAAAAGTAGTAAAAGCGTAGATGCCCCATTAGCACCTTTGTAACACCCCAATTTTTGCTTTTCTTGCATTTAAAAGGTATTTTGAATTTTTGGGAATTTCTGGAATTTATTTGGATTTATTTGGATTTATTTGAAATTATTTGAATTTATTTTGAATTAAGCCATTTAACAAATTAATTAAATAATAGAAAAGTTAAAATAAAAATTTTGCTGGAAATATTTTATTTGAGTCACAAATGTCCTAAAATATTTTTGGGAATTTTTCGAATTTTTCTAGTATTTTTAAAGCCCCAAATGAATTATTTTATTTTACGGAATTATTTTAATCGAAAAAAATTAAAAACCCAATGAACAGTGTTGGGCGAACAACTTGTCATTAATTCGAAAAAAACCCTAACGCCCCGCCGTTCGATCCGAATCAAGCGGCTCTCGCGTTCTCCCGTCACGGCGAATCGCCGCCGGATTAAAATCATGCCGCCGTGTGGGCCTCGGTCTCCGCGTTTTCACGGACCGAGGGGCTATTTAATCTTGCCGCCACGGGTTGTGAACCCTACCTGCGCGCACATCCGTACCTCCGCCGCCCTGAGGCCGCCGCGGATTACTTGCGCAGGCTTCGCTTCGAAGTTCCGAAACCAACCGCCGAATTCTTTGCGTCGTCCGTCGCCGCGGTGACTCTCCGCTTGTGCCGTTGGTACCATTGGACTCAACAGCGTCGCGCGCTTGAAAGCATCACCGCCGCGTCGCCGGAGGACCACAGAACGCCGCGCCCGTCGTCTTCGTCTCCGTCTCCGGTCGAGCTGCGCCGCCCGCCGCAATCTCGTAGAGCAGGCAACCTTGCCGACCACGATCGGATCAACCGGCGAGGTGAGGCCACGTCGCCCTGCGATAAACTTCATCTTCCAACCTCATCCGTTAGATCTAGATTCAGCGGCTCGGATCGCCGCACCATAGCCAATCACGCCACGGCGGCGTAACTGCCAACCCGCCTTTGTGCGCGTGTCATTGCCGCGGACCCTTTGTCGGCGCCTTGTGCACGGTTCACGTGTCGGCGGCGACCGCAGGCCTACGTCGGCCCTTACGCCTTGCCTCTTGGCGTGGCGTCACCGCCGCGTCATCTTGGCGTCGCAGTGGGACCCACTGTCGAAGAAGTGGCCAAAGTCGTCTTGGCGTCACGATGGCGTCATCTTGGCGTCCGATGGCGTCATCTTGGCGTCGGCCGCGAGGCCGGTCGGTGGCGTCGGCAAAACCCGTGTCACTCTCTGGTGCTGACCGTGTCACGATAACGCAATAATTAGTTCGAAAAATATTTATTTAATTCGGTTTATTGATTTAAAATATAATTTAAAACTTCAAGCGCTTATAACTTTTGCGTTTTAACTCCGATTGGGTGATTCCAATTTCTATAAATTTGTAAAATTGTGATCTTTCTGTTTATGAATTTTATTTGAATTTTTGAGCACTGTTTGCCCACTGTTTATTTATTTTATTGTTTGTGTTTGCGTTCGTGTGAGCGTTGAAGTGCGAAGGTTTCGAGGAGAGGTTCGACCGAGAGCAAGCTCGAGGCGAAGCGATGCTTTTTGAAGGCAAGTTGTATTTGATCATGTTGAACCTATTAGAGCAAATTACTTTGATTTAAACTATTGCATGCTAATTTGATAGAAATGACTTTGAATAAGTTTTGGGATTAGTTAAATGCCTAGTTCTTGTATGCCACCTTGTAAGTAAATAATTGTAGGCCATGAATCATTTGTCACCCTAGGTTGTGGATTAATAGTTGGACATTAATTAATTGCCAACATGGGTTGAGTAGACCAAGTAGTATGCTTATACCTTGCGTGGACAATTCATGATTTTGGAAATACCAAAGTAAATATTGACTTAATGAGATATGGAACATGTTTGATGAATGAGACATGTGTTATTGAGTTGATGATGTACGTGGTGCAATGGTAAAGAACGGGGTGGGAAAATGATTTAGGCTGGGGCAAATGGCAAGATTGTTTACGGTGGGCCAAGAGTGTGCATGGCGATCGTGTTGGTTTTTATTGGTTTTGGATATTTGAGTTACACTTGGTTAGTCTTGCCTCGGTCAACTAAGGACTTAACCTTGCGAGCATTTGAGTGAGTCTCTCATCTGACCACAAGCTCGTAATGGGACGGACTTAGCTGAAATGGCTAGAAATCTATTCTTTGAATCTTGTCGTGGTGGTGTGAGGCAGGAAGCGGAATGAGAACTCACATGGCGCAAGAGGGGGCCACTGGTGTGGTAACAGTCCCTCGGTGTTGAAACCTTAGCGGGCGATCTTGGGTTTAGATGGAACTTTGGAAAACCGTTCACGGTTATTTGCCTTGGTGGTATTTGTGTATCTTGTGGGTAAAGTGTATAACCTCTGCGAGTGTACAACCTATTGAATAGCCGTGCTCACGTATTGAGCATCGCTCGGTGATTCTGATCAAGGGTTAGATTTTTATGAAAATGAATTGTTTATGGAAAAATGCTTGGGTTGATGATGATGAACCTGACTTAGGATGGAGAAATGATTCTGATTGAAATGTTTGTGAAAGCTATTATTCCTACTCTTTGTTTCTTGCTTTGCAATCTATTCTGTTTATCTTGAATGCTATCTTGCTCATGAACCATAGCCTATCCTTTGTACTAAGCCATGCATGTAGAATATTAGAATTGCATTACATGCATGACTTCTTTGAGTGCTCAAAGTACTCACCCACAACAACACAACCGAGTTGAAGAAGAAGCAACCCCTTTCGGGAGGAGTATCGGGAGGCCAGAAGCGAACTAGGGAAGCGAGCCCGATCGATTACTGTGGCAAATTGGTTGGCGCCACGAGTTTATTTTATGTCATTGCTTTTGAATATTTTAATAAGTTTTATACTGCAGTAAATATATTGTAACTTCGACCATAAGGTCGATCAACCATTCTTTTATACATTTAAGAAAAGTACTCTACTATTTAGTTGGATATATACGTGATATGTACCGATGTTGAGGCTGTGTGCACTAAGCGTGATCTGGACTAGTCTTTGAAACACAGAAGGTCGGTTGCACATTGGGTCGACACACACCATAAGCGGCCGACAAGGAATGGCCTAATGACTTGCGTCCACAGAAGTCCTCGTGATGATTTCTCCTTGTTGTTGGTTTGTTAAGCAAGGGTGAGTACAACCACGTACTCAACAAGTTGTGCCTGAAATGCAATTCTATCATAGCTATATCTGAGGCTTATTCAAGGAAGGCTAAGTGGTTCATTTGCAGTAAAGCAACATTTAAGAACACATATACTTCATAGATTGAAAAGACAGTAAAACAAATATTAATAAGTAAATAGATTCAGTGATTTTCAAGCAAACCCAAGTTTCCATCCTAAGTCAAGTTTCCTTTATCCACACGGCATCTTGCCATCCCATCCAGTTGTTCATTTTAATTAACTACCCCTTGACTGTAATTCTCGAGCATTGCTCAATACTGTGAGCACGGCTATCCGAATAGTTTGTACACTCTGCAGAGTTTATGCACTTTACCCACATGATACAACCATGCACACACGGCGAATGATTATAACAAAGCCTTTACAATGCATCCTCTTAACCAGTGCTACCGTGAGGTTTCAACACTAAAGGTTACACCACCTACAGAGGCCCCCTCTTGCGCCATGTGAGTTTTCTTCGTACACCCGGACTCACACCACCACGATAGCACTCAAGCTAAGCATTTGCAAATTAATCAGCTAGGCTGCCCCATAACAGACATGTGGTTGGATGATTGACTCAGGTCAAAGACTCGCAAGGTTAAGTCCTTAGGATTGATTAAAGCAAGACATGCACATACCCTCAGCTCCACTGTGCCCACCCTAGCACACTTGCCCCTTCCACTTGCTTCAATCTTAAAATGATTACCACCCGGTTGGTTACCAAGCACCATGTGCTACTCACAAATCAACATTGTTGTGTGACCTCCCCGCCACGACAACTCAATCTCTTCGTGTGACCACACATGACACACAAGTTAACTTCATGGTTCCATATTCCATTAGTCAAAATTAATACTCAACATTTCATGTACATGTGATGACGTGGCATGGCTAGGCAATTCTATTTCGTTCTAACCATCCATGTTGATTTCAGTATTAACCAACTATAGTGAACCAACCTAAGGTAACAAGTGGATTATGGCATACAAATAACAAGGTAGGGTGTAATTCAAAGGGTATATTAAGTAATCCCAAAATTAAGTTCAAACCATTTATACACATAAAATACCATGCAATAAAGTAAATCAAAATAGCAATTTTGCAAACATAGGTGCAACATGATCAAAGCACAACTTGTCTTGCTTAAGCTCCTGGTCTTGGTCTGAAGATTGTTCCTGAGTTGCAAATTTCTCCTCCGAAGCCTCGCACAATTCAACGTCTACGCGAATCGAGAAGAAATAGCAAATAAACTCCAAAACCAAAGAATAAATGAACTCAAAAATTCAAATAAAAGTCACCATTGGATATATCTCAATTTTAAATTTTTTTAGGAATTTGAATCACCTCAATCGGAGTTCAGTATGAGGGAGAACGAGCCCTCGGAAGTTTCAAATTCCTAAAAATCCATAAAATCGAAAATCCGATTATTCGAATTGTTTTATAAAGGAAAATACAAATTTCCCCACCCGGTGTCACGGACGACCGTGGCGAAATCTGGACCGCATAAACTGGATCCAGCGATCTTAATCTAACCCACGGCGTGGCGAATGATAACCCTCGATCTAAATCCAATGGCCAATACTTGGCCAAAGCGATTCACTTGTGCACTTAAATGGCGTGGCTTGATCCGAACCGTCCGTTGAAAGATCAAGGGTCGTCGTTTTGCCCGAGAGGCTTACCGATTCCGATGTGACGTGGCAAGATCTCAGCTCTCCGATGAGAATCTTACGGCTGACAATGCTCGAGCTCGGCAATGGCTGGCGGCGACTTGATTTCACCGGAGACGAAGACGATGACCACGGCTTCGGCGTTTCGACGATCTCCGGTGAGGATGAAGTAGCGGAATGGCTTTGCCTCGACACGACGAACTCGGAACGGGCTTCGGAATGGCGGAAGAATCACCGACGGCGAAAAAAAAACTCCTCGGCAAGCCCGGACGAACTCCGGCGACGGCTAGTGAGAGTTCTAGGGCCTCTCCGATGGCGGCGCCAGCAATGAAAAGCGCGAGGATCTGATGAGTCTCGGTAGGGGTTCCGGGTCTTAATACGCCTGGCGAAAACTCGGAAAGTCCCCATGGACGGCGGCGGCGGCGGAATTTGAACCGGACTCGGAGTCCCGCACGAACATGATGACCCTTGGCCGTCCGATCTTAATCCGGCGGCCCGGATAGAAGATAAACTCCGAACCGGTATGATCTAATAAGGACCATTCGATCTTGATCCAACGGCCCGCTGCGTTAGGGTTTTTATAATTGACGTGGGCTGATAATGGTCGTTGGATTTCAATCCGACGGTGCACGTTGACCCTCCCGAAACACCGGCCGTTCCGCACAGTGATGGGTTTCGGCCCGTTACTGTTCACAAGAATTTTCCAAGTTTTTCGATTTAAAATAATCAAGGAAATTCATTTGATTTATTTAGGGTAGTAAAATACTTCTAAAAATTTCGAGAAAAATCTCAAAAATACTTTGAGACATTCTAAACTTAAATAAAATATTTTTGGCAAAACTTTATTTTAGACTTTTCTTTTTTATAATTATTTCTTGACAAAAGGTAATATATTTTAATTCAAAATAATTCGAATAAATCTCAGAAAATCCAAATAAATCCAGAAAATTCACAAAAATCATAAATTGCAATAAAATAATATTAAATAAATAAGATGTCAAAAATTGGGATGTTACATTTATCGCCCAGTGTGGTGAAGCAGCTCAGACTGACGGATTGCAAATTAGACTCTTTCCTCTGTCATTATCAGGAACTGCTTTTACTTGGTTCACAAATCTGCCTCCGAATTCGGTCCATTTCTGGAACGATTTAGAGAGCTGTGTGCTCTGCGTCAGAGCTAGAGCTAAGGGTGAAAGCGGAGCGGATAATATCCGGACCGTATCCGTATCCGATATCCATTTTTAGGGAAATGGTAAAAGAATCTGATATCCGTCGGATACCGATACGGATAAAGATAATTATCGAATCAGGCAAACGGATATGGAGCGGATATGGGGGAGGTGATATCCGACGGATCTGAGGCGGATCTGGATATCCGTATCAGGATATCCGTATACTCGATCGAGCGAGGAGAAATGCGGTGCGACTCAATGGCCCATCTGATCGATCTGAGTCAATGGCCCATCCGGATATCCCAATTGGCCAAGAGGCAAGGACTGGTCAATCTAGTCCCTTCTTCAGACTCCTATGTTAAGATTTTGTTACCTTATGTTTGTTTTAAACACTATTCTATAAGTTTTGTTATGTTTGTAGATTATGTACTCTAAATTCTAATATTCTGTGTTGAAACTTGTGTTTTCGCGTTTGCATATTATCCGATTAAATAGTCGGTTTCGTTTCCGTTTTCGATCCGACTCCGATTACTATCTGTTTTATTATTATCCGATATCGATTCAATATCCGATCCGTTTTTAAATTATACGTATCCACATCCGAGTGAAAAAAATGTGAGCGGATATGGAAATGTCACTATCCGTGAATCGCTCGTTTTCATCCTAAATGGGCCGTCATTTGGAGAAACCTCTAGCGATTAAGTGAGCGGAGGTTGTACGTAGCCGACCATCGCCATGATCTGCGAGCCTTCGGGAGGCGGCGTCGCCGCCCTGAGGAGTTCAGCAGCCCCCCATCGAGAGGTGGCGTGGCGTGAACGAACCCGGCGGCAAGGTCATGAGGGCCTCAGCCGGAGGTCACCAGGGGCGTCGGCGATGGAGTCGAGCTCCTAGCGGAGGCTGGAGGCCGAGGCGGCGGGGACAAGCCTGAGCTCTCCAGGGAGTGGCGGCGAAGTCAAGGGGCAAGCGAATCCGGCTCCCGGCCTTAAATCTTGCCGTTGTGGGTGAAAAAGCCATCAAGGAGGTGGTAGGGAGTCAGGAAGCGAAAATGATGGCCAGTGAATCCCCATACACACATGTTGTCGGTGTTTCATATAGCAGGTAAAGTAAATTTGTAAGTCAAGGGCCCGCGTTCCCTCTCCTTGATGGTTGACTCGAGGGCCAAGATGTATACTAGTTGGGCGAATATCCCTCGTCCGGTTCGTGGTGGTGGTTTGTATTACTCGAGTGCGATGGTCTGCGGGATTACAAGGAGGGCCGGGGCGAATACACAGCACTCGTCAAGTGAAGGGGCTCGATTGCGGACGGATGTGGGCGGCTTCTAATCGGTGGCGGATCACGAATGCGATTGGTTCGGGGTTGCCCTTCCACGAGGCCTTGCCTCCTTTATATAGCGGAGGCGAGGTTACAGGGAGTTTAGAAAAAAAGGTAAGGTATGCTATGTCAGGAGTCGGTCTTGGTCTTAGTGGTGACAGGTTCTGTTTATCCCATCTTTGGGTTAGTAGACACAAGCGGATAGCACTCCGTTGGGAAGGTCTTGCCTTACCTGCCCTCTCTGCGCTTTGTCGAAGCGATGTGGCCTTGAAGGGCGGCGCTTGACTCTAGCGGCCCCAGGCTGCCTTGGGAAGAACCACCCGACATAGCCGTCGTGTCAGTGGGGGCGGTGACCGGCTTGTCGTCGGTTTGTCGGCGTGGCGGAAATCCGCAGTCGAAGCCGTTAGGGCCCGACCTAAGGCAGTCGAAGCCTCAGGGGCATCGAACCGGGTCAGTCGGGCCGTGAGGCGTCGGACCGGGTCTAGGTCGAGCCGCGGGGCACGACCGAGGCAGTCGGAGTTCTCTCGATGGAAGCAGCGGTCAGAGAATCCTTCATGACCCGATGGGGCCTTTAGCGAGCGTGGCCTAGAATGGCCCATTTGGTGTTCCATCAATATTTGGTGATAACCCCATCTTCTTTGTGAGGCGGAGACTTTGGTAATACCCTCTTGACTTTTCTGCATCATTGCTAGTCTTCTTGCCCGCGTCCGTCGATTGAGAGAAAGACGATCTTGAAATAGATGTATACTTTGCCGTGGGGTACTCCCGGTATGAGTATTCGTCAATAGCCCCCGGGGCCGTCCTGGAACGCGTGCATTCCCGGATGGGCCCATCATCTTCGGCAGCGCGATCTCTTCGCGTGCATGGAGATGCTTCGGCTTCTTGCACCCCCGTTTAATGGGAGCCGTCGTGGCGCCCGTATGACAAAAGGGTCGCCGAGTCGCCGCCTTAGTCGGCCGTGCCGGCCCGACTTGAGTCGGCTGTCTCGGGAGGTCGCCTGGCGCACTTGGTGGGTGTAGCCCTCGAGACCTCGAGCGGGTCGGAGAGCTGGTCAGGGGGTTACTTTGATCGGCAGAAATCCGACCGGGTGAGTCGAGTGGACCCAGTTGGTCCTGAGCCCCCGAGTAGATCGAAAGGTTGCTTTAGCTGGCGGAGTCCGACTGACTTGGTCGGCCGGTTTGGACGGTCGCTCTAAGCGCACCGGTGGATCTTAACCAGACTGGCGGGTCGGAGAGCGATCGGGAATTACTGTTCGTGAAATCGGCCAAGATTAGTCGAGTGGACCGATTGGTCTGAGCCCCAGTAGATTGGATGGTGCTTTAGGTGGTAGTCGGCCGACTTGGTTAGCCGGTTTGGATGGTCTTGTATGGCCTTACCGGTGGAGTCTAACTCCGAACCCCGGCGGGTCGGAGGAGCGGTCGGGGGTTTACTTTAGTCGAAATTCTAGTTTTAAGTCTTAGCTGGACGCGGCCTTGGTCGGCAGGGACGCCTGAATGCCTCAAGAAGGTTCTGGTTCCCGAGTGCTAGTTTCGTCGTAGCTGGGCCTTGCCCTTGAGTCGGCGAGGGATGCCTAGATGCCTCGGCGAGTTTTGGTTCGAGTGCTAGTTTTCGTCGTGGTGGATGCGGCATTGGTTGGCAGGTCGCCGGATGCCTCGGGGAGGTTACGGTTCGAGTGCTAGTTTTTAAATGCGTGGTGAATGGCGGACCTCGGTCGGCGGGGTCACCCAGATGCCTCGGGGAGGTTCTGGTTCCCGAGTACTAGTTTCATGTCGTAGCTGGACGAGTTAGTAAGGCTGGTTTAACGCTGGAGCTAGGCGAGGCCTTAGTCGGCAGGGATGCCCAGATGCCTCAGCGAAGTTCTGGTTTCCGAGTGCTCGTTTTACATCGTGGTGGATCGTTTGCGGGGCTGGTTTCTGCTAGAGCTAGGCGGAGGTGTCGTCCGAGTCCTCGTCTGGCGAGCTATCTGCGGGAGGTAGCATTTATGCATCCCGTTTACCCGTCGCGGTGTGGGACTGGAGGTGGCGAGCGTGTTTACCAGCGTGGGTTTGAACACCGTGCTCGTGGAGCTCTGAGCGGGTTATCGAGTGGGCCACGGAGATCATGTGACTTCAAGCGAGCGATCCTGCGCGGGTGTCCGAACGTTGGGGCGACCCATAAAAACCTTTCTTTACTCGATCCGTGTCGGACCCGAGCGTCCGCCGACCGGGGCGGTGCCACCCTGGTACCGAGGGCTCCACGGGAGAAGTGTGAAGTATGGTCTCGGACCACGAGTTAAAACGATTGGGTCATCCGCCAACCCAACTAGAGGCCAGCTGAGGCTTCGTCTTGTCTCGCCCCTTGCTTATTTTGTGCCGGGCGACCATGAATCCACTTGGTGGATTAAGGCTTTGGAACCCGCGGCGCTGGATCGGGTTCTGGTGCGAGCTATTGAGCTCTCTCGCCACCTCGAGGCCGGTGCAGCCCGGTGGACTTTTCATACCTATTTCGGCCCAATCGATCCGGCCCAGCGGCGGAGATCGAGAGGTTCTTGAGCATGTCGCTGAGGCGATGCCACAGCGCCTCCCCTTTGGATTTTAATGCGCGTGCGGGTGATTTAAATGTGAAAGAAATGATTGGGAGATGCGTCTCACCAGCGGCGCGGCGTGGCGCTCTTGACGGGACGCACGATGCTTCAACCGAAGCAATGTCCACTTGACTGGCGTCCGCTCGGTCGATACTGTGCGGTAGTGCGTGTTTGGCGGTGCTGTTCAGCGCCTATAAACTTCGGTGCCTGAGTGCTGAAGACGCGCTCTGCCTTTGCCTTCGCCGCTCCTTTGCCTTCGCTTTCCGCCCCTCGCCGCTGAGGCGAAAGAGCAAAAAAATCGAAGGGTTCTTCACCTTTCCCATTCTTGCGGTCGCATCTTGGAGATGTCATGGTGAGTGCACCGACCCGGCCAGCGCATGGCACAGAGAGAAAGGTTTCTCCCCGCGAGATGATTCGAGGTGGAGGGTGCCGGCGGGGGCGTGGAACTGCGGCAGAAGGATGAGAGATCGTCGTGCCGCCTCGTTTCTGGCGTGGGTTGGACTCCTCCATCCCGTCTGCGAGTGCTTTGCACTTCTATGGGGTGGAGGTACATCACCTTAACTGCGGCGTGCTCCACATAGCGATCTTCATATTATTGTGCGGCGTTCTGTGGATCGAGCCCCCTGGTATTGTAGAGAGCACTTCTTTCTTGCCGTGTGGAAGGACAGCGGCGGGACGATGCAGGCGTCCATGGGGATGCCGCCTGCTGCTGCGTAGTGGCATGTGGCGAGTAGGTCACCACAGAAGCTGCCGTCGTTGAGCAGGGTGGCACTCCGAATGGTTCTATGTTGAACCTAGAAGGCAGCGCCCGGCCTTCTCTGGTAAGCTTCTGAGCGAGGTCAGAGTGGGCCTCGGGCCCGACCAAAGGGAGAAGAAGAAGGTGGGTGATCGTCGAAGAGATCAAAGCCTAGAAGGACGGGGCTTGGCCGGCGGCGTCGTCGTCAGGCGCATTCATGAAGATCGTGTCTAGCTCCTCATGCCAGGGGTGCACCCCATGTTCGATCTGAGGGCATCCGATCCGTGAGGATGGTGGAAGCGAGCTTCGCCGCGTCGGGCTCGAGGCGAGGTGCATTTGCTATCTTTGGTGGGGAGTGCCCTTTGTGGCGGTGGTGGCCACCGAGCCCTTCTCACTGGAGAATCCCCCGAACATGGTAAGCCGGGTGATCCTCTTTTCCTTTTTCCTTCCTTGCTCCGCAACCATTAGCATGTTGTCTGATCAGCGCCTTTGTATTGCCGGGGTTGCGGGGTAGTCTCCGGGCATATTGCGGGGAAAGCGATAGAAAGGCCAAGGCCAGGCGAGCCATGCTACGAGTCACTTTGCAAAGCGGAGGAGGAAAAAGAAGAAAGAAAAAGCGCCTGGCGAGGACCGCCTGGCGAGAGGTCTCCGGCGACCATCGCCCGACATAGCGATTGGTCGTCCGCGAGCCTAGCAGTGAGCCATAGCGATGACCCGTCTGGCGTGTCACGACTTGAGCCGCCGTGGTGGTGGCCCAGATGCATGTGTTGGTGCGGGCGCTGCCGTCGCTGCACCAGGTAAACTGCCCCAGCGGAGCGCCATCGCCGGGAAGCGGAGGCGGTCGTCTCCGCCGAGGCAGCGAAAGATCGATGGAGTTCCCTCGTTCAGCGGTGGCCCGCTCCGGGTGTCGGCGCCCAATGAGGGCCAAGCGCGTCTGTGCTACGACATGATCGGCGTTGGACAGAGCCATCGCCGCCGGCGGCTTATCGGGACTAAGCGAGAGGAGAGGTTCAAGGGGGCTGGGTAGCGAGGCCCTAGTGCCCTCGGCGGTCGGAGACTCGTCGGAGGCGAAGGAAGCGAGTTGGGCCCTGCTACCACCACAGGACCCACGCCGGTCGGCGTGGTCCGGCACTATTGCAACTCTGCGTTGTCACCGAGGATCCGCCGAAGAGGCGGACTAGGCAGGAGGTGGTCACCGCCCGGCTCTTGTGGATCTGGCGTCCTAGCTTCATAAGCCAGTGCCACGGCTGTCTTGACTGGCGGCGGCGACCAACGGCATCTGCCGTAGTTACGTCTTTGACTGACGGCGGAGGCGGGTTGGGGGGACCTTCAAGAAGCGCGCACGAGTCGAGTTAAGGTGAGCTAGATCGAAGGGTTTGGCTCTCACCCTCGACTCCGTCGGCGAGCCGCGAGCGCCATTTAAAGGTAAACCGCACAGTGCGACAAGGTAAGCCAAAGCGAAAACTCGGCTTTGACTAGATTTAGCGGTCGGCGAGCTTTAGTAAAGTGCCGTGTTACGACAGCGAAGATCCTAGCGAAGATCTGCATAATGGGAGGGCAGCTGAGGGAGGAGGCGGCCGTCTGCGCTCGGTATGGCCTTGGGAGGCCTGGCGCCTGGCAGACGGAGGCGGAGGGAGCAGCAGGAAACTAAGTCGAGACCTCAAAGCTGCTTGAGGCGTTGGATAACCAAGTCCCGAGAGCGAGATATCAGAGCTCGAGTCCCTCTGGCGGCACGCCAGCGGCGCCAAGATGCCGCCGTCATCGCGGAAGAAACCACCTTGTCGAGTGGCCGCCTCAGGGGTGGCGGGACTTGGCGGTGGAGGCGCGATAGAGGCGGCCCGCGTCGTGGAAGTGGCCCTATCGATGAAGAGTTAGCGAAACAAAAGTTGTCAGGCGGACGCCGAACTCGCGGACCTTGGGAGGTGGCGGGAGGTGCCTGCCGGTGTTGGAGGCGTCGTGCGGTCGAGCTCCTCGCCACGCGTTAGCCCGTCTTGGAACCCGTCGAGCGTTCGATGTGAAGGATCGACCTCGGGGCTTTTGGCGCTTGTTTCGTTATCTCCCACTATGATGACATTGACCTTGCCGTCGTCGTGGCGGGTCTGTGAGCCGGACCGGCGAGGAGGTCAGCGAGTTCGACACCAGTCGGCTGCATGCGTAGTGATCACCGTGGGATCGCCGGAGAGCATCCTCCGGGCGGGAAGAAAGTTAGATATTTTGCCCTTGGCAATGGAAAGGACTTTGTCTTGTAATGAATTCAAGTTCATTTTATCGTTTTGGCGATCGGGCCATTCCGTAGTCAATTTACCCTTGAGACTTCCCTCGGTGATCAACATTTGGCGACCATAACTTTGGGAACATGGGGGTTATACAGGCGTGGGTTGGTATGTTAACACTTTGAGGAAGCCCAAGGAAACGAGGATCTAAGGCAAGCGTTAAACTTGCACTTAGCGGGAAAGGTGTTCCCGACCAACTCTGAATCGCACCTTGCGGGCACTTCCTTCTCTGTAAGCGCTACTTGAAACCGTAGCCATTGGGGCGTGGTAGTAGCACAGGTCGAGGGTTACGCTAGGGAACAAAATAACCGGTAGGGTCCACGGCAGGTAATGGCGTCAGAACTCAAGTATGAATCGTCCATGTGCACTTGCGTGGGAAAGGAGTGTTCCCGACCAACTACGGGTGGCACCGCACAGGCACTTCCTTCTACCGCAAGGCACTACTTCAAAACCGTAGCATTTGGTATGGGCGTAACACTGGGTTCGAGAGGGTTCTGGCTAGAAGAGCCGAGTGGTCGGTCGGGTCACCAACCCGTGTAAGTGTGGGAAGTTGTAGCCCCCGAGCGGTGCGTGGGGACCAAGGTGTGGTGGCCACGCAGCGCTTGAACTCGGAGGGAAAGGGGATTCGTGTGGGAACGAAAAAAAGCTTTAAGGATAGAATTGCCTTAGCTTTTCAATATTCCATGCATTTGGTACAACGTTGCCGTCGGCGTCTTTGAGTCGAAAGGTGCCGGGTCGGAGGACCTCCACGATGGTGAAGGTCCTTCCACGGAGGGCGGACTTGTGCACCAACATTGGGTGAACTGGCGCGGGACCAGTGCATGCGTTGAAGGACCTTCGCGGATCTGCCGGTTTGTGGTAGCGTCGCAGCGTCTGCTGGTACTTGGCGGATCATAGAACGGCCACATCGCGCGCCTCGTCGAGCTGGTCGATGGCGTTTTGTTGCGCATCGAGCCCCCATGCCTCGTCGAAGGCTTGTAGTCTCCGGGCGTCGTACTCCAAGTCGGTTGGCAGGACGACTTCAGCACTGAATACCGGGAAAAATGGTGTAAACCGGTCGGCCAAGATCGGTGTGATCCTTGAGCTCGGAAGGGCGAAGAAGTTGACGCCGCCCGCCCATGAACTTCTTGATCGGTGATGATTAGCGGCAGGCCTGGAGGATCATGCCATTATTTCGCTCGACCTAGCCGTTGGTCGTGGATGGGCCCACGGCGGCCCGATCGGCAGAGATGTTGAAGTCGTCGCGAGAACTCAAAATTCCTTCCCGTGAATTGCGTTCCATTATCGGTGATGATGGAGTTGGGACTCAAACCGATAGCGATGTCGCGGAAGAAGTTGGCGCTGCACGAAGTGATGGTGGCGACCGGTTTAACTTCTATCCACTTGGTGAACTTGTCCACGCGACGGCGAGTGGGTCAAGCCCGGCGCCTTTTGAAGGGCAGACCAGATCAAGTCCCGAACGACGAATGGCCAAGTGATGGGGATTATGCGCAAGGCTTGTCTTTGGAAGATCGTCTGTCGAGCAAAAAATTGGCACCCTTCGCCGGTGCGAACAATTTGCTCGGCATCGGCCATGGCGGTTGGCCAGTAGAAACCTTGACGGAAGGCTTTGCCCACGAGGACATGGCGCAGCATGGTGGCGCGGATGCGCCATGAATGTCTAGCAATAGCTGCATCCCTTGGCCCGCGAATGCACTTTGGAGGACCGGAGAAACTCCTCTTATAAAGTCTTCTCCAACGGGGACGAAGGATTTAGCCGCAAGCGGCGGCGCCCGGCCTCGGTTAGTCGGCGGAGAATCCGTCGGTCGGCCGATCGATGAAGGGTTTCCTCGATCGGTCGGCAACCATCCGCAGCTGTGCTTTGACCCGAAGGTCCTCGTCCGTTGTCCGTGATCGAAGATGACCACCGGGGAGTTGGTCGGCTGCTCGGCCGGCGATTCGAGTCGGACGGAAGGCTTGTGGAGGTTGGAGACGAAGATCCCTGGCGGGACCGGTCCCCGGCTGGAGGCGAGATTGGCCAGGTAGTCAGCTTCACCGTTGAAGCATCGGTAGCTATGGTGAAGTTTGAAACCCTTGAATCTCTCCTCGAGCTTGCGTACCTCCGGGCAGTATGCTGCCATGCGGGCGTCACGAGGCTCCGAGGCCATCATGACTTGGTTGACGACAAGTTTGGAGTCGCCGTGTACATAGAGTCGGCGCGCACCGAGGTCGGCAGCGATTCGGAGACCGTTGATGAGGGATTCGTACTCGGCGACGTTGTTGGTTGCGTCGAAGTGTAACCGGATGGCGTACTGGAGCTTATTTCCAAGCGGGGAAACAAGGACAACCCCAGCGCCTGCTCCATTCTTGGTGTAGGACCCGTCGAAGTACATAAATCGGTACTCGGGGTCTTCAATATTTGGCGGCGCTGGGCCGATCCACTCGATGTGAAATCACCCAAGGCACTGCGACTTAATCGCCGTCCGGGAGGCGTCTGATATGTCGTGACCGTTGAGCTCGGCGCCCACTTGGCTATTCTTCACGGCGTCCTTTGTTGGACGATTTCTCCAAGCGACGAGGTCACCACGGAGGCGGATCTTGGTCGAGTAGTGGATAACTTCCTCTTCGTGATGAGCATCGCATAGGCGACCGTACTGCGGGTGCGAGCCTTGGACTCGGAGAGTACTTCAGCGATGAAATGCACGCCGTTGCACCTTAAGCACATGGCCTTCTTGGCTCGCTCTACAACAAGCGCCCGTCTTGCGACACTGGGTCGTGGCGATGATGTGAAAGGCGGCTCCCACAGTGCTTAGGCGACCCGGCAGGGGTGAATCGAGAGCATGCCTTGAGTCGGTCGAGGGCTTCCTACGCTTCCTTGGTTTAGCTGAAGTGGTCGGACTTCTTGAGCAGCTTGTAGAGCGGCATACAAAATGGCTCAAGACTGCAAGGCATCCTGTCAGCTTTTGGACTCCCTTCAGGTTGTCCACCGGGCCCATCTTCATGATCACGGAGATGTTCTTCGGTAGCCGATGCGCTCGGAGATGATGAAGCCGAGTAGTTTTCCTTTGGGGACTCGAAAACACACTTTTGAGGTTGAGCTGATCTTGAAACGCTGGAGGTTCTGAAAGTCTCTTCTAAGTCGGCTGACGAGTCGTCGGCCTTCTTAGTTTTGACGATGATGTCATCGACGTACGCCTCGATGTTACGGCCTATCTGGCTGTCGAAGCACATTTGCATACATCGCTGGTATGTAGCGCCCGCGTTCTTTAGGCCAAATGGCATTGTTACGTAACAAAATGAGCCAAACGGAGTGATGAAAGAAGTCGCGAGCTGGTCGGACTCTTTCATCGCTATCTGGTGGTAGCCTGAGTAGGCATCCAGAAAGGATAGGGATTCTCACCCTGCGGTGGAGTCGACAACTTGGTCGATGCGAGGCAATGGAAAGGGGTCCTTGGGACATGCCTTGTTCAGGCCCGTGTAATCAACACACATTCTCCATTGCACGGACTTCTTTTGTACAAGGGCGGGGTTGGCGAGCCACTGGGGGTGGCCTTGCCTCTTTTATAAACCTGCGACCAAAAGCAGCAATCTCCCCTCCTATGATCTTGCGCTTCTCCTCGTCAGTGGCATAGCGTTGGCGGCCGGCCTTGAGGCGGTCGGATGTTCAAGGTGCTCGGCGACCTCCTTGGGATGCTGGCATGTCGAAGGGCTTCCATGCGAAGACATCTCGATTGGCGCGGAGGAAGTCGACGAGCGCGCCTTCCTATTTGGCGGGGAGCACAGCTCCGACCCGCACGGTCTTGGTCAAATCCTCGGGATCGACCGCGACCTCCTTCGTATCCTCGGCGGACTTGAAGGATCTGGCCCGACTTGTTGGAGTCGAGGCGGACTGGAAGGATTTCCTTAGGAGGTTTTGAGCTCGGCGGGCCGCGATGGCGTCGGCCTTGACTTCATAGCTGCCCGCTCGCTTGAGTTGTGGCGAAAGCTGAAAAAGACCTGACCACGGTGATGACTCCCCGTGGCCCCGGCATCTTCAGCTTGAGGTAGGTGTAATTAGGGACCGCCATAAACTTGGCGTAACATGGCCTCCCCATGATGGCGTGGTAGGAGCTAGGAAACCCGATGACCTCGAAGGCGAGGGTCTCGGTGCGGAAGTTGTCCGGGCCCCGAAGGTGGACAGACGGTCGATCTGCCCGGCGGGTAGGCTCTTGGCACAGGGGCGATGCCATGGAAGAAGCGCCTTGCTCGGTCGGAGGCGGCGAGAATTCCCATGGCATCGAAAGTCTCAACATCTGAGGATGTTGAGGCTCTGCCGTTAATCCATGAGTACCTTGGACGGTAACCCGACCCTAGCAGGGGCAACGACGAGGCTATCTCCGGGTGCGGGGCGTGGTCGGGGTGGTCGGCCCGATCAATGGTGATCGGTGACTCCGACCACCGGAGGAACTTGGAGCGCAGCGGGAGCAGCTGTGTGGAACCTCACGGAAGGCAAGCTTGGCTGCCGTTTGTCGTATGTCTTCGCTGGTCCGCCGAAAATCATGAAGGCGGCCGTCGGGTTAGGGAACTCGGCATCGCCTCCTTAGCTGACATGCTGGTGCGGGTCCTACTTCTTCCCTTTGCCTTTGCGTGGGGCTCGAAATGGGCGCCCGGGGTTTCGCATTCCTGAGCTTGTGCACGATAAATTACCCGTGATGTGGACACGGGTTGTCCATCCGCTTCTCAAAGTGGTCGAGCGTGCCGCGCTTTCTTTGTGCCGGGTCGATGGCACGCGACCACATGGTCATCGCGGCCTTGCCCCCCTTCCTCTTCCATTTGTCAGAGCGGTCGGAGGGGGCAGCAGCGTCGGGAGCGGACTCCCGCTTGGCCTTCCCCTTATCGAAGATGGCCCCCGGCCTCCTTCTTGGGCGTGGTTGAATGGCGATGTCGGGAGCTCCTTAGTGGTCCGGGGCTTGGCGCAGCCCAGCTTGTGGACTAGAGCTTTGGACGTCATGCCGTTGATGAACGCTCCGACGACGTCGTCGCTGCAGATGTCGGGGAGCTCATTGCACTGCTGGGAGAACCGCCGGATGTAGTCCCAGAGGGTCTCCCGAGCTCTTGCTGCGACCCTTGAGATCGAGAGTTCAGGCGTTTGTAAGTGCCCTGGAAGTTGCCGACGAAGAGGCTCTTCAAATCGGCCCAGCTCCTGATAGTGTTTGTAGGCAGGTACTCAAGCCAGGCTCGAGCCGAGTCTGCGAGGTAGATGGGGAGGTACTAGATGATGAACAGATCATCAGTAGCTCCCCGCTTGGCTTATCTTGGTGGTAGTCTTCTAACTGAACAGGGTTTATCGCCCGATGTACTTAGCGATGTTGTGGGTGCCCAGGCAAGGTTGGGAAATCCGCGTTCCGGATCTCGGCGAGAATGCGAGTCGGGGGCCGTCGAGGCTTGGAGCGCGATCATGGCGTCGACCGCTGTCGGCAGAGCGCTGATCGGGCGCCTCGTCCATCACCCTCCTCCGTGCCTCGAGGTGTCACAGACGTCGCGATTATCGCCAGTAGCCGTATGCCGAGTCTTGAGCCTGGAATCCTTTCGAGTGGCGCCGTCTTCCACAGACCTCGGCTGGTTTCATGTGGCCAGCTACGGCTCAGGTGGCTCGAAAAGCCCAGTGATGGGGCGGAGCCTTGCATGTCTTTGCCGCACACGCTCCTGACCCGGAGGTTACTGGTACATGGCCACGGCCTTGAGGCCTCTGGCTCGGGGATGCATGAGCGGCTGCTTCTTCTTCTTGCGACATGTCCCAGGTGGCGTGGGGAAGAACGGAAGGCCGTCTGACCCCTCGGCTAGTTGATGTTGGACCTGGCGTGCTTGGCCTTCACTAGGCGTCTTGAGGGCTCGGTGGTGCTGCCCAGTCGGCTGGGTTTGTCTAAATTTGGGCCTTTTGAGGCCTCAAGCTGATTCGTGGCTAACTGCTGAAGCTCAGCCCAGCTGGCGAGCACTGAGGCTCTCCTCTGTCGCCTACGCCTCGGCGTGCCGGGCAGCGGTGCCCGGACTTACGGGGGTTGTGGCTGGTTCAGCCACACCCGCCATGTTGCACTCACGGGAGTACAGCCCGTCCACCGTGTGCTCCGCATCGGAGCTGGAGCCGTCGCTGGAGGAAACCTCCAGCATTTCATGGACGGAGGTTGGCACGTAGCCAGCCATCGCCACGAGCATGAGCGATTGAGGGCGGCGCGCCGCCGGAGAGTTCACGCGCCCATTAGAGGTGGCGTGGCGGGCGAACCCGGCCGGGCAGGTCCTTGAGGGCCTCGGCCGAGGTCACCGAGGTCATCGGCGATGGAGTCCAGGCTCCTAGTGGGGGCCTGGAGGCTGAGGCGGCAGGGGACAAGCGCGAGCTCTCCCAGGAGTGGCGGCAAAGTCAAGGGCAGCCGGGTTAATCCAGCTCCCGGCGCAAATGAGCCGTCGTGGGTGAAGAAAGCCATCAAGGAGGTATTTGAGGTCAGGAGACCAAAATGATGGCCATGAATCCCCTACTGGGCGCGCATAACTGTCGGTGTTTAAGTATAGCAGGCAAGTAAATTTGTAAGTCAAGGGGCCACGCATTCCCTCTCCTTGATGGTTGACTCAGGGAGCCCAAGATGTATACTGGTTCGGGCCGAATATCCCTACGTCCATTTCGTGGGGGTGGTTTGTATTACTCAGGGTGCAGTGGTCTACACGGGATTACAAGGGAGGGCTCAGGATAGGCCCTGAGCACTCGTCCGAGTGAAGGGGCTCGACTGCGGACCGGATGTGGGTCGGCTTCGAATCGGTGGCGGATGCGAATGCCGATTGGTTCCGGGGTTGCCCTCCTTTATATAGGCGGAGGGGGCAGGTTACACGGGAGTTTAGAAAAAAAGGTAAGGGTATCTTGTGCTGAGAGTCAGTCTTGATCTTGGTGGTAGCCAGAGTTCTGTTTATCTCATCTTTGGGTTAGTAGACACAGCGGACACTCCTCCGTTGGGAAGAGTCGCTTTGCCCTCTGGCGCTGTCGAGCAGTGGCAACCTGAAGGACGGACGCTTGACTCTGGCGGCCTTGGCACGCCTTAGGGAAAACCACCAGCCCAGCATAGCCATCGTGTCAAGTGGGGCGGTGACCAGCTTGTCGTCGGTTGTCGACTGGCGGAAATCCGGTCGAAGCCGTTAGGGCCCGACCTAAGGCAGTCGAACTTCTGGGGACATCGGACCGGGTCAGTCGGAGGTGGCGGGGTGTCGGACCGAGTCTAGGTCGGGCCGTGAGGGCACTGACCGAGGCAGTCGAGTTCTCTCGGTGGGCTTGACCAGAGGCCGAGAATCCTTCATGACCCGATGAGGCCTTTAGCGAGCGTGGCCTAGAATGGCCCATTTGGTGTTCCATCAATATTTGGTGATAACCCCATCTTCTTTGTGAGGGTGGAGACTTTGGTAATACCCTCTTGACCTTTCTGCGCCATTTGCTAGTCTTCTTGCCATATGCATGCGATTGAGAGAAAGACGATCTTGAAATAGATGTATACTTTGTCATTGGGTACTCCCTGTATGAGTATTCATCAAGCAGATATAGGCAGCCATTGAAGACGGTCGGCTCAAATTCGCAGAAGAGCCGGCCATGGAAGTTGATGTCAATCCCTTCCCAATAAACATGGTTCAATGCTCAAACAAAGGAAAGGAGATCATCGACGAAAGACCTAAGACAATGCGGCAAATCGACATATAGTCTAGCTTGAAAGGTGAAACACTGAAGATAACAATCGGCTCACTACAAATAGAA
Organism: Guadua angustifolia; assembly: GCA_036346375.1. NCBI lineage: Eukaryota > Viridiplantae > Streptophyta > Magnoliopsida > Poales > Poaceae > Guadua > Guadua angustifolia. Next base: position 24,223,260 of record CM070514.1, on the reverse strand, counting down.
GCCGATCAAGATGGGAAAAATTCAACGACAGTCAAGCCAAAAGGAGAGTTACAAGTCGGGCGATGGTACAAAGCCGAACGGTCCCCACCTCGAAAACCAGCATTCAAACCTAAACCAACTTTTTCACAGTTGCTTGAAAAGTATGAGAGGATAAGCCATCGGCAGAGGCAGCAATCTCGCCAACCAGACAACTTGCATCGGACGGATAGCGTGTTCTGGCCAGATAATTTGTATCGGCCAGACAACATAGAAAGAGCTCACCAGAGATGCCCCTTTTGTCAATTTTGTTGGGAAAGGGGTGTGGCATTGCCTTCCCCAAGATCATGCCCTATGGAACATGTCGACGATCGGGATCGCCTGACCGCAAAAGTGAAGAGGGGTGTTAGTGTGTAAGGGACCCAATTCGGACCTTGCTCACCGGAGGTTTGCGTTTGCAACGTCGAGGTCGGAGGAAGACGACAGAGAGCATGACACAACGAGTTATACTGGTTCGAGCCTGGGGCGGTAATAGCTCGTCCGGTCTTCTCGGAGGCGGAGGAATTCACTAATTATGCGTACAAAGAGATAATTACAGCTCGAGCCTGAGTGCTCTGTTTGTGTTTTTGGCCTAGCGCTAGGGTTTTCTTCTTCGAGTTCCCCCGTATACATGCCTTGCGAGGCCTTATATCCTTCCTAACGTTCCCAGAAATGGCCGGGAGAGATTCCCGAAGATCATGGCCTCGCACGTCTTGAAGATGGTTATGCTTGCCTTGATTATATACCCACGTCGGCCTTGACTCCTGCATTCACGGATCTGGTAACACTTGCCCGCGAGTGCGTGCTCACAGTCGAGCTAGTCCTCTCGGCCGAGCCGAACACTTGCCCCGATCACGAGGTCTTAGCGTTCGAGCTCTAGGTCGTGAGGGAGTCCGCGCAACCCAGGTCTTGGTCGGCGACGCCACTCCCGAGCTCGAGCTTGGGCCCCCTGTTGACCGTAAGTTTGACTTTGCCGGAAGTTTCTTCAGCCCTCGTCAGAACACTACCCACGGAGAGATTGGCCAAGGCAATCAGTAAAAGAACAGCTATCCAAACCAACTCCTGGTCAGGCAGAGCCAAGGTATAAAAAGCCGATAAGGGAAAGGCTGAGCACGCCAAACCAAGAAAAGAGTGTGGAGCCTACAGAGAATCTGGCTGGTAAAATTCGCAAGCCGATTGAACCAAAACCAAGGTAGTGCCCGACGGGACTTAGCTGATCTCAACGCAGATGGCTTCAGCGCCTAAGGACACAAGAGATGAGGGAGTCTGAGAAGAAAAACAAAGATATGAAACCTTCAACGAATTACAGCCGATGAAACTTGTCAAAAAGGAATGGAGAAAAAAAGAGCAAGCCGATGATGAATCGGATTCCTCAGATGATTTGCTGTCACCTATGATTCGAGACGACACTCCCCCCATGGATATCAACATGGTCTTTACTTTGCCAGCTGAGTTTAGAATCAAAACTGAATCGGTTAAAGATACGTTCGCTCAACTGTGCCTAGGTGCACAAGACGCCGTGTTTGAAAAACCGCAAGATCCACATCAGTACTTGAAGCCGTTATATTTGAAGGGGTATATCAATGGGAAGCCGATATCCAGGATGTTAGTAGATGGGGAAGCTACTGTGAACTTGATGCCACTCACTACTTGCAAGAAGTTGGGCAAGACCGATGAAGATCTGATCAAGACAAACATGGTATTAAATGACTTTACAGGTGACCCCACTGAAGCAAAGGGAGTGATGGTTACAGAGTTAATCGTCGGTAGCAAAACTTTGCCAACCGCATTTTTTGTAATTGAAGCAAAAGGAAATTACAATGTGCTCCTTGGACGCGATTGGATACATGCTAATTGTTGTATACCGTCGACCATGCACCAGCTTCTTGTGCAATGGAACAGAGATGAGGTTGAAGTCATCTCGGTAGATACCTCGGCTCATATTGCTATAGCTAGTTCGATCTTGAATTGGCCACGAAGAAGCGGAATGCATATCGGAAAACTTTAGGCGATTGCGACTTTATATGCATTAGGTAAGTCGGGATTGATGCCGATCGGTGTTAAGCGAGGCACGTTTGATCGGGCAAGTGAAGTCTTGAGAAGATGGGGTCAAAATTGATCCAAGCGTTGCAAGACAAGGTGAAGAGCTATCGGCATGTGGTAAATTCTTGCGAAGCAATCGAGGAGTTCCAGGATGAAAAACTAGGTCAAGGCTTCACGTCTGCCGATATGCTTGAAGAAGTCGATATAGGAGAAGGTGATAGAAAAAGACCAACTTTTGTAAGTGTGAAGCTAGGTCTAGAGACAAAAATAAATTGGTTGAAATACTTAGGAATTACAGAGATTGTTTTGCCTGGGAATATTATGAAATGCCTGGATTAAGCCGACAACTAGTGGAGCATCGGCTGCCTATAAAGCCGGGATATCGGCCATATAAACAATCTCCTCGACGTTTTAATCCAGAATTGTACTACATGATAAAAGAGGAAATTGAGAGGTTGTTGGAGGCTAAATTTATAAGACCTTGCCGATATGCTGAATGGGTATCCAATATTGTTCCCGTCATGAAAAAGAACGGTAAGCTTCGGGTATGTGTAGACTTCAGGGATTTGAATAAAGCCACGCCAAAAGATGAATACCCAATGCCTATAGCCGATATGCTCATCGATGCTGCGTCAGGTAACAAGATTATTAGTTTTCTTGATGGAAACGTTGGGTATAACCAGATATTTATGGTAGAAGCCGACGTCCCTAAAACTTCCTTCAGATGCCCTGGTGCTCTGGGGTTGTATGAATGGGTCAGAATGGCGTTGACGAAAAATGCAGGTGCTACTTATCAACGTGCGATGAATTTAATTTTTCATGATCTAATCGGCCATATTATTGAAATATACATTGATGATGTGGTAGTGAAATCTAAAGAAGATTGGCAGCATTTGGCCGATTTAGAAAGGGTGTTTCAAAACACAAGGGCTCATGGGTTGAAGATGAACCCCTTAAAGTGCACGTTTGGCGTGTCGACTGGACAATTTCTCGGGTTTATGGTCCACCAGAGGGGAATTGAGGTAAATCAAACAAGAGTGAAAGCCATAGTCAATACAAAACCGTCGACATGTAAAAACGAACTACAAAAATTGATCGGCAAAATCAATTACTTAAGACGATTTATCTCAAATCTATCTGGTAGGATTCAAACTTTTACACCTTTGTTAAAATTAAAGGATCATCAAGATTTCGTATGGGGAGCCGATCAGCAAAGAGCTTTTGATGATATAAAGCAGTACTTAGCGTCACCGCCCGTTCTAGCTGCACCAAAGAAAGGGATCCCATTTAGGTTGTATGTATTGGCTGAAAATGAGACTATCGGGGCAGTTTTGGCCCAGGAGATTGATGGCAAAGAGCGAGTAATATTTTATTTAAGCCGATGACTCTTGGAGACTGAGATCTGGTACCCTTTAGTAGAAAAGTTATGTTTGTCATTATACTTTGCTTGTACAAAATTGAGACACTATATATTAGCATCGACCTGCATAATAGTATGTAGGACTGATGTCGTCAAATACATGCTATCTGCGTCAATTTTAAGAGGGCGACTTGGGAAATGGGCTTATGCTCTGTCCGAGTTCGACCTATAGTTTGAATCGGCTAAAGCCATCAAAGGTCAAGCAATAGCTGATTTCATTACGGGACATGATACCATGGCAGGAGCGGTTGGTGTGGCTCCTTGGCAGCTATATTTTGATGGATCAGTTTGCCAAGAAGGGAGTGGAATAGGCATCGTGTTGATTTCACCAAAAGGACATAACATTGAGTTCGCATATCGGCTTAATGGCCGATGCTCTAATAACCAAGCCGAATACGAAGCATTGCTCAAGAGGCTCCAACTATTAGAAGGTATCGGAATAAGTAACGTGGAAGCATATGGTGACTCATTGTTGGTTATTCAACAAATTAAAGGGGAATTTAGATGCAATGATGAGGTACTGTCAAAATATTTGGAGCGTTGCCTTGGTATGATCGGCACGTTCACATCATTCCGTATCAGTCATGTGCCCAGGGAAAAGAATGACAAGGCCAATATGTTGGCTCAAGCAGCATCAGGCTATAAAGAGTACAGCCGATATGAAGCATTTGATTTAATCGACATAGCAGTGCTATGTATTGATAACGCCGATTGGAGAACAAAGATAAAAGCCTACCTAACGAACCCATCGAGGCCTACTGAACGCAAAGTTCGGCAGCAAGCATTGAAGTACGTTGTGTTAGAAGATGAGTTATACTATCAGACAATAGAAGGATTGCTTTTAAGATGTTTAGGCGATGAAGAAGCAAAAGTGGCTTATAAAATGAGTTCATAAAGGGATTTGTGGTTCACATCAGTCGGCTTATAAAATGAAGTGGATGTTAAGACGAACGGGATATTTTTGACCGACGATGATAGAAGATGTTTCAAGTATTATAAAGGGTGCCAGAGTTGTCAAAGATTTGGAAATGTACAACTCGCGCCAACATCGGCTTTACATCCGATTATCAAGCCATGGCCATTTAGAGGATGGGGAATAGATGTAATCGGCCAAATATTCCCAGTATCAAGCAAAAGCCATAAATTCATCCTTGCAGCCACAGATTATTTTTCAAAGTGGGTAGAAGTCGTCCCACTCAAAAAAGTCACCAACGTAGAAGCTATCGGCTTTGTCAATGAACATATCATCCATCGATTCGGTATCCCTCAGACTATTACAACCGATCAAGGAACTGTGTTCATGTCTAATGAGTTTAGAAGTTTTGCAAAAAGTTTGGGCATCAAATTGCTGAATTCATCACCATATTATGCTCAAGCTAATGGACAAGCCGAATCGTCCAACAAATCTCTGATCAAGTTAATCAAAAGGAAGATTGATGAAAAGCCGAGACATTGGCATACTACGTTGTTAGAATCGTTATGGGCGTATCGGCTAGCATTCCATGGATCGACTAAACTCTCACCATATCAATTGGTGTACGGCCAGGAGGCTGTGTTACCTGTGGAGATAAATATTGAATCGATGCGAGTGGCAAAACAAAATAATCTATCAGCTGACGAATACAAAGATTTAATGTTGTGCAGCTTGGACGATTTGGCGGAATTAAGATTGATTACGCTAGATCGGCTCGAAAAGAATAAAAGAAGAATTGCGAGGGCTTATAACAAGAAGGTTGTGCCTAAATCGTTTAGTGAAGCCGATTTGGTTTGGAAAACAATACTGCTAATCGGTTCTAAAGATAATCGATTTGGCAAGTGGTCGCCAACATGCGAGGGGCCTTATAGGATAAATCGGCTTGTTGGCGGAAATGCATATATACTTGAGACACTCGAGGGAATCATGTTACCAAAGGCAATCAATGGAAAATATTTAAAGAAGTACCACCCTAGCGTTTGGATCGGAGCATGAATAAATAAGAATGCAGGAATTCTGGAAAAATAAATATAAATCGGTTAAACAGCCGATTGAGAACATTACAAACGCGTAGAAAAATAACACAAACGTTGTTTCAACACAAGACGACGTTAATAAAATTACAAGCCCGATCCAGGGAGTCTAGCCCCGGGCCGATAACGCTGCAGTTGCCTTGGCTAGGGCGTGTTGAACTCCGTCAACCATTATATGATCGGCTTGAGCGTTGCCGGGCATAGGGGTTATTTTGGCCGAAGGATCTTTAACTTTGGCAACAGCTTGACTAATGTTCTTCTTCTGTTCAGAAAGAGAGGCGGTCTTTGTCGATACTTGCACCTGTTCATTGGCCAGTTGATTTTGAAGCTTGGCCAGTTCTTCTTCAAGCAGTTTTTTGGACGATTCTATCTGAAGAATTTGGGCCTTGGTGGACTTCAAGAAGGTGACATCTTTGTCAAAATTCTGCTTCATCGATTTCGCCTCGGCCACTAGATGATCCAATAGCTGGCGATCAGCTTGCTGAGCCTCTCGTTGAGTGATACGCGCTCGGGCAACTTCCACTTCTGCCCGTTAGTCGTCTAAATGGCGGACTCCCAGAAGCGCTCTCATTGTCTCGGGGGGAAGATCGGCTTCCACCGCGGCCATGGCATCCCTCAGCGGTTGAGTATTGGTGAGAATCTGGGCCTCGGGTTGCTAGACCTCATGGAAAAGCCGATTCAACTTGTCCTGCATGTTCGGACCAGATTGAACCACAGTGGCCGATGCCTTCAAAGAAACGTCGATAATATTTCGAATATCGGCAATGTAATCGTCTGAGGGCATCACCTCCGGGTCGTCCAGCTTGTCCAAAGTAAAGCCAAGCAAGTCGACGGGGTCTGTTGATTCTTCCAGCATAGGCGCAGGGGGATCCGACTGAAGAGGCGAGGTGGCAAGAAGTTTAGCTGGAAGCAGCGGCAGCGGATTGGCAGCAGATGTGCCCTGGAGATCGTCTAAGATTCCAGCAGATTGAGCTGATGGCGTCGGCTGCACCAAAAAGCAGAGGTAAGGATCGAATAAGAAAAGGATAAAGGAAAGCTAGAGCACCAAAATAAAAATTACCTCTATATGGGCCGACGTGTGAGGAGAGCTCTCGGCACTTTGTTCCGTGCGTTTTTGTCGCCTGGCAGGAGCTTTGGTAGACTTGGGTTTCTCTACAAAATCGGATGATGGAAATCAGTAATAGAAGGTAAAGAGTAATTATCGACTCAAAAATACTTACTCGGAAGCCGGCCTTTTCAAGCTCAAGCGAGGATGGACTCGAATCTGAAGGTTCTTGGGAGGTATAACAAGTTAGGCCAGTCGATTGATGTGGCCTTTTTCCTTTAGACCCACCAGTCGATGGGTCCATGACGGTCTTATTGCCAGCTACAGCATCCTGAAAAAGGAAATAAGAAGTTTAGTGATTGAAATATTAGAACCAAAAAAGCTAAAAATAGGTACGAAGATCTTTGGAGGAAATAAGTCGATACCTCTACAGCTACAGATGAGTTAGTATAACCCGATGAGCTGGAAGAAGCTGAACTATCCTCACTCGAGCCGCTACTGCTGCTAGAAGGGGCTACCGTCGGTTCATGAAAATCCGGTAAGAATTTTTCTATAAGGGCCGATGGTGTGCGATCAAGGTAGAGGGCTTCTGACACAGGTGCCCACCAAGCGGAAAATTGACTAGCTCGGCGAGAGTTCAGAAAGAAGTGCGGTAAGTCAATGACTTGAGGTTCGTCGGCTATTTCTAGAATTATGTCAGCCATTGTTACATTTGTTACTCTGGCCCTGGGCTAAAAACGATCAAGAAGCGGCAAGCAAGGCACTACTTGGCCGAAACCCAATTGACGGGCATAGACTGAAGGGTGATAAAACTCATATGACGGCTGAAATGTCCTGTTCCTGGAATTTAAGCCGACATGGAAAATGCAAGGAGAGATAAAGATCCGGTAAAGTTCCAAAGTCGATTCTAGCATGGACGAGCTATCAGCATCTAGATGAAAGAAGGAAGGCCATTGGAAATCGGCTACATTGCTGTATGAGAAGAAGTCTTGCTGACCAAAAATTACATTGTCCAAATTTAAGAAAAAGGACAAGTACTTCTTCAAACCGGCCATAGTAATTTTTGTATCCCTGCTTGAACACCTGATTAGCCTCTCCCCATGTGATCGGCTGGCTCTATACTGCGGGATGGTATTTTTCGGGTAATCTTCACGGGGAAAGGCCGAGTCTTCCAAAGGCTCAGAGATTAGAGATCGGCTGAAGATATTATATAACCAAAGCTGAATGAACCATAGCAGGCCTCTAACGTTGCTGACAACAAACTTGGCGAAGCCAGAGAAAAGCCGACTCGAATAATGTGCATCATGTGGTAAACGGCTCCCAGAAGCATCTTCCCAAGAGCGAGCCGATGACCTTCTACTAGCTGCTCCGCCACAAACTTACTTGTGTTGGACCAAGAGAAGCTCCACAAAAAACAAACCGGTCCAGCCACAAATTCAGGAAGGCTACATGTTCTTCGTCTGATACTAGGCCGTTCACTTTGTTGTTATGCTGGATGTATTTTGACCACCCTTCACCTTTTGATCGGATTAGCTTGAATTTTGGCTTACCACTAAAAGCCGATAACTGGTTTCCATCCAGCCTAAGGTAGCATAACTCGGCTACATCCAAAAGGGTTGGGCCGATGGGGCCAGGGCGGAAAAGAAAAACATTGAAGGTATCCGACCAGAAGTAGCATGCCGTGGCCACCAAGGGCTCATTGGCTTCTGGGTTGGCTAGACTTAATGGAAGGCATTCGGCTATGCCCATTCTATCCCATTCAGATTTCTTTTGGGCCGACACTCGAATATACCAGCTTCTCCATCCTTTTAGTGCTGTTGGCCAAGCCCTAAAACTTTTCCCCCACTCTTCTACATTATAACATTTTGCCGATAAGGGAAGTCTAGGGATTTCTTCGTTAATTACTGTATCGGCAGTTAGGTTCCCTACCGATCCTAAGTAATACTGATCATTGCTTTCCGGGATTGGGATGAGTACCTTCGAGGAATCCATTCATTGATGAGGAGGTGGGAGGCCTGATCATAAGTCTTGAGAGAAGTCGAAGGCAGAGAAGTCGATTGATGGAGGAAAGCCTGTTGAAGGAGGTTCGAGAGCTAGAAAGCGTGAAAATGACCGTGGGGGTCCCGCATATATATAGCACGGTGAAAAGTTAAAATTGGCGGGAAACGAATTCGAGGCAAAGCGTGCAATTAAACCGCACCGAGATTTTTACGGCGCAATTAATGCAGCGGTTACTGGAGCAATTTTGTAGCTAATGAAGGAAGAAGCCGATAAAGGAAGAAGCCGATGAATTTTTGAAAGATAACAAGTTATCTTCCAAAAATGGGGGCAGATGTTTGCACCAGATTTTGGAAAATACAAGATAAATCGATAAACCATATGAGTTTGGATAATGCACAGGATATCTTTGGAAGGTTTGGATAACATGCAGCGAGTATCTGGAGACAAGAGACCAATTAGGAAACTATAGCCGACTCGGATTATGTTGCCGTAACAGAACAGGACTCGGATCGGCTGATGGGTATATAAAGCGTGCCAGGGCTACTTGAAGGACAACATCCACAGAAAATCACATCTGCCAGTTTTTTTATTTCTTTTAGTCTTTTAGCTTTGTAATTCCCTTTTTGTAAGTCGATATCGATCAAATAAAGTTGCGTATCGCCGATTGTTTGATCGTCTTCGATTTCTTGATTCGATTTGTTCTGTCTTGCAGCGCATCGCCTTTTCAGAATCGATCTACCTTTACCCTTCTGATTAGCCAATTATTTACCTTTTCAATCAACCTTTTGGCTAATTCTGATTTTAGCCAATTATTATATAATATCGGCTTGAGTGAAATTTATGATTTTTTCCTTATCGATTGCAGGGTCAAATCGATTGGCACGCTTGAACCCGGTGTTCATCCAGTGTGTTGTGATCAAAAGCCCCCTTCACGTTTGTGGTGTCAACACTGTCCAAACGGATGTCTGTAGGATCAGGATAGTCAATGTCTCCGAATGATGAATGGGAAGGATACAGGTGGTAAGCAGTATGCAGCTTGGGTAGGGCATGGTGAAGGCGGGTAACGATGGTGTAGGCGGCCTCATCCTTGGTAGTATCTATGGTCGATCCATAGCCATCAAAATAGCGCTCCCCCTCATCAAATTGGGTTCATGCAGGAATATGCAGCCTGGCCGCATACTCTATGGTGGAAGAGCTGAAAGGAATGTAGTACACTGTGTAGCGGGGATTTGTCGTAAACAGTACTGCATCCATCATCCTAGCTAGTATGCCCCTCATACCAGCCTCCTCCCGCTCGCTAGTTTCATGGCATAGGATAATATTCATCTGCTTAAGTAAAGAAAAGATTAGCATTTTTCAATCCAGGATAGATAAGGGGTATTAATGAATATTTAAGATAGGGAAAGGAATAAATAGTGGAAAGAAAGGTGTATATAAAGTTAAGCACAACTTTTAATTTCTCCAATCTTTTAATTAACGTCCATACTAACTGGGGTTTTCCTACAGTCTGTATGGCTCCGATGCCAACTTGTAAAAACCCCATTCTTTATAATACTATCAATAATGGGATCCATGTGCACACAGTAATAGTCCCATGATCAGTGGCTAGTACACATAGTTTACAATTTGGAATCACATCCATACACATTGATATCCTACATTCACTTAAGCGTAATAAGATTGAGTATCAGTATTACAAGCCAAAATATTGCAGCAGAAAATTATTTATCTTGCAGTTTGCCTTTAACCTATAACCCCTAGGCAATAGAAAAGGTAAAACCCTAAAAAATATCGTCATCATAGTCCCCGAATCCTGCGGAATCATATATGTCATCGGGGGGTTTCTGAATCATCACCTAAAACAACAATGAAAGCAAGATTGAGTACATTGCGTACTCAACAAGACTTGTAGTGTATCACAGATGCACTTACAATAAAATGCAGGTTATGACAAAAGAGGAAGGCTCTTCAGTTATTTTTCCATTGCGGAAATAAAGAATAATCATATGGTAGTTTATAAACGAAATTTTCAAATGGCACAGTTCTTAATCAAGTATGATAGAATTCATAAGTTTTCATCGTAGTTTACCCGACTGTTCAAAACCACTCCATGATCGTCCCTTGTCATGAAGTGTATTACTCCACATTATTTCCAAAACAAAACCATTTTTGAACAAAAAATACCAAGAGCTAACTAAGTGATGACGTTACCAAGTGCCTTTAACTGTAGGCGTGGCAAATCAATTAGATTTATACTCTGCAGAGGTGTACAGCTTTACCCGTAAGAAATGATCATCTCTTTGTGCAGCGCAATTGACACACTTCCTTTGGTTTGTCATAGAGAGATCATACATAATTGTTACATTCCCTAGACATGACTTTGCACCAGCCCAGTGACGACAAACCCTTACTATGGCAGAAGAAACACATATATATGAAACATGGTGTCATCATGACAAAAACAATCGGCACCATTTCTCCCTATAGTGAAGCGTACATCGTTGTACCAACATACATTTACCCACAGCGAGGTGTGGAAGCCCCTTACAAGCGAACCTAGAAAGGAGCGCTTGTACTATGTCCTGCCTACTAATGTGCAAAGCCAGATCTAAGCAACTTAATAGGTTAAGACTATCCTATTCCAGCACTTGTGGTTGCATGGTTTTCTTGACTTGTAAACAACACAATAGTTCAGTCCTTAAGGTGACTCAGGTATGAATCTCCCACTACACTACATACAAATTTTTCCCTTGCACAACCAGTTATTACCCATACATGCCTGTGTCAGATTCATAGTTTTATTCTTGGGTTTTTAATCAAATTACCATATTCCAACATTTTTAGTCATAAATCACCCCTTTTAAGTCATGAAAGATAACTATGTGTATACTTAAGCATGGCTAAGCATGGGTAAGTAGACGTGTATACCCTTCTGACATCATGTATTGTCTACCCTTAAGCTAACTAAGATCATCAAGGCTCACAATTCCGTATTTTGTGAGAACTTTTTAGGTGTGGCTAGGTATATCTACCAGTATCCCATCATAGCGCTTTTTACCAAAAATTATTCACATACATAATAGTTTTGACAAGAATCATGTAAAGTACTTATTTCAAATGGTGGGATCAAGATGTTCAAGGAGGTGCTTGTCTTGATGTTCATTGTTTGGTAGGTAGTTGGGGTCATTGACGAGCTCGTCGTCAATCATATCAGAAACATCGGGTTCTACTTGTCATCCAATAAAAGAGATCATGAGACAAATAATAACCCAAAGTAAGAGCAAAAGAATGCAAGTACAAAATCCAAATAAACACTTGCTTTTGGAGGCAGATGTGGTTATTATGTCTTATGTACATGTGTTTAAGGAAATCTTTATTTTAGTATGTTATCATTAGTAGTATTAGTAGTACCAGAATAGTTCAAGTGCCGCTTTGTTAAAGTGAGTTAGTTGCAATGTATATTATGCTAGAGTTACATCTCTGTTCAGTGAAGGTTTTTAAGAGTTGTCATGAGTTCTGCTTTAGCCTCCTCACTGTCTTCTTTTCTGTATGTAAGTATCCATGCATGCATATACACTACTACAGAACAGGTCATCACAAATGGTTCGTAAACCCCATCACAAACGGTTTTGTGAATCATCTGTAAGCAAGTGTCAGTGATGATAAAGAGTCATTGCAGTCAGTTTTCCAACCATCTGTGAAAAAATTCATCACAAACGGTTCTAATATAGAACCGTCTGTGATGTGGTACCATTTCAGACAGTTCCAAAGTGGAACTGTTTGTGATGATGGGATTATCCCAGATGGTTTTAAGGAATAACCATCTGTGAAGAGGCACATATTACAGACGGTTCCAATTTGAAACCGTCTGTGATGACGCCCTCATCACAAACGGTGCCGCAGTGGAACCGTCTGAGATTTGTGCCTATTCACAGATGGTTCTTCGTTAGAACCGTCTGTGATGTTGATTTTCTATTTTTTACTAAATTTTAATTTATTGGCTACCCTCAGAAATTGCTCGCCATGCCCTCTGAAACAAAAGACAGTACACAGAATGACCATCATATTATTATGACATAAATTTAAAAATGTACTCCAATAACATATTACATAACATACAGCGCATCCATTTCATAAATGAACTCACATCGCACATTACAACATATGTACAACTCACATATGTACTAACCAATTGGATTCAGAAGTAGAAATGACAAATTCACAGCACAAGTTTCACAAATTAATATGAATGTATGGTAAGTAACAAATTCATAACTCATGATTCATTGAGCCCTGAGCAGCATCTGCCCTTTGGATTTAAGACCTCACGCAACAAGAAGGCACAAAGCTGTCCTTGAATAGTTAGTAGGTTAGCCTGTTCCAACGCAGATTCAGCACATTGCCAAGCCTGTCAATGAGAAGAGTAAACTCTCGCATGCATATAAATTCATAAGGGGAGACAATTATTGCAAGATTGATAGACCTGTATGACATTGGTCTACTGGGAACCAACAAGGAGTGCTATGTTGTGGCAAACATAGAATCCACATAGGCTAGTGCCCTTTGGCTGCTGGTGGCACTGCCAAAATATAATAGGTTAATTAGTTCCGAAGGTATTATTATGGAGTGTGAAGGATTATTGCGTACTATTGAATACCACAAACCATCCGTGATGTTCCCTTTGTCTTCCCAATACATACGCGCGCAGTCTTTCGAAATCATCATTTCGTCTTCTGAGAATTAAAACCATATTCCAGGCGGTGTTTCGTTTCCCCAATGCAGATCGTTAATTCCACTTGGAAGACTATATTCCAAGCAGCATTTCATTTCCCTAATGCAGATCGTTAATTGCACTTCCGTGGCTATAAGAACAGAGAGGCTGATCGACTGCGTCTACACTCGATCATCCGCAAAAAAAATCCCTCGCTGCCGCCACCATGAGCAACCCAAAAAGCCCCTCTGTTGGTTCCACCCCTCGACGAATACTCCGCCTCTAATAGTACTGCCTACAAACCCTCCGCCACCGCCACCTTCGACTTCACCTCCGAGCAGACACGGCCTGCCCCTGCGGCAATGGCTACAGTGTCACGCCGACGCCATCTCCATGAATCCACCGGCTGCCCACTACTTGGCGCCTCAGCCTCCAGCCGCGCCGGGCAGCACCACTCCGGCCGCCTCCGTCACTAGCCGCGTCAGGCAGAAGCATCCGCTACCGACCTCCTCCTCCGACGACGATAGCTATGAATCGTCGGAGGGATATTGTGATGGCTGGGAGTTGGAAGATGAACCAGACCGAGCCAGCTCGAGCGAGGACCCAGACGGCCGCAGTGAGGACTCCGACTCGAACGATGACTCCGGCAATGACGAGTAGTCTTTTTTAGTTAAACTTTTGTACGTAGTCTTTAGTAATCTTTTGTAATGCTTCTTCTCATATAATATAATGCAATCTAGTTCTCAATTGATCATCACAGACTTTTGTAATGCTTCTTCGATATATATATATATATATATAATACAATCTAGTTCTCAATCCAGTGGTCTTTGTTGTAAGGCATGTTTCGCGCGTTTACTGTTTTTAATTGAACCTCACAGATGGTTCGTGGATAAACATGTTTGTGATGAGGGAAATATCACAGACAGTTTTATCCACAAACTATCTGTGAAGTTATACCTATCATCACAGTCGGTTTATCGATAAAACCATCTGTGATATTTCCCTCGCCACAGTCAGTTTTATCCATAAAGCGACTGTGAACTTCTCGCTTTCATCACAGATGGTTTGTTGATGAAACCGTCTATGATAATTAGACATCACAGACAGTTTCAGCCACAAACCATTTGTGATGTGCCTAAAACACATCACAGATGGTTTGTTACTAAAACCGTCTGTGATGAAGTGTCTAATATAGTCCCTTTTTTTGTAGTGATAATAATGCACATACACACCATTATTTTTGGGTATAGTTGAAGCTTATGGCCTACATGCATGATAACTTATATCTATGGGGATCTTCTAGAGATTATCTAGCTGTTCAATCTGGTCATGAGTTTTACTCAGTCAGCTTTTACGTATATACTCCTTGTGAGCTTATGGACACATGTGCATACATACTTGTTCTTTACTTCTTAAAATAAGATCAAGTCATAAAACATTACCATGTTAAGACAGATCCTTGTATATTTCTACATGCAGTTAGCCTACTGACACTCTAATGTACAGGGATTAATTCTACTCAATTTTAGAGTCGATGTGCAGAGAAGGAATAAGCATTGCATAATACTTAACACATTAAGATACATCTTTAGTGGAAAATGATTCAAGACACGTTGAAATTTAAATATTTTTACATATTTGGGTTCTAGGTAGCTTGTGGATTCCATACAAATTTGTTCCATTTAATTCTAAGCATAATTGTAGAAATTTTATATTAAGCATGTTTTCTACCATTCTCTTTGAATTTAAAATTTTCACTGGACTTTGTTTTGAAATATTTTTACATATTCTGAAAGCTCTTGATTTTATATGAATTTAGAAATTATTTTCAACTAATTTGGATTAGAATTGCGAAAGTTATAGGCATTAGAATACTCTCAGCCAAGCAATAATACTGCAAAAATTTAGAGAATACGTTTTCGCAACTCTGAAGGCGTATTCTGCTAGCTTGGCATGTTTGAGTTGAATCGGTGGCAGTCACTGACATGGGGACCCTGCAAGTTAGTGATTGAAGAATAGAGGATGAGCTAGGGCACATCATCGACATGGCTAGAGTCTAGGGGTTGCTTAGGCGATGATAGAAATAGCACCAGGGTGCTGCTGTGCTTCTGCCAGTGGGCTAGGATACCATTAGAGGTGACCGAAGTGGGCCGCCACCGTGAGCCGCATGGTGGTGCCATGGGTGAATCGATCGTAAGCTCGCACATGGCTCATTTTCCCTGGGCAAGGGTTCTGGAGGCATCTAGGAGGTTCATGGGATCCATTTTACCTGAATGCGGCGATGGGGTTCTTCCAGATTGCACCACCACCGGTTGTCGGCCACGGAGAAGAAGGGTGGCGATGGGGTGGTATTGCAGTGGGCAAGAGCTGGATTTAAAAGAGGCGAAATGATCGTTAGATACTCGGATTACTAGTGTCCAAATGAATTAGAGAATGGCAAACCGTAGAGGTTGAATTGATCTTCGGCCTCGAGCTTGATTTTCATTGGAAATGGTGGCTCGCAGGGAAGATTGATGCTTCGGCCAAGCATGACTAGGGGTCAGGTGTGAGGAGTCAGGAAGCAGTCGGAGGCTTATATAGCTAGAAGGGAGAGGAGAATGGGCGCGAATCCTCGTGGAACCAAGGACTGGCTGTATGGTGCCATGGAAGAGGGATGGCGCTTCAGTGCTGCCATGTGCACAAAGAGGTAAGGCGAGTGCCCAGCGTCGTGCACAGGTGACGATGTTGGTGTCCTAGAGAGTTCAGAGCACAGCTCAATGGTGAGGGTGACGGTGCGGACGGAGTTAATGCGTGGGACGGCTGAGGTACGGGGCGAGCGGCAGAACCGGGACTTTGCAGCATCGAGGGAGACAAAGAAGAGCAGTTGATGCATGGATCTGGGACCACTGGCCAGAGACCGAAGGTTGGCAGCTTGGCTGGTTCTCTTCGGGGCAAGGGGCCCACTTGTCAGCCAAAAGGAAGGAAATTCATCCCCCATTGCGTTCTAACATTAGGGTAAGGTCATTAATTGCACCATAATTTCCTTGTAAAAAATCTCTGAAAATTTTCATGTGAGTAATTTTGACAAGGCTGGTCTTACTATTAAAATTTTAGGTTGAGATGAGACGCCTAGAATTTATAAAAATACTGACAATGTACGGTGCTCAATTTCATGTTCTCTATTTTAAAATTTTCTGGAGAGCTTATTTTACCAAAAATTTTTAAAACTTTTTTTACCAGTTCTTCATGTCTATAATGTTCTATAGTAAAAATTTCAGCTTCAAATTTTTATTATTTAATTTATAAAATTTTGACATTGTCATTTCTAGATTTTTCAATATTTCTATTTTTGAATTTTTAAATATTTCAAACTAATTTTTTATTCCTTATATTTTTATTGTGAATATATATGGTCTCTCTAAAATTAATAAAATATTTAGATCGAAATAACTTTGAATTATTTTTATTAAATTCTAACATTGGTCACTATTCACTATCAAATCCCCTTTAATTGCCTTTCACTTTAGTATTTATCATGTCATATGACATTTTAAATTCATATATAAAGTCCTAGTCATCTCTCCAGATTTTTTAGAGATTTTACTTATTTTATTGACATAGGGTTTTGTCCTTGCTCATTATCTCTTTCTTCAATTTGCTATTTATATGTATTTATCCTTTTTAGAACAATCAAGAAAAGCCAAGAAATCAAGAAATAGTCAAGGATAATCCAAAAATCATAAAATAATAAAATAAAATCTTTGAGTTAGATTTCTTACTTCATTATATTTTCACGATGTGACACACATTCGCTGATGACTTCTCCCATTATGTTTATATTTTTTATATTCGTGATCGATCTGAGTTACTTGATAAGTTTAAAATATTTAAGACTAAAGTAGAAAATCAACATAATTTAAAGATTAAGGTAGTAAGATCAGATCATGAAGGAGAATGTTATGGGAGACACGCTACTTATGAACAATTCCTGATCCATTTGCTAAGTTTTTCTTTTTAGAAAATGGCATAATAACCCAATATTCAACACCTAGTGAATCTTAGTAAAATGGAATAACTGAAAGACACAACCACACCATTATGGATATGGTGCATAATATAATGAGTTACTCCAGTTTACCAGTTGGTTTATGGATTGAAGCATTAAAGTCAGCCACACATATACTTAATCAGGTTCCTAGTAAATCAATATCTAAGACACCTTATAAATTATAAACTGGAGGAAACCGAGCTTAAGATACTTACGTGTGCAGGGTTGTCCTATTGAAGTTAAAGTATTTAATCCACATATTGGGAAATTAGATTCTAAAACAGTAGGTTGCCATTTCATTAGATATCCTGAAAGATCTAAGGGGTATTGATTTTATTGTCCAGATCGTATCACTAAGTTTGTAGAAACCTGACATGTTGTATTCTTAGAGAGTGATGAAATCAATGGGAGCTTAGAGGCTAGGAAAATAGACCTTGAGGAGATTTGGACTTATGTACTATTACCGATAATCTAAGGGACTATCCTTACTGTACCTCATATAGTTACACTCCAACTGAGAATCCTGTAGTTAAGCCCCCAATTGAAGATTCTGGGATCAACAGTACAACACCTAATGATGAGCATCAATAGCCCCCTGTGATAACTAATGAACCATTAAGGAGATCACAGCAGGACAGAAGATCTGCCATCCCGAATGACTATGTCATATATATGAATGAACATGTAAATGACATAGGGAAGGTAGATAATCCCACCTCTTTTAAGGAGGCCATGATGACTAAGGATTCACCTAAGTGGCTTGAGACCATGCAAGATGAAATAAAGTCTATGCGTATTCATGACGTTGGATCCAGTAGAAATTCCTAATGAAGTCAAAATAGTAGGCTATAGATGGGTCTACAAAACTAAGCATGACACTAAGAGAAATGTTGAAAGGTTCATGGCAAGAATTGTAGCAAAAGGGTTTACACAAAGAAAGGAGATTGATTATGTAGCAAAAGGTTCATGGCAAGACTTGTAGCAAAAGGGTTTGTCATGGCGCTTGTTGCTCATTATGATTTAGAGCTACATCAGATAGATGTTAAAATTGCATTCCTTAATAGTGACTTGTATGAGAATGTTTACATAGCTCAATTGGAAGGTTTTGTCGTGGAAGGCAAGGAACATATGGGATGTCGACTTAAGAAATCTATCTATAGACTAAAACAAGCGTCTAGACAGTGGTATCTTATTTTAAAAAAAATGAAGTGGACAATCGCATATACATTAAGACTAAGGGGAGCAAAATCACTATCTTAGTGCTTTATGTGGATGATATCTTATTGGCTAGCAGCGATAAGGATATACTGTATGAGACCAAGAGATTTCTTTCTGCTATTTTTGACAAGAAGGATCTTGGTGATGCCTCTTATGTTTTGGGTATTAAGATTCACCGAGATAGGTCCAAAGGAGTATTAGGCCTATCCCAAAAGGTATACATTGACAGAGTGCTTAAGAGATATAATATGCATAATTACTTTGATCAATTAGAAACTGATCAGATGAAGGGGGTTCTTTACACTTCAGCTATCGGAAGCATTATGTATGCTCGAATTTGTATTCGCCCTAATTTAGCATTCGTAACTGGGATGCTTGATAGATATCAATCAAATCTAGGACTAGACCACTGAAAATCCATTAAGAAAACTTTGCGTTATATGTACGGCACTAAGCATTTCATGCTAATACATAAGAAGCCTGATACCCTTGAGGTTGTAGGCTATTCGGACATTGACTTTGCAGGTTGTGTTGATACTATAAAATCCACATTAGGTTATATCTTCACACATGTGGTAGGAGCCATTTTCATGAAAAAGCTCCAAACAATCCCTTACTGCATCATTAATGATGCAGGCTGAGTTTGTGGCATGTTATGAGGCTACTGGGCAGGTTGTATGGTTTAAGAATTTTATTTCAGGATTAAGAATGGTAGACATTATATCTAAATCACTTCCTATATACTGCGATAATATGGCCACAATTTTCTATTCGAGTAACAACAAGTCAAGTAGTGCTGCCAAACACATTGACATTAAGTATTAAGTTGTGAAAGATAGAATCCATGATCAGATAATTGATGTCAAGCATATAAGTACTAAGTCTATGCTTGCGGATCCACTTACTAAAGGCTTACCACCTGGCCTCTTTCGAGAGCATGTTGCCAGCATGGATTTATTGGAAAGTCTCTAATTTTGGAAGTTAGGATCATAAGAATAAAACCAACTTTCGTTAAGAATAAGTGATTATCCTATCGAGATAGAATGATGCACTATAGATGCTGGGGTTTCAGCGGCGCTTATATTAATCACTGTAATACTTTATCTTGGTATGTTGTTCTATTGAGTATGGATTTATGATATTAGCCTTCGATGAAGTGGGAGAATGTTGGTTGTGATTTGTGGTTTTGAGGCTAACAGAACCGAAGATTTCGGGGGGTTTGGCCCACCATTTTTTCATGCTCTGATCGGGAGCACAACAACTAGTTGGTTGCGGTCCCATCAGCCAGTGCTAGATAAATAAGGGAGAGGCTGGCGCTCGTGATATGAGATTTAATCTCGAGTTTTTACTCTACCTGATATTAACTGATCTAAGAACTAGTGCCTAGGATGTCGAAGCCCTTAACTGGCATCGAGAAGACCTCGGTGCTTCTTCTTCTTCACCGACCTTCTACTTCATTCAAAAACCACCGACCGAAAACCCTAATGGCTTCTTCATCATTAGGTTAGTAACTAATGACTCATTTTCCACATTATTGTTTTGTGATTATACTTAAGGCTAGTTCATTATGTTTATGTTTTAGTTCGGTCTTAGTTTCTATCACTACAGTGCATGCTAATTGTACAAAAGGTTTGTATACAATTAGCAGGAACAAACCGTCTGTGATGTTTTTTGGGCACATCGCAGACGATTTGTGGATAAAACGATCTACGATATCTGATTATCATAGACGGTTTCATCTACAAACCGTCTGTGATGATAGCGAGAAGTTCAGTCGGTTTGTGGATAAAACCGTCTGTGATGAGAGAAATATTACAGACGGTTTTATCGACAAACCAGCTGTGATGATAGGTATAACTTCACAGACGGTTTGTGGATAAAACAGCCTGTGATATTGCCCTCATCAGAGACATCTTTATCGACAAACCATCTGTGATCATGAGTTGAAAACAGAGCAAACGCGCGCCTTACAAAACAAAGTAACAAAAGATCATTACAAAAGAACTAGATTGCATTATATATAAGAAGATCATTACAAAAGATCATTAAATGCATCTTTGATGATTTTGAGAAGTAGATTGCATTATATATAAGAAGATCATTACAAAATATCATTACAAAAGACTACTAAAAAAGCACTACTTTAACTAAAAAGACTATTCATCATCGTTGTCATCGGAGGAGGCCGGAGGGGCGGCGGAGTCGGTGGTGTTCTCGCTGTGGCCGTCCAACTGACTTGAGCCAACTCGGTCTGGGTCATCCTCTAGCTCCTAGCCGTCGCGATATGCCGCCTCGTCGTCAGAGTCCCACAAGTCCTCCTAGTCGGTGTCCTCCGAGTCAGAGTCGGAGGAGGAGGAGGCAGGCGCCGGACGCTTCTGCCCGGCGAGGGTGGAGGCAGAGGCAGTCGGAGGAGGCGGAGGCGGAGTTGTCATAGGCGGCGTCGGGGGGTGGAGGAGTCGTCAGAGGAGTAGGCGGTCGGAGGAGGCAGAGGTGGAGTGTTTGGGTTGCTTATGGCAGCGGCGTCGGAGGGGAGAATGTCTGCTATAGAGGCGGTGGAGGAGGAGCCGTCTAAGGAGGTGTTCTTATACACAAGATTGCAATTGCATTGGAAAGAGGAAATGCCGCATTGGGAAGACAAAACAAAAAGCTTGATTGGGAAGACGAAACGATCATTGACAGCGCGCGTCTGCATTGGGAAGACGAAATGATCGAGTACTAGGAAGACGATCGTTGACTACGCGTGATTGGGAAGACGGAACATCACGGACGGTTTGTAGATAAAACCGTCTGTGATGGAGTCATCATAGACGGTGTTATCCAAAGACCGTCTGTGATATCACGTGACATCACAGACGGTTTGTGGATAAAACAGTCTGTGATGACTCGATCATAGAACAAACGGTTTTATCTACAAACCGTCTGGGATGTGGTGACATCGCAGACGGTTTGTGGATAAAACCGTCTGCGATGACTCGATCACAGAACAGATGGTTTTAGGTACAAACCGTTTGAGATGTGGTGACATCGTAGATAGTTTGTATATAAAACCATCTGAAATGTCCCACATCGTAGATGGTTTGTATATAAAACTGTCTACGATGATACCTCTTACGTGTATCGTAGAGAGCTTCGACCGTCTCTGTTTTTTTAGGTTTTCCTCGATATTTTTGAGGTGGCTGCGATTGAGAGGCATTCTAGTGAAAGAGGCCCTAGATTTGGAGATATAATTGCAGATCCTTGTTCTCTTGGTCATCCAAGGTTAGTAATTGCTTCTAATCTGAATTACATTTTAGATCTAGCTTGGGGGAAATGAAACTGTGTTCTAGATGTAGCTTGTTGTATCTATCTTGGTGAAAAGGGAAATGAAGCTGGTTAATTTATTCTCTGTGATGTGAAGTAGATACATTTGCTATACCTTGTGCAATTCCATTTGTACTTTATGATCTAAAATCGTCATTTAACACCTATTGTTACATATGTTGCGTAGATGGACCGAAGCTGGATGTACGCTGAGAACCATGCGAGCACCAAGTACATTAATGGTGTCTTCGCTTTTAGAAGAGCTGTAGAGGTAGATATGTTGAACAAGGGGGTGGAATTTATGCCTTGTCCATGCATTGATTGTGAGAATCTCCAAATGTTTCGAAACTCAGTGCAGATTGAAGCAAACTTGATTCTACTAGGTTTCAAAAGGGGGTATACATGTTGGACCAGTCACGGTGAAGAGCAGATTATGTAGGGACCAAGTAGTACTACCATCGTGGATGAAGTTGACGATACTCCGATGATATCAACTGTACTTTCGATGACAATCTGGATCAGATGCTACAGGATGCAGAAGGGAATCGTGATGAGCGGGAGTATGTAAAATTCCGAGGCTTGATGGATGACTCGGAGAAACCTTTGTTCCCAGGTTGCAAGTCCAAATACACAAGATTGTCATCCGTGCTGGAATTGCTGAAATTAAAAGCAAGCAACGGTTGGTTCGACAAGAGTTTCATGGCGCTGTTAGGTCTATTAGCGATATGCTTCCAGAGGGAAACGAGTTGCCGACAACCACCTACAAAGCCAAAAAGGTTCTTTGTCCCTTGGGAATGAAAGTAGAAAGAATATATGCCTGTCTGAATGACTGTATCCTGTACCGTAAATAGTATGCAAACTTGCATGTATGTCTAGTGTGCAACGCATCCAGGTACAAGCGTAAAGATAGATTGGATGATGACGACGAGGGCATGGAGGTGAAGAAAGGAGCTCCTGCTAAGGTGGCGTGGTATCTGCCTATAGTTCCCCGTTTGAAGCGGTTGTTTGCGAACCCAAAAGAGGCAAAATTGCCCGATGGCACTTTGATGGCGTAAGAACGATGGAATGACTAGGCACCTGCTGATTCAACTCAGTGGAGAAACATTGATAGGAGGTTTAAAGAATTCGCAACGGATCCGAGGAATATAAGGTTCGGATTGAGTACAGATGGAATGAATCCTTTCGGTAACATGAGCAGCCGTCATAGCACTTGGCCTGTAAATCTCTGTGTGTACAACCTTCCTCCTTGGTTGTGTATGAGGCGAAAGTACATATTGATGTCTCTACTTATCGAAGACCCGAAGTAACCTGGGAACGATATTGATGTGTACCTAGCACTATTGGTGGAAGATCTCAATACATTGTGGGCTCCTAGGGTGCAGGTATGGGATGCTCACAAACGAGAGTACTTCACTTTGTGCTGCCTATTGTTCTGCACCATAAATGATTATCCTGCCCTTACTAACCTGTCGGGGCAGAGTACAAAAGGAGCCAAAGCATGTACACACTATTTGGATGACACCGAGAGTGTTTGGCTGAATCACTCATGCAAAACCGTGTACGTGCGTCACCGTAGGTTCATTCGGAGAAATCACCCATACCACAAGATGAAGAAACAATTCGACGGTACCACCGAAGACACTTTAGCTCCAAAGCCTTTAAGCGGGACAGACATTCATGATATGGTTAAGAAGTTGGATGTTGCGCTAGGGAAGGGACGTAAATCGAGGACCCGTGAGAAGAGCATGTGGAAGAAGAGATCAATATTTTGGGACCTACCTTATTGGGAGCACCTAGAAGTTCGGCACTGCATCGACGTGATGCACGTAGAGAAGAATTTCTGTGATAGCTTGATTGGTCTCTTACTAAACATTAAGGGTAAAACAAAGGATGATATCAATGCACAGCTTGACTTGGTCGATATGGGCATCAGACCTGAGTTAACACCGAAAGAGACTGATAAAGGCCGAACATACTGCGAGCCTACTAGTTATACTCTGTCCAAGGCCGAGAGAAAGGAACTGTGCCAGTGCTTGCATGGTGTGAAAGTTCCATCCGGTTACTCGTCCAACCTGAAGAGACTTGTTTCGATGTACGATTTAAGTTTAACTAGCATAAAGTCCCATGATTGCCATGTGCTTATGACACAGATACTCCTTGTGGCAATTAGAAGTATTTTACCGACCAAGGTTCGGAAGACAATCACAATGCTGTGTTATTTCTTTAACACAATTGCTCAGAAGGTCATCGATCCCCAAGGACTTGATGCTCTGCAGGCCGAGGTGGTAATGACTCTATGTAATCTTGAGATGTATTTCCCTCCGTCGTTTTTTGATATCATGGTCCATCTCATTGTTCCCTTGTGAGGGAGATAAAGATGTGCGGGCCTGTGTTCCTACGTAGCATGTACCCATTCGAGAGGTACATGGGAATTCTAAAGTCCTACGTACGGAATCGATCTCAACCAGAGGGTAGCATTATCGAAGGTTATGCAACCGAAGAGGTCATTGAATTCTGCGTGGATTACATGGCTCAGGTTGAACCGATAGGTGTGCCTCAATCCCGCCATGAGGGGAGGCTCCAGGGCATCCGGACCATAGGAAGGAAAGCAATCACGCCTGATCCGGTTGTGTGCGCCAAAGCCCATTTCACAGTTTTGCAACACATGGCTGTTGTGGCCCCGTATATCGACGAGCACAAGAATTGGCTACGGCAAGAGAATCCGACACGGCTGGAGTACTCGATCATCAGACAGCATAACATTCACTTCAACAGATGGTTCAAGGAGCTGCAATCCATTATTGGAAGCACGTCAGGTGAGACGCTGACATGGTTGGCAAAATGGCTAGCTTTTACGGTTGTAACATGGAAAGGATATGATTTAAATGGGTACACATTTTACACGAGAGATCAGGACATGAAGAGCACAAACCAGAATAGCGGTGTTCGCATCGATGCACTAAATACCACTAGATAGATGAGGAGCTCGTACTATGGGTTCATTGAGGAAATTTGGGAGCTTGACTATGTCCTATTTAAGATCTCCTTATTTCGGTGCCGTTGGGTTAACCTGCAGCACGTGAAGGTTGACAAGTATGGCGTCACAACTGTGGACCTCGAACGTCTCGGATACCAAGAGGAACCATTCGTTCTCACCAACCAAGTTGTTCAAGTCTTCTATGTAACCGACCCATCCAACAAGCAGCGCCACGTCGTTCTTCAGGGAAAAAGGAGGATTGTCGGAGTCGAGAATGTGGTAGATGAGAAAGAATACAATCAGTTCGATGAGTTGCCTCCTATTGGTATCGGCGTCACAATCTAGGAAGACCAACCTAACGAAGCTAGCTACACAAGTCACTACAAGAAAAGTGATTATCTGTGACAAAAATATCGTGACGTTGTCAATTTTTGTCATGGAAAATCTATTTTCTGTGACGACTTGTTTATGTTTGTCATTAATTGTATCAGGCGCCGTCGCCCCATGTACTTTTGTGACGAAATATAAAATTTCGTCATGAAACAATAATACAAATCGTCATAGAAAATGAATGGTTGTTTGTCAGCTGATTAGGGTTCAGATCTGGATTGGTTGGTAGATGCATGTGATGTAGTGCAAGGCTTCATTGGAATCCTTCTATACGATTAGTGGCTTCCACATTCACTATTACAAATATCACATAGGTGACACTATATTTGTGACGGTTTTCTGGAGCCGTCACACATAACATTATCGTGGCAGTTTTTCTTTGAAACCACCACAAATAGTATATCAGTGGTAGTTTTAGCAAAAAACCGCCACTGATAATACGAGTATCTGTGTCGGTTTTAGCCACCACCACTAGGGATGCAATCAGATCAGATAATTTTCGACCGACCGATCGACCGGATGAGTTCGGATCGGATTCGGATATTTTTTTCAGATAATCCTCGGATTCGGAATCGGCTTCGGATATTTTGTTTCGGATTTGGATTCGGATTCGAGAGATCGCTATCCGTCGGATCGGGATATTCCGAATCTATTTTTGGATATATCCAGATAATATTAATCGGATATCTGACCGCTATGTTGTCCGGTTAACTAAGTACCTAACCCTAATTCGCGTGTATGTAGGGGTGAAAACGGGTCGGATACTACCCGGTGGGTATCGGATACGGGTAGTATTTTTACCCGTTTTTTCGGATACGAATACGGGTATTTTTTCTTGGGTCGGATACGGATAATACCCGGATAGTGAAAGGTCGGATTCGGTCAGATTCGAGCGGTACTACCCGGCAAATACCAAGATCTCGGACGGATACTGGTACCCGTGGTTCACAGACGAAAAGTATAAATACAGCCCACTCGGCGCACACATGCCCAATAGCCCATGAAAGTGCATCGGTCGATGGTCGGTCCAACCCAAATAGCAATTGTTTAGGCCTTTAGGGTTTGGGTCCTTAATCCTTGAAACACGAGCAGACCGAGCCGGTGGCCGAGCACAGCGGCCGAGGCGAGACGTCTCGCGTCGAGTCCAGCTCCTCGGACCTCCTCGGTTCTCGAGGCGGCCGCGCCGCCTCCGCCTCCTCCTCGCCGTCCTCGGGGCCGCCGCCCGCCTTAGGCTCCCTCAACTCCCGGCCCCCGCCTCGAGGCCCGCCCGCCTCCTCGGCCCCGGTCCCCGCATCGACCCCCAGCTCCCTCCTCAGACCATCTCCAACCGATTCCCAGGGTTTCATTCCCTTCCCAGCATTCCCAGGGATTCCCTTCCCAGATTCCCTTCCCTTCCCAGCAATGCACTCCAACCGATTCCCTTCCCCATTCCCTTCCCTTCCCAGAAATACCTAACTTTTCCTCCTCCCCTCTCATCCAACCCAGCCATTCTATATATTGAGGGGTTGCATTCATCAGGTTAGTTACCCACAACCTGTTGCCAACTTCAAAATGAGTCAGTCCAATTCTTCCTCAAGTGATGAACTAGGCTTTACTGATGATGAGGACACCCTTCTCTTCGCAATCGCAGAGGAGGAGGAGATGCAAGCGAGGAACGAACCGTCGGCGGGATCGGTTCTGGACATACGGTGATCAACCGAGGTCACGCTGAAGGGCGGCTCGCTTTATGGTGATTACTTCGCTTCTTCCCGTATACGGCCACGTATTTTTCAAGCGGAGGTAACAAACCCGATAGTTGCAAGAAAGATGAATGATGTACTTGTAAGGTTTCATTTTGTCTAAGTCGCTCCACATACGCAGTTTTGGATGAGCGGTCCCTATTTTTTGCGAATAACTAATGTTGTTGAAGGACACGACGCTTTGGTTCCAACAAAAGAGGGATCGAAGGGAAGCTTGGTTTGCATCCTCTTGAAAGTAACCGCAGCTCTCCGTCGGCTAGCGTCTGGCGTTCTGCCGACAATGTGGACGAGTACCTCAGATATGGAAAGCACGGCCCTTGTAGCTCTCAAGAAGTTCGTGAAAGCGGTGGTGGAGGTTTTCGGGAGGAGTACCTCCGATCTCCTAACGCGGAAGACATTGCTAGACTCCTTCTTTGTTGGTGAGCACAGGGGTTTCCCTGGTATGCTTGGTAGCATCGACTGCATGCATTGGACCTGGAAGAACTGTCCGAAAGCATGGCAAGGGGCATTCACCGGGCATACTCACAAGCCTTCCATAGTCCTCGAGGCGGTTGCTTCGCATTTACTTGTGGATTTGGCATGCTTTTTTCTGTATGCGGGAAGCATGAACGATATTAATGTGTTACACCGTTCTAACATATTTTCTAGGAAAATGATGGTACAACCCGTGTTAACTACATCGTGAGCGGCACTGCGTGCGACATGGGGTACTACCTCGCTGATGGCATTTACCCTGAGTGGGGTACCTTTGTTAAGGCGATTTCAGCGCCGATGGGAAACAAGAGGATCCACTTCTCGCAGATGCAGTCCGCCGCAAGGAAGGATGTCGAGAGAGCATTTGGAGTGCTCCAGGGTAGGTTTGCCATTGTCAGGGGCCCCGGGCGATGTTGGCACCAGAGTACGTTAAGGCATATAATGACTGCATGTATCATTTTGCATAACATGATCGTGGAGGATGAGAGGAATGGGCCACCACAGAAATGAACTTCGACTTTATGGGAACTCCGTCGTTCTGGGGACGTCACCAGTAGGTCGGTCTTGCAATCGCATACAAGCAACTCAAAGGCGGAGGATCGCCAACTTCACCATCGATTCAGGCGGATCCGGTCGAACATCTTTGGTCACGGCACGAGGGATAATGCAAGTGTAAGCTATGTTTCCTTGTGAGAGTGTTATGTATCAATGTAAGGTTCAATAAATAAGTGAACTTGGTTATCGTGAAATGAAATGGAAAGCTCAAAAGCAGATAACCGACAATGCAAACATTACAAATCCTAAGTCTGCAATACAACTAGATAGTTCAAACATTAACACAACATTATACAATAGTAGAGTCCACACATGAACTAGATAGTTCGCACATGAACACAACAAACCAACACAAGAAAGCAACAAACTAGATAGTTCACACAATACAACTCGTAGTCCACACAATAAATAAAGGTAGTTCAAACATTAACACAACATTACACAATAGTAGAGGGACGCCAACTCGATCTAGATAGTTCAAACAGGATGACCAAGGCAACAATTACTTGTTCATTGCACGACGACTTCGTCATAATCTCATTCATCGACGACTCGTAGTACTCGCTAAGCAATCCATTACACGAGTTCAAGTCAATATTCATAATCCTTTCATTCTCCGCTTCCTCTGACATGGCCAGTTTTTTCTTCTGTATTTCTAGCATAGTAGCCGCCTTTTCCTTCTGTATTTCCACCATAGCAGCTCTCGACTCATTCATCTTGTTGAATTGCTCGGAGTACGCACCCACAGATGACATGCTAGACGTACCACCACGCTTCTCGCCTTTCGCAGCGTCCTACCTTGTGGCCTTTCCAGCTCATCAGAGGATGCTTGCGAGGACTGCTCGATAGGAATGTCATTGGACCCTTCATGTCGTCCCGTCTTTTGCTTCTTGTGGGACAAGTGCGAAGACCACTTCGGATGATCCGCAAGTAGTACCCAACAATGGTGGAACGCGAATGGCTTGCCCTCAATGTCCTGGAACATCGTATCAAAGATGGGCCATCTGCAAAAAGAGAAGACAATTACAACATGACTACAAGTCTTGACTACATCACGGGACAATTACTTACCCTATCACGCTCGGTGCTCCCACTCGATGTAGACCGTTGGCCTCGATTGAGATACCAAAGATATTTGCTAACACACTCATTTATCAATGACCAACGGTTAACCAATGCTTTCTTCGATCTTGCCTTCATGTGTTCCTTGCTATAGGTTGTGTAGTAATCAGCAATTACGGTCCAATCGTGTCCGATGATTGGTCCTTCCCAACAATGGGGTCTAGGCTCACATTCAACCAAGCCGAGACTAGAACTTCATCCTCCTGCAAGATCCATTTGGTCCTCTCGGCTCTGGAGCTGTTTTTGGTCCCCTTCTTCACGTGCGTGGACCGACTCGGGGCAGCATGAGTCGTGCCCATGGTCGGCGGTGCTGCCGGAGGAGATAACCCGTGCACCACAGCATCCAAGTCCTCCTGAAGGAAGTTCGAGTAGAAAGGGTCCATGTCGTCCTCCCTGATCATTGAAAGCACACACACAGTTTGTTATTACGGAATCATGGCAAAGCAATATGGGAACATTACGATTAAGCATGAAACAGACATCACATTGATTGAAATTACGGTAAGGATTACAAGTTCATAGCTAGATTCACCAAAATACAATAAAGCTCACTTAGCAGTTGAAAGCCACATGGTCGAAATTAAAGCATACAACACACACGAAGATCTAAACATAGTGGCCCGAATGATCGGACTCGAATCCACATTCGCTAAGTAGAGAACCCGTGGAGGAGTCGCTAAGCGGGAGTCGTTTCGGCCGTGTAGTCCACCGCACGACGTCGTCTCGGATCAATCGCCTCGGCAGATGCAAGGTGAGCGAGCACACGGAGAAGGTGGAGTGGTAAAGTCAACGTGTCCAACGACATCTTCTCCAAGCCGCGGCTATGAACTCGACTGAAGAAGTCTTGCCATTAATGTCATTGGCCCAAGGCTCATCACTTGGGAGGAAGTTGTCCCGAGCGATGGTCCCGAGCTGCTCGCTCTCCTCCAAAGCAGGTCTCGCATCTCGACAGACGCCTCAAGGGTCTCCGAGTCCATCTAAAAGCAAAGACGTCAGACAACAGTTGAGACAGACATTTCAGACACAAACAAGTTAAGCATTTATCAGAAATACTTGGCTCATGCAATTACAGAGATAACAAGTAAAGCATTTATTTGAGTGTTCTCAGATGTCGGGTTGCCTTAATAGGCCCTCCTCGCCACAATAGACGAGGAACAGACAGATTTGTGACAATCTTAGGACAATTGCAGTTTTATACATGACCAGTTAATTTCTCCAATTGTCTAGCAACTATGCATGGCAAATTACTAGTAAGCAGGAAGTACCAAATAAGCAATGGAGAACAATGTAGCAGGGCAAATTAGCAGTAAGCAGGAGGTACCAAATGACATAAGCAAATGCCTGAATGAGCATATCAGAGTGATTGACAATTGAACTAACCAATTACATCACAATGTATATATATCACAGATTGTCAAGTTTATTGTCACAAATCGTCTGTTCCAGCCCAGAGATCCTCACTGAACACTTATGCCAACATGCAAGGTCCCCAAGCCAAAATGTTGACTGGCCCCTTTTGCATGCACCGAATAGAATTTTACATGAACAACAAATAACAAAGATCGTAGGCCCTGCAATCAGCCAAGGCAGAGCAAGCACTAATGCAGTAGCCTCCACAGCAAAGGCAATTGGCAAAAAGCAGTGCAATTAATGCGCACGAAAGGTAATTCGCACTGACAGGTGCAATTAAACATGAACGAAGAGTTTGGACCACAGCGGTGCAATTGACGAGCAAAGGTAATTCGGCACAGCATAATGAGTTTCACCACGTGCAAGTGTAATTCGCACAACCAAGACGGTCAGAGTTTCAACCGCAGCAAAGATAGTTTCAACCATAAGCACTACTTTCAACCTTCTGTATAAACCGATTCAACCACACTCAAGTATACTACAATTCGAAGCATTGTCCACTTCTTTTATCGAATAAAGCATTTAGTTCAACCGCAATGTGGGTATGTGGTCTCGCGTAATGGAAAATTTACCCAACCTGCTTGTACAAATGTAGCATAATAACAATGTCAAGGCAATGCGAGGAAACATAATCAAGAAAGCATTTTACCACCTAAACAAGTAACATAATGTCTGCGCAGAAAATAATGAGAACGGATTTGTCTAGCCATTTATACCAACAAGTAACATGAAGGTTTGTCTAGCCATTTATATCGAAACTAGTTTAAACCGCATTTAACTAGCTTAAACTAGCTTAACCACAGAACTAGCTTAAACCACGTGAACTAGCTTCAATCGCACATGAGACAATAACCATAGGAACTAGCTTAAACCAGCAAATTATCGATAACCACAGAACTAGCTTAAACCACGTGAACTAGCTTCAATCGGACATGACACAATAACCACGAGAACTAGCTTAAACCAGCAAATTATCGATAACCATAGGAACTAGCTTAAACCACGAGAACTAGCTTCAATCGGACATGAGACAATAACCACAGAACTAGCTTAAACCAAGAAATTATCGATAACCACAGAACTAGCTTAAACCACGTGAACTAGCTTCAATCGGACATGACACAATAACCACGAGAACTAGCTTAAACCAGCAAATTATCGATAACCACAGAACTAGCTTAAACCACGTGAACTAGCTTCAATCGGATATGACACAATAACCGATTATCGCAAATATGACACAGATATCAATATAAGCCATGGACCAATATAAGATATACACATCGCGTCAACACCAACCGGGGAATTTTAGATGAAAGATGAAAAATGACATTGATTTGTCAAGCATCACTGTGGCTCCATTGGGTGGCAATCCATCCATCTCGAGCTCTAAATAAACATTTCAAATGACATTGATTTGTCAATTGAAATGGATCGCATCACAACAAGCTCGACATAGGACACATGCTTGTCATGTTATGAGGCCATTTGTAGCACATTTGGCGGGGCTACCAGCAAATGTAAGGGCTTTGCTTGGATAATTATTAAAACAAAATTCTTCTTCGAACATATCTTGCAAAGACTGAGAGGATGCCCGCCATTACTTGTCTGTCAATTATGCCAAAGTAAAGAAGAAATTTCTTGGTCAACCGATTTGGGCATCATCTGCTCATGCCGTGATTATGCTAAAGATTTGACTAGTACCCATATAATGCAACCATCCAAAGACGCATAAAAATACCCTAATGGACACATTGAAATCAACAAATCTGCTTCGACCGGTAAGAATCGATCGTGACTGGCCGAAACAATGAGAAGAGCACCCATGAACTAAATTTCTCTACACCCAAATGAGATCACATATGAAATGTCGTGCACTAATTCAACTAGTGCTCATTCAATCAATCTTCTACACCATCCGGTCATCATCACCCGACATAAGTATCCCCAATTTTCTCAATCTATGTCCTGGATCGCCATTTTGGTGAGGAACAAATTACTTGTCGCCGATTTCACCCCATCGAGGTTTTTCCCCAATTTGAGACTCACGGACTCGGTTCAATCAAGATCCCACAACCTAATCCATTTCAAATCGCCAAATGTAGTGGTCGCCCATGCGCACCTCAAGGAGTCGCTTCCGGCGCCTCGTCCTCGTCTCCGGCGGAGGCGGACCACCTTCGCTCCTTGCTCGCGACGCCCGCCCACCGCCGCCTGTCCGTCTGCAATGCCACTAGCCTCGGCGATTGGCGTCCAAAGAACGGGCCACCGTGAGGGGAATGGGGAGCGCAACCTAGGGCGAGGGATCCTCTCCTCTCACTTAAGGCCCGAGGCGAAGGGACTCGGTTGGAGGAGCTGGAATGCTAGCTTCGGCGGCGCTTTCCCATGCGGACGAACGGAGGACTGGAGGGACTCGGTTGGAGATGGTCTCAGCGCCGCAGTCCCAGCCCGCCGCCTCGGGCCCCCGCCCGACTCAGCTCTCTTGGCTCCCTCCTCAGCCCCGCCACCGCAGTGATGACCCTTCCTCTCTGCACCACTAGGATTTAGCTGAAGTCAAGTTGTTCTTGCGGTTCAGTAAGATGTGTGAGGTGGTCACACACCCCAACACTGTGTATACCAAAACAGAGGAACCGAGAGGAAGAAGAAGAATATTCAGGGAGAAAGAGAGAAGACGGGAGGAGAAGAAGAACAGGAGGATGGGGAATTTCATTCCATCTTTCAATCTTGATCCTCTGCTTACATGCACTCTTTATATACCCATACACCCACACATACCAACTACTATGTATTCTACTTTGTTCTGCGCTTTGGCCGATGACAACACCTTCCACTCCTCGAGACGCCCTTCATGATCCCGCCTTTCCTTCATTTGTACCCATCGCTTCGCTTCCTTCGCCGCCTGGTTGATCCATCCTTCCGCCAGAGCTATGACATTACCCCCTCAAGAAATCTCGCTTGTCCCCAAGCAGAGTCGGGAAAGCTTGGTCGCACCACATTCAAATCTTCCTGTAGCCATCTCGACTAGAATGCCCTAATGTTCCCCGATGCCATTACTGATAAGGCTTGCATGATATGTTGTGGAGCCAACAAATTGTTTCCTACCCAGATTCTCGCTTTAAAGCTACAGACTCTATTTGGTGGTATACCCTTGTGCATTTGATCGAGGATGCTCGGTTCAACTATCAATTCCTTGGTTTCGTGATCCACTTGGTATCCACCATCAAATTTTCAATCCAAGCTGGTGTACTTGTCAACTCTGCAACTATCTCACCAGCATCCGAGCTCGACAATGCATCTGCTGCAGCATTGTGAAATCCCAAAGATCTTTACAAAAGCTTTGTGTGGAATTCTGCCATTAACCTTTGTTCAAATCTACCATTGTGGATCAAAGGTTGAATACCAATAGTTTGCAACCATTGATGACCGCCATCCTCTGAAGCAACACAAGCTTTCCATATGAGTGAAGGTGAGCAGAGAATAGACACTTGCACATATTGTCTTCCTGTTCCATTTCCGGTTTAAGGTACCAAGCTTCGCTTCGGAGTTAAGCTAAGAAGGAAAGCGAGCAACTGTAATCAATCTCGCTCTGCAAACCCCAAATTTGAGATGATATAGAATTTGGAAAAACCATCGGTGCTATATTGCTTCTTCTGCCATCCTCAAAATCTCCATTACTAATATCCTTGCTAGTTGAAGTTGCCACATATCTTGGTGCTGCACTTCCATAGTCCGGATCGAGGTAGGTTCCCAATGGACCAATACCGATGGTCCTCCGGCCACTAAAGACTCGTGACGACCTCAAACTTATGTGTACTGCTTGATGGCGTAGTTGGATGTGAGATGCGATTTGCTAAAGCAGTTGGAGAGTGATAAGACAACCATGGAGGTGGAGGTGGCTCTTGGATAGAACCGAACCAACCCAGGAAGAAAACAAAGGGCAAATCGCACTGGATCCCAAGGTATGGTTCTATCAAGTATAACTAGACCCATCTTGATCTCTTGTGAACTGAGCACCTTCTCGAGACCTAGCGACTTTTGCCTTCCGTGTTAAACCCATCACACCTCCTTGATGGTAACTCTTCCCCGCTTCTAGAATTTCACACCACACCAACACCAAACTTGCTCAGAAAGTGCATTTGCGTCCAACTTGACATCAAGATCGGCAACATCGGATGGTATGTCATCAACATTCATTGCCTTGATGGTGCCATCTTCGGGCCTTATCTGCAATAACCTCGCTATGACCCTCAACATGTGGATATCCTCCTTCATTATAGTGTTGTCTCTCGAACAGCATTCTAGGTCCTCTCCTTTGGTTATCGCTTCGACTAATGTCTCAGAAAGCAATTATACTTCCTTTACTAGCTTCCGTAATAGAAACAACACGATCTCCTTCTGTGTTGCACACTCACAAGAACCTTCCTCAACATTGCGATAATTCCCACTGCCTTATAAACCATCCTCGATTTCGATGGTTTAGCTCAACTTTGCCCATTTGTCTTTCGAATGTGAGCTAGAAGAAAAGCCTTGCAAACCGATTCGCATAATTGAACTTCAAATCATACTTCACTCATCCTCATTCATAGCAGCTTCAAATTGATTCTTATACTCGAGATACACCTCCAAACTGCTTTTAATCGAATCGGTTCTTGTATGTTTCTCTCGAGAACCATAAGCTCCAAACTCGAGTCCACAACCAACATGAAATGCTCCCAGCTTCCCAAATAATGCTCTTTTCTCGATACACCGCAACCACAAAGCCAAGCATTGCCCTCCATATGCATTGCATTGCCTGTGACCCACAACGATTCATCAACATTGTACATCCGAAATATTGTAAGCAACGACTCTTCCGATTCTAGGCTCTTCACCTTCAAACTTTGGAAATGTGAGTTTAGGAATAGGATGGTTCCTCTCGCTATTTCCCATTTGAGCATTCTCGATTTGGAGTTGGCTTACTCACCTTCACATTGTCTCACCCCATTCTCCATGGTGGTTGAGGGCATTTCTCCAATCTGCTTGTTAATTCACCACCCTGAACTGTGGTTGATGTTTGAGCATGGCTTGGTGTACGCTCACATCTACGTCCACTTTTGGGGGTGCTTATGCGTTCCTTGATGTCCTTGTCCGACTTGCAAGAACTTCTGAAATTGCTCCATCAAACCCGAAATTACCGTGTTATGCTCTTCCACTTGTGCCCGATCACGGGATCACCTCCACGGGTCTGATTTTCTCGATGATGAAGTCGAGATTTACCTTTAAGGACTCCCATCGCCATCCATCAATTCCCATCTAGCTTCCGACCGTTCACCGCCTCCTCCATTGCTCCCAGCACCAACCTGGTTCAAAGGTGTGGGATCGAGGCTCTGCGAGGCGGCCGAGGGCGACGCCACCGAAGAGCAACACTCGGGCAGCGTGCCGAAGGAGCGACGATCCCATGCAGGTGGTCGCGGAGGCGATCGGTCTGCGAGCCGAGGAGTCCGAGTCTTGGAAGCCGACGGATCGCGATGAAGATCGGCGGCGGCGAACCCAGTGCGTAGCTCTGATACAGATGTCACACCCCAACACTCGTGTATCACCAAACAGAGGAACCGAGAGGAAGAAGAAGAATATTCAGGAGAGAAAGAGAGAAGACGGGAGGAGAAGAAGAACAGAGGATGGGGAATTTCATTCCATCTTTCAATCTTGATCCTCTCTGCTCACATGACTCCTTATATACCCATACACCCACACATACCAACTACTATGTATTCTACTTTGTTCCTCGCTGCCGATGACAACACCTTCCACTCGAGACGCCCTTCATGATCCCGCCTTCCTTCATTTGTACCCATCGCTTCTCGCTTCGCCCGCCCAAATGGTTGATCGATCCTTCCCGGCCGTAGCCATGACAATGCTTTAGTTTTCGGAAGATATCGGGGTTATAAAAAAGATCCAAAGCAATGAAAGCGCTCTTTTGACAAGAAAGGACCCTATAATGTTAACTCGTGAAGTCTTGTGTTTTTTTCTTTCGAGGAAAGGTCTAGTGTTCTTGAAAGAATCAGATTTGTGTCGCATAGCGTACTTTTGGTTATAAGTATCAAGTAATGCAAGTAAACGATGACCTTCAAACTTTCAATAGCACGAAACAACCTTGAATGACTTTTCATCAAACTCGATACAAAACATAATCTGAAACAATTGCAAAAAACCTAATGTACAATCTACATATCGCTTTTGATTGCCTTACATCATTGACTATTCTTAATCCGAACTCTCATAAGCTAAACCAAGTAAGCTTCCGAATCAATCGAATGGTAAAGATGTGTGAAGCGCATGTCGACATAACAAGAGTGCAAGACCTCTTGGACCATATCGATCCATAGTATATTGGCTTATTACCTTGTACACTTTCTTTTGCAAGTGGTAAATTTATCTTGAAATTGAAGTCAAAGAGTCTGTGATAAGTTTTTAATTAGCACTATTGACATATTGTGCTACGCCCACTTTGTGCCCCCAAGATTTCATTAAGGGTTTGATTCTATCTGCTCGTTCTCTCCTTCTGTTGAGCCACTAGTTGATGAATGCGAGAAGAGGTTTGATTAATTGATTCTATTCTAGCTCATGTCCTGTACCAACCCCCCACAACCAACACACACCAAGACCTTTTCATTGGTCGATCACCATCCATTCTTTCAACCACATACCGACAATTTAAAATTTTAAATCATATGATTTGATCATGTAAGCAATCGGTTGTTATCATTGGATCTCGAAGTTGTTTGATGAGAGATATGCACGGGTGCTTGAGGCCAAGCCTTTGAGTGCATTGGCACATGATTGGGATGGGAATGTCCTGCTGCAGAATTATAGCAATTGCAATGTAGGAACGAAAACTAAGAGTTGTGTTAAAAGGCCTCTACACAAGTGATGTGAAACCCGGGATCCTAATTTGATTTGGAACCTTGCGCTAAGCATGTAATACTAGCCTTTTTTTTCGACAAATTGTTATGACTTGAAGACCTTCAAGGCAAAGTAGAATAGATGCCACAACTGAGTCCGAACTATCGCCGAGCTTCTTCATATGTTTAAGGGAGTAATGATGTTGTTCGATATTTAACTTTTTAACACCCTTCATTGGTAAACCGCTTCTTCAATGAGATCGGAAATACGTTGTGTTACCATGTTTGTATAATGAAAAGACAACTATAAATTCAACTGGAATTATCTTGTATGGTATAGAATAGTGAAGCCAAAGAAGTCACTAGTTTTCTATCCGGATATCCGGACATAATTTCAGCTTAATTTTAAGCTTCTAGATTATTTATCCTCAATCTGCACTAACATTGTGTTTTTCTCCGGTTCCTTATTTGTATTATTTCCATTGTGGATGACACAAAGCTTGTTACTAAGATTAGCTTTCACCGGTCTTTTACTTGTAGTGACTAGTGAGTAATTGAGTATTATTCGCCATTACGACTTACAAGCAATCGAAAGCGATACTAATAGCTTTCCTTTGATTTTGTAGATTGTAATTCAAGAGTCGACAAAGCAGTTAAAGAAACTTCGTTTTGACAAAGTAAAAGGAAAACCTAGCTTCGATATTTTACTTTAGAAATAAAATTCGCGTTGACTATTAATAATGGAGCTCCTTGTTTGGAGCAGAATGGCAGCGCTGCTGCTTCAACTACTTCACCCTCTTTGCTCATGCTTTCTACCTCCCACGATCTAGCTTGTCGAATTACAAGATGCTTTCTCTTATTTCAAAGGCAAGTTAGCCATTCCGCTATCTCTGCAAGTATTTTAAAGAGAAGCATGTGCTACAAATTTGTTGTTTTTGGTTCAGGTGAAGCATCGTAAGGTGCCGCCGATTCTTTGAAGTTATCTTGGAGAATAAGGTGGATGTTGTTGGCTTGTTGTCGATAAAGAGCGTGGTGGTTCGAAGGCACGCAGATTGCATTTGACAGAAGAAGGACCCATCACATCGGCGACATGAATTGTTGATGAAAAGTGAGCTTGCTAAGGTGATACTCATAACATGTATTTATCTTTCCATTTATCCAACAAATGGCGCTATAGGAGCATGTACCCTTTTTGTCTTTCGAGAACAATGTTCTAAAACAGTGTCTAGCAAAGCAATCTAGCACTTTATAAGCTTACGTGGTAATGCTAACTGTTATGATTTTATCTTGGCTATGTATGTATAAGATTGTGTCATTGTTTAGTTTTACGTCTCGATGTCTCGTATGACGTAATTTAAAAATTATCGACTTGTCGTATTGTCTCTTTCATGAAAACATAGAGTTATGGACCTCATTGTGAAGTTGCCAATGAACAGTATGTACCAATTACATGCTTTCATAAGTTTCATGTTTCTTTTGTGCTCTTTTAAAGAATTGTTACAACACAAATGCTCGCAAGAGCTAATAAAACATGTCTTCCCAATGCGACTTCTCAACTCCCCGCCATGCGAGCCAAGATAAAAGAGATGGTGATAGAAAAGGTGAGTTGGTACATTTTATGGGAGTAGTGAAATAGGGTAGGTTGTCATATAAATGTGGTGATTGGTTTTGTATGGCAGCCTCAAAACCGATCGTGGATGAAACCAAGGATGGCCGTGAAAAAGCGTAATGGTTGGGCAATGTGGTGGCAGTATGCAGCCCCGCTGCCATTTGGCTCTAAGGAGGGGCAAGGCATGGGCAAAAGAAGTATGGCACCGGGTCGGTAACTTGAGGGCTAAGGAAGAGTGTGAAGCAGTTCATTTTTTTTGTTAGTCTTAAGAATAAGTTGAATGTTGGCTAAGAGCTGGATTTAAGGAATGTTCCTAAGTTGGTTTGGATGGTAGATTAGGAGTCTATTTCTTTTGCAATTTTTTGAGAATTTGTTTGTGTTGTATGAGATCTGAGGATAGAGATTTTTGAGAGGTTTGAGGTTATGTAGATCTTGATGTTTTGTCAGTTTGTATCAAAGTTTATGATTTGATTCCCACCTTTTATAAATATTAGATGTAATTGAATGGATTTGATTACTCTATAATTTAAATGGGTTGTTGATTTGTGCAAATGTGAAATCTGTTTTAATTGAGATGTGCGAGTGTTCAATGACGAAAATGCATATCTACGTGGCAATAATTTGTGATGAACAATTTCGTCATAAATAAAACGGTCAACGCTCATTTTTGGCCGATCAGAGTGTTTTTTTATGACGAATTTAACATTTTTCATGACGTTTTTGATACAATTAATGACGGTTATATTCATCATAGAAGTGATCTCTTTGCTGACAAAAATATAATTCATCATAGAAAAGTTGATTTTTTATGACGAAAATAAGTAATTCGTCATTGAAAACTTTCTATGACGCACTTTCTATGACAAGTTGAATTTCGTCATAAATTCGTCATAAAAAACCTACAATGACAATTTCGAGACTAATGATGACGAGTTTAGACCGTCATTAAAAATCACTTTTCTTATAGTGAGTGTTGATCATCGTGAAGGGCTAATTTTTGTACAAAATAATGAACAAGTGTTGTCGTGAGGACTTCTATGTATATATACCAAGTGTTCCTGTATTAAATTTAATTAATGACATGTATTAATTACTGAGATGTATTGATTAAAATTAAGCAGCTCTATATGGACATGTATTAATTACTGAGATGTATTGATTAAAATTAAGCAAGTGTATATGGACATGTATTAATTACTGAGATGTATTGATTAAAATTAAGCAGCTCTATATGGACATGTATTAATTATTAAGATGTATTGATTAAAATTAAGCAGCTGTATACAATGGCCCATCCCAGACGGTTCTGGGATTGAACCGTCTGGGATGGAGTCATCCCAGACGGTTTAAGTCTGGGATGGAGTCATCCCAGAACCGTCTGGAAAAGTCTTCCCGCGCCACTCAATAAATCCCGCGTTTGCCATTTCACCAAGTCTCGCGCATGCTTAGTTTATTGCAACCCTAGCTCCCTCGGCGACGCCCTCCCCCCCGGCCGTGCCCTCCCCCTCGGCCGCGCCCTCCCCCATCGGCGGCGCACTCCCCCCTCGGCCGCGCCCTTTCCCTAGCTCGGAGGTGCCCTCCCTCGGCGGCGCCTCCCCCCTCGGTCGCTTCCTCCCACACGGTGGTGTCTCCCCTCCCCCTGGGTGGTATCTCCCCTCTCCATCGGTGGTGCCCTCCTCCCTCCCCCCTCCGTTTATTTTTTGCCTTGCTTGCTCCACGATTCGAGTGCTATTCCCTCTGTGAGTATTTTCGGTTCTGCACTTGATTCTTACTGGCTGAGATACTAGTGTTGCTCTGTGATGAAATTAGGGTTACTACATGAATATGACAATTGATGAAATGATTTAAGCCTTGAATTGCTAGACTTGTATGAAATTATTGACTATATTCACGGTTCTGCTCAATTTGTATTCATTTATGTTATCGCTTTGATTCTGTCGGTATTATATCACTGTCTGTTCATTG
Organism: Guadua angustifolia; assembly: GCA_036346375.1. Lineage (NCBI taxonomy): Eukaryota > Viridiplantae > Streptophyta > Magnoliopsida > Poales > Poaceae > Guadua > Guadua angustifolia. The sequence continues at coordinate 24,182,351 of CM070514.1, read as the reverse complement.
CTTGGTTCAGTTGGTATAGTTCATAGATGTTGATCTGATTTAGCTAGTGGTCAGGTACTAGTTGATTGATTTAGCTAGTGGTCAGGTACTAGTTCATTGATTTAGCTAGTGGTCAGGTCTCTTCTAGTTGGTTCTGTCAGTTGATTTTGCTGATATTAATCTAAACTAAGTTGTCTCTATTGACAGAAATCTCTTGTCAGAGCATTGCTATTTGTTCTATTAAGTGATCTTTGAACTGATCTGAACCTGCAAAATATAGTGAATAACAGTGAATAATACTTAATCATTTCATGTGCATGCTAAGGTGGTAAGGGTTCAAGTCTTAAGTTATTGAATTGATTAGTCTAGTCCATTTGTGATTGTGGTGAAGATCCTTATCTTCATCCAAACCCTAAAATCTGAGAGCACAACAAAATTAATTCCTCTCTTTGAGATAGAAGGCATAATTCATATGATGGATGGCTTAAACTTGTTTAATATCATCTTGTTTATGTCATGTTGGTTGTTTGTTGATTATGTATTCTCATATATATATATACTTAGAAGCAATAATGAATAAAATCTTGCTCTTATACTCGCATCTTTTCCAACAGTGCAATAAAATCTTCTCTTAAATTTGCTTCTCTTAACTTACCTACTCTTAACCTTACATTATACAAGATGGCGTCTCCTCAATCCTCGGCGCCGAAGGGATCTAATGACGCGCCCAACGTAGAAAGAAATAGGCGCAGTGCAAGAGGTCTTAGTAAAAGGCCTTAAAGTCGATACACCATCACGGCGGCCGATCCACATGATGGGGCCCCTATCGTACCTCCAAAGGCTGCGACAGCTTTTCGAACCATGTGCGGGATCGTTGGGCATGAACGGGTCCCCGTCACCTATCCATCATGGAAGACGCTGATAGATGAGGAGCGCGATAACCTGGTGACAAAAATATTCGCGTCATTCGAGCTTCCACAAGAAGCCATGCTTGCACTGCGACGGTACGCGTTGCTAGTGGCGGGAAAGGCGTGGAGGAACTTCAAGAGCATCCTTATTTCTAATTACGTCAATAAGGAAATAACTCTGTTCCAGAAATACGGCTTCATCTTTGAAGATGTTTGGGGCAATTTGTTGAGTTGAAGACGACGGAAGAGTTCATGCTTCAAAGCGCGGCTCACAAGACCGTCCAGTCAAAAAATACACACCTACACAGACTCGGCTCAACTAGGTACGTGGGTAAGATGGCGCAATGGACGAGGGAGGACGACGAGGCAGTCTAGAATGAGGTCGCGCCATCATTTGCCTCGATCGTGGACCCGCGTGCCCCAAACTGGGTAAGAGCGAGGTCACGTAACACTTCTTCGGGCGGTGTGTCCTTTGCAAACCCCGCTGATGAGGAAGTGTCGCAACGCCTAATATCGTTGAGCACGGAATCTTCACAGGGCTCTTTCACTTCGAACAGAGAGAAAGACATGCTCTCCACGGCCTTGGAAAACAAAGAGCACCCTGGTCGCACGAGAGGCCTAGGTGTTTTCGTTCCCTGGAAATTAGGATTCCTACAGGACTCGGCCACGTACTGGAGTAGGAAGAGAAGCAAAGCCGAGTGTGAGGAACAGCTAGTAGCCCTTATTGAGGAAAGGGTTGAGGAAAGGCTTAGAGCATAGTTCAATGATCAGCTACGAAGCCTTGAGAAAAGGCTGGAGCAAAGGGTGACTGAGGAGAGGCAGGCACATAACGTGTTAGCCCAAGAAGCACATGTGCAGTTCAGCCCAACCAACCGTCGGAGCAGCTGCGCGTCCGCCCCTGAGACAGAGGTGCATGAAGCCAGATTTCTTCCTGATGACAACATGCAGGTAACATGTCTGCAATGATCCTTACCTACACTTTTAATGTTGGACGTGTTAGCTAATTACTTATGTACCCTTATGTAGGTGCCCATGCTGTGCAATCTACAAGTGACGTTTGCCAACGGCTCTGTTCCCCTGCAGGCTGCTTGGGGACAAGCGTATGCATTCGGAGAAGGGTCATTATTGCATGGTCATCCGTTACAGCCGAGCTAAGCAAAGGTCAATGTCGATGGTGTACATGAAATTTTCAAGACCGTCACGCTAGACATCCACCCAAACGACGAGATCGTCACACTAGGGTATGCCATCGGCACATTCATCCAGTGACCCAAGAAGTACATCTCCTTCGATGCCCGCCTAGGAGCACCGAAAGTACTAGCAGTCCCAGAGGCACCACATCTTGCGTCGGAGCTACCAACACTACCGGAGCCATGCCATGCATAGAATGAGCCAGCCAAATCGACTACAGTGTCCCGTCCCGCACAGATTGTTACTGCAGTAAGGGCCAAATTATTTCCTGTGAAGACGAAGCTTGATAGCAGGGCACGCGGAGACAAGGGCAAATCGAAATATACCACATCAGCCCATAACTTTCCGTTTGCCCATTGGTGCGGCAATTCGAGCTGGGGCAACCATTCGTACCGGATGACTGCAATGAGACGATTTCATTATCCTGCATTAGATTGCAACAATGGTACATGCAACAAGCCAACAAGCTGGTGGCACAATGGCCAACGAGTATCTCCGTAACCTTCATGGAGGAGTATTTCTTACACCGGGCTTTAGATGGCATCTTCGTGGTTGGCTTCAACGACTTGTTCGATCTATACATCCTCAAAGCGCTCGACGCCTCACTCATAAGATGCTAAACAATGTAAGTGCACTATCTACATTTCTGACACACCGATAAATGTCATATATATCATCCTTCATTTTGTATATGTAGATACATGATCCATGAAGCAATAGCAAGGAAACAACCGGTGGGTTTCGCCGACCCACACATTTTGTCCAAGCAAACCATGGACGAAAATATACAATTCGTCCACGAGTACGTGGAAAAAGTAATGTTGGCTCATTCGGACAAAAAATTCATACTTTTACCCTACAACCCGGAGTAAGTGCTTCGTCTAGATGCTATACTCGTTGATTCTACTATATATCTCACCTCAAAATTAGGTTCAGTGACCATGACAACATACCTTTGTAGGTATCACTGGGTTCTACTCATAATTATACCGAGACAAAACCAGGTCATTTATCTTGATTTCAGAAAGGGCGGCACCCACGATTTGAAGCGTATCAGAGATTTTCTCGATACGTCGTTCGATGTCTACAAAATGAGGGGAGGGCCACACATTAAGGGCCCGGCCACTCTAAAGTATATTTTTAACTTTCCGGTATCCAATAGTATGCAATAATCCTTCACACTCCATTATAATACCTTCGGAACTAATTAAACTATTTTGTTTTGGCAGTGCCACCAACAGCCAATGGGCACTAACCTATGTGGATTCTATGTTTGCCACAACATGGCACTCTTCATTGGTTCCCAGCAAACCAATGTCATGCAGGTCTGTCAATCTTCCAACAAATGTCTCCACTTATTAATTTATATACACACGAGACTTTATTTTTCTCATTGATAGGTTTGGCAATGCGCTGAAACTGCATTGGAACATGTTGATCTTTGAAGTATTCGAGGACAGCTCTGTGCCTTCTTGCTGCGTGAGGTCTTAAATCCAAAGGGCAGATGCTACTCAGGGCTCAACAATAAGTTGTGAATTTGTTACTTACCGTACATTGATATTAATTTATGAACCTTCTGAAATGAATTTGTCATTTCTACTTTGAATCCAATTCGTTAGTACATATGTCAGTTGATTTCTAAAATGAATGCGCTGTGCATATGTTGTAATGTGCGATGTCAGTTGATTCATGAAATAGATGCGCTGTATGTTGTATAACATGTGATTGGAGTACATTTTTTAAATTTATGTCATAATATTATACTAGTCATACTATATGTACTGTCTTTTGTTTCAGAGGGCATGGCTAGCAATTCCTGAGGCTAGCCAATATATTAAATTTAGTATAAAATAGAAAATAAACATCACAGACGGTTCTAACGAAGAATCATCTGTGAATAGGCATAAATCACAAATGGTTCCACTGCGGCACCGTTTGTGATGAGGAATCATCACAGACGGTTTAAAATTGGAACCGTCTGTGATATATTAAACTTCACTGACAGTTCTTCTTTAAAACCGTCTGAGATATGCCAATCATCATAGATGGTTTATAAGTGAAACCATCTGAGATGATACCACATCACAGACGGTTCATAAGTGGAACCGTCTGTGATGTTATTTTTCACAGACGGTTGAAAAACCATCTGCAATGATTCTTTGTCATCATTGACACTTGCTTACAGATAGTTCAGAAAACCGTCTATGATAAGGTTTCTGAACCGTCTGTGATGAGCTTTTCTGTAGTAGTGATGCCTTCATGTATTATTATTTCTTGAAAACTCTTGCGTAAAAAAGGAACATCGAATTAGCATGCCTTCATGTATTTTGTTCTTACTGTTTCACTCGACGACAGAGTTGCAATGGCGTGCAAGACCTTAAGTGAGCTTAGTCTAGGAAAGGAATTATGGAAAATCAAGGTAAGAGTAGCAAGATCTTGGGATGCAATAATGCTTAGTGGTGGTGAACTTATCAGTTTTGACATGATCCTTATTGATGAAGATGTATAGTGATTCTTCCTTTGTAATTACAAGTTTTTTGAACTAATTTTAATGTACATGCTAATTATATACAAATGCTGGAAAACATGATGCATACGGAATTATAAGGTCTATAGTGAAACGTTCAAACCATTGATTCAATTAAGAGGAAAGTGTGTACATCATTACAAATGTAAAAATCACACCAGAAACGAACTATAGACCAGTGGACAATGACAAGGTAATGAACTTCTTACCCACAACTACTATAGAGAAGATCAAAGATATAAAGGACATCCCAAAGCATTTTTTCAACTTTTCAAACATAGATAAGCTTTCTCAAAGGATATGCGATGACCTTTTTCTCAGGTATAATATTGCTATACTTATAGCTTTAACATGGATTATTCTATTTAATTGCCATCTAACTTTATGTTTTAATAGATGTTATAGGACTTGCAGCATACATATATAGGACCAGTTGAAGAAACTACAACAAATTTTGGAAGCTCCAAAATTCATGATATTGTCCTGCTAATAGAGTAAGTTTTGAAATAATTACATATGTGAATACCATTTTTTTTTACGCTTGTGATCTTGGTAGCCAGAATTCTGCTCATGTTATTTGTTTACATTATTTTCACATTTTTTTGTTGGCAGAGATCAAGAAGTCAAAGTTAGGCTATGGGGAGTGAAAGCTGCACTAATCGATGTCAACTCAACTGCTCAAGTCGTTATAATCACATCTACAACAGTGAAGAAATTTGGCAGTAAATCTTCAATCAAAATCAATTATTTATCTGTGTGATTGGTCTACTTTCAAAAAAAAGTTAATCAAGATTTTGTGCCGGGTATTCACTATCATCAAGCAATGCAACACAAGTTTACATAAATTTACCTATTTCTGAGTCTATGGACATACAAAATAGGTACAATAAAATCCTATGTTGATATTTTTATTGTAGTTTTTATGTCATGACACCGAACATGACGGACATGTTTTTTGCATGCGCATAGGATATGTTCAAATCAACATATTATCAAATAAATACAAATTGACAGCCATCTAAAAGGGACATTAGAGCATCTCCAATAGTCAAGCCTTAAAATAGAGTCTTATATCTTAAAATAGGGCCTAAACTAAAAAAATTAGGACCCAAGATAGCTATTGACTCCAGCAATTAGACCCTAAATCTCCAATCCTTCATTCATCCCTTCATTAGAGCCGGAGAGGAGAGTTGCTAAATATAGCAACAGGACTCCGAGTCCTAAACCTATTTTGATAATTTTTCTCAAAATACAACCTCTGTTGGAGTGCTTTTTTTCCATCAAAACCCTATAATTACAATTAGCAACCTATTTAGGGCTCCTCTTGGAGATGCTCTTAGAAGAGCAAATGCACTATAACAGGAAAACTTTGGAAGAATTAAATGCAGTTTTGTATGACTCATCAAATCGGGTATACAAATTAAAGTTCAATCATTATGATATAATTTTGGCTCTGTGTCAACTACATCCATATATGACTTCTTTATCTACAGGAAAGGATATTTACCCTGGAAGCAACAATTAATGCAGTTAATACAAGATATGGCTGGTACAACATATCATGCAGTGAGGAGAATTGCAAAAAGCAAGTTGAAAAGAAGACAGATCACTACTATTGCAACAAATGCGACAAGAAAACTGAAGCCAAAGCGCGGTAAATATCAAAAGTTGAATGTACGATAGCCAACTATAATATATGGATATTAACATAGAAAATAAAATTTAATAAACTAGCCCGTGCGATGCACGAGTTGATGACTAGTTTCACAAATTGAAACTAGATTTTTGGATTAATTAAATTAGAAGACGATTTTTGAAATTTGGAAACCATTTTGGGCTGAAATAGAAGCCTTGGACTAACTCGAGCGCATGAATATCCAGATAATCTAACTCCTCAATATCCGGATAACCTATATCCATATTCGTATTCGACAGATAGTGAGCTACCAAATTTCTATTCGTATTTGACGGAAAAATTCGTATTCATTTTCGATATGATACTATTTGACAAATATCCAAGCTAACATATCGTTCAGAAACTATCTGATCCATTTTTACCCCTACCTGTTGGGGCCTACCTTACTCCTTAAGGAGCTGACTGGGATGGAAGTGGTTCCACAAATAAAATTGCATGATCCTTACAACACATACCGTGATCATGATGAACTTAATTACTTCCTTTGGTCATTAATATACAACATTTTGGACATCAATATAGTCTCTAAAAACATAACTTTGACCACTAAGAAGATATTAAAAATGATTGAATTGCCTCTAATTATTATCTGTAAGCACTATATGTAATGCATGCATAACAAAGAATATAAAGTAAAGCTGAATATTTAATAGGGATATAAAAGGAATGTCACAATAATTTTGCATTTTATATGAAATATGGCTTATATTTGTAAACAAGATCATTAAAAAATATACACTATGAACTTGAATGGAGGGAGTACTTAATATATTTATAAAATCAAATAAAATTGAATATTATGAAAGTACTTTTTGAGACAAATATATAAATATGATTTTTGTGTATCTAATTTAAATATTTAAAAAGATATTGATAATCAAATTTTCAAAAATTTAACTATGCTTATATACAAAATGACATGTATTTACGATGGAAGGGAGTAGCTCACTGATTAAAAAGGAGGTTCAGTTCTCAACGCAAAAAAAGGAAGCCCAATTAGACGTTTTCTTTGGTGGAGCTTAAGCTTGCACTAACTTTAAGCTAAAGGTACCCGTGGTTCTAACTTTAGATAAGTCTATACGTAGCTGCGATGAAAGTGCATGTTTGATACACAATGCTTCTGGCATGAGAGATTTAAAAAGGTTACGTACGTGAAGGACCACACATTTACCAGGGCTCCGGATTCTTTTTGAAGGGAATCAACTCTCAATAAGTAGGATACTTGTCTATGCTTCCCCTAAATAAAAATCCAAGCACATCTAACGGGCAGAAAACTCGACCAACTTATCAAAACATCAGGCGCAGGATAACGGGTTGAAAAAAAAAGCAGAAACAACACGAATGAATTAAGCAAACAATTGGAATAGCACTACGTTTAGCAGTACGTCTGCTGATTAATGAACACTTCTGACTTCTCCAGCATTTTTTTTAGATCGAGCCTCGGCTCGATTGGCACAGAAGTCTAGGACAGCGTGTTCTCATGCTGCGGAGGTTATAGGATCTCTGATCATTTTCTTAACATGTATAATGGATGCACACACATGTGTGGATGGATTGTATATGTTCACTTTGATTGCAGATTCTCTGCCGTAGGCTTGTGTGGCAGTATCTCAACGGCACTCTGCCGTGACGGCAGACGATACGCGTCCGTTCACTTTGTACCTTAAAAATGCTTGAGCATTTTTTTAAAAAGAAAAAGGAAATACTACTAAGTACTTCGAACCAGGCCGGGTCCAAGCCTTGCTACTCGGGCCGTCCAGGCCTCCAGGGTAGCTGAAGGCCCGACCGAACCGGGTATGGGCTCGCAGACTCGCAGTTTAGAATTGACGAGTCGGTTCTCATGCCTCCCCCTCCCCCTTATAATTCGATCCCACGAGGATTCGATTCGATTCGGTTCCAACGGTCACAAATTCGAAGAGCTCATCGTCTCATCGGCCTCCCGATTCGCTTCTCTCCCTTGGCTCGGCGGCCTCGCGTCTCGTCCCACCGCCTCCGCCGTCTCCGGCAGCCTTCCTCGGCGAGCGAGCAGCGCAGGAGGACGTGCCTCGCTGCGCACCCTTGGTGTCGGTAGGTGTCGTTGGGGGGTGGGGCTGCGCGCTTGAGGCGGCGGGCTGGGGCATCGTGGGGGTCGTGTAGCTGTTCGCCGCGGCGCTTGAGGATCAGAGGAGGTGAGGCTGTGCATGTGCATGGGGCCAGGAAGGCCGCGTGCTCCTTCCTTCCTGCTCGAGGCACCGGCCTTCGCGACCATGAGGGCATCCGTCGGCAGGTGAGGCGGTGCTTTGCTTGCTCGCTTGTTTGCATGATCGGTAGAATGCGCTTAATTTGTTCTTTGCTTGCGTGCGGCTGCACGTATCGAATTAGGATAAGCATGAACGGTTGGAAGAGCATCCTGTCGTCAAGAACGAGGTGACGCTTTCTTAGTTCAAATGCAGGATTACTAGGATTTGTGCGATGTAGTTTTAAACATGAGACGGGGAATCAGGATTGTTCCATTGCCAATGGCGATAAAATTGTGTGCTTGCTTCACATCGTATTAACCTGTGTTATATCTGTCTTGTGTGTGCGTCACATCCAAATTATAAACGCAAGGAATTATTGTTCGCTGTTACTAGAGTGGCAGTCTGAGCCTCCTTTGTATGATGAGTGTCTCCCACAATACTGATCTATGATGGATGAGTGTTGCTCTAGTGGATAGTGTGGGTATTGTGGTGTATATCTCGCACGGGAAATCTGTCAAACAATTGTTTGTTTACTTGAGATTTGAGAATATTATCTACTACCGTAATTTTTTTTGTAACAAACAATATCCGCTTTTAGGATGCAAGTCTGTGTAGAGACCAATATGTTATTGATGAGTTCCTAAATTTGCAAGTTGCAATGGAGTTTCCATCTCTGCTGCAGTGATATTTTAATTTCGAGCGTGTTCGGACACAGCTTACTGATTAGATAAGACTTTACCGATCTACATGTTGTTTTCTTATTTCTTTGCATGGAAGTGCAGAAAGCGATGTGTCATATTCATTTCATAAAATAAATACTGAGGACATGATTGATGAAGCAAAAATGAGAAAGGAAAGGCTTTAATATTCTCAGAACCTAGTTTGGTAATTTCCAAGTTACACAAGTATGAAGGCAAATAGCTGTCCACGGTCAGTGTACTACTAATGTTGTATTTCTCCGTGGTAATTCTTTCAACTGGAGGTCACTGTCATTTGTACAAGGTACCTTAAATTCCTAATTTTTTTGTGACTTTTTGCATTGATCATTTTCATGTTGCGCATCATCATGTTATTAATATTTATGATATACCTCTCATTTTGGTATCAGCTTTTCACATAATGCTATAGTGATGGATGAAATTATGTGGGGCATACAAGGAGAGATTCCTTGGTGTATGCTTTTTGCTGATGATGTGGTGTTAATTGATGAGAGTAGGGTAGGTGTTGATAGAAAACTTGAGTTGTGGAGGAAGACTTTAGAATCAAAGGGTTTTAAACTTAGTAAAATTAAAACTGAGTATATGAGATATGTTTTCAACAGTGCTATGGCAGGTGATGGAGATGTTAGTCCGGATAGAAAAGTAGTGCTTAGGAAGAAAACTTTTCGATACTTGGGATCGATTCTATAGATTGACGGTGAGATTGATAAAGATGTGAGCTATAGGATATGAGCGGGGTTGTTGAAATGGCGCCAATTATCGGGTGTCCTATGTGATAGAAAAGCCCCTCAAAAAGTTAAAACGTTTATAGGACAACGATTAGACCTGCGATGTTGTATGGAACGAAATGTTGGGTGATAGAAAGACAGCATGCACAGAAGATGAGCATAGCAGAGATGCGGATGCTGTGGTGGATCTATGATCATACAAGGGGAGATTGAATCCGTAATGATGATAAACGTGATAGGGTTGGGGCAATACCAATTGAAGAAAAGTTTGTCTAAAATCGTCTGAGATGGTTTGGACATCTTCAACGAAGGCCTCTCGAGGCACCGATGCGCAGCGGAATTTTAAGTCGTCGCGAAAACATAAGAAGAGACAGAGGTCAACCACGATTGACGTGGGAAAAAACAGTTAAAAGAGACCTATGGGTGGAACGTTCCCAAAGATCTGGCATTGGATAGAAGTGAATGGAAGCTAACGATCTATGTACCAGATCCATGACCCAAGATCGAAGGTTCAGGGATTTTATTGATTTTAATTGAATTTCTTTCCTAGCCTACTCTAACATGTTTAGGACGGTTGTTGTTGTTGCTAAGCTATCAACTCGAAAAGAATTCCCAATAATCAGTTTGCTAGGAATCTCCTTTACTCACCAGAATAAGTTGGCTTTGGAAGGTCACACCACTCAGCATATTGCTGTTTTTTCAGCAAGTTGTTTTGATTGCTAAATGCATGTGCATAAATAATGTGGCGTTCATGTACCATGTAAAGTTTTTTCTCTTTTTTTTTTTTTGCTGTGCATTGCTTTTGAACAATTGATTGTAGTAAGTAAAAAAAAAAGTGGTAAGTAAAACATTACAACTCATTGGAATACAAATAGGATTAACATACCGCAGAAGTGACAGTATCTGTTTTTATTTGCGGTTGGTTTATTTGTTGGTGTTGAGACTAGTTTGTTATTTCATTTTCCAGCAGATTCACGCACATATCTGCATTCATTCACTACCGTTAAGAAACAAGTAGCGCAGAGAATAATAACGTAGAATGAAACAAAAAGGGAGTGATTCTTGCTCTTGACATTGAGAAGGAAATTAAAACTTTTGTAGCCATATTTTGGCTACTAGATAAAAGGTCAACATCTGTACTAAGGTTATTATTTTCTTTTGAAGTGCACCAAAGACACGAAGATATAACATGCATGCAGACCATATTAAGCTAACTTAAATCACATGTCCTTTTGCCTGATTTTTTTTTGGAATTTTGTTAATGTCTCTTGTTTTTGCTGCCTTTATCCAATTGCAAGATTTATTTGATGGGAAGCTGTTTTATCTTTTCAGGGGAACCATGGAATATATCAATCTTCCATTGTGAACGTTGAAGTGCTAATCCTCCAGCTAGGTGCATTAGTTTTTGAATTAGCAATAGCTCTCACGCTATTGCCACCTTGACATCATGAATGAATGGGGACCTCTATTGGTTTTGGGCAGCACTCCTGTAGTGTCGCATTATTTGTCGTCGTGAAGACAAGCTGTGTGTCTGCTACTCATTGACTCATTGGAACTTTGCCTTCAACTACTATCTCTGCTGATCTTTTTTATTCTTTTAATCAAGAACTAGTACCCTGCTAATATCAGAAATAAAGAACAAATGAGTCCTCTTATTAAGGGAAAAAATGGTAGCCTGTATAGCCATTCTCATTTCAAAAGCAAAAGATCACCATCGCAGAGACATCTTACACACAATGCTGTTGGTTTAAATGCATCTCTCTCCATAGAGGACGGACAGCCATAATCAATCTCTCCAGCATGGAAAGCAATGAATGCCTCTCTCAACCTATTAACTTTCTTCTTTCCTCCGGAATCATTGTATTTTTGTTCCTTTTGCCTAAAAACTGGCTTTAAAGGTAAGTCTGTAAAATTGCATTTACTGTAATTTCCTTAAAACATAATTTTTTCTAGCAGTGCCATTTCTAGTAATTGCTATTTCTGTTGTTACTTTAGTGAAAATGTATAAACTGAGGTTCCTTCTTTTCCTGATATTATTTGTATGGTAGAAGAAAACTATTTAGCGTGTGTGTGTAGGTAACTGATGTTCCATACAGGCACATGGTGTTGATACTAACATCAATTTACATGTGTAATTAACATGTGCACAGCCCATACAAGGATATTAATGTCATTATAATTGCCAGAATGCAACCAATACTAACATTATAATTGCTTCCAGCACAAATTAGGGCTTGTTTGTTTTTGCTTTGGATTCTCTAAAAACTGATTCTGAATTATGGTTGTAGAGAAGCTGATTCTTCAAAAGCTAGAATTTAAAAGCATATATGAAGTGGATTGTGTATTCTAGTGTATATGAGTGGGCTGGATTGTGAGAATCGATTTCTAGAATTGGACTGTTTGTTTTTTTATTTTGCTTTTGGGTTCAGAATCCAAAATCAAAAGCAAAAACAAACAGTTCTTTAACCTATTATTATCTGACCAATAGATACGTATTTGAATGATAGATATGTAAGAAACACCTTATTTTTTGTCTGATGAACTGGATTACAAAGCATAACTCCTAAATCCAAGCAAACAAGATTAGGTGATACTGGAATCTCGGTATGCAATCTGGAACTTAAGAAGGCTACTGCACTACTAAATACACAGCCTTATTGGCTGGTCCCTGGAAATCGCAATTTTTGCTACTTGTGTCTAACTTTTGTCCCTACAGCTAACCAAAGCCCCTAGTACATTGTCTTTTATTGCACAAAATAGAAGCCACTAATATAATGCATGGGTTCATGTTGAAGTATCGTTGCTTTTATGCCTTGTGGGTACTTCACTGCTTCACTACTCGCCCCTTGATCTGTTTATATAACATGACCTCATTAGGCCTTGTTTTGGGAGTCCCAATCCCGGCCGAATGAACTGGGCCTGTCAGAGATCGGGCCTCCAAACAAGGCCTAAGGTTACATTTCTGAATCTTTTACTCGGCAATAACTCTAAGGAAACTGGATTTGTACTTGTATACTGATAGACTGGCCTAATATAGTGTACACTGGAATATTGAATAGATGATGTGACCCCTGAAAACATCAGCTCTGGACTCTGGAGGAATTGTAGACTGGTTTGGGTCTTGGATTTTCCTATGTCGATATATTGCATTGCTTTTTCTTTTGTTCCTTGAAAAGCTTCCAAGAATACCACGTCTGCAATTTAATGTTTTGTCGGTGTTGATCAATGTTTTAACGAATGACTTGTATTTTCATGAATTAATGTCAGTTTCTACTTGGAGCAGGTCCATAACTGCTATCTATTTCACACTGCTTCAGCCATGGCATATGCTTTGAAGAGCTCTCTGACATAATTCACGGTATCTGCAGCCTGAAGCCTTGTCTCGCTCCAGTAGAGCAATTGTGCATTCTAAGGGCCTATTTGTTTTAGCTTCTGATTCTGGATTCTAGCCCTAAAAGCAGAATCAGAAACAAACAGTCTGATTCTAGAATCTAATTGTCACAATCCAGCCCACCTATATACACTAGAATCTACAATCTACTTCATATGTGCTTTTGGATTCCAGAATCAGCTTCTCTACAACCACAATCTAGAATCAGCTTTTAAGAATCCAAAGCAACAAACAGGCCTTAAAAGATTTGACGGTTTGGTCTGCCCAGCCTGATGGATCTCTAGATGTCAGGAGACAAGGCAGCCTCATGTGTTGCATCCATCATCCACCACGTGTAAGTAGCACAGTTGCCATCTTTTCTTACACCGGTTTCCCTGCAACATGAGACTGACTCAGTTGTGATTGGTACCAGCACACGGTCTGGAAATTCGAGACATATCTACTTCTCAAGATAGTGACATACGACGTAGTATAACAAGATCACTGCGGTGGTTAAATGTGGATCAATAGCGTGAGTATAAGTCTTTCGTGCAGCTCTTGTTTGGTGGAGTCAGCATGACATGGTCACATGTCAACTTTCGATGTCTTGTGCTTTCATTTTTGGCGTGTGCCTGTTTAGGCATGTCACTTTGTTAGTCATGGATCTCTGGTACTGCTGGTAGTTTAGAGTTCAAAACGATCCGTGCATCCAAAGTATTCTGTGTTCACATAGATCTCTAAACTGTTGACGACTGTACATGTCTTTTGTTCCTGACCCTGCTTTTCCTCTGGTTGGCCTTTCACTTTGTCTGACGAAAATTCTCTGGTGCCTTGCAGATAAGATGATGATCGATGCTTTTGCTGTTTTGTGGTTGCCTGGCAAGGATAATCGTATCAAACAGTTTTGGTGTTCCATACATGCACTTCGGCTATGACAGAATTAAAGGTACGTAATTGTAAACTGTTGATTGCTGCATTTTGCATGTACGCACGGGCTTCCCTTTCTTTTGTAAAATAACCACTGCAAACTACTCTACTACAGTTTAATAATCTCAACTTGTAAAATATGGATATGGCCTTAGAGTCGATTGTGGTGTGGTGCTTAATGATTGTGATATCCCTTAGCTCGCGGCCATCGCCGAGACGTGAGGTCATTCTAGTTCAGGGAAAAGGTACAGAGAAAAATAGGGAAAGAAGAACAGGAAGAAACAGCGAGAACTTTTCATAGAACTTTTCGATGCCTCTCCATTTTGTTTGGGTTAGGTCATGCAAAGCACACCTAAGGCATTTTGGTTCACCCTTTTGCTCTGTGCATCTATTTGTGGATAATAAGCAGTGCTATATTGTAACTTTGTTCCCTTCTTCTTGAATAACTCCTTCCAAAAATTGCTAGTGAACACCTTATCCCCGTCAAAAACAATAGAACTTGGCACCCCATGTAACTTGACTACTTTATCCAAAAACACTTGAGCCACCTTCTGAGCAGTAAACGGGTGTCAAAGGAAGATGAAATGAGCATATTTAGAGAATCGATCCACAATTACCATAATGACATCATACCCTTCTGATTTCGGTATAACTTCTATGAAGTCCATGGTTATATTTTGCCATGCTCTAGCTGGAATGGGTAGAGGCTGCAGCAAACCCGTCGAGTTGGTGTGTTCTCTTTTTGCTTGCTGACAAGCTCCACATTGCTTTACAAAGTTTTCTACTGTTTGTTTTATCCTTCCCAACAGAATAATCTTTTTAAGTGCTAATAGTTTGCTTGAATTCCCGAATGTCCTCCCACTGTAGTAGCATAAAATGCATCAATCAACTAAATTTATAAAGCATAATTTTCACCAATCCAAATGCAGGACCGGTCCTGTCCAAATGTGACCTTAGTTTCTTATCAGTCCATGAGCTAACTCAAATTGCTAGCTGCGCCAACTTGTTTTGAGCATTGCCGTCTGTCACATACGAATTGATTACTTCTTGAATCCAAACTGGACAAACTTCAGAACTTTAATAGTTTGATGAAAATGATTGCAGTAGTGAAGCAATTCTACAAGGTGAGAAAGATTTTGAGGTTAATTACTTTTTGGTTATGGTTGATATGACAAACAGTTCATTGAAAAATAGGTTTGAAAAACTCCAAGTATTCAATAGTATATTTGGGCCTCTTCTGAATTCAACAACTTTGAAGTCATTGGATCATATTGAACGTAAAGATTATTGTACTAAGTTGGCAAAAAATTTCTTTGTTGATGATTCATCTGATTTTGAGTTAAATAATCTGATTTCTGAGTTAAGAATACTGCAAATGACTTTACTAGATAGATCAATGTCTACTATGGAGATTTTTGAGTTTGTCAAGGAAGTGGATTGTTATGCTAATATTTTTGTTGCTTATTGGATCTTATTTACTGTGTCCCATAAAGAGCTTCGAACGGTGACATCTGCAAGCTGGCCTGATAACTGTTGTTGTAGGAGAACTCCGTGTATGGCAAACTCTGATCCCAGCTAGCTGCATTGGATAGTGCACAAGCTCTCAACATGTCCTCCAGAATCTGGTTCACCCGCTCCGTCTGTCCATCTGTCTGAGGATGATAAGCTGTACTGAAGTTCAGATTGGTGCCTAATGCTTCTTGTAACTTTTGCCAGAATCTAGATGTGAATTGGGAACCCCGATCCGAAACGATCTTCTTGGGCACACCATGCATACACACAATCCGAGACATATACAGCTCTGCAAGCTTATCTCCCCCATAGGTTGTCTTCATTGGGATAAAATGTGCAACTTTCGTCAGTCGATCCCCGACAACCCAAATCGAGTCATAGCCTGACCTGGTCCTCGGAAGTCCTGTAATGAAGTCCATCCCAACTTCTTCCCACTTCCATTCAAGCACTTTCAATGGCTGCAACAAACCCGCTGGTCTCTGATGTTCAGCTTTCACTAGCTGGCGCACATCGCACATGGCTATGAACTCTGCAATTTCTTTCCTCATCCTGGGCCACCAATAAGCACCTCGAAGGTCATGATACATCTTGGTGTTGCCAGGATGAATCGAATATGCTGACTCGTGTGCTTCCTTCAGTATCAACTGTTTGAGCTCTTTCTGATTCGGCACATAGATACTCTTCCCAAGCCAAACTGTCCCTTCCTCATCTTCTGAGAATCCCGGAGCTTTACTTTCCTTGATTCTTTCCTTGATTCTAGCAGCTTCCTTGTCTGACTTCTGCAATTTCTTGATTTGATCCACCAGAGTTGGTTGAACTTCCAAAGCAGCAACAAATCCTTCTTCCACCAACCCTAAGTTTAGACGCTGAAACTCCTCATGAAGAGCAGGCTGACCTTCCTGAACCACCAAATTGTTGCAGTAGCTCTTCCGACTCAGTGCATCGGCAACCACATTCGCCTTACCAGGATGGTAATGTATGCCCGCATCATAGTCCTTTATCAGCTCCAACCATCTTTTTTGCCTCAAGTTGAGATCTGCTTGAGTGAAGATGTATGTGGTCCGTGAAGATCTCGCACCAATTTTCAATGAGATAGTGCCTCCATAGCTTCAATGTATGCACAACAGCAGCCAATTCCAAGTCATGGGTTGGATAATTCTCCTCATGTGGTCGCAATTACCGCGAGGCGTATGCGACTACCTTGCCTTCCTGCATCAGCACACAACCCAGACCCTGCCTCGAAGCATCACAATAGATCTCAAAGCCTTTCTGAATATCCAGACAGACGAGCACTGGGGCTGTAGTCAATCTCTTCTTCAATTCCTGAAAGCTCTGCTCGCAAGCTTCACTCCATTCAAACTTCTTCTCCTTCTTCAGCAGCTGAGTGAGTGGTCTGGCAATCTTCGAGAATCCTTCAATGAACCTCCTGTAGTAGCCTGCTAACCCAAGGAAACTCCTGATGTCCGGCACTGACTGGGGCTGCCTCCAATCGAGCACACCTTTCACCTTTTCCGGATCAACTGAGACACCTCCAGCAGATATGATATGACCCAAGAATGCAACTTCTGTCAACCAGAATTCACACTTGCTGAACTTGGCATACAGCTGGTGACTTCTGAGCTTCATGTTCAGCCTCATCTCGAGAATAGATAAGGATATCATCGATGAACACCACCACAAACTTATCCAGATAATCCATGAACACCTTGTTCATCAGATTCATGAAATAGGCTGGGGCATTGGTCAGACCAAAGGACATGACTGTGAACTCATACAACCCATACCGAGTGGCAAAGGCTGTCTTCGGGATATCCCGCGGCCTTATCTTCAGCTAATGATATCCAGATTGCAGATCGATCTTGGAGAAGATGCAAGCTCCCTTCAACTGATCAAACAGATCGTCGATCCTGGGCAAGGGATACTTGTTCTTGATGGTGACCTCATTCAGAGCTCTGTAGTCGACGTACATCCGCAGGCTACTGTCCTTCTTCACAAAGAGAACTGGCGCTCCCCAAGGCGATGAACTCGGACGAACAAATCCTTTCTCTTGCAGCTCTTCAATTTGCTTCTTCATCTCATCGAGTTCATTAGCTGGCATGCGATAAGGCCTCTTGGAAATAGGAGCTGTGCCGGGGACTAGTTCTATGGTGAACTCAATGTCCCGATCAGGCGGCATGCCTGGCAACTCCTCCGGAAACACATCCGGGTATTCACTCACCACAGGCACACTTTCCAGAGTTACTTCTTCCAGCCGATTCAAGGTGCACTTCCTACTTGAGGGCTTATCGGACATACACTCCACTCGAGTGCCTTCTGCATTGGTGAGAGTGATGGCTCTTCGGCCGCAATCAATTTGACCTTTGAACTTGACTAACCAGTCCATCCCTAGGATGACATCTATTCCCTTTGAATCCAGAATGATGAGATTCGCTAGGAATTTTACTCCATTGATTTCTATGGCGGCGCCTGGGCACACCAAACTTGTTTTCATTTCTTTGCCCGGAGATTGCACTATCATAGGGCTCTTGAGAGGAAAAGACTCCAAACCAAATTGCTCAACAAAACACTTGGAGATAAAAGAATGCGATGCTCCAAAATCGAACAACACTGTGGCAGGTATTGAATTGACAAGAAACGTACCAAATACCACATCTGGTGCCTCCTGAGCCTCCTCTGCTGTCACGTGGTTGACACGCCCTCTCCCAAACGCATCGCTGAGTCACAGGGGTGTCTTGGCGCCCACGTCCCGATCCTCGAGCCGGAGTCTTGGTGGCTGGCTCCCAAGCTGAAAGGTATAGGTGTCATTGGGTCGACGCCTCGAGGACAAATGGCCGCATAGTGACCCAGTGATGGCAATGAAAGCATCAACTCCTGCAGATTGGTGTTCCCTTCTTGGCCGAGCAGCGGCAACATGTCATGTCCCTGAGCAACTAGGCGAGGTCCAGAGAAAGTGTGCGGGGTGTTCCTGGGACAGGCGTCCTGCTGCTTCACTAAGGTGGAAAGCGCTGACGAGACCCACTCGCTCCCTGCTGAGCTTGGAAAGCCATCTTCCTCTTGCGCGACTCTCGCTGCTGGCGCTGAGCATCCTCCTGCACTAGGGCCTTGTTCATCATGTGCTGAAGTTGGGGAAATCAAATGCAACCAGCTGGACTTTGATATCGGGGTCCAGACCCTCCATGAACCTCCAAATCTTGGCACTGTCAGTGGCCACATCCTCTGGTGCATATCTCGACAACTGGGTGAACTGATTGAGATACTCTGACACACTCTGATTCCCCTGACGCAGCTTCCGGAACTTTCTCTTCTTCATCTCTATGATCCCAGCAGGTACATGAGCAGTCCTGAAAGCCTCAGTGAACTCCCAAGTGATCGCCTGAGCGTTCTGATGGGCTGCACAGAAGTTGTCCCACCAGGTAGCAGCGACTCCCTTCAACTGATGGCTGGCATAAAGCACCTTCTCGCGATCATCGCACTAGGCCAGCTGAAGCTTCTTCTCCACATCCCTCAGCCAGTCATCTGCCTCCAGAGGCTCTCTGGCTCCTGAGAAGGTAGGCGGCCGAGTCCTCATGAACTCCCCAAGCTTCGACTGCGGCTGAAACACTAGCGCTGGGGACTGGGGCTGGTGCTGGCTGCTGATTATTCACCATGTTCTGAGCCAAGGCCTGCAGTAGCTGAAGCTGCATCGCTATCATTTGCTGCATATCTGCCATCTGAGGCTGCAAAGGTGGCGGCTGCGGCAACTCCTGCTCAGACTCTACGTGCTGCTCTGAGGAATCCTGCTGCTCTTGTGGCACTGCCCGGCCACGACCACGACCATAGCCTCTGCCCTGACCCTCCATCTGAAGCAATGGCCAAGGAAAAGTTAGCACAAGACGAGAGAGAAAAAGCAAAAGACGAGGGAAAAGCAAAAGACGAGAGGGAAAAAGCAAAAGACGAGAAGGAGAAGCAAAAGATAAGGAGACTGGGAAAGGTAGTCATTCCAGGGCAAAACAAATATCAAAATTTCAACGAAAGGTGGCTGCAACACCATGCCTGGGCAAGCGTACAACACACCCAGCAAGAAAACAATAGAAATCCAAATAAACTCCGGCTACTAAACGAAAGAAAGGGAAAATATGGGCACTAGTAACTTATTCTTCATAGGGGTCCTTTTGAGCGATCTTCCGTCAACTTGATCCTTCTAGCAGTCCTTCCACCGAACTTGTAGTCGACCGAAGGCTTAAAGAAATTTCAGGGGATAAGATCAAATTTAATTCTCAAAATAATGTTTCAGCAAAGGTAAGAGATAGAAATCTAAGAATAAGGTAAGAGGAGACCAACTTCTAAATTCAAATTCGTTGGTTTGATTTAGAAAATAATTTTGAAATTCTACACGACCATTCTAACTAGGGTTGCGACTTACAGTCGATATGGCTCTGATACCACCTCTGTGGGGACCCGGATTACCAAATCCGAACCCTTTGTGTTTCAACCGTGCTAGTCCAGGAATAGCTAGCACACACAGTCATACAGTGATGATAACGCAGACATATCATAAAGAAATTAACAGTAATAAAGCAAAAGAGAGTAAACAACATCATCACATTATTACAAGTATCGAGCCTTACGGCTTAAGTGAGTAAGTAGCAGCGGAAAATGTAGCAACAAAAGAGCCGATCAGTGTGTCCACAGGCAACCGGCTGGGGTACGCTCCCTAGAAGTCCGGGTCTTCCTCCTCATCAAAGTCCTCACCGCAGATGTCGAATGGTGGAATGCAAGCCCTTGGATAGCTAGCTCTGATCTCCTCATCTGCTTTATGGAATAAGCAGCCCCACAATGAAAAGCGAGGGTGAGTATGCAATATACTCAGCAAGTCTCGGAAACTTAATGCAAATAACTAAATGCAACGCTTAAACAAAGGAAGCATATAGGGTTCATTTGCATAAAGCGAAATTGAAATTTAAATACAAATAATAATTTCATAAAGCAACATTTAACAAAATGTAAATAGCATAATTAATTAAATTTTGAAGTATAACAATTTTCCAGATTCCATCTACCTGGTTGGCTCTAGCCGCTAAACTAAAATCCGGGAGCTCCAACCACTCATGGATTCCCAACCACATTTTCATTTTAAACCAAATCCATCATTTTCCATTTAAAACCAAAACCAGAAAATCTACTATGTGAAAGCGTTCCACGCTTGCCCTTATCCGTGGGCACGGCTACTCAAGTAGTTTCGACTCTGCAGAGCTTGTACACTTTACCCACATGACATGATCAACCCTTTTTGCCAAGCTATTGACACACTTCCTTTGGTGTGCTTGCGGGAGATCATGACAAGGCCTTTACAATGCATAATACGCTTCGACTCACCGCTAAGGTTTCACATTGTTAGGGCATCCCACCCAAGATCTGAAGCC
The DNA here is from genome assembly GCA_036346375.1 of Guadua angustifolia. Taxonomy (NCBI): domain Eukaryota; kingdom Viridiplantae; phylum Streptophyta; class Magnoliopsida; order Poales; family Poaceae; genus Guadua; species Guadua angustifolia. Next base: position 24,161,173 of record CM070514.1, on the reverse strand, counting down.
CCTCTTACATCTTGCAAGTACCCTCCCTAAGAAACCGCACAACCCAATGGCGAAGTCAAAAAACGATACATGCAAATTACTTAGCCAGGTCGTACTCCATAATAGACATGTGGTTGTATTGTATAGCATGGCCCAAGGTAACACACGACCGGTCCTTAATTGACTAGGGCGGAACAATCACATTCCAAAATTTTGTGCATCTCGCACCCACCATTCAACCATCCGCCCCGGTCTAAACCATTTTTCACTTTTATTCTTCAAATTAATACCGGCAACACCAATTGCCATATTTTCACAATTCAATTTGAATCAAATATGAAAGCATTTCCATAATGGTAAGGTACCGACGTGATTAAGCATGGCTAAGCATTTTCTACCATCCCATAATACAAAAATGATTATTATTAACAGATTTAATTTTCCTAGGGTGTCAATGGTTGTCAAAATGAATATCAATGTGGGTATAACAATTTGGCAATTATCTAAGCATTTAAAATGACATTAAAGTACAAGATGCGCAATTAATAAGCATGCAAAAATTTAAAAACAAAATAGCATTTCATAAACTTGGGTTCAATATGGTCAAGGAGACTTGCCTTCAACCTCTCCTCACTTGCTACCTCTGTCGGATGCTCCACTCGCTCAACTCATTGCGTCGTCTACCACGCGAAACGAGACAAAAATAAATAAAACAAAAATAAATAAAATCCAAAAATTCAAAATAAAGACACTAGCAGATAGATCTTGATTTTATATGAATTTAGAAATTTGAATCGTTCAAATCGGAGTTCGAACGGAGAAGAACGGGCCTTAAAGTTTCTCGGGAGAAAATCCGAAATTAATCAAGATCGACACGTGTCGCTACCGTGATTCGGCCGATTTGGATTTTCGGAAATAAAGAAAATAACACCCACTAACATGTGGGGTTGGTGACACGGTTCACATGGCCTGGGTTCACAGAGGGTTACACGGCGATATGTGTGAGGTGGTGATGTGGCGGTGACGTGTAAGCTAGGGTCCACGTGGCACGGACGTGGCGAACGGACGAGTTTTTGCGGACGTGTCGGTGATGTGGCACTGACGTGGCTAGCACGTGGCTTACACGTGGCACCACACGGCGGATTAGGGTTGACGTGGCGATGCCGTGGCGCGGATCTGGCCTACACGTGGCGCCACGCGATTGACACAGCGCGGCCACAACGACGGGCAGCACTGACGAGGCTGACCACGCAGATCTAGGGTCTACGTGGCGAACACGGGGCGACACGCGGCGCAAGCGACTTCGTGGCGCACACGTGGCTAGCACGTGGCGCCACGCGGAGAGAGTTAGAGTTACGGTACGGTGAGGGGGTTACCGGAGGTGACGCGGCGAAGATCCAGCCGTTGGTTGATGATCCGACGGCGGAGCGCTGAAGATGAGGCGGCGAAGAAGACGTGGAGCGACGTGGATCGATCCGATCCGCCGAAAGGAGATCGAACGGCGGGATTCTTGCGACTGAAGTCGACGGCACAGGGCGGAGCTATTCCACCGGAGGTGGAGAAGACGGCACCAACACGGCGGAGGAGCAACAGATCGCGACCAAAAATTAGTGGATCCAATGGAGCTTGAAGAGATGAACTCAGCGGTGCTAAAAAGTGTGGTGGAGACTCACCGGAGAGGGAGATATCAACGGCAGAAGGACTCGGCTTCATCTCGAACTCCGGCGAGGTTGCACACCAAGACGAGGCGTCTCCACGGAGAGAGAAGAGGGAAATGTGGCGCAGGAGGAACCTCGAGAGTCTTGTGACGGCTTATATAGCCTAGGGTTGCGGGAAAAGGCGCGGAAAGCGAGGTTGGTCGGGCGGCTAGGGCTACGGGTGGCGGCGGCAGCTCAGGGCGACGTGGACGCACGGGAGCCGTGGGATTGGGATCCGATGGCTGGATTCAATGGGAGCTAGGGTTTGGGTGTGACGGGCCGTGCGGACGTTTTGGGCCGACGGGGAAAAGAACGGGCCGACGAAAAGATGAACAGGACCAGGCCGAAGGAAAGGAATTCGGCCCGATAAGAGTTAAAGGAATTTAAATACATTTTCCGAATTAAGAAAATGCTAGAAAAATCTGAATAAAAGCCAATAAACTCAATTAAATAGCAAATAAACTCCGAAAAATCTCCAAAAATACAGAAAAATCAAATGAAGTACAAGGAACCCAATAAAAATAAGAAATAATCAATTTGAAGTTTAAATTAATCATATTAAATCCTTTTTGACTTTAAAAATTCAATTTAAGCTGGATTAAATTCAAGTAAAATGCAACGGGTTCGGATTTTTAAATTCGAGCTCCAAGAAGTTGAAAAATGGAATGTTACAAGTCGCTTCCGCGATGCTCGGGCATCGGAGAGTTTGCTGAATTGCTTAAGGACTGGTTAGGCACAGCCATCAATCTCTATTTCCAGGTAAATCCTGAGTCTTTTATCCCTTGTCAATGAGCTTTCACCTCTTGTTATCTGACACCTATAGACTTCCCTCGCATGCTACCTCTATTTCCAATGTCATCAGGGATGAAGCCCCGAGGATGATCGAGGAGATGTTCAAAGAGGCAGCCAAGGAGGCCCAGCAAAAGGTCTCACAGTTGGATGGTGACAAGCTGAGAGCCACCAAGGAGAAGCTAAAGGCCGCTGAAGAAAAGTTGCAGTTCACTGAGGAGAGGCTCAGAGCTACGGAGAAGTTGAAAGTGGCTAAAGAGAAGATGGATGTCATCCACCAAGTGAATGTGAGCCTGGAGGAGGATGTGACCAAGTCGTGGCAGCGCCTAGGCAAGTTCTATGACCTTGAGAATATCACTCTTACTGCTCAGAGATCCTTGGAGGGCCTTGGAGCCAAGGTCTCTCCACTTCCCTCAGGATAGTCTAGGCTAGAGAGCTGGGTTCCCTTGTTGGAGGAGCGTGTCAACTCCTTCGCTCGAGTTGCTGAGGACAGGTGCCAGTCCTTTGCCACGGCCACCCTGACTACTGGGGCCCTTGCCATATCCCACCTCAGTGACAGTTCAGGTCGGCAGGTGGTGCGAGATGGTCTCCGCGGTCTTTTCACCCCAGAGGTGAGGAAGGCTGCCCTAGAGGAGCGAGCTATACTGAAGCCTTTAGCCACTGAGTTCGTGAAGAGCGTATCCTCCTCTCTAGCCTCGAGAGTTTCTACGCTTTCACCTGCGAGCAGTGGGCGTGATGATCCTGCCAGTATATGACCTCTGAGATCATGTCTTGTTCAGCAGGGAGTGATGTTGATGTTGGGCGGTTCAAGACGATACATTCTTTGAGTCATTGTTTACTTGATACTTTGGTTATGTAGCCTTCTATGAAAGAGTATGCTTTATGCTTATATCTCGAGTGTTAATAAAATGATATGGTGTCATTTTTCATCCAGGGAGCACCCGCGACGGCAATCGGCATCAATTATAAGCGATGTGCCCAAAGGGGTCGGGCACCCTGGCGACTGAAACCTCCCAAGGAAGCGTGCCGCAAGACGATGGGCACTTCATGAGCGCGATTGCCGTTTAGTGCCCTACACCTGGGAAGTAGTTTAGGCTAGGCGAAGGGATGCGAGTCCCAATGCATGCGTAGGCCTTAAGCCACGCTTGGGTCCTCGCAACGTTGCTTGCGAGGTCCTTGTATGGTGAGCTCAATAAGAGCACACATGTGCGCCCACAGGGAGGGGATGCCTCCCGAGTTAAAACTCTTGTAGTAAAGAGGTTTTCGTTATACCTTGTGGAAAGGTATAAGGTTGTGACCCGGGGGTCGTTCAGCTTAGCGCTTGGGGACCATGGGGGACTAAGCCATGGTGAACCCAAAGACTTAGGCGTTCAACCTTAAGCCACCGCCCCTCCCTGGGTCCAGCAGGGAGTGGGCCACCCAAGGGGGACTTGAGATGTCCTGACCGCTCGGTGCTTTTTCAGGGGTAGACCAAGGAGGCCATGCGCCCTAGACATGTGCTTATTGGTTGTAAGCAATGCGAAGTTATGGCTTGTGTCCCCAATAGCAGTGCGTTGAGGATGGCCTTCTCGAAGCGAAATATGGAAGCAACTAAATAGATGTAAGTTTTGATGTTTCATTGATAATCTTGGAAAGGCTTATATCAGCACAGATTAAATGCCGCTCGGCGTACAAGAGAACTTAAATATAGAACTTTCTAAGCTTATCCGCGTTCCATGCGTGCTTGAGTGGCTTGTCTTCCATAGTGGAGAGGCGGTAGGCTCGGAGCCAGGGATACCGAGATCTTGTATGGTCCCTCCCACTTGGGATGAAGCTTCCCTTGAAACATTGGGTCGATGACCCTTTTCAGCACCAAGTCACCCAAGAGGAAGGCTCGTTCTTGCACACGGTGGTTGTAGAAACGGGCGACTTCGCGCTCGTAAGAGGCATGCTTGATGAGGGCCTGATCACGGAGCTCTTCTGCGAAGTCCACCTCCATCTTGTGATTTTCTTCATTCACCGTGTAGTTGGTGGGAAGGGGCCCTGTAAGCATCTCCACGCGGAGTGAGCGATGATGGACCTCTGCAGGGAGGACGGCTTCCACCCCGTACACCAATGAGAAGGGCGTTCGTCCTGTGGAGCGGCTGGGCGTGGTACGTATCCCCCACAAGACTTTGAAGAGTTCTTCTGCCCATAACCCACGTTTAAGTGTACTCTTCTCAAGCCGTTGACGAATGCCCTGGAGGATTAGACCATTGGCCCTTTCCACTACCCCATTGGACTTGGGATGAGCCACTGAGGCGAAGTAGAGGGTTGTCCCAATGGAGTCACAGAAGTCCCTGAAGGAGGAAGCATCAAATTGAGTCCCGTTGTCCACAGTGAGTTCCTTAGGAACCCCAAACCGACATACAATGTTCTTCCAAAAAAACTTTTGCACCGTTCGGGACGTGATCAATGCCAATGGCTCAGCTTCTATCCACTTGGTGAAGTAGTCTACTGCCACCACTGCATACTTATAGCCCCTCTTGGCCGGTGGGAATGGTCCGAGGAGGTCCATTCCCCATCGGGCAAAAGGCCATGTAATCGGTATTTGATGAAGAAGTGTAGCGGGAGAGTGGTGAGATAACACCATCTTTTGGCAGCCTTCGTAGGTTCTGAGAGTCTTGATGGTATCTCGCACCATGGTAGGCCAATAGAAGCCTTGTCTTAACGCTTTTGCCACCGTTGCTCTTGGCGCAATGTGTGAACCATAGAGCCCTTCATGCACGTCCTTGAGGAGTGCAATGCCTTCTTCTCATGAAAGGCATTTGAGCAGAGCGGAGGCCCCTTTCTTGTAAAGCTTTCCCTCGAGGAGCACATAGGACCTGGACTTGCTAAACACCCTTTGAATTTCGGAGCTGCTGTCAGCCTCTACATTCCCTTGAATGCATTTTATGATTGGGGTCATCCAGGAATCGGGGCAAGTCGAGATCTCGTTGACTTGGGGAGGTAATTCATGTTCTACACCCTTGTTGACATCTTCCTTGACGGAGGGTGTATCAAGCACTTCAAAGAAGACCTCCGGCGGAAGTGGCTCCCGGGAGCTTACTGCCCGAGCTAGACGATCAGCCCGATGATTGTCTCGGTGAAATCAACGGACTTCAACCCGGAAGTATTTTTCCATCTTCCGCACCTCTTCAAGGTAGTTAGCCATTTTTGGGTCAAGGCATTGGTATGATTTGTCCATATGGTTGACGACAAGCTGAGAGTCTCCAAGGATGAGCAGGCGTCGGATCCCCAAAGCCTTTGCAAGACGAAGTCCCAAGAGGAGGGCCTCGTATCCAGCCATGTTGTTGGTAGGGTTAAAAGATAGGTGTGCGGCATACTCAAGTGCCTTCCCTTCTGGGCTTACAAGGATCACTCCCACGCCTCCTCCATCTAGACGCCTAGAACCATCGAAGTAGAGGGTCCAGTGAGGGTCGGGTGGACTGAGGCGCGCCGCCAGCTCTCCCTGAAAAGCTTGGGAGTTTGTCCATTCTGCGACAAAATCTGCAAGGATTTGAGATTTGACGGCGGTTCTCCTGACGAGCTTGAGGGAGAAAGGTGCCAGCTCTGTCGCCCATTTAGCAATCCTCCCAGTCACCTCCTTGTTACCCATCACTTGGCTAGCGGGTGGCCGGTGGGGAACGATGATGGGGTGGCCAGAAAGTAGTGGCGAAGCTTTCGAGATGCCATAAGAAGCGCATAGCATATTTTTTTTCCATTTCTGTGTACATTGTCTTTGCACCTGCGAAGGCCTCACTGACGTAGTACACGGGGCGCCGGACCCTGTCCTGCTCTTTGATTAGGACAACACTTGCGGCGGTTGGGGTAGTGGCAAGGTACAGGAGGAGAGGTTCTCCTGGGCTCGGGCTGACGAGGAGCGGAGGATTGGCCAAATATGCCTTGAGGTCTTTGAGGGCCTTTTGAGCCTCGGGGGTCCAGCAAAAACCTTCGAGACCATGAAGTATTTTGAAGAAGGGTAGTCCTTTCTTAGCTGACCGTGCCATGAACCGCCCTAAGGCCGCCATGCGACCTGTTAGGCGCTGAACATCCTTGATGGACCGTGGCGGCTCCATATCCAGTATGGCCCGAATTTTCCCCGGGTTGGCCTCAATACCTCTTTGAGAAATGAGGAAACCTAGGAGTTTGCCCCCTTTTACCCCGAAGGCACATTTCTCAGGGTTTAGCTTGAGGCTGAACTTGCGGAGATTCTCAAAGGTTTGGCGAAGGTCTTCAAGGTGCGTTGTAGCCAAGGGGCTTTTTACAACAGCGTCATCGACATACACTTCCACATTACGACCTAGCTGATCCTTTAAGACAAGGCACACAAGCCGCTGGAAGGTGGCTCCCGCGTTCTTCAACCCAAAGGGTATGCGCAAGTAGCAGTAGGTGCCTACTGGAGTGATGAAACTTGTCTTCTCCTCGTCTTCTTGTGCCATATGGACTTGATGATAGCCCGAATATGTATCCAAAAAGCTCATCAGCTCGCATCCGGCGGTGGAATCAACCAACTGGTCGATGCGGGGGAGTGGATAGTCATCCTTGGGACATGCTTTGTTAAGGTCGGTGAAGTCGACGCACATGCGCCACATGCCATTGGATTTTTTGACCAAAATAGGATTGGCCAGCCACTCAGGGTGCCATACCTCCCGGATTAGGCCAGCGTTCAAGAGTTTTCCGACTTCCTCTTTGATGGCTTGGCATCGCTCAAGAGAGAGCTTGCGAAGTTTCTGCCTTACGAGGAGGCGCCCGGGCCTCACCGCGAGGCGGTGCTGAATTACCTCACGAGGAACGCCTTTCATATCTGATGGGACCCAAGCGAAGACATCTGCGTTGACCCTTAGGAACCCAAGGAGCTCCTCCTCCATCTTCTCTAAGAGTTCGGCCCCAACCCGGATGAATCGTTCATCATCGGGGCCAAAGAGCCGCACTTCCTTTAGTTCCCCTTCGGGACGAGGCTTTAGAGAATGCTTCTGCTGAGGGGACTCGCCCCTGGCGAGCCCTATTGAGGATGGTGTGAGCGCAGCTTCTTTTGAGAGGAAGTTGACTTCGTCGGAGCCAGCTGTTGCCCTATGGAAGAGGCGACGGGCCAGGTCTTGATCACCTCTCACAGAGATGACCCCATGAGGTCCGGGTATCTTATGATATAAGTAGTTTTGGTGAATTGCAGCGCAGAAGTGGTTGAGGGTCACCCTCCCCATTATAGCATTGAATGGTGATTCCACATCAACGACATCAAATCTAACAACTTCTGTGCGATGATTCTCCCGCGACCCAAATGTCATGAGGAGCTCGATCCTCCCTAAGGGTTGAATAGATTTTCCTGGTATGAAACCCGTGAGTGGGCGGTCGGACGGGAGTAGAATTCCTGGGTGATAACCTCCTCGCGATTCCCATAGCACCTTAAGCGTACGGAGATAGAGTATGTCCGCGGAGCTCCCTCCATCGACAAGTATCCAGGAGACCTCACAATTTGACACTGTAGCGGTCACCAAGAGAGCATCGTCATGGGGGAACCTTAAGCCTGTTGCATCATCGACAGTGAAGCTGAGGGGAACGTTTGCCCACTTGGGAGGAGTGCCCCGGGGGATTACCCCTACCACGTTGACTTCTCGGGCATACTCCTTTCACCGCCTCTTGGACTCATGCCCACAGGCCGAGCCCCCCATTATGATGTTTACTTGCCTCTGCGGTGCTTGAAAAGGAAGTTCTTGCTCAACGTCTTGTCGAAGCTCTTCAAGTGGAGGACCGCCAGGGGGCAAGGCTAGCGCAGGGTGCACCGCCTGAAGAGGCATGGCCTCCGTAGCCACAGGACGCGGCGGTGATCCCCGACGTGGCTCAGGTCCACGCTTGAGAAGTTTTGCTACCTCAGCGGCGTACTGGCGACACTCACTTGTGTCATGCCCGCCCATTTTGTGGTAGGCGCACCAGCGACCATCTCCTTGGTCTTGGTTGTTTTTCTTCTCAATAGCGCCTTCATCGCGCGTGCGATAGTCTTTAGGCTTAGGACCCTTCTTTGGTCCCTGAGGTGGTGCTCCCCTGGGGAGGGGCATCGGCCACAGCGAGGACTTTGGAGTCTCGATTTCCGATAGAGCGGCCCCTCTGGTCTTTATTCTTTTTCCCAGGAGACCTCTTGGATCCCTTCTCAAGTGAGTCACTTTTAGCCTGAGGGAGTAGCCCCTTTTTAGCCAGGTCATCTTCCTCCCCTCTGGCATATTTCTCCACAACCTCGAAAAGTTGCTGGGTCGTTTTCGGGGGGTCTCTCCCAAGCACCCGTTTTAGCTCACCGGGGAAGAGTCCTTCCTTACATGCATTGATCACCGTGGAGTCTAGGGCGTCCACCACTTGGCTTCGCACCCGAGAAAAGCGCTTCAGGAAGTCCCGTGTAGACTCGTTCTTCTATTGCTTGACGGTGAAGAGATAGTTGGGAAGCATAGGACGCTTGTAACTCCCCTAGAAGTTTGCACTGAACTCTTCACGCAGTTGGGCCCAAGAGTGGATGGACCCACTCTTCTGATTGAAGAACCATGACCTTGCCGTTCCTGAGAGGAAAAGCGGGAGGCAATTGCACATCTCTGTCTGCCCGCCTCCCTTGGCCCGGATAGCTGTGGCGTAGACTTCCAGAAATTGCATGGGGTCGGAGTCTCCGTCATATGGTACCATATTAGGCTGGCGGAACTTGGGCCGAAATGGGGTCTCGAAGATATCCCGAGCTAGGGGGTTGCCTATCTTAGGACTGCTTCCGCGGCGATGCCTACGAGGGGAGGGGGATCTCTCACGTCGATGGTGGCGGTGACGAGACCCCTCGGAGCTGGAAGAGCTTGAGGTTTGCCGGGAGCGACGACGGTGTCCACATCTAGGAGAACCAGAGCTCTCTTGCCAACAAGCAGTTCGAGCATGCTGGGAGACCCCAGACTCGGCTTCCCTTCCCCTTGAACGATGCCTGCGCTGGCGGGGATGATAATGACGACTTGGTGAAGGGGAAGCACGACTGGTGGCAGCCGAGTGGAAATCGCCCCCACCCTCATGGCTGAGCCGAGCGCGATGAAGGCCCTTTGAACCATGAAGGTGTTCGAGGATAACCACAGTGTCTGGGACTGCTTTTGAGGGGGCGGCCACCTCTGGCCCTGGGGGCCCTCCTGCCGCCCCAGGCCATGCCACACCTTGAGGGCCAGGGCCTGCTCTAGTCGACGAAAGTTGATTTACCATCTCCGGAGGCAGGCGCACTTGCCCAGGAGGAGGCGCTTGTGGTGGAGGGCCCGGGGCTGCCATCCTTGAGGATGCGAGTTCAGGCCTTGGATTTGGTGGTGACGGCGCAAGCTGCAATGGTACAGGATGATTCCCACCAAACCCCAGATTCAGTGGATGCACTGGCCAGAAGGGAGTTCCATTTGACACCGCCCCGCTGGTGAGTGGCGGTAGGTTGAATGGGTCCCCCCCCCCGCTCGCCTCCGAGAACGAGTGCTGGGCCTCCACGCGCCCCTAGGTTCGTGGACACTTGGACTGAAGGCGGTGGTGGGAGCGGTGAGAAATGTAGAGGTCCTCCTTGAGAACGGTACGAGGCCATCATGAACTCCACAGTTTGCTTTGCGGTCGCCTCCACCATACCTTGCCACTTACTTACATCCAGGATTTCGGGGACGAGGGTTGGTTCCAGAGCCCCTGACCCCATAGCAGCGAGGGCACCACGGTCCTCATGCCTTGGGCCCAAGGCACCTGGCTCGATGGAGGATGTTGCAGTCGGGAGCTCTGGAATTTGAAGGACGTTGTCGACCCCAGGGTGAACGGCACCGATTTCTGAGGGCGGTGCGCGCCAGGGGTTCTGCCGAGGAGGAGAACCATCCTCGCGCTCCTTGTGCTTTGGGGCTAGAGGAGCCTTAGAGTGTTTCTTGGTAGGAGCCATAGCCTTGTATGAACTAGCTACGGTCCCCACGGACAGCGCCAATATTGTATGCGTGAAAACCGAACAGAGGTATGGGGTGGACGTCGGCCGTTTTACGGGTCGTCGTCCACGAGAGTGTAGAAAACACGGAGAATTTATACAGGTTCGGGGGTCCGAGAGGACCGCCCTACTCCTGTCGACGAGCCTACGGAGGCCGGCCTTCGGAGGGCAGGGTCCTGAGGGCTCGTCAGTTTTGAAGCTTCCTTTATAATACTCAAGAGAGTTCTCCTTTACAAATGAGAGGGGGAGGGGTATTTATAGGGTTCTTGGCCTATACAAATGACTAGAATACCCCTTGCAAGAATGGCTAGACTATAGATACAAATGAAGGGCAATGTCGTCTTTTAGTACAAATGACTGAAATACCCCTTATGAGACTAACTAGTCTACTAGTAAAAGCGTGGGGTAATATCGTCCTTCGCTGGTACGGCTGCAATCTTTTGATCTGTATGTTGCACTGTCAGTAGTTCTTCAGGTATTCTTCAACAGATTGTAAATTTTGTTCCTCTAAATAGCTAAGGCTACGGTGATCAGTACGGATAATAAACTCACCCCGTTGTAGGTACGTCTGCCAACGTTCTACTGCCATGATCAAAGCCAAGAATTCTTTTTCACATATGGAGAGATGTTGATGAACTGCCCTGAGGGCCTCGCTTAGAAATGCTATCGGGTGCTCCTACTGCATCAAGACAGCCTCTATACCCCCATCACATGCATCGGTCTTGACAATGAATGGTTTATTAAAATCTGGCAAAGGTAATACCGGGGTAGATGACATAGCATGTTTTAACCTTGCAAATGCTTCCTCTGCTTGTTCATTCCAAACAAATGCCTTCTTCTTTAGCAGATTAGTCAATGCTTTGGCAATTATCCCATACTTACAAACAAATTTTCGGTAGTACCCCGTGAGTCCCAAAAATTTGCAAAGTTCCGACACCATGGTTGGAGTTGGCCAATTCACCATTACTTGTGTTTTCAATGGATCCGTGGCTACACCTTGATCTCCCAAATACTCTAACTGTCTTTGGGCAAAGGAACACTTTGATTGTTTGACTAGAAACTGATGTTTCCTCAATTGTTCTAGCACCAGTTTGAGGTGCTCCACATATTGTATCAAACTGGAGCTATAGATCAATATATCGTTTATGAACAACAATACAAACTTGCGTAAATAAGGGCTCAAAATTAAATTCATGACGTATTGAAATGTTGCGGGCGCATTAGTGAGCCCAAACAGCATCACCCTGAATTGATAATGGCTATGGTGAATTTTAAACATTGTCTTTTCCTCATCCTCCTCTTTCATGCGAATTTGATGATATCTAGCTCTAAGATCTAACTTGGAGAAATACTTAGTGCCCCCAATTCATCTAACTACTCATCTATCACTGGCATTGGAAATTTGTTTTTGATAGTTAAATCATTCAAACGGTTGTAATCCACACAAAATCGCCATGAATCGTCCTTTTGGGCTAGCAAGACTAGGGCAGCAAAAGGACTCATGGTGCGCTTAACTATTCTTGCTTCCAACATTTCTTCAATCTGTCACTCAATTTCATCCTTATGCAATGGCGAATGCCGATAAGGTCTAGAATTGATAGGTGTGGTATTTGGTACCAATGGTATGGAATGATCGTATTCTCGAGGGGGAGGTATGCACTTGGGCTCTCCAAACACTTCGTCAAACTGTTGGAGCACCGTTATGATTTAGGATATATCTCAGTACACCTTTCTTCCTGCTACTCTTCAATCGGTTTGCCACCCTCACACTATTTTATTTAAATGAAGATCGAGGATGCCGACTAGAGGGGGGGGGGGTGAATAGGCGGCTTAAATTTTTTTCTATGATTAATTAAAATCTCACCTAAATACCCATATGTCAAAACCTAAACAATAATCATGCGAAAGCGATAAACTTATATTTTGACAATTAAGCCTAAGTCAACTAAGCTCACTAAGTGCACTAACTAATTATGTCTCTAACAATAAATTGTAATTCTTAAGACAGACAAGCAATTCAATTCTAGGAATGTAAATTGCAACAATATAAATAAGGAATTGCAAGCATACACAAGGAAACACAATACTTTTTACCGTGATGTTTAGAGACTTGCCGGTCTCCTCTAGTCCATGTTGAGGCTAGCTCAAACTACTTTGGTCTAGCTCCACGAATTGAGCACCCGCCTCAATTCCACTATCCCTCTCCGGGTAGGTAAGGTCCAACCTTTATAATTTTATTGGGCCTTCTCACAATCTCCTTGAGAAGATCACTGCGCACGATGCCTTCACACACTGTCTAGGTGTCAGCAACATCAAGAGTAACAAGTCAAACCCTTTTGCTTGAGCTTCACCAAATAGAACACATGTACAATGGTGATCACCGAATGCAACACATGCATAATACTCCCCTCAAGTGCAACACATGCACAAGAGGCTCTCAATCCGCTTTTAATTGCAACATATGCAATTGGTGCTCACTATTAGCTTAAAAACCAAATTGGAGTGTGCAACACATGCACAACTCAACCATAAAGAGCAATGAACCCTTCAAAACCCCAGCAACACCAAATAGTAGCCCCCAAAGCTCCTTAGAGGCCGATAATTATAGCTTCCACAAGAAAAACTACTGTAGAGGGGTAAAATGTGTAAAAATGCCTAGAAGGCTGGTATGACCGCTCCTTAGAGGCCAACGGCTAAAAAACTAGCCATTACTCAGAAAATCCGGTCATACCAGGCCCATTTTCAATTTTTTGGGTCCTCTAGAAAAAACACACAAGAAGACCTCCGGTCATACCTGAGGCCGGTCTGGTATGACCTCTCCGGTCATACCACAAACCAGTATGACCACAGATGGTCTGGTCATATCACAAACCAGTATGACCATAGGTGGTCCAGTCATACCACTGCTCTAGCCACTAAAAAGCTTATAACCTTTTACTCCAAACTCCGATTTAGGTGATCTTGGACTCTATAGGAAGCTTACCAAGAGAGCTACAATCTCTACCTATTTTCAAGATTTAAGCAACCATAGATATTTTTAAATATGAAAAATAAGACTCTAATGTAGTCATTCAAGTTTAAAATCTGATTTGATGAAATCCCTCACATAGACTTAATCAAGAGTGTGACTACAAGCTAGAAAGTCACTAAGATGAAATATTAAGTCACGTGATGATCAACTCATGATCAAAACAATTTGCGAACACATTTGCAACCCTATCCACATGCTCCAAGATAAGATTCAATTAAACCATATTTTGCAAAAACTCATTTTGTAAACACAAAGTATAAACATATCTTAGCATTTGTGATGATCAACACATAATCAAGTCACAAGCTAAGACTCCGATGCATGAGCTCTCTATTTGCAACACATGCAAATATCTAGCTCCACGCAAACAACCACTTAAACCAACTTGCATAAGCTATCTCCCTTTTGCAACACATGTAAATCTATAGCTCTATGCAAATATCTAGCTCCATACAAACAACCACTTAAACCAACTTGCATACGCTATCTCCCTTTTGCACCATATGCAAATCTATAGCTCTAGGTAAAAACTAAATCAAGATTCAATAAGAAGCAAGCATGAGCTCCCTTATTTGCAACACATGCAAATACTTTGCTCACACAAAAACCAACCAAGAGAGAGTTAAAGTGAACCGGATTGAGTTCATCAACACTTGATGAAGCTTAAGCTATACGACTCAGCCGCTCTTAATAGTACGTCAACCTATACTAGCAACACATGTAAATCTATAGCTTTATGCAAATATCTAGCTCCATGCAAACAACCACTTAAACCAACTTGCATACGCTATCTCCCTTTTGCAACACATGCAAATCTATAGCTCTAGGTAAAAACTAAATCAAGATTCAATAAGAAGCAAGCATGAACTCTCTTATTTGCAACATATGCAAATACTTAGCTCACACAAAAACCAACCAAGAGAGTGAGTTAGAGTGAACCGGATTGAGTTCATCAACACTTGATGAAGCTCAAGCTATACGACTCGGCCCCTCTTAATAGTACGGCAACCTATACTAGCATCCCGGTCTCCCATCCATACACCGAGACTAGTAAAAGACTAGAAACACATCCTTAACCCTAGCTAGTTATACCTTTGCCTCTAGCACATCCACTTGAAGCTTTTATGACTTCTATCTCCTCCTTTCCAAGTCGAGTCCTTTCTTCTTGTTCATTAACACATGATGAATCTTCTCTAGCTTCATTTCACTTCAGAATTCATCCTTGAAGCTTATCAATACATGATGACTTCTTTCTCCCGATTCTTTATTTTCTTGGACTCAATCTACTTCACAACTTATGGAAGATTGTTAGTCCAACAAATACGGTTGCCTCAATCATCAATTGCACTCCATTAACATATAATAGATGCCCCTAGGATCCTTTGATCTTTTTTTTGATGATTGACCACAATCAAAAGACAAATTGATTGAAAGATAAATTGTGTCTTGAGTATACTAATGCAACAAATGCTTCATATACTCAAGAATTTTCAATTGCCCTAGGATCAACAATGTGAACCATCAACACATAATTAGTTCTTTGTTGATTGAATGGCAACCAAACACAATTTAAATTGAATTTAAATTGTCATGAGTATATATTAACTATCCAAGTTTCATATACTCAATTCGATGGAATTTAAAAGTAATCATCCAGTTTATATGGAGTGGTGGAAAGGGATCAATACTTTTAAGACCAATAATTATAGAATATACTCCATTAAATTTGTGCATATAAATAATTGAACTTGAATCAATATGCACATATTCAATTTTTGATTGCTTTGGAATTTATCCTATATTGCCATGAGTATACTACAACTACAATTTGTGCGAAGGGTTCTTGGGAATCCTCCCTACCCCCTCTCTTTTTTCGCTATTTCTCCTTGTTCCGCACCGGGAAGGACCTCGTGGTTGGGTGCCTCTACTTTCGATTACGGACAAGACTTCCTTGGTCCTTCCCCCAACTCCATGCTCAGGACTCTCTCGGTCCATGGACCGAGAGGTGGTTCTACCTGAAGAGAGGCGAGGACAGCGCGCTCGCGTACGATGGAGCACCCATCGTCGGCAAGCGCCAGACCCCCGAGGCGGACAACCTAGCGGTTGACCAAGAAGCCATCGCCACACCATCCACATCTACGCCACGTGCGGCCTCACCGGTCAAGCCATCGCCAACGACTTCTTGCGGAACTGGGTGTTCCCTTTGTGAAAGAGGTTGCACCCGTTCTTCGAGATCGAGGGACGTGACGACCTCACCTGTGAGGGCCCGATCGGTAAGTCTTCTTGAATTGAAAACCGCTCAAGCTCGAGTCTGGGGTTATCTAACAGTCTTGCCTTTCCAGCAGCGCCGAAGGAGTCCTGGCTAGCAGCCAGGATGACCGAGATGTTCGGAAGGAGGTGTTCGACTACTCCACGGACGACCCCGTCCCAAAGAACGTGCTGAGCCGGAGCGCCGAGGTAAGATATCTCGAGTCAAAGCCTAGCTCGGGAGCGTTTGAGCCCGTACTGACCTTTGTGCTTGCAGGAGAACCAAGAGCTGTTGAAGACGGCAAGACGGATGCTGCCACTACCCGGAGTGAGCAAGGGCAAGAAGGTAGGAAAAAGACCGCCTCTAGACGCCCCGAGCGGCAGAGCTCCGAAGAAGCAGCACGTCAAGTGGGGTGACCGCTCAGTAGTAAGTTTACCCTTGTTCGAGCCTAAATCCTGTTCGAACTCGTGTTTCTTTCTTTTCACCCTTTCTGATTCTTTCTTCCCTTCTCGCAGCAGCAAAGGGCTGCGGCCGCCGCCAGGACCTCAAGCACCTAGATAGCCCCAGGGCCCTGATCGCAGGGCCCTAGGTCTACTGCCATGGGGAACTTGGAGCCTCCGCGTGCTCCAAGATCTCCAGCACGAGGCGTTCAGAGAAGGGACGCCTCTTCACCTTTAGGGCGCCAAGACTCCCGACAGCCCCCCTCGATGCGGAGGCTCGTGACTCAGGTGCCTCGACTTCTTCTTTGGTTTTAGAGTTTCCTTTCGCCTTAGTTCAGTAACATTCCTTGCTGCAAACTTTGAGTGCTGGAACTCACTCCCGACATCCCCTGACAATGGCCGTTGTCCAGGGCGAGTTCGAGTCTGAGGAGTCACCGATGTGGATGAAGACGTAGTCCGAGCCACCGTCGGTGGAGAGGAGGCCGACGACACCGCGGCCATCGAAGCCGAAGTCTCCGCGGTCGAAGCTGTAGTGGGGAGCGAAGCTCTGGGTGCTTCGGCCGTCGAGGTCGAGGCTATTCAGGCTGATCCTGCCGCTGTCGTTTCGGCTGCTGAGGTCGGGATGACCCCAGCCACCGAGGTCGATGATTCCTTGGTCGAAGCCACCGCGGGGGATCAAGCCGAAGACCTGGTCGGCACCGCCGCGTGGGAAGAGGTGGAAGATACCCCGACCATGGAGGTTGGGGCCAGCCTGGTCGGAGGAGTCGAGCCCGAGGCCGAGTTAGGCCTTCAAGCGGACGAGGAGATCCGTGCGGAGGTTGCTACTTGCGAGGTCGACCATATGCTAGAGAAACTCCGCCCAAGTGCCTCGACTTCAGCAGAAGGGCGCACCGAGCCTGGGGCGCTAAGCAGCAGGTCCTTGGGCCTTACCTCTAACTCCTCTTGTAACTCGCCCACCCCTCTTTGGTAAAACGTGACTTCCTTTGAATTTTGTAGGCTGTGGACCTCATCGCTCAGGGGCTTCAAGGTCTTCAGAGTTATTCTGGCTCTTTGAAGGTCATCCTCGACAAGATGGAGGAGCGGGAGATCCACCTGCTCCAGCTCGAGGAAACGCTGGAGGTCGAGATGGAGGAGTCCGGGCGAAAGATAGTGACTCACGCCATCGAGCTCTCCTCCCTCCAAGGAACATTGAGGGCGCTCGAGGCTACCCACGCGTTTGAGCTCAGCCAGGCCATCAGCACCGAGCGCGACCACGCGTTCAAGGCCGTGGAAGACGAATGTGCATGGTCAGCCAGGGCACTTGAGGCTGAGCGCGTGGAAGCCTCCAAGGCCCTTGAAGCCGAGTGGGCGAAGGTGGAGGAACTGCAAAAACTATTCGCGGATTGGGCAACCGCCCCGGTGAAGGCCTCCGCCGAGCTCGAGGCAAGGGTCGCCGAGCTTGAGGAGATGCTAGGGCGAGCGACCAAGACGGCGAAGAGTGCCTTGGCCCAACTCCAATACGAGCGGAGCCGTGCCGCCAGCTCTGCAGCCAAGACTCTTCGCCTGCAAGGCGAGCTATCCGCGCTAATAACGAAGGTTGTCGTGCTCGAGCAGGAGAAGCTCGCCTGCGACATGGCGGACCTGTAGTTAGGATTAGGTCTATGGACTTTGTAACTATGTCTTTGTAAAGAAAAAGTTAATAAAACAAAACCATTCTTGAACGAAATGTTTGTTGTATGAAACTTTTGTCTGTCTTTTGTCGTGTGCTTAGCCTTTTTTGGGGCAGTATGCCCTCGTTCAGCCCCCGTTGTTGTCAAGGTCGAGCAACGTCGGCCTTGGACACAATCTCCAGCAGTTAGGATCCACAAAGAACAACCTCCGACGTTGTGACCTGCAAGGTCGGTAGAAGGTTTTCCATCCCATTGGGGAAATTGTTAGAATTGAATTCGTTAAGCATAATAAGTATACTTCTGTATGGGAGGAGCTAAGTTCTCGAAGGTTTTGGAGTCGCTTAGATTAGACTCTAGAACTCCCGAGCTCGGTTTGTGCTTGCTCGACGGTCTCAAATGTGGACTTTGGTTCAAATTCTGCCATAGGGGGAGCCGTGATGCGATGAGAATCGGCTTACTACTAGCACAACCCCTGGAGGTGAACTTCAAGATCCAACATTCGGATCGGGTTCGGAAGCACTTATACATGGGTCAGATTCAGGAAAGTTCTAGCTCAACTAAAGCTATACATCCCTGGGCGGGATCTCTGATTCAAGCCGTGCTACAGGGGGAGCCGTAACGCGATAAGAATCGGCTTACTGTTGGCATGACCCCTGGAAGTGAATCCTGAGACTGCAACGCCCAATACAAAGTATAGGAAAAAGAAAGGACACATACTAATATAGTCAATGAATAATAACTTTTATTAAAAATTGAGACAAATATTACACATAGAATTTACGGAGTTGATCAATATTCCACGAGTTTGAGAGCTCTCTGCCATCGAGCATCGCCAGCTGGTAAGCCCCCGTGCGATCTGTTGAAACGATTCTGTAAGGGCCCTTCCACTATGGGGATAACTTGTTAGTGTTGGACGAGCCCTGAATTCGCCTTAGGACTAGGTCCTCAACAAGGAGCTCCCTAGGTCGTACCGATCGAGACGCACGTCTGCAAAGAGCCTACAAGTAATGCACTGATCGTAGTAGTGCACGGCATCTTACTTCTTCTGCCAGGGTAAGGTCGAGAGACCGTTCTTTTTCGAAGTCGACTTGGTTGACCAAGCTGACCCTAGCAGAGCCCAGCGTGACCTTTGGAGGCAGGACAGCTTCGGTACCAAATACAAGCCGGAAGGGGGTAGACCCTATTGCTCGGCTGACCGTGGTACAAGAAGCTCATCCACCCAGGTCCGGCCGTGTCGTTCAAGCTCATCTGAAACTCGCTTCTTGATGCCTTGAATAATCTGTCTGTTGGTGCGTTCCACTGCTCCGTTGCTTTGCGGGTGGCTCACCGAGGTGTAGCACACTTTGGTGCCTATGTCTTCGCAGTATTCTTGGAATAGTTCACTGGTAAACTGCATTCCATTATCAGTGATAATTCTGCATGGAACTCCATACCTGGTGACTACGGACGAGCGAAAAAACTTGACAGCCGCTCGGGCAGTGATGGTCGAGACAGGTTCGGCCTCAATCCATTTGGTGAAGGTGTCGATGGCGACGAACAAGAATTTCTTCCCACCAACCGCTTGGGGGAAAGGGCTATGGACGTCGAACCCCCATGTCGAGAAAGGCCAAGCGAGCGGGATGGTCTGGAGAGCGTAGGCCGGTTGATGTGACTTTCGAGCATGGAACTGGCGGGCTTGACAGGTGCGGACGATGTCTCAAGCATCCTAGAGTGCCGTTGGCCAGTAGAACCCCATGCGGAAGGCCTTCCTGACCATTGTCTTGAAAGAGGAATGTGCACCACAGAGACCCGAGTGGATGTCGTTTAATAGGTACTTACCCTCCTCCGAGGTGATGCATTTCGTCAGGACACCAAAGGCACTCCGACGGTAAAGTTGGCCATCGATGAGTTTGTATGAACATGCCCGGCGCTTGATCTTGCTCCTTTCAGCGGGGTCGGATGGGAGTTCACCCCACGCGAGGAAGTTGTAGATCTGCTCCGTCAACGAGGGGGCACCTTCAAGGAAGACGACTAGACTTCTTGGTCGGAGATCGAGGGCGCCGCCAAGGTCTCAAGGACGACGCCTGGAGGGACCTCATCATCGGACGACCCGAGTTTGGATTGGAGATCGGCGCTGGAGTTGTCCTTCCTAGGCACGTACTTGATTTCCAGATTATGTAACCACTTCTCCATTTTGCGTACCTCGGTGAGATATTTAGCCATCAAGTCTTCTAAGCATTGGTAATCTTTGTTGAATTGGTTGACGACGAGCTGGTAGTCGCCCTTGACGACCAACTAGCGCACACCCAGCGCCTTGCAAGCTCGGAGGCCCGCCAGGAGAGCCTCGTATTTTGCCATGTTATTGGTGGCCGGAAATCCAAAGCGAACTACGTACCTCAATTTGTCTCCTCGTGGGGTGAGAATGAGGATACCAGCCTCCGAGCACCTGAAAGATCTCGAACCGTCAAAGTACATGACCTAGGGCTTTTCTTCCTCAACCTCGAGCCCGGGAGCTGGCTGCGACGTTTGCTCGACCATGAAGTCGGCAAGCGCTTACGACTTGATGGCCGTGCGTGCCACAAACTGAATGTCGAACACAGCCAACTCCATGGCCTACTTGGCGATACGGCCTCCAGCTTCCAGGTTCCTTAGGATTTCACCAAGCGGGAAACTGCTCGGGATGACCACCGAATGCGCTTGAAAATAATGCCGAAGCTTACGTGAAGCCATAAGGAGGGCGTAGAGCAACTTTTGGACCTAGGGGTAACGCTCCTTCGGTCCGTGAAGCACTTTGTCGACATAGTAGATCGGATGCTGCCGACCATCTCATTCGGCCACCAAGACAGCGCTGACAACCTGGGTCATGGCCGTGAGGTAAAGCAGTAGCTTTTCGCCTGGCTACGGGGTTGTGAGCAAAGGTGGACTCGAAAGATATACCTTTAGCTCATCAAAGGATCGTTGCGCCTCGGGCGTCCACTCGAAGCTCCCGTGCTTACGCAAAGTCTTGAAGAAGGGTAACCCACGCTCACCGAGCTTTGAGCTGAATTGGCTGAGGGCGGCCATGCGGCCGGTGAGACACTATACCTACCTTACTGAAGTCGGGGGAACCATCTTTTCGATTGTCTCGATCTTCTCCGGGTTCAGGCTGTCTCCTGAGCCCCAGATCATGTAGCCAAGTACCTTTCCAGAGGCGGCGCCAAACACGCATTTTTCAAGATTAAGCTTGATTCTATGTCTGTTCAGGTTGGCCAAGGTCTCCTCGAGGTCTCGGGTGTGGTTCTCTTCGGAAGAGCTCTTGACGATGATATCATCCACATAGACCTCGAGGTTGCGGCCGATCTGAGGGTCGAAGGTCTTGGCCATCAGGCGTTGGAACGTTGCGCCAGCGTTGCGGAGACCAAATGACATGGTTGTGTAGTAGTATGTCCTGAACAACGTGATGAAGGCTGTTTTACTTTCGTCGTCGACTGCCAGCTTGATTTGATGATATCCGGAGTAGGCATCCAGGAAACTCAGCATCTTGGTGTTTGTAGTGGAGTCGATGATCTGATCAATACATGGAAGGGGGAAATTATCCTTCGGGCATGCCGAATTCAAGCTCGTGTGATCAATGCACATCCTCCATTTCCCATCTTTCTTCTACATGATGACCGGGTTGGCTAGCCATTCAGAGTAGTCGATCTCGCGAATGAAGCCAGCCTTCAAGAGTTTGTCGAGATTCTCCCTTATTACAGCTACTTTCTCGGAGGAGAAATGACGCAGCTTCTGGCGCACAGGTCGGTAATCGGGCCTTACTTGCAATTTGTGCTCGATCACCTCCCTCGAGACTCCTGGCATGTCTGCCGGCTCCCAAGCGAATATGCTCTTGTTGGCACGGAGGAAGGTGACGAGCTCGAGTTCCTATTTAGGACTCAGCTCGGTCGAGATGTGAACGCACTTGCTTGAGTTGCCCTCTTCGAGCTGCACAGCCTTCGTCGTACCACTAGGTTGGATTGCCGCCTTCTAGCGGGCATTCTTCGTGATCGCCTCGGGACCTCGCTGAGGCAGCATGCCAGCGAGAGCCAAGGCCTTGGTTTTACACCCGTAAGCCGCCTTGAGGTCACTTCGTACCGTTATGACGCCATTGGGCCCTGGAAGCTTCATGCAGTAGTGGCCGTAGTGGTTCGCCACCATGAACTTAATTAACGCCAAGCGTCCAGGGATGGTGTTGTAGGGGATATCTCATTCGACCACCTCGAAGATGATCAGCTCGGTGCAGAAGTTGTCCGAGTCGCCGATGGTGAAGGACAAGACCACTTGCCCGAGAGGGGTGGTCGAACTTCCTGGGACGATCCTGAAAAATGGAACCACTATATTTTTGACCTTCGACCGAGGAATCTGCATCCGGTCGAGTGCGCTCGATAGGAGCAAGTTGAGAGAACTACCCTCGTCGACCATGACTCGCCCGACCATGGTATTACTGATGGTCGGGGTCACGACCAGGGCAGTTTTGAGGTCCATAAACATACCCTAGGGGGTATCCTCCCGTGAAAAGGTAATTGTTGCCCCAGCCCACTTGCAAGGTTGGTCGACGGGCCTCCCGGCGGGGGCTTGGTAGACGGTGCGCACGGCATCCATGAGCTCACGCCGGGATTGGTATGTCAACAAGGCGCCGAAAATGATGTCAATCCGGCGATCGCCCTATTGGAACTCCAGGTCGAGGTCGTCTTGATCCCCACCGACATTGACCCTATCGGGTTGTTCACCTTCTTTCGGGAGCGTGGGCATCTCTCCACGCCCATCATAGAAGGCGTCTAGCTTGTTCTGCTAGGCCCTGCAGTTTCGTAGGTCGTGGCCTTAGGCCCTATGAAATAAGCAGAACTTTTCGTCATCATACTTGGGTCGCCCTTTAGCACCCTGTGGTCGGGCGTCGATTCGCTGGGGCCCAGGCCGACAATTCCCCTGCTGAGGTCGGTGCGGCGCTTGTTGAGGTCGTGGCCGACCTCGCTCAGGTCGGGGCTCTTCCTGGACTGGTTCCCGTACCTCCATCACCTCACGTTGGTCATTCGCCGCAACGACCACACGCGGCCGACCACCACCATTCTTGTGATCCCTCTTCCGCTTCTTGGCAATCGGGCCCGGGTCGCTGCTTTGGGCGTTAGATGGGCTGGCTTCTTCAGAATTGAGACCGAGCTTACCTTGGTCGTAGTCACGCTTCCAGCGAACCGCGTCGTCCGCGTCCGTGTACCGTTCCGCCATGCGAAATAGCTTATTAATGCTGAGCCTCACCGTGATCTCCATGTCCTCGGTGAGACGTCAGTCACGGACACCGAACTTGAAGGCCTTGATCACAGCCTCGTTGGAGATGCTCGGGATTAAGTTCCTCGTCCAGATGAACTACTGCACGAAGTCACGGAGGGGCTCATTCTTGCCCTGGATGACGCGATCCAGGTACTTTTCCCTTCCAGGCCATTCGTAACAACTCTGGAAATTGGAACGGAGAGCACTTTGTATCTTGCGCCACGATCGGAAGGAAGCAGGCTTCTGGTTGAAGAGTCAGGTACGCGCGGCGCCATCCAACATGGTCGGGAGGTAATTGGCCATTACTACCTTGTCTCCTCCTGCCGCCAAAATTGCGGTTGAGTAGATCGAAAGGAACTCGTCAGGGTTCTTTGTCCTCTCGAACCGCTCTATCAAGGCGGGCTTGAATCGGGCCAGCCAGCGTACCCGTGAAGGTCGTCAGAATACGCCGAGCAGCCATAGGCTAGAATAGGACCATGTCAAGAAAGGTGGTCGCCGTTGCTGGATCTGGAGTCGCGGTTGTCACGGCGGGCGGACGTACGACCACGCTGGTCATGACAATGGGCGCGGGCATCGCTTGGGAGACACCGCAGTCGTTCGTGAACCCTGCGACGCCTAGGCGGAATGTCTGGGGAAAGGCTCCCAGACATGCTGCTATTCGAATAGTAGCTGTTGTAGCTCTGTTGATGCCGAACGTTGCCCGGGGTCGCGTTCAGGGGACGACGATGTGGTGGCATCCGGGACGAATCACGAGACCGCTGGCGCAAAGGCGATCGGCGAAGACGCCGATGCCTACGCGAGGAGCTGTCGTTACTCGTCAGGGAATGAGATCCAGAGTGCCGACTTCGGTGATGGGAAGGTACGACTTCGACAGCGGCTTTGTCGAACTCATCAGCGAGAGCTTGGCTAAAAAGATTTGACTTCACCAAAGCGGGATCGGTTATAACCCGAACGATAGCACGCAGTTGTTCGCCCGAGCTAGGAAGCTTGGACCGCCCGGATGAAGTGCCAACCTTCTCACGTTCCTCTCACCGGAGAGTGGTTATGGTCTGATTGATAGCGATTTGAGCCATCCGGCGAGCATCTTCGAGAGTCTTCGGGTCGCGGTCCTTCGCCTCCACGCTTGCGTCATGGCTGTCGGCCATGAAGACGAACTGTTCGCGCAATGGCGGTGAAGGCGAAAACAGGGACGTGGAGCCGTCATGCTCAGGAACCGCATCCGAGCCTGAATTCGCCGAACGCCCTCCAGCGATGTGCGTCATGTCTCTGGAGTGTTGATGTTCCTCCGAATGAGTGAAGCTTTCGAGCCCCACGGTGGGCGCCAGCTATCGACGATCGGGATCGCCTGACCACAAAAGTGTATAGGGGTTGATGTGAATGTAGGACCCGAAAATGGCTTCGCTCACTGAGGAAAAAGATTCACTGCTCCAATGGTCGGAGGAAAGCAGAAAAGGGGGAGACACTGAGAATTATACTGGTTCGAGCCCCTAGAATAGGTAATAGCTCTACTCCAATCTTGCCCAGAGGCGGAGAAATTCACTATATTTGAGTATAAGGGATGCTCTCTACCTCGAGCTCCTGTAGTCTGAGTGTATGTGTGTGTCATGAAATGCGAGACTTGAGTGTGTCTTCTACCCCCTGTGTTCGTCTCAAGGGGATTTTATGCCTCTCCCGGTCGTTACAGAAACGGCCGGGAGAGATTCCCGGAAGTGTGGCTTCATCCGCACTAAAGCTGGATCATAACTGCCCCGAAATTGTCGCCCACGTCTGGCTTGACTCCATTTAAGGATCTTGGTAACCATCAGTGTGAATGTTCGACCTAGATCCTCGAGCTTGACCCCCCCGAACGGAAGCTGGTTCCTTACCCCCTAACTCGAGATCGAACGGGAGCCACGTGGTGATACGGATCCAACCAGCCGTTGAGTGAATGGTGGCCCGATCTTTCACGGTACGAAGATGATAGCTTGGTGGTACTCGCACTCGAACAGCAAAAGAGTTGATCAAGAAGCGAGAAACCGATCACACAAACCACGATCAACACAAGAACGCGAATTGAGTGGAGGAATCGTATAGATTCTGTGGACAATCACAATAACAAGACGTTCTTGTCTTGCACCAACACTAACAAACCCATGAACGGGAAAAACTATCAAGAACACATGGTATTTGCCCCACAAACACCCATGGTTGCTGTTGTCTATTTCTGATAATCCAAGTCTGCCCAAATAGATGGAATACATAGGTATTTATACTAGGAACATCCCTCCTAGCTTAGGTGTGAAACTAAACAAGAAATTAAAGGGTGGTGTGAAACCAAATAAGAAACTAAAGGGTGGTGTGAAACCAAATAATAAACTAAAGGGTTTTCTTGGGTAGATAAAATGATTTAATGTCTTGGAAGTTGGACAGCAAGATCGGGTCTCGCGCAGTTTTTGACAGCCTGTGCAACTCCCACCAAAACAGTCATAACTCCTTGCTCGGAAGTCG
Organism: Guadua angustifolia; assembly: GCA_036346375.1. NCBI lineage: Eukaryota > Viridiplantae > Streptophyta > Magnoliopsida > Poales > Poaceae > Guadua > Guadua angustifolia. The sequence continues at coordinate 24,135,652 of CM070514.1, read as the reverse complement.
AAAAGTTGCACCGTTTGAAATGCTAGAAACTAGACTTCATTATCTTTCCATTGGTGTGGCCCAAGACCATGTTTCTGGTCGTTATTAGCACCAGCATAACGATCAAAATGATGGACAGATTTGAGTGGGCCACCCTTGCACATGTATCTCTCCTTCCATGCTAACGGATCAATGCCAACAAATATGGATCCAATTAGAATTCCCTCCTGAGGTGGCATATCTCCAAATGAAATGGATTTTACTCCTTGTGGATGCATAGCCATGTCACCTTTCTTCTCTTCAACATCTGCATTGCAATTCTCAGCAACAATAGAGGATATATCCGCATCACGTGGTCAACGACGCGGTCAAAGGCCTCATAGCTCGAGCTCGAGCTAGGGTTTGTTGACTGATCTGTTGACCAGACAGGGGTTCTTCAGTCCCCGACAGTTGGGAATCGCTAAGTATCGAGTGGAATGTGCTGGGTCAAGCACCCTACTGCCAGTCAAACTCGAGCTCTTACGGTAACCTCATGTTACTCAATATCGATACATTGACTCGACTCTAAGCAGAGTTAGAACAATAACCATAAAGTTTAAATATTGGGCAGTTGAACATTTATTGCTCTCGTTTGCAGCACTACGAAAGGTGTGGTGCCATCATCCTGCTTTTCTCGTCGATCAAGGCGCTGCACGACGGGGAGCAAATCGTTGTGTGAAGGAACTTTTGACTTATAAATTCTCAGACCTAGAACTTTTATCATTCCTACTTTTCACCTCCAGCCTTGCTCTTGAAATCTCTATCACACTTCCTTGAGCTTTAGAGTTGCCGCTCTTGAAAAATCCATCTTGCATCCATCTGCAATGGTGTCCGGCCCTTTTGTCACCACCATAGCTGCTTTGCTGCTAAAGAAGAAACCTGAGACGGTTGAAGAAGTCTTGGACGATGAGACCTTTTGGAAAGTATGGTAAAAATCCATGATGATGGAGAAGCGTCTCGTAGAGTTGAGGGAAGATGGCTTCATTCCTCTTTGGGAGTTCTTCCATTAGAGGCCATCAGTCGGTGAGACATCCTACCCCTAAGGATGAGGATGAAACTGTGGTTTTTGAGGCTTTCTTCCACTGTGGTCTTAGATTTCCCCCTTCCCAATTTCTGCTCGATGTTCTAGAGTTTTATCAACTCCAACTTTACCACCTGAGCCCCAATTCCATTTCGATGCTCAGCGTGTTTGTCCATCTTTGCGAGCCTTCCTAGGTATCAAACCCAGCCTCGATTTGTTTTGCCATTTTTATAACCTGAAGAGGACGACAAAAAATGAAGTTGTTGGGGGTGCCGGATTCCAACTCCACAACGGTGTAGTGGGTGCGTACATTTTCATTCCAATCACTTCTTCTTGGCAGTAGAACTGGAAGAAGCGATAATTTTATATCACCTCTTCAGACGCAGTGAATTGCCCGGTGGCCTATTGAACCCTCCTTAATCCAATCAACCTCTAGACAAAAGTCCCTCCTTCGACCTCTCACATCGTGTACTATGCCCAAAAGATTGAGGAGTTGAGGAAATGAGGATTGATCGAGTGGCATATCACCCGGGATTTTTTGACACGCCGATCGAGTCTACTGAAGCACCAAGACCCCTTGGCCTAAGACTACTCCAGAGTTGATGATGCAACCAGGGATAGTCCTGAAGGTAAGCAACAATAATGTTGTTTGTTGTTTTCTATTGTGGTTGACGATTGGCAAACTAACTTGCTGACCGTTAGATCTGTTAGGCGTGAATATCTCCTCCAAGCTGAGTAAGATGTTCCAAGGCTCAGAACCTGGCCCTTGCGGCATCGAGGCATATTCTCTAGCCAATTCTTGACTGGAGGTATGTACTGAATAACGACCAATCCTGCACATTCACTCTTGTCTTCTTTTAACCAAGCCTGTCTTCAGGAGCCAAGTTCGATGATGATAAAGGGCAATTCGAGGGAATTATCGGCTTGGATGATGAGCTAGCTCGAGACGATGAGCAAGCATTGGGTTAAGCTCCTACCAGCGTCGCTCCTTCCTTAGATGACGCAGCGCTCGTCATCGATCCCAGCGGGATTGAATCAGCCCTAGAGCAAGAAACAACCGAGTCTCCTCGAGTGAGGAGGTTGGTGTCTCTAGTGCCCCCAATCGACCAGCTAAACGGCCTCGAACTTCATTGACGAGACCACTCGGCCAGCTGATATTCAATCGCTCGCTTGGATGCTATGAGATCGCTTCTGACGTAATCCTATAGATTCTGGAGGAACAGTGGACCACTTGGCGAGCTAACGCGCAAAGATTGGCTACTGATACATAGGCGTCTCCTCAAATAGGGTCCCCATCGACCAAAGTGGCCGAAGAGGTGTCGGCATGTTTGTGCTAGACAGTATTGGTTCAAGTGTATAATCGAGTTTCGGTAGGGGGGTCTTCGCAGCTACGTCACTCTTGACTCTCTTCTCGTGATGAGTAGGAAAAGAAACTCAAGAACACATAGGGAACACACGAGTGATTTACCTGTGTTAAGCCCCCAATGCGGTAATGTACCATACGTCCCGCTTCAAACTTCGTGTTACTCTAGTATATCACTTGTTCTTAGTTCGCCCGATCTTTCGATCGTTCGAGCTTTGGATCTCTTCTCTGTTGTGAACTGATCGACCGACCGACCTCCTCCCCCCATGCACACTAGCTCCCTTATATACTCCCAGGACTGGCTAGGTCAAGTGGAGGGAGTGGTTTTACATTAATTATATTGATTGTGTCGAGTCCTATCATTAATGTCCTTCCGAGCCTCTTTGTCCGCGCCATTGCTTGACATCACCTGTCTTCGGATTACCCGAAGGGAGGGGTTCGGACGCTGTGTGATGAACGCCAGGTACACGTGTCTCCCCAGCTTGCCCCGGGCGGTGTAGATGGAACGGGAGTTGGTGAAGCTGGCTCAGTCGAAGGGATAGGTCATCATAGCATCGGGGAGCCACATCTATTTAATGGCTCCCAGGTGCATTGTAACGGCTCCCTGCACATTTAATGGCTCCCATGCGCATTTAATGATGTGGGGAACCGTCCCCGGGACTCCACTGATTCACCCAAATGCGTGGCATATCTCAAGTGAATCAAGGGAACCTCGGGCGTCCCGTGATTATACCCGTGTTAGTCCCAGGATAGTTCGCCAACATGAGCATTCTCATCCAACAGTTGACATCACAACACATACACAATTAGCGGAAGCATAAACGTTATTACATACCAAAAGTAGGACTGCTGTCCATAACGACATATTTATAGTTATTACATCAAGTAGCAGCGGAAATCATAAGATAACAACAAAAGGGCCAGCATGGCATGCCCCCAAACCCTCAGGCAACCAACTGGGGCAAGAACGGCGACTAATCGTTAGAATTGTCGAAATCTGCACGTAAAGTCCCAAGCGCCTCATCCTCACTGCAGCAGTGGACAATCCGATTGAGTACAAAGAGTGTACTCGCACAATAATATAAGTTGTATGCTGGTTTCTAACTACATGTGGTTGCTACATCAAAGGAAGGCAAAATGGCAATTTCAGCATAAAGCAATATTTGGAATAATTCATAAGCATGTGTAGATTGAAAAGAATTGCATTTAGTAAACATTTGCAAAATCTAATACATAATATAACATCATCATAATCACATTCATATCATGCCTTCAAGCATACTCCGAACCATGAGTTCCATCGCTCATGTTCGACTACACACACAAGTACTCCAATACTTGTGTCTCTTTTCCCACTCCCATCCCATTCTTACCAAGTCCTTAATACTACCAAAGGATCGACAATTCAAGAGATCGCCCTTAACCATGGACGCGGCTATTCAATAGTTTAAACTCTGCAGAGTATGCGACTTTACCCACACGACACGTCACACTCGTGAGCCAAGCTATTAACACATTTCCTTAGATGTGTCGGTACGAGGTGAGCGTGACAAACCATTTTCCAAAGATGCATGGTAGTGCGTATAAACCACCGGATGATCGTGACCCTTGATCCCGCGTGCGCCGGTGCTTCGTGTGTGTGGATCAAGGAGTACACCGTTGTTGGACATCCCCAACTCAACAAAGTTCGAGGGACTCCGAGGACATTCCTTGGCGCCCACCAAGCCCAAGGAATTTCTATGACATTCCTTGACACTCTACTAAGCTCAAGGAATTCCGAGTGCACATGGTTTACACACCCTAGTCATACACAAGTACTTGGTTACGCCGGTCCCATAAGCGGCGTGTGGTTCGCATTTATAGTTACTCAAAAGACGTCACCAGGATTCAATCCTTAAGGTCCTTAGCCAACATCTCTAATCATTGAACAACATTTGAAACCATCAACATCATAATAATTCTCAATCGTTGCGACCAATGGACTAAGTCCATCTATCGCGTTTCTAACGATGTTCTAAGCATGGCTAAGCAAATCGCATTTAACCCATATACATAATAATGATAAACCCACATCCTAGGGCGACAATTGATGACATGGAAAAAGGGATGAAATACAAATTCTTGGCACTAACTACTTAATTCTACCCAACATAATTGTAATTGAAAGTAAGCATGCAATTGATAAAATAGTTCTTAAGTATAACTTTCAATTAGTAGGAGCAATCATGTTCAAGGATTAAGATAGTGCCTTGTCGCCGTTCTTGACTTCGAAAGCGTAGTCGCATTCTAAGTGCCTTCCAAAGCGTCAACACCTAACGAGAAGACCCAAGTCCATAAACACCAAATCAAGAATCCAAAGATGCACATGATTAAAAGATGTATGAAATGCTCACAATGCACAATACTTGATTATAATATGAAAATACCAATTTAGTCTTGTAAATTTGGACTTGGTTGTCAAAAATTCATGTTTTAGAGGCATTTTATTGAATTATGTCGGAGTATCCTGGACATTTAACCTCGAGTGTCCGGCTGACCCCTCGGTCTCACGAATTCTGCCCTGTCCGGAATATCCGGACAAAATCCCTGGAGTGTCCGGGTAAAATCCCTGGAGTATCCGGATTAAATCCCCGGAGTGTCCGGGCTGAGCAGTCTGTTTCAAAAATGGCTATTTATCTATTGTCCCCTACACCCCAAAAGAATGTACTAGCATTTTGAAGGGATGGACTAGGGTAGAATCTTACCACTATAGGGTTGCCTTTGCACTTGGTGGGTGTTGGTTTCGGCGAGGGATGAAGAAAAAATGTCACAACGCCGGTTTTCACGGTTCGTCTCCTCCTAGCCCGGGTAGACGACAATGCCCTCACTTGCTCGTGCTTGCAGCAGCCACTAGCCCTCCTCCTCAAGCTTCCGTGCGACATGCATGACCCGATTCAAGGTTTGAAGATGGATTCCATGGAAAGGCAAGAATGAGTTACAAGAGCAAAAATTTCAGCACAAGGGAGGAAAAGAAAACGATTGCCACTTACCAAAGACTTGATGCCTCAAGAATCCACTTGGATGGATTTGAAGCTCTTGATCTTGGCTTCAAGGTGGTGTAACATGCACAGCCTCAAACTCAAGTTTGGAGGGGATTTGTGGGGGAGAAATGGCAAGAGGTGAAGAAGGTGTTCTTGCTGTTTTTCAGGATGTGGAGCAGCAAATGAGCAGGAAAAGGGAGGAGAAACCAAGGTTTGGACCTTATATAGGCTGCCCACTCATGCCTTACATGTGGGGCTAGGTCCCACATGTCATAGGGTGAGAAAAGGGGTGGGTATGAGTGATTTAAGTGAGAAAAGTCATGGAGAGGATGTGCAGCCACAATTTCCTAGGCAAAGTAGGTCCCATGTGTCATAGACTAGTTAGGTAGGTGGGTAGAGGTGAGTAAAGTGAGAATTGATATGGTAGGTATGTGCAGCCTACTCCCCTCTCTCTTACAAACATGGCCCACATGTCATTGAGTAAGGTGAAATAACATGTATGCAGTTTGAAAAAATGATTATTAAGATTTCGTTACTCCCTCTTTATGCAAGATGAATGCCCTAACACTTGTATGATTATAATTAAATAGTGATCTCAATGACATTACGGATGACGTTGGCATGACAAACCTCACTTGCTGGATTAACGAAAATTGGGCTGTCACAAGCCTCCCCCCCTTAAAAGAATCTCGTCCTCGAGATTACACGGCTTCATTGAAGAGGTGGGGGTATTCAGATCGAAGATAATCCTCCCGCTCCCATGTGGCCTCATCAGGGGTGTGATTACTCCATTGAACCTTAAAGAATTTGATGGAGTGGTTTCGAGTAACACGCTCCCTCTCGTCGAGAATACAAATGGGATGCTCCTTGTAGGACAGATCGGTTTGTAATTCGAGAGTGTCCAACTCTGTGGCTTCAGTTGGGACACGGAGGCATTTCTTCAATTGAGAGACATGAAAAACATCATGCACATCGGCTAGCGAAGAGGGAAGCTCAATTGATACGCCACTGCTCCTCGTCTTGCGATAATCCGGAAAGGTCCGATATAACGAGGGGCTAGCTTTCCCTTCACTTGAAACCGACGAACACCTTTCATTGGTGAGACCTTGAGATAAACATGATCACCAACTTCGAACTTGAGTTCACGGCGGCGGCGTTCAGCGTAGCTCTTTTGACGAGATCAAGCGATCCGCAACTGCTCACTTAATCAATCGAACTTGCTCTTCCGCTTCGGCGACTAGTTCAGGACCAAAGAGTGGTCTCTCTCCAGACTCAGACCAGTTAAGTGGAGTTCTGCAAGATCTCCCATAGAGAGCCTCGAATGGACTCATTCGGAGACTAGCTTGATAGCTATTGTTGTAGGAGAACTCTGCGAAAGGTAAGCTTTTCTCCCAATTCTTGCCGTAAGTAAGGGCACAAGCTCTAAGCATATCCTCAAGTATTTGGTTCACTCGTTCAGCTTGTCCATCAGTCTGAGGATGATACGCAGTGCTAAAAGAGAGTTGAGTCCCCATGGCCTTGTGGAGGCATTGCCAAAAATGCGAGGTAAACTGGGTACCCCGATCTGAGACAATTCTTTTGGGAACACCATGAAGAGACACGATTCGATAAAGATACAACTCAGCTAACTTGCTCATTTAGATCCGCTGCCTTGACAGAAGAAAATGAGCGATCTTTTGTCAATCGGCTCACGACACCCAGATGGAATCAAAACCTTTTTGTGTCTTGGGCAACCCGGTGATGAAATCCATACCAATTTCTTCCCACTTCCACATAGGAATGGGTAGTGGTTGAAGTGTGCCTGCTGCACGCAAATGGTCGGCTTTCACCCGCTGACATACATCGCACTCGGCGACGTACCGGGCAATCTCTCGTTTCATCCGGGTCCACCAAAGTCTTAGCTTAAGATCTTGGTACATTTTTGTACTCCCGGGATGAATAGAGAATGAGGAATTATGAGCTTCATCGAGAATTAGTGCCTTCAATTCCTTACAATTTAGCACCACTAGCCGTTTGCCGAACCATAAGACACCTTGTGAGTCCTCGGTGAAACAATTGGCCTTGCCTTGCTTCACGCGGGCTCGGATGAGTGCCATGCCCTTGTCTGTCTTTTGAGCCTCTTTGATTTGGTCCAATAGGTTAGATGTAACTTCCATGACAGCAAGGAATCCCTCCTTAACCACTTCTAGGTTGAGCTTCCGAAACTCGGCGCACATGGCGTCCGATTCCGGTTCTACTGAAAGATGATTGCATTGAGACTTTCGGCTCAAAGCATCGGCAACAATATTGGCCTTTCCAGGATGATAATGGAGTCCCATATCATAGTCTTTGATCAATTCGAGCCACCTCCTTTGCCTCAAGTTCAGATCGGCTTGAGCAAAGATATACTTCAGGCTCTTGTGATCGGTGTAGATTTCGCAACGATTACCGATGAGGTAATGTCGCCAGATTTTTAGAGCATGTACCACTGCTGCCAGCTCTAAATCATGGGTGGGGTAATTCATCTCATGAGGTCTCAATTGCCTCGATGCATACGCCACAACTCGCCTCCTTGCATAAGTACACAACCCAAATTTCGAGGCGGATGCATCGCAATATATGTCGAAGCCCTTGTGAATATCCGCAGACTAACACAGTGCGAAGGGTTAATCGAACTTTCAACAATTGAAAGCTTGCCTCACATTCTAATCGACCATACGAACTTGTTCTCCTTCTTCAAAAGTTCGATTCGAGGTTTCATGATTTTGGAGAAGTTCTCACGAATCGGCGGTAATAACCCGCGAACTCCGAGAAAACTTCAACATCCGTGATGTTCTTAGGCTGCTCCCAATCAAGTACCGGCTCCTCAGATCTTGTTTGGGGTCAACCGCAACTCCGCCTTCCGATAGCACATGGCCCAAGAAGGCAACCTCCTTTAGCCGAAATTCACACTTGCTGAATTTTGCATAGAGTTGGTGCTCTCATGCTTTTTCCAAGACTTTCCAAGGTGTACTTCATGCTCCTCTTCAGACTTGGAGTAAATAAGAATATCATCGATGAATATGACAACGAACTTATCGAGATATTCTATGAAAACCGAATTCATAAGGCTCATGAAGTATGCCGGTGCATTGGTCAAACCAAAAGACATGACGGTATACTCATAGAGACCATAACGGGTGGAGAATGCCGTTTTTGGAATGTCCCCCGATCTGATCTTGATTTGATGGTAGCCTAGTCTCAAGTCAATCTTGGAAAAGATACAGGCTCCAGTCATTTGGTCGAACAAATCATCGATCCGCGGAAGTGGATACTTGTTCTTGACCGTGACCGCATTCAATGGACGGTAATCAACACACATCCGCAAGCTATCATCCTTCTTCTTCACAAATATCGCCGGGCATCCCCAAGGTGAGGAGCTCGGCCGAATGAAGCCCTTCTCTTGCAGCTCCGTGAGTTGTTTCTTTAACTCGATCAACTTATTTGGAGGCATACGGTAAGGTCGTTTTGATATCGGGGCCGTTCCGGGTAGAAGCTCAATGACGAACTCAACCTCCCGGTCGGGTGGCATCCCCGGCAATTCTTCTGGGAATACGTCCGGGTAATCACATACCACTGGTATGCTACTTATCCCAAGGAATGGCTCACCCTTCAAGGCATAGAGACGAGCAAAATCTGGACTTGACGCGAACAAGACTTGTTTGCCGCTTGCGTTGGTAAGTGAAACAGATTTGCTTGCACAATTGATGCATCCTTGGTGTTTGGACAGCCAATCCATCCCAAGAATAACTTCAATCCCTTCTGTCTTAATCGTGATCAAATCAGCTAGGAACTCTACCCCATTGACTTCAATCTTTACTTCCCGGCAGACTCGATCGGTCCTTAATTCCGATCCCGGTGTTTTAATGAGAAGTGGTGGATGCATAAGTTGTATAGGGAACTCATGATGCATAGCAAACTTCTCTTTAATAAATGTATGAGATGCTCCGGAATCGAATAATACGGTAGTCGGGTGTGAGTTGACGGAAAGCGTACCCAACACCACTTCCGGTGCATTCTGAGCTTCTTCGGCAGTCACATGGTTGATGCGACCACGTGGTGGGGTTGGTGCGGTTCTTGGAGGCGTTGGTCGAGGTGAAGGTGTTGCTGCCCCCGGTGCAATAGTGGGTCGAATCCCCAACGTTGCTTGGTTCTTTTGTGGGCATTGGCGTGCAAAGTGTCCCGGCTGTTTGCACTGGAAGCAAACGAGAACTGGACGAGCTTGAGTGTTTGCTCCTTGCTGATTTCCACCTACGGTTGGTGGAAGACTTGCCTGCGGTGGGCGAGCAATGAATGTGGGAGGCCTCGGCGGTGCCGGAGCTTGATAGTTTGGAAATGAGGGGCGCACCATGCGCGAGGGCTGCAAGTGGCTGCTTGCTGAATTTTGGGCAGCTCGCTTGCGCTTGCGCGAATCCTCCAATCTTCCCCACTTCTCTTCCACCACTATAGCCTTGTGGACCAAGTGCTGGAAATTTCGGAAGTCGTGAGCAGCGAGCTCTAGCTGCAACTCCTCCGAAAGTCCCTCCATGAAGCGCTCTTGCTTGCGCTCATCGTTGGAGACCTCGTCCGAGGCATATCGAGCCAAATAGTTGAACTCGTGAAGATAGTCCATGACGGTCTTGCCACCTTGCTTCAATGCAAGAAATTCACGCTTCTTCCTTGCCATAACTCCGCGGGAACATGAGCTCATGAAAGCCGCCAAACTCCGCCCAAGTGATGACATGATCGGCGGGTGCATGGCGTAAAGCTGCCCCACCATGCGCACGCCGCACCATCGAGTTGATGTGAAGCTAAGAGGACCTTCTCATGGTCCGGGCATTGAGCGGCGGCCAGCTTGCTCAATAGTCCGGCCAATCGCCGGCCTCGAGTGGATCCGCAAAGACGGAGAATGTTGGCGGCTGCGCGCGGAGAAACTTCGCCAAGTCCGGCTGGCGGCGGATGTCTCGCCTCTCGCCTCCTCGAAAAGGGGGCAGTATAGGCCGTGTTACGGGCGATCTGGCTGCAGGATCAAGGTTTGATCTTGCCGGTTTTGCTCAATCAGAGCGAGAACTTGAGCCATGGTAGGAGGGGGTGGAAGTTCCTCCTCCACGCGAGGGTGGTGCTGATTTTGGTGATGCGAGGACTCCGGGTGGTCAGGAGTGACCCCCTGAGGTGGATCCTCAGTTGCTTGAGAGCCGGTGGATTTGCGGCCTCGCCTCACGCTGAGCTTGGGAACGGTGGTAACTCCCGTCATCTATTGCCAAAACCAATTTAGCAACAAGTAACAAGAGAGCCACAACAACGCTGAATTTAAAATATCCGGACAGCAATTCACACAATTAGAACTCTACATGTATGCAGCAAGAAAACATGCACCAAATCCAAAAGACATCAAAATAAGAAGGCTCTTAAGCCACAACATCAACCATGAAAACAAATAACAAGGTTCCGATACAATAGCACAAGTTCACGACCCGTAGGTCAAAAGCGATAACTAAAGGTGACAAGTCCAAAATTAAAAGCTAGCATAGGTTCATAAGGTAGCCTATTACATCAATTAAATCAGTTCAGCGAACAACTCAAATGTCTCTAAGGAATCCTTGGGGAAACACGTCCAAAAGATGATATCCCGGCGATCCGGTGTCTTCGGGGTCCAAGGGGTTAGTGAGACGCTGTGGCGATCCTATATAGAACCTAGGTGCCCCCGGAGATTCCCGGGCACGCCGACGCATCACACCTCCCGAATTGATGCGCGCGGTGTTGGACACAACGTCTCGATCTCTATCCCGTGACATGCGAAACCGAAAAGGTGGGGCGCATCATGTGGCGCCATGGAGTTGCGCCCATACACGCGCCCCTTGGCACCAAGTTAATCTCGAGCGAATTGGTGGAGATGCCCTTGTGCCTCATGAAGACGGGCACGAGTCTCCCCATAGCTCATGGACAAGGCAACGACAGTCTTGGTTCAAGGCACGACCAAACCCGACTAACCGGCGAATTGAAGAATCTTCTCCTATCTCGGTTTCAGCGACCTTTGTTGACTTCATCCGTCGACCTCGCTAGGGAAATATTGATACGGCGGTAGAGTCAGCTCCCACAACTCATGACGGAGATGGCACATAGCAACATATGCCACCTCTTGAATAGCCATCCCTACGGACGTCCCCCTCGCCTGAAAGTGATAGGGAATGCTCCCCGTCACCATCCTAGCGATGATGTGAACCGTAGTAGTGTAGATCCTCAATCCAGGTCCTATAGCGCGACCATAGACCGCGTACTCCGGTGCGTATGTGAAATTGGCTCTCCACAACATATCCCTCAGGAGGGAAGGATAGCCCTCCACATCTTCAGCGCGAGTGACCAAAACCAATGGCCCAAAACTCATCTGTCACGTTGAAAAGGGTAAGAGGAATTAGAAACTTGTTTGCACAATCAAATGAACATAAGGGTGAGATATGGAACTAAGAGGGGTAAGAAATAAAGGAATACACAATGGTATCAGTTCTGAAATTATTTGATAGCAAAATAATTTTTGACTCAAAACATACTAGTTAGAGGGCGCGTGATAGCATGGCCGTTCTAACCAACAGTCAGTATGGCTCTGATACCAAGCCTGTGGGGAACCGTCCCCGGGACTCCACTGATTCACCCAAATGCGTGGCATATCTCAAGTGAATCAAGGGAACCTCGGGCGTCCCGTGATTATACCCGTGTTGGTCCCAGGATAGTTCGCCAACACGAGCATTCTCATCCAACAGTTGACATCACAACACATACACAATTAGCGGAAGCATAAACATTATTACATACCAAAAGTAGGACTGCTGTCCATAACGACATATTTATAGTTATTACATCAAGTAGCAGCGGAAATCATAAGATAACAACAAAAGGGCCAGCATGGCATGCCCCCAAACCCTCAGGCAACCAAGCTGGGGCAGAACGGCGACTAAGCGTTAGAATTGTCGAAATCGCCCGTAAAAGTCCCGAAAGCCTCATCCTCACCGCAGCAAGTGGACAATCCGATTGAGTACAAAGAGTGTACTCGCACAATAATATAAGTTGTATGCTGGTTTCTAACTACATGTGGTTGCTACATCAAAGGAAGGCAAAATGGCAATTTCAAAGATAAAGCAATATTTGGAATAATTCATAAGCATGTGTAGATTGAAAAGAATTGCATTTAGTAAACATTTGCAAAATCTAATACATAATATAACATCATCATAATCACATTCATATCATGCCTTCAAGCATTCTCCGAACCATGAGTTCCATCGCTCATGTTCGACTACACACATAAGTACTCCAATACTTGTGTCTCTTTTCCCACTCCCATCCCATTCTTACCAAGTCCTTAATACTCGCCCGAAAGGATCGACAATTCAAGAGATCGCCCTAACCATGGGCGCGGCTATTGAATAGTTTAAACTCGCAGAGGTACGACTTTACCCACACGACATGTCACACTCGTGAGCCAAGCTATTAACACATTTCCTTAGATGTGTCGGTAGAGGTGAACGTGACAAACCATTTTCGAAGATGCATGGTAGTGCGCGTATAAACCACGGATGGTTGTGACCCTTGATCCAGCGTGCCCGATTAACTTCGTGTGTGTGGATCAAGGAGTACACCCGTTGTTGGACATCCCCAACTCAACAAAGTTCGAGGACTCGAGGACATTCCTTGGCGCTCCACCAAGCCCAAGGAATTCGGCGGACATTCCTTGACACTCTACTAAGCTCAAGGAATTCCGAGTGCACATGGTTTACACACCCTAGTCATACACAAGTACTTGGTTCGCGGGTCCCATAAGCGGCGTGTGGTTACTACGATAGTTACTCAAAAAGGCGTCACGAGATTCAATCCTTAAGGTCCTTAGCCAACATCTCTAATCATTGAACAACATTTGAAACCATCAACATCATAATAATTCTCAATCATTGCGACCAATGGACTAAGTCCATCTATCGCGGTTTCTAACGATGTTCTAAGCATGGCTAAGCAAATCGTCATGCGAACCCATATACATAATAATGATAAACCCACATCCTAGGGCGACAATTGATGACATGGAAAAAGGGATGAAATACGATTCTTGGCACTAACTTCGAATTCTACCCGAACATAATTGTAATTGAAAGTAAGCATGCAATTGATAAAATAGTTCTTAAGTATAACTTTCAATTAGTAGGAGCAATCATGTTCAAGGATTAAGATAGTGCCTTGCTGCTCGTTCTTGACTTCGAAAGCGTAGTCGTACTCGGGAGTGCCTTCCGAAGCGTCAACACCTAACGAGAAGACCCAAGTCCATAAACACCAAATCAAGAATCCAAAGATGCACATGATTAAAAGATGTATGAAATGCTCACAATGCACAATACTTGATTATAATATGAAAATACCAATTTAGTCTTGCGAAATTTGGACTTGGTTGTCAAAAATTCATGTTTTAGAGGCATTTTATTGAATTATGTCCGGAGTATCCGGACATTTAACCCCGGAGTGTCCGGGCTGACCCCTCGGTCTCCACAGATTCTGCCTGTCAGGAATATCCGGACAAAATCCCTGAGTGTCGGGTAAAATCCTGAGATATCAGGATTAAATCCGGAGTGTCCAGGCTGAAGCGATCTGTTTCAAAATGGCTATTTATCTATTGTCCCTACACCCCAAAAGAATGTACTAGCATTTTGAAGGATGGACTAGGGTAGAATCTTACCACTATAGGGTTGCCTTTGCACTTGGTGGGTGTTGGTTTGTTTGAGGAGATGAAGAAAAATGTCTACAGCGCCGGTTTCACGGTTCGTCTCCTCCTAGCCGGAGTGAGCGACAATGCCCTCACTTGCTGTGTGCTTGCAGCCACTAGCTCTCCTCCTCAAGCTTCCATGCGACATGCATGACCGATTCAAGGTTTGAAGATGGATTCCATGGAAAGGCAAGAATGAGTTACAAGAGCAAAATTTCAGCACAAGGGAGGAAAAGAAAAGCGATTGCCACTTACCAAAGACTTGATGCCTCAAGAATCCACTTGGATGGATTTGAAGCTCTTGATCTTGGCTTCAAGGTGGTGTAACATGCACAGCCTCAAACTCAAGTTTGGAGGGGATTTGTGGGGGAGAAATGGCAAGAGGTGAAGAAGGTGTTCTTGCTGTTTTTCAGGATGTGGAGCAGCAAATGAGCAGGAAAAGGGAGGAGAAACCAAGGTTTGGACCTTATATAGGCTGCCCACTCATGCCTTACATGTGGGGCTAGGTCCCCATGTCATAGGGTGAGAAAGGGGTGGGTATGAGTGATTTAAGTGAGAAAAGTCATGGAGAGGATGTGCAGCCACAATTTCCTAGGCAAAGTAGGTCCCATGTGTCATAGACTAGTTAGGTAGGTGGGTAGAGGTGAGTAAAGTGAGAATTGATATGGTAGGTATGTGCAGCCTACTCCCCTCTCTCTTACAAACATGGCCCACATGTCATTGAGTAAGGTGAAATAACATGTATGCAGTTTGGAAAAATGATTATTAAGATTTCGTTACTCCCTCTTTATGCAAGATGAATGCCCTAACACTTGTATGATTATAATTAAATAGTGATCTCAATGACATTACGGATGACATTGGCATGACAAACCTCACTTGCTGGATTAACGAAAATTGGGCTGTCACAAATGACTATGAGCATTTAATGACTATGATACGCTGTGATCCGGGCGATGGCTTTGGGCGGAAGCCTCTCAACCCTGTCTGCGCGGATGACTAACAATGGGCCCGCCTGCCCACCGGACGATCACGTGGCCTAGTCACCCAGTTGCTCTTCGGGTGGCCACGCTTCCTGGTCGTCAAGGGCCGCAACCTGGTCGCCCGAGGTTGGGACCTAATTGCACTTTGCTTGCAGGGCGGCTATGTCTGATGCCTCGCCAAGCCTCTCTTCAGTAGGTTGAGTCCTTTGTCACGGACCTTCTTCTTCTGTATCTTGTGCGTGGTCCCACGGCGACAATGTGGAAGAGTATCGGTGTAGAATAGTCGACAAGTAGCCCTCGGAACCGCCTTGGAGCACGCCTTAGAAGATTTTGAAGATATTCCTTAACCTGGACGCGGTCCTAGATAGGTCCCACTCCTGCACACGCAACCGTATAGATTCTCTCTACAACCGTCGCAACTCTTGGTCTTGTCGTCCCGCGCCGTTATGATCTTTTTGCGAACCGTCGGTTCATGGGGACGTGACTCCTCACTTCCTGAAGCCGCACATGGCTTATAAATAGGCATGTCTGCCTCTCCACGATCCGCACTCCTGTCGCTTTCGTTGTCTAGGCTTTCTTGCTTCCTTCATCTTCTGCTTCCATATTGCGAGCTTCTTTGCCGCCACGGCACGAAGTCAACACTCTGGCCACATGGCTCAGCCGCTTCCCCCTTCGGTGATGGATGAATCATGATTGGGGACCGTTCTTCGCCTGGCCCCTGAAGGGGTCCTTCGCCTCAGGGCGGGCACCGTCTCGCCAAAATGCAACACCAGGGAGGTGATTACCTTTGTCTGGGCGCTGGCGGTGGGCCTGATGTGCCCTATTCTGAGTTCTTCCTCACCGTTCTCCATTTCTATGAGATCCACCATCTTCACCTCACCTCCAACTCCATCATCATCCTTTCCACCTTCACATACCTATGTGAAATGTTAAGTGAGGGATGATCATGCCGAATCTTCTCTCTTCGATGCTTCTACACTCTCCATGACTCCGCCGATGGTGGGGTGGGTAGGGAGAGTTGCCATTTCCGCCTCCGTGATGGTTCAGCCTCCCGCTACATACCCCACCATATGAAGTCCACCTGGAAGATGTGGCGGAACAAGTGGCTGTACATCACCGATGACAGTAGTCTTGACGTCCTGGAGCTGCCGTCCCCGCTGGCAGCTGCCATCGACAACTGGGGTTCCCTCATTGAGGAGACGGTGGAACTCCGGTCCATGGTGGCCCGCATCGACCAGTTGCGGGCCTCCAAGCTGATTGAGGCGCTGGTTGTCGGAGACTTCGTGACCCGGCGGATCAGCCCCCTATGGCAACGCGTCGAGGCGCCACTGAGTAGTATCTGCGGCGATGATGGCGTGACCGCGCCGTACCAGGTAGTGAGTTTTCGCGCAGATTTTTCTTGTTTGCTTTACCTTCGTGGCTGCCAACGGTGGTTCCGTCTTTGTCTTTACCGAACGCAGAATTTGAGCATCGGAGGGGTTGAGGCTGGGTATTTGGACTACTACCGCAAATCTTAAAGCGGCAGAGCTTCGGCCAAAGCCAGTAGCTTGGCCAGCGATGCCGGCGGAGAGGCACGTGGTCATCGCATGCTTCCCCTCGATGGACTCCACCGAGAGGGCCGTGATACCACCTCGCGCCCCTTTGACAATAATGGGGAGTCCAGCTCCTGCTGATGACCGGAGTGCGGGGAAATGGCCGATCGCCGCTGATGCTTCGGGTTTGGACCCAAAGAGACCCTGCGTCGCGGGCATCTCTTCTTCTCCCAGCCTTTCTGTGCCTCCGAGCACGGCGGGGGCTGGGTCTTCTCCTAGCGCCACCGCGCCTTTTGCCGGGAAGGACGTAGCGCCGCCGCCCCCTCCGCCTCTAGCACCGGCACTAGCGTCAGCACTGGCGCCAGTACCGACGACGCAAAATGCTGGGCCCAGGAGTGGGCTCGCGCTTCACGCTTCTTCCGTCCGCTTTGGGGGCGCTTCTGCTACGTAAGCTTCTTTTTTTTCTTGACATGTTCTTCTGTTTGCTGGCACTAACCCTCCTTCTTGGTGTCTTTAGGGTGGACCCCCAAGGCGGTACTGGTGGTCAGACGACCACGCCGTCTGCTACCACCAGGGTCATTGCCCCGCGGCCACCACTTGCCCAGCCATTGGGCCAGGAAGTAGCCGCCCACACTAGGGTTGCTGCCTCTCGCTCGGCCGCCTGTCCCGCTCCTCCGGTGCTTTCAAATCACTCGTCTTCACTGACACTGTCACCCGAACTCCTGTGGCGACCTCCCTCTATGACATGCGACAAGGCGTCGTTCTTGGGAGGAGGCGGCATTAGCGGGCGAAGACATCATTAGTGGCGAGCCGATTTCGTCGATCGTGGGCGAAGGGTCGCGAGGAGAGGTAGCAGCGTTGAGCACGGAGATGGGCGCAACTGCGCAACCTCGTCACCATGCTCGCCCGTAGCTGCAAGCGCATGGTCAATGGGTGTACCTTGCAAGGGTACCCTCTCGCCCACGAAATTAGTAGGCCCAAAAGTGGCTTTGCCTAGCATGGCGGCCCGTGAGCGAGTGGGCGGTCAAGCCACCGCCCACCGGCGTGAGCCGTCTGTGGCCCCATGGCGGCAGGCGGCGATGCACGCCGCTTCGCCGGACCAAGCAACACTTGGCCCCCCGCGAAAGCGAGCGGACGGTCTGCCGCTTCTTCGCCGGGCGGCGGCCGCATAGCCCCCAGCAGCGGTGGCGATGGCGCCACGCTCACGGGCGGCGGCCGCGTGGCGGCTTTGGTAAGCGGTGGGCGATCAAGCCTGCTCACGAACATCGGCACAGGCGGCCTAGCAAGTGTGCGGGCGTTTGGACCCCCTTTGTCAGGCCACGAAGGCAACCAAAGGAATGAGGAGAATGCTTCGCCTCGAAGTCTCCTCCCTGCCACCACAATGTCGAGGTCATTGATTCTGGCGTTACGCTATCGACACGACGACGGCTCATCCCTCTGACGCCTCTCACCAAACCCGTCGCAGGAGCATCAAATCTAGGGCGGACCAGGCGAAGCCACGCAGCGGCATTAAATGGGGATTGAAGGACAAGGCTACAGTGATGGGTGTAATAAATGAGTCGTGGGTCGATGTAAGGCTGGAATGATGGGTGTAATTAATGAGTCATAGATCAGTATAGTGTCACCTTCTCCCTTGCCCGAGCCAGTCCCGTCTATATAAGGGCGCTCCGGTGCATGGAGAAAGGGGCGGCACATAAGAGATAACTCACCCAAGATCAAGAACAATGGTAATCGCCTCCACATTTCCTCAACAAAAATCTAACAGGACGTAGGGCTATTACCCGCGCTGGGGGCCTAAACCTGGGTACATCACCGTGTCCATTGATCTACTGATCACTGGGATCCATCGTAGAGAGCCATTAGGGTTTCCGGTCACGAAGACGCCCTCTACTGAACCATACCTTCCATCCTGGGAGTAGTCAACCCTGTTCGTTGATGGGGTCTGTCGAGTGAAATCTGTGCAGGCGATCAACATCTTCTGACATTGGGAGTAGCGGTGGCGGTCATTTGGAAGAATCGTGGCGCATTCGCCCTAGCGTCACCCTTGTCGCTGAAGCCCTCGCCGACCTGCATTCTGCCTTGGCAGACGCTCCACCCGGGAGGGGCAGGAAGTCGTGATCACCACAGCGGGCTTCGTCCTGACGTGCTGCGCCCACCACGATGATTCCTTCGACCCCATGGCGACCGTCACCGGGGTGGAGTGCGACCCCGCCCGAGCACCAGCGCGGGTGCGTGAGGTGGCGAGAGTTCATAGCCGGACTGATGGAGATGGTGCCTCCACCCACCGATGCCACTGGCGAGGTGGAGGATGAAGCCGGGGACGACACCGGCGATATCGAGATCGCCGATGATTAGCTCGGGCGACCGCCTTTGCCGTCTTCTTTTCCCTTTCTTCTTCTGTGTAAACATGTACATAGGCCTTTCGGCCATTATGAATGAAAATACCTTGCTTTTACCTGTTGTCGGCTTTTACCTGTTGTCTGCCCTTGTGTGTGTTTGCTCGTGACTTGTTCGATTCAATGCCAGGCGACCAACCCCCGAGCATTTTGCACGGACCCTCTGGGCGACCGGATGAATCGACGATTAGGAGTCTTTTCTGCAATCACACAGAGCCACTCTAAATACGAGCCAAGGTTAAGCCATGCTTATTAGGAATAAACAGGCAAACAGGCACACAAAGCCTAAGTCCCTACCATTGAGTGGGCGGGAAGCGCACATTAGGTTGTCATTTTCCTATCACCATTCAGAGCTTAATCCCTTGTACTTTCTAGGGATTGGACGAGCTATGAGGCTAGGGAGGCGGGGTTGCGTGAGGCGGGGAAAATGGTCATTGAAACATAAGCATGCGCGCACTGCACGCACATACCTACTAGGCGCTTTGTCAGGCCTCAAAGACTGAATTTGAAGTCCACAGTATTGCCAAAGGACCCTTGCCATCCTTTTGGACGAGACTAGAAGAAGCTGCGGGCTAGGGAGGGCAGTCGCAGTGAAAGCGGGGGCAAATGGTGAGTGGAACATTGTCATGACTTACACCATGGTGAGTGGAGCATAGCCACAACGCATCGTGCCACTGCCTTTTGCTAGGCGTCCGATTCGAGGGCAGTCTGCGAAAACTAGGGGTTTAAAGGGATTGCCATGGGGCTATCGGGCTACTGGTACTCATGAAAACCAAGTGTGGCACAAATACTATAGGCATAAGCAAGTTAAATGAATCAAAGTGATAGTCAACAGCATACTGAGCATGTGGGGCCCAAAGTCAGCTAGGGGAAAGTGCAACAGCCTGCTAGCTGACCTGATGCGAGGCCACGGAAAACTTACAGCATGCCAAACATCGCTCGTTGGGTTGTCACTTTCCCGTCGCCACCCGGAACTTATGCCCTTGCCATCTTTGTGGGACGGGCGGAGAAGCTGGCAGGGGCTAGGGAGGCCAGTCGCCCGAGGTGGGGCAAATGGTGGGTAGAACATTGCCGTGGAAGCTTGCGTGCCACACACACTGCTGTGAACACCTATCAGGCCACTTTGGCCTTGGTGGGGGTCCACGTTATGGCTGAGGAGCCGTCGGGATACTGGCACTCATGACAACCGTGTGAGGCGAGTTCATGGGTAGAACTTCCGCAGCAACTCTATATTCTAGGAGTTCGCCAGCTCCCATCCGTCTTCTGTGGCTAAACGAACCGCCCTGGGTCAAGAGACAGAGACCACCTTGAAGGGGCCCTCCCAACGGGGAGACAGCTTGTCGCGGGCTACCTGCAGCGGAATTCGGCACAAGACGAGGTCGCCTACTGCCAGTGCTCTCTCACGGACCCGGGTGGCAAGGTAGTGCCAGAGACTTTGTTGGTACCGGCCAGCACGCAGTGTCGCCCGATCTCATACTTCCTCCAGGAAGTTGACGTCGTCTTGGCGTCGGTCTTCCTGGTCTTCTTCATTGAAGGCCGATACACGCGGCGAGCCCAAGCAGAGCTTGGAGGGCAGTATCACTCCGGTGCCGTAGACCAGGAAGAAAGGTGTCGGTGTTTCGTATAACCGGCAAGTAAATTTGTAAGTATAGGGGATCGCGCGCTCCCTCTCCTTGAATGGTTAGACCAAAGAAGCCTCAGATTTATCTTGGTTGAGCGGAATGTCCCTACTTCGAGTTAAGTGGTGGTGGTTTGTATTGCCTTGAGCTCGGGGAGCAAATAGAGGTTACAAGCGGAGGCTAGAGGGCAGGCCCTTAGCACTTTCTCGGGAAGAAAGCGGGCGAGCTTTCCTAAGCTTTGGCCGACCCGTCGGGAGGACCCCTGAGCAATCTAAGGGTGGTGCCGGGTGAGCGAACTCACGTGGAGTGCGTGTGAAAGAAGAATGTCTATCCCCTCTCCAAGGGCCCACCTTCCCTTTATATAGTAGGGGCCATGTTACACGAGGATTTGAAAAGAGAGGTAGGGAATTGCTACGTCAAGGCGTCCTAGTCTTGGTCATGATGACGGGCGAGGCTCTTCGTCCGGGCGACACTGGTCTTGGTCATGATGGTAGCAGCTCGGCGCATTCCATCTGGGGTGGAGTGCACAGCAGGTGGCACCCTTTCCGGAGGGTGCACACCTGCCCTCTGAGCGCTGTCGAGATCTTGGCGTCCGAAAAAGGCGGTGCTTTAGCTGAAGGAGCCGCCCTTCCGGTTGCCTCGGGAAGAATCGCCCGCCCAATGTTCTGAATACGTCCGTGCAGGTAATGACACCTTTCGGCGTGACCGGCCGATGTGGTAGAGACTACGAAATCGAGGCTTGTGGGGACTTCGTCGGGAGTCCCGATCGGAGGAGGTTACTCATAGCTGCCGCCCCTGAGCCTGGCCGGGCAGCGGGTGCGTCCGATTCGAGATTCGGCCGGGAAGTGTTCTAGGCGCGTGATCTTTTGGGGTCTAGGGCGCTCGATGAAGATGTGGGCCGGCGTGACCTAGATTTGGTATTACTTTTAATGTCGCGATGACCCCCTTCGATGAGGGCGAAGAGCCACGTTAGTTTCACCCGGGGTTTTTGCCGTGGGGTACCTGGTATGTGTATTCGTCGGTAGCCCCGAATTAGTCTGGCTTTAAGCGTTCTGGAGGACCTTAGTTTAAATCTGGTATGGTCTCCTCGGCGGCGTGGCGAAGAGGAGTCTTCT